>CM070500.1:37954983-38554983 GCA_036346375.1 Guadua angustifolia
ATATACAAAGAAGCAACAAAGAACAAGTTAAAGTATTGATACAATGATCTAACAAAGGTTGAATTACGTAATGATTCACTAACTAGCGATAAATATTGCCTCATTTATTTGTATCATCATCGACAAAGAGTAGAGAATAAAATCAAGGCCTCATTTATTTGTATCATCATCACGTAATAAATCTCTATCTCATTGATAACCCTAGAATCATCACAGATTAGTTGTCACAAATTGTCTATTGCAGTCCCAAATCCTCATCAACACTATACCCACATGCTAGGTCCCCAAGCCAAATGAATTGATCGCCCCTTAGCATCTGCACATGCACATCTCAAACATTCACAATCACATGCACATTCACATTCACATTCACATTCACATCACATCACATTCACATCTCAGACAACCACATTCGCACATCGCAAGAGCAAGACCAAGGCGACGGGGAGATTTGGGGAGGTCGAGGCGACGGCGGGAGAGAGTGGGAGGTGAAGGCGACGGCCTCGAGGCGTCGAGGCTCGGAGCTCAGGCGACGCCGTCCGAGTCGAGGCGGCGCTCGTGGAGCTCAGAGGCGACATGCGTCTGAGTCGAGGCGGCGGTGTCGAGGAGCTCAGAGGCGACGGCAACAGAAATCGAGAGGAGGGCGCGGGCTAGGGCTAAGGTAAATGAGAGGAAGGCGCGCGTTTCTATTTATAGTGGTGGAATATCACCGCCGTTGGTCATACCAACCGGCAAAGGATAGATATTATATTGTACAACCAAAGGATACTACCGCCGTCCATTGTACAACCGGCAAGTGATAGTGGAATACTACCGCCGGTCCATTGTACAACCGCAAGGATAGTGGAATACTCATCGCCGATCCATTGTACAACCGGCAAAGGATCGGCTCTTTGCCCATATTCTCGTTAAAATTTGTCTTTTTTATTGCTCTTAATATAGGACTAATTTGATCATGAAATTTTATATGTACATGGGGTAAGATGAGATGTACATCCATGATTTTGTTTCAGAATTTTGGAAACTTTTCTTAGTTGGATTGCACGGTGATTGCACCAAATGTCACAAATTCGAACAAATTCAAGTGCGATCAAAATCACAAAAATCCAAATGCAAGAAAACTTTCAATTTGATCAAAAGAAAGCATAACCTCAATTTCCATTATTGCATATATTACATTAATTGTTACATATGAGAAAATAAACATGTCGCTCATACAAAAGAAAGCATACATTTCATTACTACAACTAAGCTACGACTCGACCTTCGTTATGATCGCGCGTATGTATGTAGCTTCACACTCGCCTTCCATGGTACTTAGGTCAACGCCCTTCCAAAAGGGGAAGCTCATCGAATTGGTTGTACTCTTCCTCGTCGACAACATTCTCAACTCCGACAATCCTTCTTTTTCCTTGAATAACCACGTGGCGCCCTTGTTAGCCGGCCGCCATAAAGAAGATTTGTGTCACGTAATTAGCAAGTACGAATGGTTCTTCTCTCAGATCCGACGAGTTTGAGGTCCACGGTAGTGATGCCGTGATTTGTCGATATTCACGCCACGAAGTCTCACCCATTGGCACCGAAAAAGAGGGACCTTCAAAGGACCATAGTCAAGCTCCCAAATCTTCTATGAATCAGAGTAGGTTTGCCTATTTCCATTCTTGTCATAGGCATCTATACGGATACCGCTATTTTGATTGGTGCTCTTTTATCTTGCGCTCTTGTATAAAATGTAAAACCATTTATGTCGATCCTTGAATGTCCGAATTGTAGTTGACGGTCCCCGAGCCAACAATTTCAATCGAGTGCAATCTGTCTCCAGACGCATCATGTGTCTACACAACCAATCGCCAAATTATCTCTCAGCTTTCTCGCGAGCCAACCCTCCGACCTCCACAGGGTTTGTTTTGATAGCACGTTCTTGTGCATGTCGACATATGGGGCCACCACAACTGATTGTCCCAAAACTGCGAAATGTGCTTGTGTAAATGCAGCTAGATTGCTAGTACGTACTGATTTCTCGCCTAGTGTCCCTTTCCCCTGTAGCCTTCCTCATGCCGAGATACAGGCACACCAATCGGTTTGAGATCCATATAATCGACGCAGAACTCAATGACCTCCTCGGTTCCCCAGCCATCGGCAATGCAGCCTTCCTACGATTTGATTCTTAACATATTTCTTTATAACCCCATGAATCTCTCGAAGGGTACATCCGATGTAGAAATACGGACCAAGAATTCAGTATTCTTTCACAATGTGAACAATGAGATGGACCATAATATCAAAAAAGATGGAGGAAACACATCTCAAGCCTGCATGCAGTGTGAACCACGTCTTCCTGCAGCTTGTCTAGTATTAATGGATCGATGGCCTTCTGTGAAATCGCGTTGAAGAATGAACACAACTTGATAATTGGGTCTCGGACTTTCTCTGCCAGAAAACCCCTAATTGCAATTGGAAGCATCTGTGTCATCATCACGTGGCAATCGTGAGACTTCATACCAATTAACTTTAAGTCTTTCATTGAGACTAGTCTCTTTATGTTAGCAGAGTAACCAGACGGAACTTTGATTCCGTGCAAGCATTCGCAAACGCTAATTTTCTCTTTCTTGCTCAAAGTGTAGCAGTGCGGAAGGTACTTTTTGCTCAGATCCATTTCTTCATGATGCAGCTCCTTCCTCGCCATATCTTCGAGGTCCATCCTTGCTTGAAGTGTATCTTTCGCTTTGCCGGTATGTCCAAGAAGATACCAAGCAAGCTATCACACACGCTCTTCTCTATGTGCATGACGTCGATTATGCGGTCGAACTTCCGTGTGCTGCCAATAAGGTAGGATCCAAAATATTGATTTCTTTTTCCACAAAGGAGCCATATCCCGAAGTCGGAATAGATGTACCGCCGCTCCCTTTCCGTGAATAATTGTAAGGTCCTTTACAGCGGCAAATATCTGCTTCCTCACCGATTCTTCTGAGCTAATGCGCTCCTTTGTCCCGCAAAAGCTCTCTTATTATTGCGGTATGGGTGATCCTTACGGAGGAACCTACGATGCCGCATGTAAGCCATTTTTCTATTGTTCTTCACCCACCGGCTAGTCAGATTATCCAGTAATCGGACGATCCGCTGAAGCCTTTTGTCGTTCTGCGGCGACAGTTGCCAAGAGCAGGATAATCATTAATGGTTACAAACAATAATGCCCGAGGATAAAGTTTTCTTTTTATACTCATCCCATACCCATACACCATCGGTCCACAATATTAGAAGATCTTCAACCAATGGTTTGAGGTACACATCGATATCATTGCCAAAGTTGCTCGGCCCTTGGATCAATAGTGGCGTCATAATGTACTTTCGCTTCATGCAAAGCCAAGGAGGAAGGTTGTAGATGCATAAAGTCACCGCCAAGTGTTTGACGACTACTCATGTTGCCAAAAGGATTCATCCCATCTCAGACTCAACCCGAACCTTATATTCTCACATCATATGCAAAGCGCTTCTTATATTTTACGTCGATGTTCCTCCATTGCACGTAATCAGCAGGTGTCCGAGCATTCCATCCTTCTTACGCTTTCGGTGTACATCGTAGCAATTGGGCATGCCTTTTGTTCGCAAACAATCGCTTGCACGGAGGATTATAGGAAATACCACACCACCTTACGGGACACCTCTTCTTCTTCGCCTCACCCCGACATCTTCGCTCGATATCGCTGCCGTTGCCCTTATACCGCTTTGCTTTGCAAAAACACAGCATCCATGTCTACAAACTCATTGCGATACAATATGCAATCGCTTGGACATGTGTATTCTTTGTACTTCCAATCCCAACGGCGCATAACCCGCTTGGCACAGACGTAGTTGAGGGCAACACGCTACCCTCTCGAAGCAAGTCCCCAAGAGACATAATGACCCAAGAAAGCTCTTATCGGACCAACCATTGCTTGCCTTCAACCGCAGAGAGTGAAAGCACGGTATGCGACTTTCTGTGCTCCTCCTTGCAGCCCGCACAATGGCGTTGTAGAGTCTTCTACCACACGTTGGAACTTTTGAAACTCCCTTTCACTCGTGAAGTCCCTCCCCATCACGCAAAGATTTGATCTAGATCATCTTCGTGGGTATCAACGAACGATCTTCCACCGCCATATCGTTGTCTCCGCCATCTCCATCAATGTGTTGCCCTTCATGAACAATATCATCTTCATCAATGTTTTGCCCTTCATGTATAATATCATCTTCACCGTGCTCACCCAACAGTATAGCCACCTTGAAACCCCTTCGCAAGTGTGCACGACGACTCTATGTTACAAAACATCTTCTCATTTTTGCAATCAACGATGGACAACACATATAGTCCGCCAGTTTTTGACTTGTGCCGCAGCCGCATTCGTAAAAACAAGTCACACCATTAAAGAACTCGCACTACGACGGTCCGTGTCATACATCCACCTTCGGTCCATCTACGCTAATTATATCAAACTACATTACTTAAACATCCACTACATCACTAAAATGGATATAACAAATTTTCATTAATTAAATTAATTACAATTATGCATAATTGTCCATCTAGCAATTTTTATTACTTAAACATCCACTACATCACTAAAATGGATATGAATTTATCAAATAACAATATATAATTGTAAATGATTAGTTTTACAAATACATCTAGCAATTTTGCCTATATAATACATCAAACCTTTTTCACTATTTAAATATCCATCTAGCATTTTTACTTATTTAGAAGATTTCTTCATTTCATTTTGTTATGTAGCGCTAGCTATTAAATTAAATTAATCTACAACAAATTAACAAGCATATAATTGAATATAAGGATATATTTCTAAATAATTATTTATGTTCCAACTTTCATTATTGCAAAATCCATCTACCATTTCCCATTATTTAAATATTCAACTAGCAATTCTCACTATTTATAATTGATCATCTAGCAATCCTTTACTATTAAAAATCCATATAACAAATTTTCATTAATTAAATTAATTACAATTATGCATAATTGTCCATCTAGCAATTTTATTACTTAAACATCCATTACATCACTAAAATGGATATGAATTTATCGCAAATAACAATATATAATTGTAAATGATTAGTTTTACAAATACATCTAGAAATTTTGCCTATATAATACATCAAACCTTTTTCACTATTTAAATATCCATCTAGCATTTTTTACTTATTTAGAAGATTTCTTCATTTCATTTTGTTATGTAGCGCTAGCTATTAAATTAAATTAATCTACAACAAATTAACAAGCATATAATTGAATATAAGGATATATTTCTAAATAATTATTTATGTTCCAACTTGCATTATTGCAAAATCCATCTACCATTTCCCATTATTTAAATATTCAACTAGCAATTCTCACTATTTATAATTGATCATCTAGCAATCTTTACTATTAAAAATCGGCAGTGAATTATAATCTATTCAATAATTTAGCTAGATCTTAATTTGAGCAAGATCTGACATAAACTGCTCACACCGCATAATCAGCAATTATCAACATCTATAGCACTCAGAAAGTAAAATTTTACGACATATATAACATACATCAAGTCAAGAACCTCGAAAAATTTTAATTAATACAATTTTTCAGCAAAGAACTCCCCAAGATAATACAGCTCCTCTTTGATTTGTTCACGGAGAAGATGTCGATTCGATGAAAAATATGAACAAAATATCGACACCAAATTTCGCAAAGACCTCTCCAGAAAAATACACCGAGCAAAGAGCGCCTCTCTTCTCGCTTCTACCGGGAAATGCGCTCGTCGTGAAGATCGCTATATAAATAGCTTATCATCGCCGCTCGCCAACAACCGCGCGATAAGGTCATATTACGCTGAAAATATTTATCACCGCCGGTTCGTGCGTAACCGCAGTGATAAGGTCATACTACGCGGAAAATTATGCGCGCGGAAAATACATATCACTTTGCCGCTGAATATACGAACCGGCAAAGAAATTTAATATCACCGCCGCTATAAATTAAACCGGCGAAGATATTTCACCGCCGCTATAGGTATTAACCGGCAAGGATAGTCATTATCACCGCTGTTGGTAATACAAACCGCAAAGGATACTCGAAAGTTCCAACTCGCGCCACCAACCGTCAAGCTGTTCGCTCTTCCGCCGCACCAACCGTATGCGCTTCACATTCCTCTCGCCAATCTGCTGTTCTTCCCATTCTGCCTATATAATGCCAAGATTGTTGCATCCAATCCACTCTTGTCACAATCCACACAATCCACTTGTTGCAGCCCCCACACAATCCACTTTTGTTGCAACAATGGCACCCCCTAGAAGCGTGCGTGTTGGTCGAGCCCCACCGATCCGCTGCATGTAGGAGGAGGAGAAGGAGGAGGAGGTGGAGGCGAGGAGGAGGAAGAGGAGGCAAAGGAGGAGGAGGACGACGACAATGATGACGCATTTACGGCACGGCGGCGGAGGAATCAAGCGTTGGGGCAAGACTAACTCCGCCACCGAATCGGATTCGGATGAGAAGGAGGATTTGAGCACCGCCAAGCACATCAAGCGGCAGCCCGCATGACGAGGAGGAGGAGGAGGAGGAGGAAGATGACGACGACGACGAAGTTTTGGATATAGGGCTTCGCGCCATTAGACTATTATAATTAGAACTAAATATGTAATGCTGAACAAAATATGCTTTGTAAATGTTATTTTAATTAATATATATCCCGCAAATTACAAATTTGCTTTCATATGTTCTGCTTTTTAACTAATTATGCTTTCATATGCCTGCTTTTTGACTAATTATGCTTTCATATGTTCTGTATGCGAGATAAATTACAATATTTATTATGTTCTGCATCAACTAATATCGGGGAACAAGAATATCACTGTCGGTTCTATAGTAAAACCGCAAAGGAAAATGGTCTTATCACCGCCGGTTTTACTATAGAACCGCAATAATAAATCACTACCGGTTCTACATGTAAACCGCAAGAATATCTTCTTATCACCGCCGGTTCTCTATTAAACCGCAATGATATTACCTCCATTGTCATGCGAGAAATTGAAACTAATCTTATCACGCCGATTGAAGTTTGAACCGCAAGGATAATATTATCACCGCTGCTGAATTTGGAACCCAAGTGATGATATTATCACCGCCGGCTCGGACCTACCCGGCAGTGATGGGGGTCGCGGATGAGGCAGTTTGTAGTAGTGTTTGTTTCTCCACCCTTGTCTGCCCAACGATAGATCCACAAATCCATCCTATCGAGTCCGTGAGGGATTAATCTAGAATGGTTATCTAAGGAACGCGGTGAGGTATCCTTAATTGGATAACCAAACAATCTCTGCATCAAAATTAAATTAGTGCCGAGAAGGCATGTATGCATGCATGTACGTACGTACCGGAAGTGGAGGCGGTGGGTGCAGTGGAGAAGGACCAAAGGAGGAGGCCGCAGAGGAGGACGACGACCGGGATGAGGTGGACGAGGGTGTGCGCGAGGTTGGCGCGGGAGGCGTCGAGCGCCTCCTTCTTGGCCGCTACCGATCGCAGTCACTACTACGTAATAGGTCATCACCGCTCGTTCGTCACGCCATTATCGCCGTTATGGGCGCCGGCGCCATTGGTCGGCAAGGATATTGGTTATCACCGCCGCCGAGGAACCGGCAAGGATAATAGATATCACCGCCGGTTCATTATACAACGGCAAGGATATTAGACTATCTCGCCGGTTTACACTAGCATCCGGCAGAAGGATACTCAACTATCTCTGCCGGTTCAACCTAGAATCCGGCAGAAGGATATATGTATATCTCTGCCGCTTATACGACGAACCGACAAGGATTCAGAGATACCGCTTGCCTTCCTAAACAACCGGCAACAGGATTCGAAAAAATTTAGATGTATTCATAGATTACTCTACCTATGTATAAAATTGCGGGTTCAAATTAATACATATGAGGACTTACAAAAAGAGTTTTTGTAAGTCCTCATATGTATTGAATTTGAACCTGCAATTTTATACATAGGTAGAGTAATCTATGAAGTACATCTACAAATTTTTTCGTAGTTTTCGTGACTTTTATTAGTTGGTGTGCACGATGTGTACACGGAAGGCCTGTGCACATGATATGTTGCCTTCAAATATATAGTATATGAAGCGTCATAGATCATAATTAAAATATATTAAAGCATCACAATATTTAGTTTTTTACAATTAATAGTCTGCTCACAAATGTAGTGTGAGTACATCTCGCTCACTTTAGATCGAAGCTTCCGTCAGGAACTCGCCTTTGGATCGATGACATGTTCACAATGAATCCAATGATATGCTCTTGAATTGCTAAAATTTCTTTCGACAAGAATCGATTGGTTCTCACTTGGAGCGCAAGTATTGAAGAAAAGAGAAATTTAATTAATGATGATAGATGTTAAATGAAAGAAAAGTAGGCATGAATGTGTAATTATATACCATGTCTTCAAGATAGCCGATACCTCTTAAGTGACAATTGCATGTAAATTTGTACATACGTAGTATGCGATAAACTATTTCCGGTCCTGTCTCATGCATGGAAAGTCTGTTATTACTTTGAAAGTTGTCCTCAGAGGGAAGATGCGACCACCTTTCTTGCAATACCGTGTGAATGCTACTGTGAATGATTTTAAATAGTAATTAACCTTAAATACAATAGAATAAAATATTACTAGAGCAATAACGCAACGATCGAGTTTAATGCTCATCATCTTCCAAAAATTATGTTCATACTCACGAAGTTCTTTTCTCAACGAGTCCAAGACATAAACCCCGCTAGCTTCTAACTCGATGACGAGGAGGACCCAAAGGATAACTAGACATATATGTTAACACGTACCTATTAGTCCCACAATCGTGTCACGCAAAAATAGTAAAACAATATTAGAAGTAGGGTAATACGATCGAAGTTATAGGGTACAAGTACGGAGGTTTTCTTTCTCACTTGAAGAAAGTCCTAAATAAATTGTCTTCAACAAACTTTGGGTCATCACGACGAAGTTTCGTTAACAAGCCCCTGATCGAGAAATCCTAAAGCTTCATCCTTATTTTTTGCACATAATCGTATTCCATTCTACATATGTAAAAAGAAGTTAGACATACAGCTTGAACGGTACAAGAATATACAATAATATAATTAGAGACTTACAAAGTCCACAGCCGACCCGGACGCGTCGAGCATCCGCCAGACAACATATACAATTCAGAACTCTAACTGTAACATGCCATCCCCATTGTGAAAATCCGAATCTTTGTATTTCACCGATCGCCCACATACCCTCTTGGCATCGCTGCATGTAATATCGATGGACGCTACGCAATTTTGTTGTTAGGTTCTCTAAATCTTTTGGGAGCCATCGGTTGCCCCTTAATGTACTTCCACTTAGACCTAGGTCGAATTACGACGTTGTTCAAAGAAGATCTTTTGAGCTTGCGACATCGACGCCAAAGACTAGCCATCTTCAAGTTTTGCTTTCGATATGCGCCGTAGTCCCACATTTCCGAAGGTTCAAGCCCGCCTGCTCTTTGGCTTTTGCCATACTCAAGAAAAACTCCTGCGCGATTAGCATCGACTTTAGTCTTCTCGTGATGGCACCTTTTGAAGTGAGATGTTACTCGCCTTCGCTTGCTTTTTGCGCTCTTCTTCACCATATCGCCGGTAATTTCTTCCGAGGTCAGTTGCCTTCACAGATGACCGAGATTTGGTACAAGACGATGCGGACTTCCGAGATGGTGCCGATGTTCGACTCTTCTTATGTGCCTACCGAGGAGTTGGACCTTTATCGGGCCGGTGCCGAGGAGGAGTTGGACTTTTTCTCGATGGTGCCGCGGAGGACTTGACTTTTCTCGCCGGTGCCATGAGGAGTTGATCCTTTTGTGGATGGTGCCGCGAGGAGTTGGACTTGTCCTAACGGTGCCGGCGGAGGAGTTGCACTTTTCGTGAGGCGATGTGTCTGCGTGTGGAGAGTGCGGCTCATCATCATCGCCGCCGTTGTCGGCCTCATCGTCCGAGCCGAACATAATCAAGCTCTTGCGCCACGCGAGGAAGCCATGCACGCTTTCTCCAAGTTTGTTTTTTCCGTCCTCGCCAGAATCTCTACTCCATTTTGCGATATTGTCGGACTACACTGTTTACTTCGACCTGGAGAATCCCAAATGTATTGGGCGGCAAGGTAACTCGCGAGGAGGCACATGGCCAAGCCCCGCCATCACCACCTTGATGGTAATGCCATGTGCGACAAATGCAGCTTGCACGTGTCGGTTTCTCGTGATGTCATCCATCGAAAATGGAGTCGATGCTTCCCGAATCGCTAGGACGCCAGCAATGCTCTTAAGAACACCGTGGATCGAGGTTCGAGGGCTGTCATCGAGTGGCGGTCGTGAGTCGAGAGCTTTTATCGCTTGCTCCACAACTTGATCCAAATTTCGCTCTCTCTTCCTCTAACGCTCTTGACACAAAGATCTTGTATTTGACTTTGCGCTTCATATTCTCCTATTCTTTTCGCCGCTTGTACATAAGTACGCTATCCGGGAAGCCTTCTTTCCACGGCACCAAACCAACTCCTAAAAGTATCAGATGCTCTCTGTTACCCAGCAACAACAATCGGCCATCATTCTCCCTCCGTGGATGAAAAGCCCTTCTAAGACTCCACGTGAGCATCCGATATTTTCGGGACACCTCCGGGCTCTATCGCCTCCCGGCTCAAGCTGCCATCTTCTCGAGATAGAAGTCCCTCCCAAGCAACCAAAGCTTTGATCGCAGCGAGGAACTCGGCCGTCGCAGAGTAACGCCTTGAGGGTTAGCTCTTGTTCGCCTATCCCACGCAGTATTTTCTTCACGAGCCACCAAAGGCCTAGTGTGTGAGGGTGGATATTCTTATCCGCGCTTGCCTTGTTCTTCCGACTCACCGTTCGGGCTTCTTCGAAATTCCTATACTCCACAAAGTCCTTCCAAAATTCTCTTATCTTTGGAAACATGTTAAAATTTGGCGTGACATTCTTCTTCACATAGGTCTTATTCAATTGAGTCTTCCAATTCTTCCAAAGATGTGCACATGATACCTAGTGCACGCTTTTGCAACCAACTCGACCCTTTGGGGAAATGGAATACTTGTTTTAGCTTGCCCCATAGCGATTCCTTCAGTCATCGGAACAACCCATCGATCACCTTCGCGCCGGGTCCATGATCTATAGATGATGGGCACGTTATCCCTAGCAAGTACTCCACAGTCAGTCCCAGACGGCGCCAACGCCGACTCGGGTATAGCAGTTCCCCGACTTCGAGAGCCGGAGTATGTTGTGAACGCCTTCAACATCTTGTTCGGCCACGACCTGCCACGGCTTTGTTCACCCGACGCTTGAGCCTACATTGATCTTGTTATTAGTCGATGACCCTACAATATTTTGGGATTCACAACGACTAATACTTTACCTCGCCCATGTTAGTCGCATCGCCTTGGTCCATGGCAAGGGCGCCACTTGGCCCATAGCAGGGCGCTTTGGTCCATGGTCAGTGGCGCCAGTTGCTCCATATCAATATCCTCAGAGGTCCAAGTAGCCACTTGGGCTACCCACTCCTACTGCTGCTACATTCGAGGGCCGAACTCCTCCGCACTTGTCCCCGATTCGAGGCCATTCCTAACAATCCAAAATATGCACATGTAACTTTAAATGATACTTATACATGAGAAAAAATCACATGATACATATACATCTCTAAATGAAAAAATAATATTTAAAAAATTCATATATTCTTAAGAATATATTCCACACTAAAATGATTTTAAAAAAAATAAGCCCTGCAAGTTCAAGAAGCATGGATGTCACGAGGCGTCAGGTATTCTGAAGGAAGCCATTATGCTTACAAATGGACTTGGGACTTGATTGGTGTCTTTTTTTGTCATTTTCATCCGCTCCTCTTCTTCATTGATCAATGAAAAATTTCATATTCTATGAAGATATAGAACATGAAATTTTTCATTGGAAAAGTTGGACACGCAGATCCATGATCAATGAAGAAGAGAAGCTGGAGGAAACCTATAGACAAAGGGTACGCTAAAAAAGAGAACCAAGTCCTAAGTCCATTTCAAGCAAGCATGTCTCCTCATGGCTTCCCTTCTCGTGTACCGGACGCCTCGTGACACCCATGATTCTTGAACTTGCAGGGCTTATTTTTTTAAACACATACATTTTTGGTCAACAAAATATACATACACATAAAATTAGAATCAAATTATTATATATCGAGAGTTACAAACAAGAGAAAATTCTAGCAAGTTTAAACTCTATAAACTTGTCGACTTTTCTTTTTTGTAACTATCGAGATATAATGAATCTTGAAATTTCATACAACCGCTACTATTACAATTAGTGGCACAACTATTAACTAAATGAACTACAACTACTTACTATTACAATTAGTGGCACAAAACAAATATTTACAACACATGTATACATCTTTATTTAAATAAATATTTACAACACATGTATACATCTTTACTTAAACAAATATTTACAACACATGTATACATCTTTCAAGAAGATATACAAAGCACCAAATTGAAGTTTACTTTTGGCTGCAATATAAATAACCACAGAGCAAAATGATCAAAACAAAGACATGTGCGTATGTGAATTCACAAGGCAACTAGCATAAAGCTCAACTTGTTTATTTTGAGTGTTCTCAGATGTCGGGTTGCCCAAAGGCCCTCCTCGCCACAAGGGACGAGTAATAGACTAATTTGTGACAACCTTACCTTAGTTTCAACCCTTACCACCTTAACATACACATTACAAAAATTGATAATCAAGCTCATTGTTAATCAGATTATATTCATTGAGCATACATTCAGATCAAGACATTAAATATTTGCTGTTTAATCTTGAAATGAAGTAAAGTGACAATGTAAGTAAAGTGACAGAGAAGTGCTACTAATAGACTAAGGAACTAAACAAAATATAGACAATGTATAGACATAGAAGTGCTACTAACATCATCGTATTGAACACTAATTAGACTAAGGAACTAAGGAACTAAACAAAATATAGACAGAGAAGTGCTACTAAGGACCTAAACAAAATATAGACAGAGAAGTGGTCATGCAATACATGCAATACAAGATTGTTGAAATAAGGGCAGTATGAGCATAATGAGACATATACTTAACCCAGATATGACTACACAACTTATCCACAATGTCCGTAATATATGAAATGATCATGAATTCAACAGTATAAGCTTATAATCACATAGATTCATGATATGAACACATATATACAGACATTCAAGATGGATAATAAATGAATTAACCGTAATAAAGATACTACTCATGTTTGGTTTTTCCAAGATGCTCTCAGATTGAATAACTTGATGGGTTGCTTCAAAGAAGCTCTCCAACACCAAATTTCAGCAATACATCACAGGTATATCAATCTGAAATTAGTGACTCTATTCGGCTTCAAAGACCGCTTAAGAAAAATTGACTGACTAATACTCAATTATGGATGACACGCCATCAACAACAAAATTGCAATAATTTTGTTTACGATAAAGATGCCAAGCCGCTGAGAATTGAGTTCCATATTAGTCCGTGATATCAAAGTTATGAAAGGAACTATTCTCGTGATAGCATATCACATATACAAAGAAAAACAAAGAACAAGTTAAAGTATTGATACAATGATCTAACAAAGGTTGAATTACGTAATGATTCACTAACTAGCGTATAAATATTGCCTCATTTATTTGTATCATCATCGAGCAAGAGTAGAGAATAAAATCGCCCTCATTTATTTGTATCATCATCACGTATCAAATCTCTATCTCATTGATAACCCTAGAATCATCACAGATTAGTTGTCACAAATTGTCTATTGCGCCCCAAATCCTCATCAACACTATACCCACATGCTAGGTCCCCAAGCCAAATGAATTGATCGCCCCTTAGCATCTCGCACATGCACATCTCAAACATTCACAATCACATTCACAATCACATGCACATTCACATTCACATTCACATCTCTGCACATTCACATCTCAGACAACCACATTCGCACATTGCAAGAGCAGCATTCAAGGCGACGGCGGGAGATGGTGGGGAGGTCGAGGCGACGGCGGGGAGACGGTGGGGAGGTGAAGGCGACGGCGGCCCGAGTCGAGGCGGCGGCGTCAGGGAGCTCAGAGGCGACGGCGGCCCGAGTCGAGGCGGCGGCGTCAGGGAGCTCAGAGGCGACGGCGGCCCGAGTCGAGGCGGCGGCGTCAGGGAGCTCAGAGGCGACGGCGCTGTAAAACTGAGAGGAGGGCGCGGGCTAGGGCTAAGGTAAATGAGAGGAAGGCGCGCTTCTATTTATAGTGGTGGATATCACCGCCGGCTGGTCATACCAACCGCAAGGATAGATATTACTACCGTCCATTGTACAACCGCAAGGATAGTGGAATACTACCGCCGGTCCATTGTACAACCGGCAAGTGATAGTGAATACTACCGCCGTCCATTGTACAACCGGCAAGGATAGTGGAATACTACCGCCGTCCATTGTACAACCGCAAGGATCGCTTCTTGCCCATATTCTCGTTAAAATTTGTCTTTTTATTGCTCTTAATATAGGACTAATTTGATCATGAAATTTTATATGTACATGGGGTAAGATGAGATGTACATCCATGATTTTGTTTCAGAATTTTTGGAAACTTTTCTTAGTTGGATTGCACGGTGATTGCACCAAATGTCACAAATTCGAACAAATTCAAGTGCAACTAAAATCACAAAATCCAAATGCAAGAAAACTTTCAATTTGATCAAAAGAAAGCATAACCTCAATTTCCATTATTGCATATATTACATTAATTGTTACATATGAGAAAATAAACATGTCGCTCATACAAAAGAAAGCATACATTTCATTACTACAACTAAGCTACGACTAGACCTTCGTTATGATCGCGGCGTATGTATGTAGCTTCACCGCCTTCCATGGTACTTAGGTCAACGCCCTTCCAAAAGGGGAAGCTCATCGAATTGGTTGTACTCTTCCTCGTCGACAACATTCTCAACTCCGACAATCCTTCTTTTTCCTTGAATAACCACGTGGCGCCCTTGTTAGCCGGCCGCCATAAAGAAGATTTGTGTCATGTAATTAGCAAGTACTAATGGTTCTTCTCTCAGATCCGACGAGTTTGAGGTCCACGGTAGTGATGCCGTATTTGTCGATATTCACGCCACGGAAGTCGACCCATTGGCACCAAAAAGAGGGACCTTCAAAGGACCATAGTCAAGCTCCCAAATCTCTTCTATGAAATCAGAGTAGGTTTGCCTATTTCCATTGTTGTCATAGGCATCTATACGGATACCGCTATTTTGATTGGTGCTCTTTTATCTTGGCGCCTTGTATAAAATGTAAAACCATTTATGTCGATCCTTGAATGTCCAAATTGTAGTTGACGGTCCCTCGAGCCAACAATTTCAACTCGAAAGTGCACTGTCTCTCAGACGATCATGTGTCTACACAACCAATCGCCGAATTATCTCTCGTGTTTCTCGCGAGCCAACCCTCCGACCTCCCCGGGTTTGTTTTGATAGCACGTTTGTGCATGTCGACATATGGGGCCACCACAACCGATTGTCCCAAAACTGCTAAATGTGCTTGTGTAAATGCAGCTAGATTGCTAGTACGCATCGATTTCTCGCCTAGTGTCCTTTCCTCGTAGCCTTCCTCATGCCGAGATACAGCACACCAATCGGTTTGAGATCCATATAATCGACGCAGAACTCAATGACCTCCTCGGTTCCTCACCATCGGCAATGCAGCCTTCCTACGATTTCGTTACATTTAACATATTTCTTTATAACCCCATGAATCTCTCGAAGGGTACATCCGATGTAGAAATACGGACCAAGAATTCAGATTCTTTCACAATGTGAACAATGAGATGGACCATAATATCAAAAAAGATGGAGGGAACACATCTCAAGCCCGCATGCAGTGTGAACCACGCCTTCCCGCAGCTTGTCTAGTATTAATGGATCGATGGCCTTCGTGAAATCGCTGAAGAATGAACACAACTTGATAATTGGGTCTCGGACTTTCTCCGCGTAACCCCTAATTGCAATTGGAAGCATCTGTGTCATCATCACGCGGCAATCGTGGTGACTTCATACCAATTAACTTTAAGTCTTTCATTGAGACTAGTCTCTTTATGTTAGCAGAGTAACCAGACGGAACTTTGATTCCGTGCAAGCATTCGCAAACGCTTAATTTTCTTTTCTTGCTCAAAGTGTAGCAGTCATGGGAAGGTACTTTTGCCTCAGATCCATTTCTTCATGATGCAGCTCCTTCCTCGCCATATCTTCGAGGTCCATCCTTGCTTGAAGTGTATCTTTCGCTTTGCCGTATGTCCAAGAAGATACCAAGCAAGCTATCACACACGCTCTTCTCTATGTGCATGACGCCGATTATGCGGTCGAACTTCCGTGTGCCGCCAATAAGGTAGGATCCAAAATATTGATTTCTTTTTCCACAAAGGAGCCATATCCCGAAGTCGGAATAGATGTACCGCCGCCCCTTTCCGTGAATAATTGTAAGGTCCTTTACAGCGCAAATATCCGCTTCCACCGATTCTTCTGAGCTAATGCGCTCCTTTGTCCCGCAAAAGTTCTCTTATTATTGCGGTATGGGTGATCCTTACGGAGGAACCTACGATGCGCATGTAAGCCATTTTTCTATTGTTCTTCACCACCGGCTAGTCAGATTATCCAGCATCGGACGATCCGTTGAAGCCTTTTGTCGTCTGCCCGACAGTTGCCAAGAGCAGGATAATCATTAATGGTTACAAACAATAATGCCCGTAGGATAAAGTTTTCTTTTATACTCATCCCATACCGTACACCATCGGTCCACAATATTAGAAGATCTTCAACCAATGGTTTGAGGTACACATCGATATCATTGCTGTGTTGCTCGGCCCTTGGATCAATAGTGGCATCATAATGTACTTTCGCTTCATGCAAAGCCAAGGAGGAAGGTTGTAGATGCATAAAGTCACCGCCAAGTGTCGCGGACGACTACTCATGTTGCCAAAAGGATTCATCCCATCCGTACTCAACCCGAACCTTATATTCTCACATCATATGCAAAGCGCTTATATTTTCTCGTCGATGTTCCTCCATTGCACGTAATCAGCAGGTGTCCGAGCATTCCATCCTTCTTACGCTTCTGGCGTACATCGTAGTAATTGGGCATGCCTTTTGTTCGCAAACAATCGCTTGCAGACGGGATTATAGGAAATACCACACCACCTTACGGGACACCTCTTCTTCTTACGCCACCCCGACATCTTCGCTTCGATATCGCTGCCGTGTTCTTATACCGCTTTTGCTTTGCAAACAACACAGCATCCATGTCTACAAACTCATTGCGATACAATATGCAATCGCTTGACATGCGTATTCTTTGTACTTCCAATTCCAACGGGCGCATAACCCGCTTGGCACGGCACGAGTTGAAGGCAACACGCTACCCTCTCGAAGCAAGTCCCCAAGAGACATAACACCAAGAAAGCTCTTATCGACCAACCATTGCTTGCCTTCAATCGCAGAGTGAAAGCACGGATGCGACTTCAGGCTCCTCCTTGCAGCCCGCACAATGGCGCTTGTAGAGTCTTCTACCACACGCTGGAACTTTTGAAACTCCCTTTCACTCGTGAAGTCCCTCCCCATCACGCAAAGATTTGATCTAGATCATCTTCGTGGGTATCAACGAACGATCTTCCACCGCCATATCGTTGTCTCCGCCATCTCCATCAATGTGTTGCCCTTCATGAACAATATCATCTTCATCAATGTTTTGCCCTTCATGTATAATATCATCTTCACCGTGCTCACCCAACAGTATAGCCACTTTGAAACCCCTTCAAGCAAGTGTGCACGACGACTCTATGTTACAAAACATCTTCTCATTTTTGCAATCAACGATGGACAACACATATAGTCCGCCAGTTTCTTGACTTGTGTGCCGCAGCCCGCATTCGTAAAACAAGTCACACCATTAAAGAACTCGCACCACGACGGTCCGTGTCATACATCCACCTTCGTCCATCTACGCTAATTATATCAAACTACATTACTTAAACATCCACTACATCACTAAAATGGATATAACAAATTTTCATTAATTAAATTAATTACAATTATGCATAATTGTCCATCTAGCAATTTTATTACTTAAACATCCACTACATCACTAAAATGGATATGAATTTATCGCAAATAACAATATATAATTGTAAATGATTAGTTTTACAAATACATCTAGCAATTTTGCCTATATAATACATCAAACCTTTTTCACTATTTAAATATCCATCTAGCATTTTTTACTTATTTAGAAGATTTCTTCATTTCATTTTGTTATGTAGCGCTAGCTATTAAATTAAATTAATCTACAAACAAATTAACAAGCATATAATTGAATATAAGGATATATTTCTAAATAATTATTTATGTTCCAACTTTCATTATTGCAAAATCCATCTACCATTTCCCATTATTTAAATATTCAACTAGCAATTCTCACTATTTATAATTGATCATCTAGCAATCCTTTACTATTAAAAATCCATATAACAAATTTTCATTAATTAAATTAATTACAATTATGCATAATTGTCCATCTAGCAATTTTATTACTTAAACATCCATTACATCACTAAAATGGATATGAATTTATCTGCAAATAACAATATATAATTGTAAATGATTAGTTTTACAAATACATCTAGAAATTTTGCCTATATAATACATCAAACCTTTTTCACTATTTAAATATCCATCTAGCATTTTTTACTTATTTAGAAGATTTCTTCATTTCATTTTGTTATGTAGCGCTAGCTATTAAATTAAATTAATCTACAACAAATTAACAAGCATATAATTGAATATAAGGATATATTTCTAAATAATTATTTATGTTCCAACTTGCATTATTGCAAAATCCATCTACCATTTCCCATTATTTAAATATTCAACTAGCAATTCTCACTATTTATAATTGATCATCTAGCAATCCTTTACTATTAAAAATCGGCAAAGTGAATTATAATCTATTCAATAATTTAGCTAGATCTTAATTTGAGCAAGACTTACATAAACCTGCTCACACCGCATAATCAGCAATTATCAACATCTATAGCACTCAGTAAAGTAAAATTTTACGACATATATAACATACATCAAGTCAAGAATCCTCAAAAATTTTAATTAATACAATTTTTCAGCAAAGAACTCCCCAAGATAATACAGCTCCTCTTTGATTTGTTCACGGAGAAGATGTCGATTCGATGAAAAATATGAACAAAATATCGACACCAAATTTCGGCAAAGACTCTCCGTGAAAAATACACCGAGCAAAGAGCGCCTCTCTCTCGCTTCGGCGGGAAATGCGCTCGGTCGTGAAGATCGCTATATAAATAGCTTATCATCGCCGCTCGCCAACAACCGCAAAGATAAGGTCATATTACGCTGAAATATTTATCACCGCCGCTTCGCGCGTAACCGCAGTGATAAGGTCATACTACGCGAAAAATTATGCTATGCGGAAAATACATATCACCGCCGCTGAATATACGAACCGGCAAGTAAAATTAAATATCACCGCCGCTATAAATTAAACCGGCAGAATATTTCACCGCCGCTATAGGTATTAACCGCGTGATAGTCGATTATCACCGCCGTTGGTAATACAAACCGCAAAGGATACTCGAAAGTTCCAACTCCCGCCACCAACCGTCACGCTTGTTCGCTCTTCCGCCGCACCAACCGCTGCGCTCACATTCCTCGCCAACTTTTGCCCTTCCCATTCTCGCTCTATATAATGCCAAGATTGTTGCATCCAATCCACTCTTGTCACAATCCACACAATCCACTTGTTGCAGCCCCACACAATCTACTTTTGTTGCAACAATGGCACCCCTAAGAAGCGTGCACGTGTTGGTCGAGCCCCACCGATCCGCTGCATGAAGGAGGAGGAGAAGGAGGAGGAGGTGGAGGCGGAGGAGGAGGAAGAGGAGGCAAAGGAGGAGGAGGACGACGACAATGATGACGCATTTACAAATGACGGCAAGTGAGGAATCGCAAGCGTTGGGGCAAGACTAACTCCGCCACCGAATCGGATTCGGATGAGAAGGAGGATTTAGCACCGCCAAGACATCAAGCGGCAGCCCGCGACGAGGAGGAGGAGGAGGAGGAGGAAGATGACGACGACGACGAGTTTTGGATATAGGGCTTCGCGCCATTAGACTATTATAATTAGAACTAAATATGTAATGCTGAACAAAATATGCTTTGTAAATGTTATTTTAATTAATACATATCCCGCAAATTACAAATTTGCTTTCATATGTTCTGTTTTTTAACTAATTATGCTTTCATATGCTCTGTTTTTTTAACTAATTATGCTTTCATATGTTCTGTGCGAGATAAATTACAATATTTATTATGTTCTGTACCCAACTAATACTGGGGAACAGTAATATCACTGTCGGTTCTATAGTAAAACCGGCAGTGAAAATGGTCTTATCACCGCCGGTTTTACTATAGAACCGCAATAATAAATCACTACCGGTTCTACATGTAAACCGGCAAGAATATCTTCTTATCACCGCCGTTCTCTATTAAACCGCAATGATATTACCTCCATTGCTGCGCAGAAATTGAAACTAATCTTATCACCGCCGATTGAAGTTTGAACCGCAGTGATATTATTATCACTTGCCGCTGAATTTGGAACCGGCAGTGATGATATTATCACTGCCGGCTCGGACCTACCCGGCAGTGATGGGGGTCGCGGATGAGGCAGTCTGTAGTAGTGGGTCGTACGTCGGCAGCTGATCTATGTCCATCGTTCCCGCTGTCCCGCTCGACCCGCCTGGCCCTGACACTGCCGTCGCCGTCGACGAAGACAGGTAGTAGCTCGACGACCGGTGCATCTCTCGATCCGATCGGCCTTGTTTCCTTCTCGTTTGATCCGGCCTCGCCGGCTCCTCCCCTTCTTGGTTTCTCTATCTCGTGGCCCACCCGAGCGATTCTTGTGCTGGCTCCGCGTGCCTGTCTCTGCTCCGCCGCCGTGTGCTGCTGGCGGCGTTGTGTTGTGTGCATGCATGCAGTTGAGGTTTCTTTGATCGGCTGCGCATGGGTGTAGCCCGCGTCCTGCGCCGGGGCTTCCAACGCCTGCATGCCTTGTACACCAACGCTTCGCTTGCTCCAGCGCATTTACATTCAAGAATATATGTTACAATTTTCAGTCAAAAAAAAGTTGAGCAGTGCTTCAACACTACCACAAAACAACACCACTACTACAGACTGGTTCATCTGCGACCCCCATCACTGCTGGGTAGACGCAAGCTGGCAGTGATAATCTTATCACTGTTGGTTTTAAATTCAACCGGCAATGATAAGAACGGTATATTTTTCCCGCACGAATGGCAGCAATATCACTACCGGCTTTAAAGATAGAACCGACAGTGATGTATTACTGCCGGTTCAACAGCATAACCGGCAATGATAACTTGATTTTCCGCTCGAACGGCAGCGATATCACTGCCCAATTTAGAGATAGAAGTGACAGTGATATAATACTGCCAGTTTCAGAGCAAGAGCCGGCAGTAATAATGTCGCACTATATATATGCCGGCTTCCTTCCCCAACCTGTCCAGAACAGAGAGGAGCTCTGTTCTTGCTCGGTTGGGGTAGAGAGGGGCGAATTTTTGCTCTCAAATTTAGTGGGATTCGTTTGTAATTCATGATCTAAGTTTCGTATCTTGATGTACATTTCATTGGTAGTTTATTTAGTTGGATATTACGCTCTATATTGTATAGTGAGCACAATTAGAGCTGTAATCTAGAGACTAGATTTCAAATTACCAACTTTTATATGTATAGTGATTTGTGATGAGATTATAATGTAGGTTGAATTTAAGTATTTAGAGGACTAAATTAGTGACTGCATTTAATAGGTAGATTGAATTTACATGTGGTAGCACTTCATAATTAATTATTGTTTAATCTAATTACTTAAAATTGTTTCTTTATTTCATGTATGTTAATTTAATACTTTTGTAAGTAATGCAAATTTGCTGGACGGACCATTATAACTAATAGCAATTATTTAATTGATTTTAAAATCGAGATTTGGATATAGATTTATATTAATGAAAATTTCTAGATTAATTAGCACTACATAACAAATTAAATGAATAAAACAATTTGTGACCACTTATTGATTTACTGAGATTTATTTGTTATAAATATTTGTAGATAGACCGAAGATGGATGTATGAAGCGGACGTCGCGATAGAGAGTATTTTAACGTTGTGACTAGTTTTCTGAGCGTGGCTGCGGCGTACAAGTCAAATAAGATGATGGACTATATTTGTTGCCCGTGCGTCGATTGCATGAATGAGAAGCAATTTTCTAACCTTGAGGCGATCCGTGTACACTTGCTTCGAAGGGGTTTCAAGCCTGCCTATACCTGTTGGACCGAGCACGGTGAAGATGAGATTATATGTGAAGGGCATCTGATTGATGATGATGAAGACAATGACTTGACTGTAGTCGAAGATACGTTCGTTGACACCCATAAAGATAACCATGAAGATGATCTAGAATAGATGTTGCATGATGGGGAGGAGGACCTCACAAGTGAAAGGGATTTTCAGAAGTTCCAGCGTATGGTAGAGAATTCTACAACACCTTTGTACCCAGGCTGCAAGGAGGAGCTCAAAAAGCTACATGTTGTGCTTACGCTGCTGCAGTTGAAGGCAAGCAATAGTTGGTCCGATAAGAGTTTCACAGAGCTGTTAGGTTTCTTCAGAGACATCCTTCCAGAGGGTAATGTGTTGCCAGCAACCACGTACCAGGTCAAGCAGGTTGTTTGCCCGTTGGGACTGAAAGTGCAGAAAATATACGCATGACCAAACGATTGCATATTGTATCGCAATGAGTTTGCAAATTTGGATGCATGTCCCGTTTGCAAGGCATCTCGGTATAAGCGCGGCGATGACGACATTGAGGCACAGCATAAGAAGAAAAGACCCCCAGCCAAGGTGGTGTGGTATTTCCCTATAATCCCCCGTCTGAAGCGTCTGTTTGCAAACAAAAGGCATGCTCAATTGCTGCAATGGCACGCTGAAAAGTATAAGAAGGATGGAATGCTTAGACACCTTGTTGACTCCGCGCAGTGGAGGAACATCGATAGAAAATACAAGAAACACTTTGCATGTGATATGAGGAATATAAGGTTCGGGCTCAGTACGGATGGGATGAATCCTTTCGGCAACATGAGTAGTCGTCATAGCACTTGGCCGGTGACTTTATGTATCTACAACCTTCCTCCTTGATTTTGTATGAAGTGGAAGTACATTATGATATCGCTGCTGATCCAAGGGCCGAGGCAACCTGGTAACGATATTGATGTGTACCTCAAACCACTGGTTGAAGAGCTTCTGGTATTGTGGAACGACAGTGTACGGGTATGGGATGAGTATAAAGAGAGAATTTCATACTACGCACATTGTTGTTCGTAACCATTAATGATTACCCTGCTCTTGGTAATCTTTTGGGTCAGATTATAAAAGGATTCAATAGATGCGTCCATTGCATGGGTGATACAGGTAGCCGGTGGCTGAAATACTACCGAAAAATGTGTTACATGCGGCATCATAGGTTCCTTCACAAGGACCACCCGTATCGCAACAACAAGAGAGTTTTTGACGGTACAAAGGAGACTGCTTCAGCTCCGTAACATCGCAACGACAAAGAGATATTTGCGGCTGTAAAGGATATTAAAATTATCCATGGAAAGGGAGCCGGAAGTACAGCAGTCCCGAGTTCCAGAGAACGTGTACGAGAAATAGAAGATCGGATGCACAAAAGGGAAATTGAACTAGAAGAAAAGATGCAAAGGATGCAAGAAATGCTAGCACTCGTCCTTAGCGAATGTCAGTCACAAGACATCGGCCACCAGCTCCAGAGTCCCGCCGGTGCTCGTAAAAGTAGCCAAGCATCCGTGGGCCCTCCTGAAGAGGACTCATCATGTAGTTTTCCTGTGGACAAGATCGTAGAGCCGACACGCTGCACTCTGCACCTGCCCATAGCGAACATTACCATCAAGGTGGTTGAAGGGGTGGCTTGGCCATGCATCGAGAGGCAGATGTTGCATAACCTCCCAATTCCTCAGGGATACACCAGAGTATCAGTTGACAGCGTGGTTGACAGATACCGCAAAGTTGAGGTTGAGATCTCAGGCGAGGAGGGGAAAAATAATCTTAGACAAAGCCTAGGCACATTCATCGCGTGGCGCAAGCGCTACATAAAGTTTGGCTCAAATGATGACGACGACGATGATCACTAATGATGACGAGGCGGACTCTCTACCTAGGAAAAGTTCTCCTCCGGCGTCACCCAAAAAAGATCCTTCTCTTGCTCTAGCGCCACAAGACAGTAATCAAAGAGCACCGCGATCTAAACATTCTACATGGTCAGAGGGGAAAAGTTCCTCATCTGTGAAGCCAGCACAAACTCTTAGCAAGAAATGAGTATATGACCTGACCGAAGAAGAAACTAGAAGGGAAGTAGACGCCAGTGTAACAGCGCACTTCAAAACGATGCCACCACCTGATAAGGTTGTAATCGAAGCTGCCAAACATGATTTCTTTGTGGGAGCCCCTCTAAAAAGAAATCTAAAGGAGATAGTGGTAAAGCAGCTGTTGCTGGAGACCAAAGGGGTGCTAAAGGGTAGGAGCCCCTCTAAGGTGGCCATTCATTAATGGGGAACCTTTGGTGGATCCAAATGAGGAGCCCAGACTGACAACACAGCTATGACGTCTGCATTAATGGTATCGGCAGTATGTCTAAGATACAAAGAACGATGCTTTCCCCGTCAAATACAAAGATGTAGATTTTCACAACATGGACGGCGTTTTCTGGGTAGAACACCGAGAAATATACTAGTTGTACCAACGAGACGCCCTGAACATGTCTATATTAAGAATGTGGACTCTATAAGTCTCTTGTATAATTCATGTTGTACATTCACGTACCCTTAAATTGAGGGTCTGACTTCTTTTTTTTATGTAGAATGGAGGCAATGACACTTAGAGCTGACTTAAATGAAAAGATAGGATTCCTTGACCCAGGCCTTGTCAACTGCAAACTTATTCTAGATCCAAGAACGACAAAAGAGGTTGAGGAGCACGTACTCAAGGCGCTGCTAAAGCTACAAGACATGACCTACGTACTTTTACCCTACAACTTTCAGTATGTGTTTCCCTGCCTACTAGTCTCGCATATTTGATGTGCAACACTATGTGATGACTAATTGGCTTCTGCAGCTTTCACTGGATCGTCGTCGTCATCGTGTTAGACAAAAGCAACATCACTATCTTGAACTCAATGAGGAAACCGACAGATGATTACAAAGGATTAATAGAGTTACTAGACAGGTAAACTCGGTCGTTGCATTATTGCTCCAGTAATCTTCCATTCTATTGCACCTAATTAATTTTAATGACTACTCGAAACCATGAACAGGGTGTATGCAAAATACTGCAAGAAGAGCCAGCGGTGTAGTCCATTCACGAAGAAGTTCGGAATAAAACCGATTTTCGTGCCTAAGACAACCCCAAGGGAACAAGTTATGTGGATACTACGCAATGACATATATGCACGTGTTCGTCACTGATAGTACGGACTACAACGGCGAGCTGGTATATCGTTACATATTGACCCATGCTTTTATTTATAAAGACGATGACACTAATTAATGCTTCAATTTCTCCCATGACAGCGCGTGAAGCTGGGCACCAGCAGCCTGTTCGACAACAAAATTGAAACCCTTCGAGAGCAGATAACTGGGTTCATCGTTCGAGAAATTATCAACCCAAAGAGCGAGTTTTATGAGCATTTGTAGCTTAAGTGAGATGTCAACGATTATGAATGAACAATGTAATAATTAAATATTATGATGCTTCAATGTATTTGAATTACGCTTTAGCGATGTTTTGTTAATATTGTGCATAACATATACCATACAAAATACATATACTGTACAATATATATATTCTACAACATTACATAATACATATACTACAAAAAAATATATAAAAAGGTTTAAAAAAACCCATCACTGCTAGTTTTGGAGGAAACTAGGGCAGAGAGTTATTACTATCGGTTGCCGAGGGAAATGTGGCAGTGATACTGCTTATCATTGCCGGTTATTCACAAAAATGCGACAATGATAATTATTTATCACTGCCGATTATCAAAGATAACCGACAGTGATAATTATTATCACTGTCGGTTGTACAATGAGAACTGGCAGGGATAGTGATTATCATTGCCGGTTTACATCCGGCAGTGATAGTCCTCGACTATCACTACCACTTAGGTAGTGCCGGGTCCACATCCGACAGTGATGCCGATGTTGACCCAGCAGTAAACACATATTCTGTAGCGGTGCACATAGGTGACATCCTATTTGTAGCGATTTTTTTAGAACCGTCACAAATACACTTATTAGTGGTGATTTTTAAAGTTCAAATTGGCGGAAAGACTATTTGTGACGGTTTTTGTTTGAAACAGTCACAAATAATTAATTATTTGTGGTGGTTTTTCTTTGGAACCACCACAAATAATGTCGGGATTATTTGCAGTAGTTTTTGGCTGGAACCGTCACAGATAATCCATTATCTATGGCGGTTTTTCTTTGAAACCGCCACTGATAATTTGTGGTGGTTTTAGAGAAAAACCGCCACTAATAATATTAGTATTTGTGGTGGTTTTTTTGTTAAAATCACCACTAATATTATTATCTGTGGCGGTTTTAATTTAAAACGTCACAAATAATATTCCTATAAATACCCCATGTAGCTTCGCCATGGTCATCTTCCTCCCCAAGAACAAAACCTTACTAGCTGATTTCAGATTTGGTTTTGCAAAGATTTTTGTGCTTCTACTTCCTGTAATTTTTCCAACGTGTGTGATTCATTCTCCTCTCTTCATTTGTAGTGATGTAGTTGCAATTTAATGCTTAGACCTAGTTTAATTAAGGTTTAGATGCAAGGTTTAGATTTAGTTTGTTTTTATTTACCTAGCATTTTGTAGATGATGAATTTATTATCTTGCTCCATTAGATTAAGTTGTCTACCTTTTTTAAATGATGAATTATGATCAAGTATATATCAAATTTATTTATTTAACATTATTGGATATTAACAAAAATTAAATTTTATTTAATATGGTAGATGTGTGATCTTGAAATTGGCTTGCATTTTGAAATGATGAGTTTATTATGTAACTCATTCGAAGGATAAATTTAATTTTGGCTAGGTATGAGCATATATAAAAATGAAGTAATTAAGATTTGTATTTTAATTACCATTACCATTAGTGCATGCATATACATCTTGCTCTATTAGTGGCTATTGTTAGCTAATTTTTATCAAGCGTATATCAAATTTATTTAATTAAAATTATTGGACATTAATAAAAATTAAAATTTAGCTAATATGGTAGATGGGTGATCATTAAGTTGGCTTGCATTTGGAGATAATGAATTTATTATCTAGCACTTTTGGAAGATAAATATAATTTTGGCTAGGTATGAGCATATATAAAAATTAAGTAATTAAGATTTGTTTTTTAATTACCATTAATTTTGTACCGTTAGTGCATGCATATACATCTTTCTCCATTAGTGGCTATTGTTAGGTAATTTTTATGAAGCATATATTAAATTTATTTACTTAAGATTATTGGATATTAAGAAATATTAAATTTTAGTTAATATGGCAGGTTCGTGATCATGAAGTTGCCTTTCATTTTGAGTTGATGAATTTATTATGTAGCTCATTTAGAGGATAAATTTAATATTAGTTAGGTGTGAGCATATATTTAAATTTAGTAATTAAGATTAGGAAATTAATTATCATTAATTTTGTATTTGTTAGTGGATATTGTTGGATATTGGATTAATAATTTATTTAACTAAGATTATTGGATATTAATAATTATTTACATTAATTAATTATTGTAGATGGACCAGAGTTGGATGTACAATGTGAACCATTACAGCCAAGAATACATCGATGACATATCATCTTTTCTAAGAGCCGCAGAGGAGAACAGCTTGCAAAAGAAGATGAAGTACATACATTGTCCATGCATTGATTGCAAGAATGAGAAGATGTTTTCGGACAAAGACCATATCCATTTGCACTTAATTCGAAGGGTTTTGTACCTGGCTATATAAGTTGGACAAGGTACGGTGAAGAGGTCATACTTCAACGTGATAACGTCGACGATGACGGAGGCGGCAATGTGGCAGCTGACATTAATTATAGATCCGATGAGGATAGGTTGGTCATCGATGACGACAATAATCTAGCTCAAATGTTGCACGACGCAGAAGAGAACTACACTAGTCAGAGAGAGTTTAATCAATTCAAGAGTTTGATGGTGGACTTGGAGAAACCTTTGTTCCTGAGTTGCAAGGAGGAATACACAAAGTTGCACACCATGCTTTCACTGCTGAAATTGAAGGCAGGCAATTGTTGGTCCAACAAGAGTTTCACAGTGTTATTACATCTCTTAGCGGACATGCTTCCAAAGGAAAACGTGTTGCCTAAAACCACGTATCTAGCTAAGAAGGTTGTATGTCCTGTCGACGTTTGTTACCGACAATAATGAAAAGGGGGCTACGCGCTGGACCCAAACTCGATGGTAACACAAGAACACCCGATGTATACAGGTTCGGGCTCTCACGATGGAGATAATACCCTAGTCCTGTGTTCTGGAATTATATGTGGCTAGCTGATTGCTGATGAGATATTGTGTGTCCCTTCTTTTGGTTCCCCTGCCCCTCCCTTTATATAGCAGAGGGGGGCGGTTACAAATAAGAGTCCCACTAGGATACGAAGTGGAGGTTGTATCTCTTTCCTTATCCGTTATACATGATAGCGGCTAGGATTACAATTGTATTCTCCCTAAGCAGGGTTAGTTTCCATCTTCGGGGTTTCCTTATGGCGCATGGCGGCCTGCCTCCTGGGCAATACCCAACTTTATGTAGTCGGCTTGGCCCATCCCTCTTGGGTGGTCCTCACGGCTTGTCATGCAGATACCCGGGGTCCATATACTCCACATCTGCGATATACATTTTTTATACATAATTTTAGTTTTATGGCTAGCATGTAGCGACCCTCCTTTTTGGTACAGAATACCAAGAAGGATGATATATGTGCATACAGTACTAGTCCCATGATCAGTGGCTAGTACGCATATTTACAACAATTGGAATCACAACCATACACAATATTATTAAAACGGATGCTATTGATACATAGCAGTCTTACAATTCAGTATATTGTAGCAAAAGATCAGCAAAAGTCTTGTAGTGTGCCCATCCAACCCTTAGTCAACTGACAAGGCATGAACCCTAGAAAAACTTGTTAAAATAATTCCCGCATCCTGGGTCAACTATATGTCAATTGGAGGTTCACTATCTTCACCTAAAACCAACAAATAAGTAAGGTTGAGTACTTTCTCCCGTACTCAGCAAGACATCTCTACTACTTCCAATTATAAGTTGGTGATGATACGTTCGTTCTCCACTACCAACCCACCTAAACCGTAAAAAAACCGCCCCCCCCCCCCCAAAAAACAACAGTCTTCCCGATCTGCTCCATTCCTCTCGACCCCTTCCTTCCGACTCCTCCAGCTGCGTCATCTCGCCTCCCTTCTCCAAAGTGCCGTCGGCGGCGAGGAAGACACGGATGAGGCTGCCCCTGACGCGGATGGACATTGGCTTGATTTCCCCGACCCACCGCTCCACGTACACCTGGCCGACCTTCGGGCCTAGGCACGCGAACGCAAATGGCGGGCCTGGTCCCTGCGACATGGCGCAGAGGGCGAACAGCATGGCGTGGAAGATTGTGCCCTTCCGCCTTCTCAATTAGTGGCTGAGGAGGATGGAATGCTCTCTGTGATGGCGGTGATGGCGAGGGATACCACCGTGCTATTCCAGAGCCGTCGATACGCTGAAGTTCTCGCGTAGCTCCTACTCAAAAAGGAGGGCGACCCTAAGGTGGGCGATTCTAGCTCTCTGCTTTCCTATCTGTTGAGATTGAAAAGGCTTAAGAAGTTCCTACGATCGAGAGGTGGTTCGTTGCGGTTTCGCCAAGGGTGTGGTGGCGGCGACTACTTCTTCTACCATCACGATAAAGCATCCGAGATCAAAGATTTTTGATCTCAGGGCTCGCTGATTGAGCGGAATCGGTTGCTAAAGGCCCTTGCATCCGCAAATAACTCGAGGCAGTTCTTGCAAGGTAAATTTATAATCAAAACTGTTCATCTTGTTGTTCTTGTTCTTCTATGTTTTGGTCTAGCAGATTAGATTGATACATTTCTGCTATTCAAGATTGTTCTTATTGAATTGTCCTGGAAAAGTTGGACAATCGAATTTGGCCTAGAAACTGAACAAAACTTCAAATACATGAACAAAACAAATCTGCAAAGAAAATATCGACCAATTAGGAATTATTTGTTGAAATCTTTATCTGTTAATTCTAGGGCTAAGCAATTGGCAATTTTATCATTAGAAAGTTTGGTGGGGACTATTGAATTTGGCCTAAGAACAGAAGGATCTGCAAACACCTAAATGAAACGAATCAGTAAAGAAAACTTGATCAATTAGGAACTACTTGTTGAAATCGTGATCTGTTACTTCTAGGATTAGGCAATTGGCACAAGATTATACCTCTATCACTAGATGGATCAATTCTTTGTCAGGGCCAATGATCCAGTGAAGGAGTAATCGAGCGCCAAGTCGCGTTTTGGCGGGAAGATGCGTGATGGCGTGAAGATTGACGAAGGGCGTGGATGTGTCGTTAATGTAATCGAGTGGTGTGTGTTTACTAATGGCATTAAACAAAGGTTGTCGGTAATTCTTGTTTAGCGGTAAGTTTGTCAAGCGTCGTGTATATAAAGGCAGAATGGATTTACGGGCAAGGTAGCGAGAAAATACAAGAAACAACTTTCCCCATCTTCTGTTCTTCTTCTCGCTCAAGTTATCCTCTCCTCCTCTGATTCCCTCTGTTTCTCTCTCTTTCCTCTGGTTGAATTCACGTCCGGAGAGAGACATCACATTTTGGTATCGAGCGGTCGGTCGTGTTTCGCTTTCGCCTGCGTCTGCTCCAACTTTGAGTGGTAAAATCCCGGATTAGGGTTGGAGGAGCTTGGAATCAAGCGATTGATTCTGAGCATCTCCGCGCAAAATTTTTTTTTCCCGACTCCGGTTCACTTGGTTGTGAGTAGTCACGGCGCCGCCGAAGCCATCTGTGCAGACCAAACTGGTTCTGGCTGCGATGGCTGAAACCTCCAAGCAGACCGATGAACACTGGAACAAGATGGATGAGCGTTTGGAATCACTCAAGGCTAATCTGGACATTATTGTCGAAAAGATCAAGCCAGTGGAAGCTATTCCGATGATCCAAGCCCAAGTGGCCGAACACAACATGGTAATCTCTGGATTACTCGATCAGTTTCAGAAAGTAATGGACTCCATGAAAGATGGTCAATCGATTCCTCATCCATCAAGATCGGAGGAAGGTCTAGGATTGAGTACTCCCATACCGATGCACACCACTACCACCACAAAGGCAGGGGAATTAACAGCACCTGCTGCGGGGCTGTTGGGACGGTGTCCGATACCTCCTTTGCGATTTGGGTTGGATGCACAGAAATCAGAACGTTCCTTGCCTACTCAGATTTCTGAATCTTGGAACTCGGAAAAGAAACAGCCCTTACCGAAGTTGACATTTCCCCAATTCACTGGAGAAGAACCGCGGATATGGAAGAACCGTTGTTTGCAGTACTTTAAGATGTACAATATTGACGAATCACTCTGGGTGACTGCGGCGGCCATGCATATGGAAGGTAACGCTGCTTTATGGTTGCAAATGTATCAGGAAGATCATCCCTCCAGTGATTGGGAGCAGTTTATGTCGGCGGTGGAAAGTGAGTTTGGCGCCTTTGATTCCCGACGTTCCATTCGCGACCTCATTCAGGTAACTCAATCTGGCAACGTTTCGGACTACTTCACTCAGTTTGAAACAGTCATGTATAAAGTTAAAGCATACAACAAATCCTGTACAGAAGAGTTTTTCATTCATCACTTTATTTTGGGGTTAAAGGAAGAAATACGATACGATGTAGAGATTCAACTACCAGATTCTATCAGGAAAGCATTTTTGTTAGCACAAATTCAAGAGGAAAAATGGGAGAAACTGAAGTTCAAACAACCCAAAACTGCCCTGACTCACAAATATGGTCTGACAAATCGTTATGATACTCCTGCTGCTCAGTTGAAACAGCATCCTGATGATTTAGCTCGCGCACGCCAATTGAGAGAGTATAGACGTGCTCGCGGGTTATGTTTCAAGTGTGGTGAGAAATTTGAAAAGGACCATCAATGCAAACCGGCTACAGCAGCCCAATTACATGCTATGGAGATGTCCGACAATCTAGAACAACTCAGTGAAGAGGTCTTACAGACATTAGATGAAGCTGATAAAGAGTTTGAGCAGGAGCAACTTCGGCTTTCCTTACATGCCTTGGTGGGTACTGAAGATTTGGAAACTATTTGTATTCAAGCTATGGTGGGCAATCAGATCATACTTGCTCTTATTGATTCGGGTAGCTCTCATAGTTTCCTCAAGACAGCTTGTGCTGAGCGGTTTCAGTGTCACTCGGAGCAGATTCCAGCTACATCAGTCTATGTTGCAAATGGGGATGCTTTGGTGTGTGATCGCTTTATACCTCAGCTGGAATGGTGGGCTCAAGGACATACCTTCTGTACGGATATGCGACTTGTGGAATTGGGAACTTATGACGCGGTCTTAGGGATGGATTGGCTACAGTGCCATAGTCCCATGATTTGCAATTGGAAACAACGCACTCTGGAATTTTCGCTCAACGGAAAAATGGTCAAGTTACAAGGCTTGACTTCTAAACAACGAACTCGACTTCCCGAAGCATCTCTAAAAGAATTGTATCAATGGCGCAATGCTAATGAGATTTTGTCCCTTACATTGCAACAAGAGCACACTGTGACTGACATTTCTATTGAGCCGCCTCCAATCATTCAACAAGTCCTTGATGGTTTTGCTGTAGTATTTCAGGACCCAGTGTCTTTGCCACCATCTCGAGTCTATGACCACAACATTCCGTTGATACCTGGAGCTATCCCAGTGAATAGCCATCCTTACCGCTACTCTCCTATGCAGAAGGACGAGATTGAGCGCCAAGTGTCTGACATGTTAGCAGCTGGCCTCATTCGACCAAGTCAAAGTCCTTTCGCTTCGCCTGTGCTGCTAGTTCGCAAAAAAGATGGGAGTTGGCGCTTCTGTGTGGATTATCGCACACACTATTTCTCTAAGCTGGATTTAAAATCTGGTTATCATCAAATACGAATGGTGGAATCGGATATTGAGAAAACGGCTTTCAAAACCCATCATGGCCATTTTGAATTCTTGGTTATGCCTTTTGGTTTAACAAATGCGCCGGCTACTTTTCAATGCTTAATGAACTCCATTTTAGCCCCGGGTTTGCGCAAATTTGTTTTAGTGTTCATGGATGATATTCTTATTTATAGTCCCAATTTGCATACTCATGTTCAGCATTTGGAGACTGTGTTGATGTTGTTGCAGCAGAATCAGTTATTTGTCAAGAGGTCAAAATGTGCATTTGCTAGCAAGTCTATTGTCTATTTAGGCCATGTTATCTCAGACCAAGGTGTTGCCACTGATCCCTCTAAAACTCAAGTCATGCAGAATTGGCCTCAACCAACCAATGTTACTGAGTTAAGGGGTTTCTTGGGTTTAACGGGATATTACAGGAAATTTGTGAAAGATTATGGCATTATCTCGCGACCTCTCACCAATCTGTTGAAGAAGAAATCATTTCAATGGGATGCGGCTGCTTCGCTGGCGTTCACACGGTTGAAAGAAGCAATGACCCATACACCAGTATTGGCCATGCCCGATTTTACCAGGCAGTTTGTAGTGGAAACAGATGCTTGTGATGTGGGCATAGGAGCAGTGTTAATGCAAGAGGGTCATCCCATTGCATTTCTCAGCAAAGCTTTGAGTCCTCAACATCAACGCTTATCCATTTATGAAAAGGAGTTCTTGGCTGTTATATTAGCAATTGACCGTTGGAGACCCTATCTGCAGAGAGGCGAGTTCCTAATTCATACTGACCACCGCAGTCTCTGTTATCTCGGTGAGCAGCAATTAGTGTCCGAATTGCAGCAGAAAGCAATGGCCAAATTAATGGGCTTGCAATTCCGTATTCACTTTAAAAAAGGAGCTCAGAACTGTGCTGCGGACGCCTTATCTCGAGTGGGTCATCTTATGTCGATGCAGGCCGTATCTGGGATGCAGCCACTGTGGCTCCAGGAAGTATTGAACAGCTATGCTACTGATACTAAAGCCCAACTTCTTCTGGCTTCGTTAGCAATCACCAGTCCGAATGAGCACGGTTTTTCATTGCACCAGGGACTGATCAAGTTTCACGGACGCATTTGGTTGGGTGACAATTCTGCTCTCCATACCAAAATTATTAGTGCGTTTCATGCAAGTGCCTTGGGCGGACATTCCGGTATTGCAGCGACTTATCAACGAGTCAAGAAACTGTTTGCTTGGACTGGATTGAAAAGAGATGTCATTAGTCTGGTCACACAGTGCAGTGTTTGCCAACAAGCCAAGCATGAACATATCAAAACGCCCGGTCTGCTGCAACCGTTGCCAATTCCTGATAGTGCTTGGAAGGACGTCACAATGGACTTCATTGAAGCATTACCATGTTCTGAAGGCTGCAATACCATTCTGGTTGTAGTGGACAGGTATTCGAAATATGCTCATTTTATTCCGCTTAAACACCCTTTTACAGCTCCTCAAGTAGCTCGCTTGTTTGTCGATCATGTCATTAAGCTTCACGGCATGCCACAGTCAATTGTGTCGGACAGGGACAAAATTTTTACCAGCTTGTTCTGGAAGGAGCTTTTCCGTGCTATGGACACAAAATTACAGTTTAGTACTGCCTACCATCCTCAAACAGACGGGCAGACTGAACGTGTCAACCAATGCTTAGAAATGTATCTTCGGTGTGCCGTTCATTCCTCTCCTAACAAGTGGCGTAAATGGCTTGCTATGGCGGAATTCTGGTATAATACCTGCTATCATACCTCGTTGGGTTGCTCTCCCTTTAAGGCGCTTTATGGAATGGAGCCTCGATATGGAACCATGTTGCAAGCTGCATCTCCCACCAATCACTCGGTCAGTGAGTTTGTGGATGAGCAGAACCGGCAAGCTCAGTTTCTCAAGCAACATCTGGCGGTGGCTCAAAATAGAATCAAATTGCAAGCTGATCGGAACAGAACAGATAGACACTACCAGGTTGGTGATCAAGTTTATCTTAAACTACAACCATACGCTCAGTCTTCTGTAGTTAATCGGCCGTTCCCTAAACTGCAATTCAAGTACTTTGGCCCTTACCGCATACCGGAGAAAATTGGTGTTGCTGCATATCGTCTGGAATTGCCCGAAGGAAGCCAAGTGAACCCTGTTTTTCATGTATCCCAGCTTAAACCATTTATTCCCGATTTTACTCCAGTGTTTCATCATCTTCCTGCGGTTGCTGAATTGAATATGGAGTATGTGGAGCCAGAGGCCATTCTGGATCGCAGAATGGTAAAGAAGGGGAATTCAGCGATTACCCAAGTGTTAATCAAATGGACGGGGATTCCAGCTGACCTGGCGACTTGGGAAGATTTTTCTGTGGTGAAACATCGGTTTCCAAATTCAGATGCTTGGGGACAAGCAGATATTCAGGGCGGGGGTACTGTCAGGGCCAATGATCCAGTGAAGGAGTAATCGAGCGCCAAGTTGCGTTTTGGCGGGAAGATGCGTGATGGCGTGAAGATTGACGGAGGGCGTGGATGTGTCGTTAATGTAATCGAGTGGTGTGTGTTTACTAATGGCATTAAACAGTGTTGTCGGTAATTACTGTTTAGCGGTAAGTTTGCTGGCGTCGTGTATATAAGGCTGTAATGGATTTCTGGGCAAGGTAGCGAGAAAATACAAGAAACAACTTTCCCCATCTTCTGTTCTTCTTCTCGCTCAAGTTATCCTCTCCTCCTCTGATTCCCTCTGTTTCTCTCTCTTTCCTCTGGTTGAATTCACGTTCGGAGAGAGACATCACATTCTTCTCCAAATTTAATCGTTCAAACCAAATAGGGTCTAGATTTTGAAATCAACCACACAAAATTTAGGGCATCAGGGCATGATATAAGTGCTAAATTAAACAATTTAAAGTGATCCTGAAAATCTAAGATGAATCCTGGTAAAATGAAAGCAAATCGATCAAACTAATACTATGAATTTCCCATCTGCCTTTTTTGTTTCTGATACCAAGTACCTGCTGGTGCAATTTATGGTTGAATTGATTAGGATTATCATTGGAATACGTTGGTTTTCTTGTTGGGATTGGCATGGATGAGAATAAAATAATCTGCAACAAGTTAGATATTTTTTTATCATAAAGTGCTGCAAAATATTGTTTCAACCAGTCATGATCCGTGTCTGTAGTTAGCTTCAGTATATTGTCTAACTTTATTATCTATTGGGTTTTGTACTAATTAATCTATTCTCTAGAGTAGTATAGCTATATCTCAAATTAACTATCCAGTGTTGTATAGCAATTTCAGTTATTAAGTATAACCCACCTTGTACCTATTAGATGATAAAATCTTTAGAAATATAATACTGCTAGAAAAAAAATTCAAGTTGGTGATTGAGAATGGTAATTGAAAATTGATTTTCGTCTTCCTATCAAGGTGTGATAGTTTTTTGTATGAATAATTTTCTTAGTAAGGTATTGTACTTTGAACTTGAATGGGATTGTTGAGGCCTTCAGGGAACCGTCAAACTAAGTATACTTACATATATCACATTATTTCAAGAAAAATCATGACTAGACTAATGCAAGTGACCATTTCATAAATTTGAAACTTAGTTATGGGGCAAAGGAAATAGTTTTGTTAAGACGGTGTTTGATTATAGAAAACATCCTTGTTTGCTTACCATTCTCAATTGTTTGTGTATTTGTTCTTGTATCTTACTAAATTGGCCCATTCATATCTCTTGAGAGCAAGCTTCTGGTAAAATTTTCCTTTCAAGGGAGTTAGCAGGTTACTATTGGGAGAGGTAGGAGATTCAGATGAAATTTTCTGGATGATTGTTTTGTTAAAACTTACAGATCTAACTTCCACTACAATCAGCTATACTTTTGTTCAGCAAGCAACTGATGAAGCTGTGATAAAACAACTTAAGTTGGAGGTCATAAAGCTCACATCAACATGTTAATTAGCAGTATGGAGCAGGTTACTGCCGATGTGCATTTGCAATATAATGTTCTGACTTCCCTTCCATCTTCTTTGGTTATTGTCTCTATCTCTCATGATGGAAGTACCTCGTGGCTCCTGGTACAGATAAAACCGAGCTCCTGGATTTGAAGGATGTAATTATGCTTGAATAGGAAGAGAAAAAGGACATGCACAGGAAGCTTCAGAATGCAAAAAATGAGTGTAAGTTCAATGGTGAACTAAAGAAGTGAATCATGTTTTCGAAAACCACACAGATTTCATGACTCAATTCAAACTAAAAACGACAATCTTGTATTATCCATATCATCACCAAGTATTGGTTTTCTCTTGATTCAGTGAGGATTATGAAGATGACACAAGCGGAGCAGCAAAGGGATTCTATATCCTCCGTCCAGCATATGGAAACGCTGAAGCAGGTGATGAAACTTCAGAACAAGAACAAGTCCATGAGGAGGCTAGTGAGCTCTGAACTTGCCAAAGACCGCTCCCACGCTTATAACCTTTCGTCATTGTAGTTTCTCTCCCCATGTATATACATACATACCACCATACCATCATAGTTTTTTTTACATTGTACCATCAGAGGTTAGACAAATAGGTTATAACAAAGAAGATTGACTTGCAAAGCTTGATTTTATAAGTTGGAAATGTCATTTTGAGTTCTTAGTATTGCAAATTAACATAAAAATTTCATAGTTGTGAAATGATCTATGCCTCTTGTTTGATAGTCTGGACAGTTGAAATTCAATATAAGAACACACTTAAAAATGCATGCTTGGAGTGTTAAGTTCACTTGTTAATAGTATTTCTCATTAACTTGCTTGTACTCATAAACTAACCTAAACACACTGATTGGTGGTACAACAACTGATAAAATTGATATCAATATATGAGGAGTTCTTCTATTAATGGCTCAACTAGTCACAATGAACCAAATGAACATTATGCTTGAGGCACTGGAAAAATCTGACAGTGAATTGGAAAATAAATACAACGGTGGGGGTCTTGCTTGTGACTTACTCCCTGCACCTGGCACAAGTGGGAGCATTGATGATTTTTTGTCCATGAAAACCAATTTTGGTAGCCTAGCCTCTCTTTGGTTCGTGCTGTTGAAGATGGTCCATTGAGCAGAATTATTCAAGATCAGGTAATTTTTATAGCATGTGCTGGCTCTACAACACCCATGTTGTTCCTGTTTTAACAATTGTTTGAAAATTTTACATCAATCTGGTAAATCTAGCCTTCAATGAATTATTTATTCTATTGGCTTCCACATACACCAAGTGATAGAAGATTTTTGTTTACTTTGTAGTTAATTTAATTTTGATCAATAATCACTCTTAAGTTCTGTGGGTTCATAAGGCACATTTGAAGGAAGAAGTGGTAGGGTTCGACACGCACGAATCAAAGTGAGGATATTCTATATTGGGGACGAAGTAGTGTTATAGATGGGAAAGTAGGCCAATCGTTATATCAAGATTCAGCATCTTAAAAATCGACCGCTTCGGTGAAGAAAACAATTAAATTGAGTTCCTGAATTTCCAAGGATGTGAGAGGGACTACAACAATTGGTTTGATAGGAATTTTGCTCCACAGCTTCTATGATTGGGTTAGGGAGTTTGGAATTGCTATTGCTACTTCTGTGAAGATGGGATTGCAGCTGCAATTGCAAAGGCTCCCACTACAACAGGTGCTCGTAGAACAAATGAAACGCTTAATTGGTGAATCTTTTTGGTTGATGAGAATGCAAATTCATACGATATTTCACCTTTATGTTCTATTCCTTGATCATTGGTATACATAAAATTAATGCTCAATTGATGTTTTATATTGTAGACAAATTTTGTTTTATTGCTTGACCTTATGTTTTATTACAAATTTTGTTTTCTGTAGCAACGCATGGGCAATAAACTAGTAAGGTGATATTTGCAAATGCAATAATACAGGCCATGTCAAAGGAGGCTTCTATGGTTAATTTACATAAAGAAAAATTTGATTGTAAATCAAGTTGTAATTTACAGGAATTTGTAAAAGCAAGTTTGACTGATATGAAAATAACAAGTAAGTAAAGCATAAGTAATCACTCACAGTCCTCCACAACGTGAGCATCGAGACACTCAATTCCTGCCAACACCATTCTTTGTCAACACGAGGCAAACAGATGAAACCAATCCTTTTTGAAAAATAAGAAAACTTCTAACTATGAGATGACTTTACAAGTGCCCTTGACCATGGGCGTGGCTTTTCGAAAAGATTAACCCTCTGCAGAGGTGTACAGCTTGCTCTTTGTGCAAGCTATTAGCACACTTCCTTTGGTGTGCCGCAAAGCGATCATAACATAACCGTTACATCACCTAGTCCTAACTTTGCACCAGTCCGGTAACGACAAACCCATACTACGGTGGCAGAAGATGGTTGTACAATCACTGTACGACAAATAGTTAAACACCCCATTGTCCCACTTCTCCACATAGTATGGCATACACCGTTGTATCGGCAAGTTTGATCTATTATCACCTCGGTGTGGACGTCCCTTCGGGCAATCAGTCACTGAAAGCCCATACATCTCCAGCCTTCCAATGTGCAGAGCTAGTTATAAATAACTTAGTAGGTTAAGGTTGTTCCATACCAGCACTTGTGGTTGTACATATTTCTTATCTTGAAAACAACTCATAGTTCGGTTCTTAATCTAACACGGGTGATAATCTCCCCCTACACTATGTGTAAATCTATGCACCTCCGGCTATTGCCAGTAATTGCCCGCGTCAAAACCATAGTTTTGTTTTGAGCTTTTATACCAAAATACCAGTGACCATCATCATGTCTCAATATCTTCAATGATCAATTTATCCAATTTGTTTATCCCAATTCTAAAGCATGGCAAAGCATGGTTATTAAATCACATATACCCAAAGTGATATTATATATTGTCTAACCTTAATTCTAGGTTTATCAAGGTTCACATGTTAATACTTATCAAGAAAGTTCCATGAAACAAAGGGTATATCTACTGATACCACAAAATAGCAAATTTACAGAATATAAGCGTGTCGGTGTTTCGTATAACCGGCAAGTAAATTTGTAAGTCTAGGGGCCGCGCGTTCCCTTTCCTCGAATGGTTAGACTACGGGAGTCCGAGGTGTATACTGGTTCGGGCCGAATATCCCTACGTCCAGTTCGTGGTGGTGGTTTTATTGCTCAGGGTGCAGCGGGCTACACGGGGTTACAAGCGAGGGCTAAGGACAGGCCCTTAGTGCTCGTCCGAGTGGGGGAGCTCGGGAGTGTTCGTCTAGGTCGGATGATAGACTCGATGTGAATGGGAATGTGAATCGGATTGGACTGAATCGAATGCCCATCCCTGAGGGTCCGCCTCCCTTTATATAGACGGAGGGGGCAGGTTACATGGGAGTTTGGAGGAGAAAAGATAGGGGTACGCTACGCCCGGGAGTCCCGATTTTTGGTCTTGACGACTAACAGGTTCCTGCTTATCCCATGCTGGGTTGGTAGACACAACGGACAGTGTCCCATTGGGAAGGCGCGCGACCGCCTCCGTGCGCTTTGTCGGGACGGCGACGCCACACGCCAAGCCTGGGCGCCACCTCGGGAGCGAGCGTGTCTCCCTATTGCGCATGACGGGGCGAAGGGACGGGCGCTTGACTCGAGCGGCCCCTTGGCCACCTTGGGAAGGGGCCACCTGCCCCAGCATGGCCTTTATGTCCATGGGGTGGGTGACCAGCCTATGGTCGACTGTCGACGTGGTGGAGGCCGCTGAGTCGAAGCTTGTTGGAGCCCTGACCTAAAGCCAGGTCGGAGCCTACGGGAGCGCCGGGCCCGGGTCTAGGTTGGAGCCCGTGAGGGTGTCGGACCTGGGTCTAGGTCGGAGCCCACGGGGGCGTCGGACCCGGGTCTTGGTCAGAGCCTGCGGGGGCATCGGACCCGGGTCTAGGTTGGAGTTCCCTTGGTGGGCTTGGCCGAGGCCGGGGACCCTTCGGGACCCGATGAGACCCATAGCTGGGCCCAAGACGGATCACTTGGTGTTTCAGCCAATATTTAGTGATAATCCCATCTGTGAGGGACGGAGACTTTGGCAGTACCCCCTCCGGCACTCTACATCACTGCCGATCTTGCCGCCATGTCCGTACGACTGAGAGGGATACGATCTTGAAATAGATGTATACCTCGCTGTGGGGTACCCCTGGTATGAGTATTCGTCAGTAGTCCCCGGGGCCATCCTGAAACACGTGCATTCCCGGATGGACCCATCGTCTTCGGTGGCCGGGCCGGTATTCAGTTTTGGAGACGAAGGGTCGCCGGCGCCTCCGGACGAGGAGGTTTTCTTGGTGAAGTTTTGGGCTGACTTCGAGCTCGCCATGGCCGAATGGGCTGAGGAAGACACCACCGCCTGCGACATTGCCGCCGTCGACGTGCTGATCGATGTAGTTCCGAAACTCGTCAGGGCTAGGGATGCCCTTATCGAGGCGGTTCGGCGCGCGCGCGCTTAGATTGTTGCGTCATCTTGATGTCTTCAGGCTAGATTTGATATGATGCGGGTAGCAATTGTATGTAACTCACGCACCATATGAATATTACTAGCCTTTGCTCGATGAAAACTCTTCGTCTAGGCGATCCCCCGGGCCTCAGCCACTGCGTCGTGTGACGAAGTAACGGGTCCTCTGGGGTGGACGCCTAGGACGGCCGAGCCCGACCGACTTGGTCGGCTGGTCTCTACCGGGTGCGCGTGACGCACCCGGTGGGTGTAGCCCCCGAGCAGGTCGGAGAGCTGGTTACATTAGTCGAAAAAAATTCGACTGGGTGAATCGTGTGGACTCAGTTGGTCCCGAGCCCCCGAGTGGATCGGAAGGCTCCTTCAGTTGACAGAGTCTGACCGACTTGGTCGGCCGGTTTTGACCGGGTGTGCGTGAGCGCACCCGGTGGGTGTAGCCCCCGAGCAGGTCGGAGGGCTGGTCGGGGGGTTACTTCGGTCGGCAAACATCCCAATTGGTCGGCGGGATCCTCGACGTTGGTTGGGTCGGCGCGGACGCCCAGATGCCTTTGACAGGGTTCTGGTATCCAAGTGCTAATTTTTACGTCGTAGCTAGACGCGGCCTTGGTTGGCATGGATGTCCAGATGCCTCAGCGAGGTTCTGGATTCCGGGTGCTCGTTTTACGTCGTAGCTAGACGCGGCCTTGGTCGGCATGGATGCCCAGATGCCTCAGTGAGGTTCTGGATTCCGGGCGCTCATTTTACATCGTAGCTAGACGCGGCCTTGGTCGGCATGGATGTCCGGATGCCTCAGCGAGGTTCCGGTTCCCGAGTGCTCGTTTTACGTCGTAGCTAGACGCGGCCTTAGTCGGCAGGAATGCCCAGATGCCTCAGCGAGGTTCCGGTTCCCGAACACTCGTTTTATGTCGTAGCTAGACGCGTTTGCAGGGCTGGTTTTACGCTGGAGCAAGGCTATCTGCGAGAGGAGTGGCCGCTGTCTGTCCCACGTGTACGTCCCGTCCACAAGTGTGGGACCTGGAGGGGGTGAGCAGACGCGTGTTTACCAAATGTAGGTTTGAACACTATGCTCGTGGAGCTACTAACGGGTGATCCGAGTGGACCCTGAAGATCCCCCTCGAGGGGGACCCTTTTCTGAGCAGACGATCCCTGCGCCGGGTGTCTGACCCGCTGGGGGTGACCCATAAGAAACCTTTCTTTACTCGATCCCGTATCGGACCCCGAGCCGTCCGCCGACCCGGAGCACAGCTGGCTGCCACCCATCGATGGGTTCCGCGGGAGAGTGTGAAGTATGGTCTCGGACGGGAGTTAAGGCGATTGGGTCGTCCGACGACCCAACTAGAGACCCACTGGGGGTTCGCCTCGTGCTCGCCCCTCGCTCGATTTGCCTGCTGGGGCGGCTTGAGGTCCACTTGGTGGATTAGGCCTTCGGAACCCGCAGCGTTAGGCCAGTCGTTGAGCGTGAGCTATTTGAGCCCTCTCGCCACATCGAGGCCGCGGCGGCCCGGTGGGCTTTTCATACTTGTTTCGGTCCAGCCAATCCGGCCCAGCGGCGGAGATCGAGAGGTTGCGGGGCGTGTCACCCGGGGCAGTGCGCTGACGCCTCCTGCTGGATTTTAATGCGCGTGGAGGCAATTGAATGCGAAAGGAAATGATTGGGAATCGATGCGTCTCACCAGCGGCGCGGCGTGGCACTCTGACGGGGCCGCACGGTAACCGACCAAAGCAATGTCCGCTGATCAAGCGCCCGCTCGATCGGCGCTGTCTGGTGGTGCGTTTTGGTGGTGCTGTTCGGCGCCTATAAATTCAGTGCGCAGAGTGCTAGGACGCGCTCCTGCCTTTGTCTTCGCCGCTCCCTTTGCCTTTGCTTTCCCCGCCCCCTTGCCTTCGCCTGAGACGAAAGAGCAAAAAGAAAGCCAAAGAGTTCTTCACCATTCCCCTTCTCGCTGGCCGCACCTTCGGAGATGTCGTGGTCAGAGTGCACCGCCCAGCCCAGCCGCGCGCATGGCCTGGAGAGGAAAGGGTTCCTCCCCCCGCAGGATGCTTCGAGGTGGAGGGTGCCGACGGGGGCCGTGGAGCCTGCGCCGGAGGATGAGGAGATCGTCGTGCCCACCTCGTTTTACGAGCGTGGGTTCGGACTACCGCTCCATCCCTTCGTACGCGGGCTGCTGCACTTCTACGGGGTGGAGGTACATCACCTTAACCCCAACGGCGTGCTTCACATAGCGCTTTCATGACCTGTGAGGCGTTCTCGGGATCGAGCCCCACTGGCGCTGTGGAGGCACTTCTTTCGCCTGATGTGGAAGGACAAAGCGGCGACGGTGCGGCGTCCATGGGGGTGCCGCCTGCAGCCTGCGTAGTGGCCTGCCACGAGTCGCCACCCTCGCCGCCGTCGTCGAACCGAGGGTGGCACTCCGAATGGTTCTATGTTCGGAACCTGGAAGGCAGCGTCCCGGCCTTCTCCGGCAGGCTCCCTGAAGTGAGGTCCGAATGGGCCTAGGGCCCCGACCAAAGGGAGAAGAAGAAGGTGGAGCTGATCGTCGAAGAGATCAAAGCCCAGAAGGACCGGAGCTTGACCGGCGACGTCGTCGTGCGCGCATTCATGAAGATGCGCATCCAGCCCCTCATGCACAGGGTGCACCCTATGTTTCAGTACAGGGGGCATCTGATCCCGTGAGGATGGTGGAGGCAGAGCTCACCGTGTTGGAGCTCGAGGCCAGGGTGGCCGCCGTGCTGGTCAGGAGTGCCACCGTGGCGGCGGGTGGCCACCCCGAGACCTTCTCGGCGGAGAATCCCCCAAACTTGGTAAGCCGGGTGATCCTCTTTTTCTTTTTTCTTCCTTGCTCCGCAACCCTCAGCACATTGTCCGATCAGTGTCTTTGTGTTGCCCAGGGGTTGCGCGGGATGGTCTCCCAGGCATCGCTGCCAGGGGAGAAGCAGCAGAAGGCCAAGGCTCGTGCTGAGGCCATGCTGCACGAGTCCGCCCGCAAGAAGCAGAGGGAGGAGAAGAGGAAGAAGAAGAAAGAGTGCACGGCGAGGATTGCGCGAGGCGAGGAGGTCTCCGAAATGACCATCGCCAACACGGCCGATTCAGAGTCGTCCTCGAGCCACAGCGGCAGTGGCCATGACGACGACCCGTACAGCGTGTATGACTTCGGGCCACCGATCGGCGGTGGCCCAGATGCGGGTGTCGGTGTGGGCGCTGCCGTCGCTGCACCCCAGGTGGAGGTGCCCCCGACGGAGACGCCCTTGGGAAAATGGAGGGGCGATTCGTCTCCGCCAGGGGGCCAGTGAAGAAGATGCGATTGCCGTTCCCTCGTTCGGCGGTGGCCCGTTCCGGAGTGTCGGCGCCCCGGCGAGGACCGGCGCCGTCTGTGCTGCTAGCAACAGTGGAGACGTTGGACATCGAGCCGTCGTCACCGGCAGCATCGGGACCGGCGCAGGAGGAGAGGGTTCAAGGTGAGCTGGAGCGCGCGGAAGCCCTAGCGCCCCTTGGCGGGTCGGAGCCTCGATCGGGGGCCGAAGGAGGCGAAGTAGGGCTCCTGTGGGCACCCGGAAGTATGAATCGATCCTCACATGTGCGTTGGACTTAGAGGTGACACCCATACTCCATTTAAGTGTATGCTCACTGCCACCCAAAAGTCCCGTGCACGGAGTATTGACTAAATGGCCCTCACTCAAACAAATATGAGCCACATAGTCGCGACTGTACACACTTACGCGCCCATGGGAGTTTCGATTCCATTCAACAACCATACGGATTGAGACCAACTCATCCACGCATAGCATTCGCCATCCGTCTCGTAACCTTGGTATCGCCTGCACTCTCCAAGGGGAGCAGGAGCAATAGCCAATGAACGACGGTGCACGAGTGTATGCATTGATGGTTGATGACAATTCAGTGCCCGGATATGTGTCTAGTGCTAGTTCCCAAGATCAATGCCTAGCACCCACATATCCCGCATTCGAGATGTATCGCAACACATACACATGAATCTAAGCGGTTGGAATAGCATAAACATAAACTACAACTATTACAACTACTTACTATTACAAGTAGTGGCCGACCGTCAAATATTACATGTCAAAGAATAAATTGCAGCGAATTTAAACATATACCAAAAGTAGGACAGCGGTATGCCCATCCAATAACCCAAAGGCAACCGACTTGGAAAAGCCCAAGTTCATCCATCAACATCATTGTCGGACCCCGGAGTAAAGTACGTGTCGTCGTCGGCGTTCTTCCATACCGCCGTCTATATTGTTAGGATTACAACCGTGAGTACACGATGTACTGCAAGACTTTAGTGTATGGAAATAAAGTAAATGCAGGGCTATATCAAGGAATCAAGCTTCTACACTAGTCTCATTTCAGCATAAGGCAGATTTTGTTTGCGAGCAAAAGATTCATAAAACGGTAACGAATTTGTAAAGAGCATTTAATATGAAGCTAAATAACAGTAAGTAGAGTTCATATACAGCAATTCACAACCCTCCATGGCTGCAAATGACGAGTAAAAACAGCCACCATTGGCTTCCCAATCCACCAACTCATTCCAACACCATTTCCAAAAGTTTTAGCAAAAACAAAGACTATACTTGACATTATTTTCCAAGTTGCTCATGACCGCGAGCACGGCTAATTAATTAGATTTTTAATCTCTGCAGAGAGTGTACACTTTACCCACAAGACATGATCTTCCCTTAATGCCAAGCTATTAACACACTTCCTTTGGTGTGTCGTGAGAGAGATCATGACAAGGCCTTTACAATGCGCGACACGCTACCAACTTCGCCTCGCTAAGGTTTCACGGTACATTAGGGCTAACCGCCTGCAACAGAGCCCCTCTTGCGCTTTGCAAGGGTCTACCCGACCCCACACAACCCAATGGCGGCTAATAACGACACGCACAAATTACTTAGCCAGTCCGCCCCATACCGTAACTTGTGGTTGCACGAATTCACTTAGATGATAGCATCAAGTTCGGTCCTTAATCGACCCAGCGAGAATCTCCCCTAACTACGCGTGAGATCCGCTTTCACGCCGCAGCTTAAGTAATAACTCGCCGCGTCTAAATCGTAAGTTTTGAGTTGATTTACTAAGATACACGGAAACCATACATCGGTTCCGCTCAATTTAAACAAGTTTGCTCAATGTAGTTGAAACATCTCCCATCATTTTGAAACCAATCTAATGAGCAAGTCTAAGCATATACATATGTTAATCTCGCAAGTTTTACCCAAGTGACATTAATTATTGTCTACACCATTACTAGGTTACAATGGCAGTGATTCAAATGTCAAGGTAATGGGAATGCATACAATTGGATTTAGCTACCATCACCCACAATATAACAAGTTTAAAACATACACGCATGCATATAGTTTGATGAAACAAAATAACTTTGCAAATATGGGATCAAAATGGTCAAAGGAGGTGCTTGCCTGGTTGCTCGTCGTCAGGAATATAATCCGGATCAAAGTCGATGTCGTTAATAACCGAATCCAATTATCGCCGCTTATGCGCGCGAAATAATAATAACCGAGACAAAAGCAAATAACACCGAATCAAAATGGGACAAAAAGAAATCAGGTAAAATTACCAAATTAAATCTTACCAAGAGGTTACAAATGTGTGTTTTAGTGTTTATAACTTCAATTCAAGACGCAAAGATAGTTTGGATTGATAAAAGAAAACGCTCACTAAAGGTTTGTTTGAATAGTGCTTAACTTTAAGTGTTCATGCATGGAAGCAATTTCTGCAAGTTAGATCTGAAGTTTAAAGTCATTTGCTGTTGCTATATGGTCATGGGATGATTTCTTGTATTATGGCAACACTGGGCGAAGACTTTCTACTCTTCTGCTTATGTAAAGCGGTTCGACAATGTTATCATTTAGGGCTTTTGCGTTAACATAATTTATTTGATAAGTAAGTAGTAATTAAGATATGTTGACATAATTTGGTTGTTCATATACTGGGGTATGATTCTGGACCATTTCCCCAAAATTTTATGTTCGCCGAGTAATTTTACAAGCCACGAAAGTGCTTAAGTGATTCTGAAAATGTGCAGTTTGTGGTCACTTAAGGTATTTGCAGCAACTAGTTTTATAAGATAAGAAGGTTGTAAATGAAGTATTTTTCCAGAACATGGTAGTATAAGTATCATAGAATGTTACTCAGCTACTCTTTCGCTATTTTTGATGTATATAAGATATTTTACGGGTTGCCAAAAGGCTGATATGACCACATTATTCGCGTAAGTTACGGTCCAGTTTTCATTCTTCGATTGCGATCACACCTTATGGGATAATCTAACCATTTTTCAGGGATAAGCTGAGGGTAACCCTAAGAGTGTTTTAAAGTTGGTTTCATGATTTTTCACCTTCGTTAAAGACGTTTTTCATACCAAGTTCATTGCGACGTAATATGACCTAACTCAAAATTGTTCATTATGATACCATTTTCCCACAGCAAACAATTATATGACATTTTAGGGTTATAGCATTTGGTTTTATCGAGTTTGGGGTTCTTTTGATTCCCTCGCCAATCGTCCGCTTTTACCGATCGCTTGTTTGATTAGTGAGAAAATATGGCAAACCAAGGTGAAACTTAAATGTTTTTATATACGGGTGATCTATACAACCCAAGATTGCATCCAAACTGGTTTCATCAATTTTTGAGTCCATTTAATCCATATTTTAACTATTTGAATCTTGCATGATATTAAGGCTTGGCACAATCAACTTTTTGATGCGAAACACATTGAATCCTAAATCTTTTTACAGAAATGGGACATTTGAGATTGCAGGAGCATGTTGGATTTATTTCATAATTTTTAGAGCTAGGATTACCATAGTTCCTTCATAACGCTTAAATCATGGCTTTCATTCAACTCCTAATTAAAAGTTTTTGCAGCAAGCAACATATAACTTTTTATTGCATATTCTGAATCTTTACTGACTAACTCAAAATTAGGAATTGAGTCTGCATTAATCGGAGTTTCACAGCAAAAGTTATAAGCGTTTCATTGCGCAATGCAAAAAGGAGAAAAATAAAAAGAAAATAAGTGCAAAAGTGGGGATTCAACCTGGACTGCCGAATCCACACACTTGGTGCACTTCCACTACGCCATAGTGTTTCTTGTGTTAAGGTTTCTTGCCAAATTACTTAAGCTTACTAACACGAACCCTAGAGCTTCAAATAACCAACAATGGCGCCGACTCGCCGGTTGAATCTGGAGGAAGCGATCGCAGGAGGGTGTAGCTCGGCCGGGAGGCTGCATGCAAGTTAGGGGAGCAAGATTTAGGAGCTGGTAGCGAGGTCAGTAGTGAGGTGAGGCGACAGAACAACTCACAGCGAGATGCACTGGGAGGGAGCTCACCGGCGACGTGGTTCATGGCTGACTCGCCGGCGCTAGGGAAGGAGGGAGTCACGGTTGCTTCGGCTTTGGCTGCAGGCAAGGTGGAGATTGGTCAGGAGGTTGAGTAGCTGCTGTGCACAAGATTGAGAGGGATGAGCTCACCTGGGGCTTCGGTTGAACAAGGCCTTGCTTTGGTCTTTGCTTGGTGGGCGAGATCCACAAAGAAGGTGAGCAGCAGCAGCAAGCAAAGGAGGAGGAGGCTGGCCCTCTTGGCTTTATTGCAGCTGGGCGGAGACGGCAAGGCCTGGAGGTGACAAAGACGAGCGAGAGGTTCATGCGGAGCAGTCACAGTGGCATAATCCTCTGGTCAAGCAAAGACGCAGCGAAGAAAACGAGGCCGTGGCAAGACTCGGCAGAGCAGAGAGGGAGAAGGGAAGGAGAGAAGGAAGGAGGGGCTGGCCAGCGGGCCCAGGCGTGCGTGGGGCCTTCTGCCAGAGGCATAGCTACAGATTCCATCGAGTGAAACAGCGTTGAGGAGCTGCTGGGCGAAATCAAGTGCAGAAATGACATGCTAGATGGGCAGGCTTAGCAAAGGATGCAAACTCAGTTGGAAAATTCTGCAAATTTTTGAACAGGTAGCCCAGGAGTCTTACTTTCAATTTTCTTTGGTTTCATCTCATTATCTATTGTCATTTAAGAACAGTAATTCTTCAACTAGACTAGTTTTCAATCTGTTTTTGAATTTTTAAGCTCTGCAAATGGTGTGCCAAAATTCTACAAAATTGATTTTTATTCATCTTTTGGTCTCTAGTATTTTACAAAATTATTTGCTATAGCATGTTGTTTGAGTTTTCTTTGAGTTTCATTAAGGTGTTGGATTTGGCAATTAAAAGACTGACTGCTCCAAATCCTCGTTTCTGTTTTTGATTTTTCTTTAAGAGTAAATAAGGTCTATTATTTCTGAAACATTGTTTTTCAAATGAATTTGAGCTAAGGATGTTTCTGTAAAATTTTCAGCTTAAAACCATACTCCATTATTTAATAAAAATTCTGACATTGCAGATTTCAGATTTTCAAGTTCTCTGTTTTAGAATTTTAAACGGCTATAAAAGTAATTACTAGTTTTTGATATTTTTACCATGGGTTAAGTATGTTATCAGGAAGACATGATAAAATTCTCGGTGAGATATAAGCTATTATTACTTTTGAAGAATTCAGTCATGTCACTATTTTGAAGTTAAAACATGTCACTTTATTATTTACTTTTTACCTAAATCATTAAAAATCTTTGGACAGCTGAAAAGATGTGGTGAATAATTCCCATAGTTTAATGGCATTTTTATTGGCCTTTTACTTTTATCTTTTACCTTTTTACTTTTACTCATTTACTCATTTCATTTATTGGTTTTTCTTTTAAACCCAAAATTCAAGAATTATTATTAGGGTTGAAAAAGTTTTTGAAACGATGGGAATTCAAAGTAAGATTACTTTCTCACTCATTTTCAGAGTTTGTTTATTTTGGCCAAAAAGTTTTAATGTAGCATCTTGTCCTTTTCTTTTGGGTTGTCAAACTAGAAAATGAAGAAAAGGTAATATTTAAAATAAAAATCTTGGTTTTGGTTAAACTGTTTACTCAATTCCATTTTGAAATTCAAAATTTTCACTTTTACCATTTTTGAAAATTTTAGGATGTTACAGCTCCTGCCGCCACCACCAGGACCCACGCCATCGTATGGTCCCGGCGCTATTCTGCGACTCTGCTGAAATGCCAAGGATCCGCCGGAGAGGGCGGACCAGACGCCGGAGGTGGTTGCCGCCGGGCCGTAGGTGGATGCGCCACCCAGCCTTCCACAAGCCCACGCACCCTGGCCTGTGCTAACCTGGCCTGGCGACGACCCAAAGGGCGAGCCGCGGTTCGTGCTGGACGATAAGGCGGAGGCCGAGTTGTGGGGGGCCTTCCAAGAGGGCGCGCACCAAGTCGAGGTTAAGGTGAGCCAGATCCGGAAGGGTCTGGCTCTCACCCTTGACTCCGCCGACGAGGCGTTGAGCGCCATTTCGAGGTAACCCGCCCGATCGGCAAGGTAAGCCAAAACGAACCCCAGCTTCGATTAGCTTTAGCGGTCGGCAGGCTTTAATAGAGTGCCCGTGTTCCACAGCAATTGAAGATCCGAACGGGGGAAAAGTTGGGGTTCCTCCGGATCCTGCATGACCAGAGGACGGCGGTGGTTGGGGAGGAGGGCGACCGTCTGCGCTCCGAGCTGCATGACGCCCGGGAGGTCCTGGCGCACGAGCGGACAGAGGCGGAGGGGGCCCGCCGGGAGCTGAGTTAGTCCTCCAAGGCGTTGCTTGAGGAGCGTCGGATAACCAAGTCCTAGGAGACGAGGATATCCGAGCTCGAGTCTCTCCTGGCGTCGGCCAATGTAACATCATCATTTTTCATGAAAATTAAAATCACGCATGTAGTATTTGATAAAAATAATAATAATAAAATAAAATAAAATAAAATCTTGTTTATAATAAAATCATTTGAAAAATGAGAATGTTCTTTTCAAATATTTTCAAAAATTTGACTTATAAATTAAGTTCGTTGATTTTATAAAGATTTGTACAAGTGTCTGATTTACTAAAAGAATTTTTGCAGAAAATATATATATCGAAAAATTCCAAAACCAAGTTTATTAGGTTCCAAATATTCCCTAATATTTTAGAGAATTTTTCCAAGATTTTTAGAGTCATATTACTATTTTATCTCAAGCGCTATTTATGTCAACCAAATAAAATCCGGAAAAAAAACGTTCCCACGTTCAGCTACTATAGCGACGTCTTCTTCAACCAGTATTTCCAGAGAAAGCGCTTCCTTCTCTCTCCTCCATTAGAGCAACCGAAGAGCTTCCGGATCAATTCCAATTAATCACCAAAAATTCCATAAAAATCAGTTTCGGAATCCTAATCGCCTCCTCTTCAATCCACAGCCGTCCCCAAATTAAATCTCCCACTAGTTTGATCATAAACGCGAGGAAATGAAGTGATATCGTTTTTCTGTTTAATTTCCATTTTCACTGCCATGGTTAACCTTTGATCTTCCTCCCACACTATAAAAGGGACCCCTGTGTTCCTCTCTTCAACACCAATCCATTCAACAACTCCATGAGAGCTCCGTGTCATTGTTTCACCGGTTGTCAAAGAAATTCAGTGCGTGCGTGGTGTTCTTTTTGTTTGTTTCCTCCGGTCACCGTCGCTACCCGGCAAACCTCAGTCGTCATCGTCGTCATCGCCGGTGAGTCTGCCGTGACACGCCGCCACCGTCCGGCCGGTTGGCCAGCCCTCTGGGCTTCTCTCCTTCACGCCGGCTATCATTTGATGTTCTGTATCGCAGCTGCTACAGTAAACATTGAGCTACAGTAAAAACATCGATCTAGTTTGTACATGTCCTTTTCAACAATTTGTGAAATTTGTGAATTTCGTTGCAAACTCATTTCAGCTCTAAATTGTATGTAACAAATTTTGTTAATTAGCAAAAATTAATACCTATTCACGATAATTTTTATAAAATTTTATAAATAAATTTATACCGTTAGAATATTCACAGAATGTTCAAAATTACGAATTTTGTAGTTCCTAAACTGTACATCCAAAAATGTCAAAATAAATTTTATAAACCTTAGAAAATGCTAAACTAATTATCTGGAAGTTTTCATGAAGTTATGAATTAATTTGATTTTCTGTATTTCCTGAATGTGTGTTTATTCGTTGTTTTTCGTGCAATAGAAACGTTTGATGCCGACGCCGTTACTGACCAACAAGAAGAAGACAACTCTCTCCTCGCTGGCCTAGGCAAGTTCCTAGCAAATTTTTTGCAAGTTCCCAGCAAATGTTTGCAAGTTTCCTTGAAGCATGTTGATCCATGTTTTGAAATGCTTTGTAGATTTACAAACTTGCATGCTATGTTGATTAATAATTATAATAATATATTATGATAGATTGTAGTTAAATACCTTGTTAATATGTATGCTTGCTGCATATTAATCCATCTGTCCTTTCGTTGCCCTAGAATGATTAGTTATAATATAAATGGCTTGATACTTTGTTTAGTATAATAGTAGTGCTTAGTTATGCTGAATACTATTTGTATGTTCAATTGAAGACTTGTTACTTGAAATTCTAAATGATTGAGTGGAAATATTATTTAGAAAGGGCAGTTGGTGCTGCCAGTTTGGTAAAATAAAAGAAAAGATTTGGTATTTAAAAACTTGAATAAGGTGGAAGGTTGCATGGCGGGTGCAGAATGCACGAGACTCGGGTTTGAGTATGTACCACCCTAGTCACCCTAAGGACCGATCCCTTGTGATTGTCAAACAATGTACAACAGTGCGGCCGCGGGTTCCGGTATGGGACGAGCCTGGCCGAGTAGCTAGTGAAAACTTAATTAAGGCATGCTAGACGGTGGAGTAGGTGTGGTTGTAGCTATAGGAGTCCTACAGGCGCAAGAGGGGGCTTCCATTATGGTTGTAGCCATTTGGCGGTGAAACCTTAGCGGGTGTGACTTAGTTAAGATGTAGCTAGAGAAATGGCCTTGTGATTTTCACTTGGGGTTATATGCCAAAGGAAATATATGACCAAAAAGAGTGAAATATCTTTCGCGGATAAAGCGTGCAATCTCTGCAGAGTAAACAAACTATTCGAATAGCCGTGCCCACGATCAAGGGTGGACAGAGGGCGTTGTCACATGGTAGATTTTCCCTACTTGGTTTCAAAATAAGATACTTATAAAAAGAAAAGCATGGTTGGAGCCGTAAATGTTTTGATTTGATAAAAGTCCGTGGTTGGAGCCACGAGGAAAAGATTTCAAAAGAAAATCATGTTGGTACTGTGGAAAAGTAATCTTAAAATAAAACCATGGTCGATGCCATGAGTTGGTCTACGTTTTGTTTTTCCACGGTTGAAGCCATGTCTTGAAAAGTTTGAAACTCTCATTTCTTTAAAAGAAAATACCTTTGAAAACTGCTCTTCAAAATTCTGGTATAAAATTTTAAAAATTGGCTTTTGGCAAATTAACCAAATCCTTCCCTTGAATTCAACTACATACTGCATTTCTTTCCGAACTTGTTGAGTATGTTGCATACTCACCCTCGCTTTTCATTCGGGTCGCTTATTCCATAAAGCGATCAGAGATCGAGATAGCTACCCAAGAGCACGATCCCACTGCTCGACATCTGCGATGAAGGCTTTGAAGAGGAGGATCATCCGGACGCCTAGGATCGCGTTTTCTCCTGGTCTTTGCTCGTGGTGTTTTGGACTTGGCTTCACAAGTTTATTGGCCGCTTTAATGTTTCACAACAGTATGACCTACGGGTCCAACTTTTGTAATAATGGGCCATGCCGGCCAGTACTCTGAATTAAATTTTTATTTATCGCATGGTTATGGTCCATACTGTTATGATCTATGTGTACTAGCTATTGATCCAGGGACTAGTACTGGTAAACACAAATGGGCCCGTATCCTTTTTATGGTTCCGGCTGAATGGTATCGAGCCAAGATCAGAGAACGTGACCTAGTTAGAATGGCAAAGCCTTAAGGATGATTATTTATATAAAAATATATTTATGAACTTCTAAGTTCCCTTGCTTCTATCTTTTCTATCTTAGCATCTTGCTCTTATCTTATCTTTTATCTAAAATGTTTTACTGATCTTGCCTTGTTTCAAAATTTCGCAAATGCCTTGCTATACTTTGTTCACTGAGAAGGAAGGAGGTTTTTGTGAGGAGCTGTCTTTGATGCTTCCAGAGCTAGGCTACACCCGTCGTCCAGAGTATCGTTGCCTTTTTGTTGCTGGTTATGGCATGAACATGTGGAGGGTGAGACTGCTCATTTTTTTCCAAGGGGCACTAGGAGGGTGACTGCCCTCATTACTTCACAATGGAGCGGCAGAAGCTTGCTAATGCTGTGCAGGATGAGGCCTATATCCACATGTCTCTTGAGCTTCGGGATGCTCATAAGGATCTTGCTGCAACCAGACTAGAGATTTCCAAGATGAAGAAAGCACTACAGGAGGAGCAGGAGGTGCATCTAGCTGCGGGACACTAGGATTAGTTTGCTCCAGCGCCAGCCCATCCACCGGTGTATGCACTGGGCCAGCCTCAACCAGGGTGGCTGGAGGAGTGAGAGTCTTATGATTAAGTTGAGACTCGAGTATCGGGTCGCGTCAATAAGATAGCCTTACCCTTTGTAATAAGCGTTAAGGTTATGTACTTAGTTTGGTTTTTATTGTTTGCTGAGTGTGCAGTATGTGTTGCATAGCCCCTAGGCTTTTGTAAGCAACCATACCAAGCTAATTAATAAAGTTGGTTAAGTTTGGGTTTAATCTGTTCCCCCCCTTAGAAAATTCTTGCATCTTATCTATGCTACTTCTACCTTTCCTAACCTAAGCAACACTCAAACAGATGATGAACACCCGTAGCAAGGGCCATGATGTCTATACCTCATTCGATACAGCAGACACCCTATCAAAACCCAAGCATTTCACCAAAGAAAACTAACAATACAAAGAAATGTGCAAGGCTTCAATTGTCATCAAATGGGACATTATGCAACCAAGTGTCCCCAAAGGCGCCAAACATAGCTCCAGCCCATTCAACACGGGATCGACTTCAGCTTACACCAAGTCGGGTTCGGTAACCCTCGAGACTCCCGAACTCCAAATCGAGTGGAAGGAGCCATGTGAACCATATCTCACTAAAGAGGCACAAGAAACTCGAATGTAGTGATGGGTACGTTTCTCAGAACTCAGACTGCTACAATTTTGTTTGATTCGGTGCATCTCATTCATTCATATCCAAGGGTTTTGTGGAAAGGAACCATTGGGATACAATGAACCTAAAGAACCCTATGATAGTAAAATCGGAAAAGAAATGATGACTAAAAAGGTATGTCCCAAGCTAGTAATAGAAATTATCGGAGTGAAGTTTCTAGCAAACCTTATCCTATTAGATTCCCAGGGAATAGATGTAATACTTGGTGTGGACTGGTTAACCAAACATGAAGGACAAATTAATTGTGCCAACCATACCATATCTCTTGTCAATAAAGATGGAGCCCGAGTATGCTTCTTATCTGACTGTGCCTCAAGACCAACCAGTCTGTTGAATCAATTAAAGGAAATAACATTAGAATCAGTACCAGTAGCAAAAGAATACCCTGATGACTTGCCAGGCATGCCACCAGATCGAGATATAGAGTTTGTTATTAACCTAGTTCCTGGCACAACCCCAATCCACCAAAGACCTTATCGGTTGTCTGCTAACCTATTAGTGGAATTAAAGAAGCAAGTTGAAGAACTACAAAAGAAAGGCTTCATTCGCCCTAGTTCATCACCTTGGGGAGCTCCAGTTATTTTTGTGAAAAAGAAGGATAATACCCTGAGAATGTATATCGATTATAGATCTTTGAATGAAGTGACAATCAAAAACAAGTACCCATTGCCAAGGATCGATGATCTATTTGACCAACTCAAGGGAGCTTGTGTTTTCTCAAAAATAGATTTAAGATCAGGGTACCATCAGATTAAAATTAAGAAGGAAGATATTCCTAAGATCGCCTTCACCACTCGGTATGGACTTTACGAAGTTCACCGTGATGTCCTTCGGATTGACCAATGCACCACCTATTTTATGCATTTGATGAACAAGGTGTTCATGGAATTTTTGGACAAATTTGTAGTTATCTTCATCAATGATATTCGATATACTCCAAAGATGAAGGAGAACATGAGAAGCATTTATGCCTAGTTTTGGAAAAACTCAGGAACATAAGCTTTATGCCAAGTTCAAAGAATGCGAGTTTTGGATAAAAGAAGTCTCTTTCTTGGGCCATGTTATTTCAGCTGGAGGAGTTGCTGTTGACCCAAGTAAAGTAAAGGATGTACTTGATTGGAAGCAACCCAAATCAGTAACTCAAATTAGAAGTTTTCTTGGTTTGGCTGGATATTATAGAAGATTTCTCCAAAATCGCGAAACCACTTACACAACTATTAAAAAAAAAAGAAGTTTGAATGAACCCTGTCGTGTGAAGATAGTTTCCAAGAGCTCAAGAAGAAACTAACCTCTTCTCCAGTATTGACGTTACCCGATATACAAAAGGACTTTGTGGTTTATTGTGATGCTTCGAAGCAAGGTTTAGGTTGTGTGTTGATGCAAGAAGGTAAAGTGGTGTCTTATGCATCTAGGCAATTACGCCCTCACGAGGAAAATTACCCTACTCATGATTTGGAGTTAGCAGCCGTGGTACATGCCCTCAAAATTTGGAGGCATTACCTCATCGAGAATCGAACTGAGATATACACTGACCATAAGAGCTTAAAGTATATATTCACTCAGCCAGATTTAAACATGAGGCAAAGAAGATGGTTGGAGTTGATAAAGGATTATGATGTTGGAATCCATTATCACCCTGGGAAAGCTAATGTAGTGGCCGATGCTCTGAGTAGGAAGAATTATTGTAATAGTATATCAGTTAAGGAAAGCCAACCAACTTTGCATGAAGAATTCAAGAGAATGAATTTGGAGATAGTGGAGCAAGGATACATTAATATGATGGAACTGCAACCTACCTTGGAGGACCAAATTCGAGAAGCTCAGAAAGAAGATGCAGAGGTTTTGGAAATTATTGAGAGGATGAAGAAAGGAAAAGCTCCAAAATTTTTAATAGATGAAAAAGGTACCCTATGGTTTGGGAAAAGAATTTTTGTACCCAATAAGAAAGAAATCAAGGAAATGATCTTAAAAGAAGCTCATGAGACCGCCTATTCCATACATCCAGGAAGTACCAAAATGTATTTGGATTTGAAAGTATCGTACTGGTGGACCAGTATGAAGAGAGAAATTGCAGAGTTTGTTGCTATGTGCGATATCTGCCAATGGGTGAAAGCTGAGCATCAGAGACCTGCAGGATTGCTACAACCGTTAAAAATTCCCGAATGGAAATGGGAAGAGGTCGGAATGGATTTCATTACTGGATTACCAAGGACTCAATATGGATATGATTCAATCTGGGTTATAGTTGATCGTCTGACTAAATCTGCTCATTTCATTTCTGTTAAAACCACCTACACCGGAGACAAATTGGCAGAGTTGTACATGACAAAGGTAGTGTGTTTGCATGGAGTACCCAAGAAAATTGTGTCGGATAGAGGTACTCAGTTCACCTCAAAGTTTTGGCAAAAGTTGCATAGTTTATTGGGCACAAACCTTAACTTCAAAGACAAAGATATCATCCACAAACAGATGGCCAAACCGAAGGGTCAATCGGGTTTTAGAAGATATGCTCGAGATCTCGCGCTTTGACAAACAAGACAAGTTGGGATAAGAGTTTCCCTTATGCGAGTTTTCATACAACAATGGATATCAATCAAGTATTCAGATGTCACCTTCGAGGCATTATATGGACGCAAGTGTCGAACACCACTTTATTGGAAGGAAGCGGAGAAGGAAAAGTGTTTGGACCAGATGTACTCAAGGAGGCGAAAGAACAAGTGAGGTCGATCCAAAAAAATTAAGAGTCGCTCAAAGCCGATGTAAAGCTACGCCGATAATCGGCGTCGGGACTCGAAATTTGCCGAGGCGACCGTGTATCTGAAAGTTTCACCATTGAAAGGAATCAAATGATTTCGGGTTAGCGGAAAGCTTGCACCTAGATATATTGGACCGTTCAAAATTTTGGCTAGAAGAGGCGAGGTAGCGTATCAGTTGGAATTACCACCACAACTAACTGGCGTGCATGATGTATTTCATGTGTCTCAACTAAGAAAATGTCTTCGAGTACCAGAGGAACACACGTCCTTAGAACAGTTAGATTTACAGCAGGATCTTTCTTATAAGGAATACCCAATCTGATTTTGCATGAGGCGATTCGCAAAACTTCGCAGCAGAAGTATCAAATTCTCAGAAGGTGCGATGGAGCAACCATACCGAGAGGAGGCTACTTGGGAGCGTGAAGAGGACCTACGAGCAGAATTCCCAAATATTTTTCCCAGCTCTATCGAATCTCGGGGTCGAGATTCCGTTTAAGGGGGTAGGTTTGTAACATCCTCATTTTTCATGAAAATTAAAATCACGCATGTAGTATTTGATAAAAATAATAATAATAAAATAAAATAAAATCTTGTTTATAATAAAATCATTTGAAAAATGAGAATGTTCTTTTCAAATATTTTCAAAAATTTGACTTATAAATTAAGTTCGTTGATTTTATAAAGATTTGTACAAGTGTCTGATTTACTAAAAGAATTTTTGCAGAAAATATATATATCAAAAAATTCCAAAACCAAGTTTATTAGGTTCCAAATATTCCCTAATATTTTAGAGAATTTTTCCAAGATTTTTAGAGTCATATTACTATTTTATCTCAAGCGCTATTTATGTCAATCAAATAAAATCCGGAAAAAAAACGTTCCCCGTTCAGCTACTGTAGCGTCGTCTTCTTCAACCAGTGTTTCCAGAGAAAACGCTTCCTTCTCTCTCCTCCGTTAGAGCAACCGAAGAGCTTCTGGATCAACTCCAATTAATCACCAAAAATTCCATAAAAATCAGTTTCAGAATCCTAATCGCCTCCTCTTCATTCCACAGCCGTCCCCTCATTAAATCTCCCACTAGTTTGATCATAAACGCGAGGAAATGAAGTGACATCGTTTTTTTGTTTAATTTCCATTTTCACTGCCATGGTTAACCTTTGATCTTCCTCCCACACTATAAAAGGGACCCCTGTGTTCCTCTCTTCAACACCAATCCATTCAACAACTCCACGAGAGCTCCGTGTCATTGTTTCACCGGTTGTCAAAGAAATTCAGTGCGTGCGTGGTGTTCTTTTTGTTTGTTTCCTCCGGTCACCGTCGCTACCCGGCAAACCTCCATCGTCATCGTCGTCATCGCCGGTGAGTCTACCGTGACACGCCGCCACCGTCCAGCCGGTTGGCCAGCCCTCTGGGCTTCTCTCCTTCACGCCGGCTATCATTTGATGTTCTGTATCGCAGCTGCTACAGTAAACCGCGAGCTACAGTAAAACATCGATCTAGTTTGTACATGTCATTTTCAACAATTTGTGAAATTTGTGAATTTCGTTGCAAACTCATTTCAGCTCTAAATCGTATGTAACAAATTTTGTTAATTAGTAAAAATTAATACCTATTCACGATAATTTTATAAAATTTTATAAATAAATTTATACCGTTAGAATATTCACAGAAAGTTCAAAATTACGAATTTTGTAGTTCCTAAACTGTACATCCAAAAATGTCAAAATAAATTTTATAAATCTTAAAAAATGCTAAACTAATTATCTGGAAGTTTTCATGAAGTTATGAATTAATTTGATTTTCTGTATTTCCTGAATGTGTGTTTATTCGATGTTTTTCGTGCAATAGAAACGTTTGATGCCGACGCCGTTACTGACCAACAAGAAGAAGACAACTCTCTCCTCGCTGACCAAGGCAAGTTCCTAGCAAATTTTTTGCAAGTTCCCAGCAAATGTTTGCAAGTTTCCTTGAAGCATGTTGATCCATGTTTTGAAATGCTTTGTAGATTTACAAACTTGCATGCTATGTTGATTAAAAATAATAATATATTATGATAGATTGTAGTTAAATACCTTGTTAATATGTATGCTTGCTACATATTAATCCATATGTCCTTTCGTTGCCCTAGAATGATTAGTTATAATATAAATAGCTTGATACTTTGTTTAGTATAATAGTAGTGCTTAGTTATGCTGAATACTATTTGTATGTTCAATTGAAGACTTGTTACTTGAAATTCTAAATGATTGAGTGGAAATATTATTTAAAAAGGGCAGTTGGTGCTGCCAGTTTGGTGAAATAAAAGAAAAGATTTGGTATTTAAAAACTTGAATAGGGTGGAAGGTTGCATGGTGGGTGCAGAATGCACGAGACTCGGGTTTGAGTATGTACCACCCTAGTCACCCTAAGGACCGATCCCTTGTGATTGTCAAACAATGTACAACAGTGCGGCCGTGGGTTCCGGTATGGGACGGGCCTGGCCGAGTAGCTAGTGAAAATTTAATTAAGGCATGCCAGACGGTGGAGTAGGTGTGGTTGTAGCCACAGGAGTCCTACAGGCGCAAGAGGGGGCTTCCATTATGGTTGTAGCCATTTGGCGGTGAAACCTCAGCAGGCGTGACTTAGTTAAGATGTAGCTAGAGAAATGGCCTTGTGATTTTCACTTGGGGTTATATGCCAAAGGAAGTATATGACCAAAAAGAGTGAAATATCTCTCGCGGGTAAAGCGTGCAATCTCTGCAGAGTAAACAAACTATTCGAATAGCCGTACCCACGGTCAAGGGTGGACAGAGGGCGTTGTCACATGGTAGATTTTCCCTACTTGGTTTCAAAATAAGATACTTATAAAAAGAAAAGCATGGTTGGAGCCGTAAATGTTTTGATTTGATAAAAGTCCGTGGTTGGAGCCACGAGGAAAAGATTTCAAAAGAAAACCATATTGGTACTGTGGAAAAGTAATCTTAAAATAAAACCATGGTCGATGCCATGAGTTGGTCTACGTTTTGTTTTTCCACGGTTGAAGCTGTGTCTTGAAAAGTTTGAAACTCTCATTTCTTTAAAAGAAAATACCTTTGAAAACTGCTCTTCAAAATTCTGGTATAAAATTTTAAAAATTGGCTTTTGGCAAATTAACCAAATCCTTCCCTTGAATTCAACTACATACTGCATTTCTTTCCGAACTTGTTGAGTATGTTGCATACTCACCCTCGCTTTTCATTGCGGGGCTGCTTATTCCATAAAGCAGATCAGGAGATCAGAGATAGCTACCCAAGAGCCTGCATCCCACCGTTCGACATCTGCGATCAAGGCTTTGAAGAGGAGGATCATCCGGACGTCTAGGATCGCGTTTTCTCCAGTCTTTGCCTGTGGTGTTTTGGACTTGGCTTCGTCAAGTTTATTTGCCAGTTTAATGTTTCCACTGCTGTATGACCTACGGGTCCAATTTTTGTAATAATGGGCCATGCCGGCTAGTACTCTGAATTAAATTTTTATTTATCGCATGGTTATGGTCCATACTGTTATGATCTGTGTGTACTAGCTATTGATCCAAGGACTAGTACAGGTAAACACAGCTGGGACCCGTATTCTTTTTGTGGGTTCCGACAGCCAACAGCGCCAAGGACGCTGCCGCCGCCGCGGAAGAAACGGTGCGGTCAGAGGCGGCCCGCCTCATGGGTGAGCGGGACTTGGCGGTGGCGGAGCGCGATACGGCGGCCACGTCGCTGGAAGTGGCCCTGTCGATGAAGGGATTGGCGGAACAAGATCTGTCCGAGCGGACCGCCGAACTGACGGACCTTAAGGAGGTCGGCTGGGAGGTCTGCAATCGGGTGTTCGAATCGCCGTGCAGGGTCCGAGCTCCCTTGCCACCACGTTAGCCCGCGTGCCGGAGCACGTCGAGCGTTCGGTGAGCGAGGGGATCGACCTCGGGGCTTCTTCGGCGCTTGTCTTCGTCATCTCCCACTATGACGACATTGACCTTGCCGTCGTCAGCAGCGGGGTCACCGCGGACCGGACCGACGAGGAGGTCAACGAGTTCGACACCCAGGTCGGCCCGCATGCCGCAGTGATCGCCGGCCGGATACCGCCAGAGAGCATCCTCCACCGGAAGCGCGAAGAAAGTTAGATATTCTGCCTTTGGCAATGTAAAGAACTTTGCCATGTAATGGATTGAAGTTCGCTTTATCGTTTTGGCCAGTCGTGCCATTCCGTAGGTCCGACTTTATCCTTCGCTCTTCCCAGAGGTGATAAACATTTGACGACCATAGCTTTAGAAACCGCGGGGGTTGTACAAGCGTAGGTCGGTATGTTAACACCTTTGAGGAGAAGCCCAAGGAAAAAATGAGGGCCTAAGGAACGAAACATTTGCATGCACTCGACACGGAAAAGGAGTGTTCCCGACCAGCTATGGATCATATCGTACGGGCACTTCCTTCTATCACGAAGCTCTACTTGAAAACCGTAGCCGCTAGGGCATAGGCCATAGTACTTGGGTCGAGAGGGTTACTACTAGGGAGAACCGAATAGCCAGCCAGGTCACCGACCCGTGTGAATGTAGGAACTTAAGTATAAATCATTCAACTGCACTTGCGCGGGAAAGGAGTGTTCCCGACCATCTATGGATCGCACCGCACGGGCACTTCCTTCTTCCGCGAAGTGCTACTTCGAAACCATAGCCTCTGGGGCCTAGACCGTAGCACTTGGGTCGAGAGGGTTACCGCTAGGGAGAACCGAATAGCCAGTCAGGTCACTAACCCGTGTAAGTGTGTGAACCTGTAGCCCCTGAGTGGTGCGTGGCGTCCAAGCTGTGGTCGCCACGCAACGCTTGCACTTGGAGGGGTAAAAGATCCGTGCGGGAACGAGAAAAAGCTTTAAGGATAGAATTGCCTTAACTTCTCATTCCGCGTGTTGGAGATGACGTGGCTGTTGGGCCTATCGCTCAGCGCCCCATTGGGACGATGAGCCAATGGGCCTTTTGCCGCCTCGGGGCCGTCGTGGCCCGCGCAGGCCTTTCTTCGTTATGTCGGTGCGCTCGCTCCAATCCAGGAGCCGATAGCGAAGAGTAGCGCCGCGCCCTGTCCGAAGCGGCGTCCTTCCACCCTGTGTCGTCCCGTCGCGTTTTAATGCGTCGTGGGATTTTAATGCGTAGTGGAGGGAGTGGAGAGGATACGTCTCTTCCGCTGGGTGCGGAGTTAATGCGCATGCAGCGCGTGCCCCGACGCGACGCCTGCTTGGACCACTCCGCCCTCGTCTCTATATATAGGGCGTGGGGGGCGCACGAGCGGTCACGCCCAGCCATTTGCCTTCGCTTCTTCGTCTCCCCGCACGCGCATTTCAAACCAATGAATGGCGAGCGGTGGTGACGACCGGAGGGCTGGGAAGCGGGAGGCGACAGCGGACCCACGGGGTTCGGACCCCAAGAAGTCCCGCACCGGCGTCGGGTCCTCCGCTGCCGCGGCGAGGGTAGGGATTACCCTGCCCTCATCGCGTTTTCGCATTCGGCACCCTCTGCCACCGTGAGTTCCCTTTGCTTCCGTTCAGGAAAACTTTGGTCTCTTGTTGCCGATGCCGACTCGCTCCTTGTTTCTTCCAAAGCGCTTGCTCCAGTTCAAGCCACCACGGTCGCGCTCACGCCGACGCCTTGGCGAAGCGGGTCCGGGGCGCCGCGCCGACGTTCCCCGGCCGCCCCGGGCGATCCCCACACGGTGGCAATCTGGACGGCGGATTCGGCAGTCGAGCTGACGTGGCTGCAGGCTTCCTTCAACGTCTAGGCCGCTGCGGCCGCCGCCCAGGAGGCGGAGGCGTTATGGCAGCGGGCCCGGGTCTGAGCTATCGAGGAGGAGCTGGCCAAGACGCATGAAGAGGCATTGGCACAGCGGGCTTGGGCCGAGGTCGCCGAGGAAGAACGCGCCAAGGCGCGTGAGGAAGCGCTGGCGCATCAAGCTCGGGCTCAGGCCACCGAGGAAGAGGTGGCTGCCGCCGAGGAGCGCTTTGGACGCCTGAGGGCCTCCTGTCCATGCTCCGCCCAGCCTTCGAGAGCATGGGCAGGAGCTTGGAGCCGCTGGGGGTGAGGCTGACCGAGCCGCTAGACCGTACTCTGTCAGGGTACGCCTTCGGCCTCAGCCAAGCGGCCGACACCTTAGTCGATCGCCTTGCTTTGAGCGAAAGCATTCGCTCGCGGGCGGGAGGTCGCTATTCTGGCGGCGCAGTATGTGCTGGCCTGCTGCGCCAGCCGTGACGCCTCCTTTGACCCGGCGGCATCGCCGCCGAAGGTGACCTAGCCCGACAAAGCGAGAGCACGGCGCGGCGAGAGAGTGGCGGAGCGGCTGCACGTTGACGCTCGGGGCGCGGACAATGAGGGCGACTCCGACTCTGATGACAACGCCTGGGGCTAAGACCCTCCAAAGCGCCTGCGCCCAGCTTTTGTTTTTGTGGGATATAATGTATGCACATTATATGTTATGGGTTTTGGGGACTTTGCCTGATATTCTGCATTTCCTTTCTGCCGTGTGCACCCGTTGGATGATAGTAGCTCTTAGGAACATTGGGGTCGCTCGGCGTGGCCGAGTGCTAACATTTTGAGGAGGCATAAAGCGGTGAAGTGCTTCACAGCCTGGCGTGTCCCGATTGACTTCAGACCGTACCGCACGGGCACTTCCTTCTTCCGTAAGATACTACTTACATGGCCGTAGCCGGGCGAGGCCGTAACACTTGGGTCGAGAGGTTATCACGGGAGGTCCCAAGGGTCGCTAGGAGGCTTGTGACGAAGGCAAAGGACTAGCCCCGAGTGGCGCGTGAGGACCAGGGCGTGGTCGGCACGCAGCGCTTCAAACTCAGAGGACTTGCGGAAACGCGAGGATAAAGAGAAAAGTTTTAAGGGGTAGAATTTCCTTAACTTCTCAATATTCCATGCGTTCGATACAATGTTGCCATCGGCATCCTAGAGTCGAAAGGTACCGGGTCGGAGGACTTCCACGACAGTGAAGGGGCCTTCCCAGGGAGGAGACAACTTGTGCCTATCCTTGTTGGACTGAACCTGGCGCAGGACCAAGTCGCCAACGTTGAAGGATCGACCGCGGACTTGACGACCGTGGTAGCGCCGCAGCGCCTGCTGGTACTTGGCCGATCGCAGAACGGCCATGTCACGCACCTCGTCGAGCTAGTCGATGGCGTTTTGTTGTGGTTCGAGCCCCCGAGTTTCGTCGAAGGCTTGAAGTCTTGGGCGCCAGACTCGGTCGATCGGCGGCAAGACTTCAAAGACGAACACCAGGAAGAATGGTGTGAACCCGGTTGACCGGGTCGGTGTGGTCCGCGGGCTCCAGAGAGCAGAGGGCAGTTCGGCCGCCCATCGTCCCGCGAATTTCTTCAGTTGACTGAAGATTCGCGGTTTGAGCCCTTGGAGAATCATGCCGTTCGCCCGCTCGACCTGGCCGTTAGTCCGCGGATGGGCTACGGCTGCCCAGTCAACACGGATGTTGAAGTCGTCGCAGAACTCAAGGAACTCTTTCTCCGTGAACTGCGTCCCGTTATCGGTGATGATGGAGTTCGGGACTCCAAACCGATAGACGATGTCGCGGAAGAAGTTGGCGCTTACCTTCGAAGTGATGGTGGCGACGGTTTGGCTTCTATCCACTTGGTGAACTTGTCTCCGCGATGACGGCGGTGGGTCAAGCCCCAGGTGCCTTTTGAAGGGCAGGCCAGATCGAGTCCCCAAGCGATAAACGCCAAGTGATGGGGATTGTCTGCAAGGCTTGCACCAGGAGATGAGTTTACCGAGCAAAAAATTGGCACCCTTCGCAGGTGCGGACAATTTGCTCAGCGTCGGCCATGGCGGTTGGCCAGTAGAATCCTTGGCGGAAGGCTTTCCTCATGAGGGAACGTGGCGCAGCGTGGTGGCCGCAGATTCCAGCGTGGATGTCGGCGACAGAATGCTTCCTTGCTCCACCGAATGCGCACGGAGGACCGGAGGGCTCCTCTTGTAGAGGTCTTGTCCGACCAGACGAAGCGATTTCGCCGTAGAGCGGCGCGCCGGGCCTCGGTTGGGTTGGCGGGGAGCGATCCGTTAGTCAGCCTCTCGACAAAGGGCTTCCTCGGTCGAGTCGAACCAAAGACGCTGCGGTGGCCGACCGGGGGTCCCACGTCCGGCCACTGGAGTGCGGTCGGTGCTTTCGGTTGGCGAGTCAATCGAGCGGCAGCTTGTGGAGGTCGGAGACGAAGATCCCAGGCGGGACCGGTCCCCTACTGGAGGCGAGATTGGCTAGGTAGTCGGCCTCACCGTTGAAGCGTCGGTAGCTGTGGTGAAGCTCGAAGCCCTTGAATCTTTCCTCGAGCTTAGCGCCAGGGCGATATCTTTGCCGCTACGCGCCCGAGGCTCCGAGGCCTTCATGACCTGGTCGACGACAAGCTTGGAGTCGCCGTGTACATAGAGTCAGCGCGCACCGAGGTTGGCAGCGATCCGGAGACTATTAACGAGTGCTTCGTACTCGGCGATATTGTTGGTTGCGTCGAAGTGTAACCGGATGGCGTACTGGAACTTGTTTCCAAGCGGGGAAACAAGGACGACCCCAGCACCCGCTCTGTTCTTGGTGTAGGACCCGTCAAAGTACATCGTCCAATTACTGGGGTCCTCAGCGGTGGGCGCTGGCTTCGGTCCACTCGTCGACGAAGTCGGCCAAGACCTGCGACTTGATCGCCATCCGAGGGACGTACGATATGTCGTGGCCATTGAGCTCAAGTGCCCACTTGGCTATTCTTCCCAAAGCATCGCGGTTGCGGATGATCTCGCCGAGCGGCGAGGAGGTCACCACGGAGACAGGGTGCCGATCGAAGTAGTGGACCAGCTTCCTCTTTGTGATGAGCACCGCATAGAGCAGCTTCTGCACCTGCGGGTACCGAGCCTTGGACTCAGAGAGTACTTCGCTGATGAAGTACACTGGCCGTTGTACCTTGAGCACATGGCCTTCTTCGACTCGTTCCACAACAAGCGCCGCGCTAACGACCTGGGTCGTGGCGGTGATGTAGAGGAGGAGCGACTCCCCTTGCGCTGGGGCGACTAGCACTGGAGGTGAAGTCAGGAACGCCTTGAGTCGGTCAGGGCTTCCTGCGCTTCCTTGGTCCAACTGAAGTGGTTGGACTTCTTGAGCAACTTGTAGAGCGGCATTCCGCGCTCGCTAAGGCGAGACACGAAACGGCTCAAGGTTGCAAGGCATCCTGTCAGCTTCTGGACTCCCTTCAAGTCGTCGACCGGGCCCATCTTCATGATCGCAGAGACGTTCTTCCGACTAGCTTCGATGCCACGCTCGGAGATCATGAAGCCCAGTAGTTTTCCCTTGGGGACCCCGAAGACGCATTTCTCGGGGTTGAGCTTTATGCGAAACCGTCGAAGGTTCGCAAAAGTCTCTTCTAAGTCGGCGACAAGATCGTCGGCCTTCTTAGTTTTGATGACAATGTCATCGACGTACGCCTCAATGTTACGGCCAATTTGGTCTGCGAAATATGTTTGCATACATCGCTGGTATGTAGCACCCGCGTTCTTCAGACCAAATGGCATCGTTACGTAACAAAACGAGCCGAACGGAGTGATGAAAGAAGTCACGAGCTGGTCGAACTTTTTCATCGCTATCTGGTGGTAGCTTGAGTAGGCATCCAGAAAGGACAGGGATTCGCACCCTGTGGTGGAATCGACGACTTGGTCGATGCGGGGTAATGGAAAAGGGTCCTTGGGACATGCCTTATTCAGGACCGTGTAATCAACACATATTCTCCATTGCTCAGACTTCTTTTTTACAAGGACAGGGTTGGCCAGCCACTCGGGGTGGCGTACCTCTTTGATAAACCCTGCGGCCAAAAGCTTGGCAATCTCCCCTCCTATGATCTTGCGCTTTCCTCGTCGAAGCGACGCAAGCGTTGGGCGACCGGCCTTGAGCCAGGTCGGATGTTCAAGGAGTGCTCGGCGACCTCCCTTGGGATGCCTGGAATGTCGGAGGGCTTCCATGCGAAGACATCTCGATTGGCGCGGAGGAAGTCGACGAGCGCGTCTTCCTATTTGGCGGGGAGCGTGGCTCCAACCCTCACGGTCTTGGCCGAATCCTGGTGATCGACCGCAACCTCCTTCGTGTCCTCGGTGGACTGGAAGGACACGTGCCCCGACTTGCTGGAGTCGGGGGCAGACTCGGAGGTTTCCCTCCGGAGGCTTTCGAGCTCAGCGGACGCGATGATTGTCGACGCGAGCTCACAACTGCTCTGCTTTCATGTTGTAAGTGCCGAAAGGATCTGACCACGGTGATTACTCCGTGGCTGACATCTTCACTTTTGAGGTAGGTGTAGTTGGGGACGGCCATGAATTTGGCGTAGCACGGCCTCCCCAAGATAGCGTGGTAGGAGCCTGGGAACCCCACGACCTCAAAGGTGAGGGTCTTAGTCTGGGAAGTTCTTGGGCTCCGAAGGTGACCAGGCGGTCGACTGCCTTAAGCGGGTGGGCTTTGTTGGCGAGGATGACACCGTGGAAAGGCGCCTTGCTCGGTCAAAGACTCGAGCGAGGTATCCCCATGGCATCGAATGTCTCAACATACAGGATGTTGAGACTGCTGCCGCCGTCCATAAGAACCTTGGACAGGAGCTTGGGTCCCACAACGGGGGTGACAACCAACGGATATCGCCCTGGGTGCGGGACGTGGTCGGGGTGGTCATTCCGATCAAAGGTGATTGGTGACTCCGACCACCGGAGGTATTTGGGCATGGCAGGAGCAGCCGTGTGGATTTCGCGGTGGGCGAGCATGAGTCGCCGCTTGTCGGCGTAGCACGCCGACCCATCGAAGATCATGAGGCAGCCGTCCGGTTTCGGGAACTCGGCGTCCGCCTTCTTCTCCTCGGCATCTGGTGCCGAGTCGCGCTTTTTCCCTTTGCTCCGCGTGGGAGCTCCGGAAATGAAGCGCTTCAGGGTCTCGCAGTCCTTGTACTTGTGCTTGACGGGGTACCCGTGATGCGGACACGGGCTATCCATCAGCTGCTCGAAGTGGTCGGACGCCTGCCGCGCCTGCTGCTTGGCAGGGCGGTCGGCGGTCGCGACCACAGGGCCTTCGCGGCCCTGCTTCCCCTTCCACTTCCGCTTGTCGGAGCGGTCGGAGGGGCAGCGGCGTCGGGACCGGAGTCCCGCTTGGCCTTCCCCTTGTCGAAGATGGCCCCCACGGCCTCCTCGCCGGAGGCGTGGTTGGTGGCGATATCCAGAAGCTCCTTGGTGGTCCTGGGCTTGGCGCCCGGCAGGACGAGCTTTGGAGGTGGTGCCGTAAATGAATGCTCTAACGGCGTCGGCGTCGCGAGATGTCGTGGAGCTCGTTGCGTGTTGGGAGAATCGCGGATGTAATCACGGAGAGACTCCCCATTTCTTGCTTGCGACCCTTCAGTCCAGGAGTTTCTAGGGCGCTTGTAAGTGCCACGAAGTTCTGACGAAGAGGTTCTTGGTCGGCCCGACTCTGATGGTGTTCGCGCGGTACTCGAGCGAGCTCAAGCCGAGTCCATGAGGTAGATGGGGAGGTCTTGGATGATGAAAAGATCATCGAGAGCTCTCCTCCTTGACATCTTGAGCCGGTAGTCTTCGGCCAGACATGGGGTTTGTCGCCCTAGTGTACTTGGCGATGTTGACGGGTGCCCGGAACCGGGTAGGGAAATCTGCGTTGCGGATCTCCTGGCATAACGCCTGAGGCCCAGGCCCCTCGGGGCTTGGGCTGCGGTTGTGGCGTCGGCCACTGTCGACGGCCCGTGATCGGGCCGCCTCGTCCATCACCCTCCTGCGCGCCATGAGGGTGTCGCGGACGTCGCGGCTGTCACCCAGGCGCTGGCACACCGGAGTGCGCGAGGCCTAGGGCCGCTCAAGAAGCGGTGCCGTTTTTATTGGACCTCGCTGGTCTCGCGCAGCGGCACGGCTCGGGTGGCTCGAAGAAGCCCCCGAGTGATGGGAGCTGGAGCCTTGCATGTGCTGGACGGCAGCACGCTCCACCAGCCCCCGAAGGTTCTGGTACGCGACCTTGGCCTCCGGGTCCGCTGGCTCGGGGATGCCGCGGAGCAGCACGGCTGCCGCGGTGACATTCTGGCTGGCGTGGGGGAAGAACGAGAGACCGTCGGACCCCTCGGCCAGTTGGTGCTAGAGGCGGCGTCTTGGCGTGGCCTTGCGGCGCCCGCGCGATGTGGGGGCTTAAGTGGCGCCGCTCTAGATCGACACGGAGCTTGTCGGTGGGCCTTTTGAGCCTCCACTGTTTGGGCTATTCTTGAAGTTCAGCCTGGCGAGCACGAGAGCTCTCCTCCACCTCTGCGCCTCGGCCGGGCGGCGATTCCGGACTTACGGGGTCGCGGCCGGTCACCATGCCGCCATGTTGCACTTTCGCGAGTACAACTTCGCTTCGAGGTTTGCTCCGCGTCGGGCTGGGCCGTCCTTGGAGAAACCTCCGGCGGTTTGTGAGCGGAAGGCGGCGCATAGCCGACCATCGCCATTTAATCGTGAGCCCACGGGGGGCAAAGCCTCCGCCCGCAGCGGCTTAGGCGCGTCACCGGCTTAAGCGACGCAGCGACGGACAAGCCCCGGCGTCGAGGTCCGTGCAGGGGCCTCAAGCCTGAGGTCATCGAAGGCGTCGGTGATGGAGTCGGGCTCGGCGGAGGCTGGACACGAAAGCAGCGAGGGCGAGCACGAGATCTCCGCCGAGTGGCGGCAAAGTCGAGAGCCAAAGGATCCGGCTCCCGGCGAATCTTGCGTCGTGGGTGAAAAAGCCATCAAGGAGGTGACTAGGAGTCCGAGGCGAAGACGATGACGCCATGAGGCCCTACCGCGCGCGCTAACCGCGGTGTTTAAGATAAGCGGCAAGTAAATTTGTAAGTCTAGGGGCCGCGCGTTCCCTCTCCTCGAATGGTTAGACTACGGGAGTTCGAGGTGTATACTGGTTCAGGCCGAATATCCCTACGTTCAGTTCGTGGTGGTGGTTTTATTGCTCAGGGTGCAGCAGGCTACACGGGGTTACAAGCGAGGGCTAAGGACAGGCCCTTAGCGCTCGTCCGAGTGGGGGAACTCGGGAGTGTTCGTCTAGGTCGGATGATAGACTCAATGTGAATGGGAACGTGAATCGGATTGGACTGAATCGAATGCCCATCCCTGAGGGTCCTGCCTCCCTTTATATAGACGGAGGGGACAGGTTACACGGGAGTTTGGAGGAGAAAAGATAGGGGTACGCTACGCCCGGGAGTCTCGATCTTTGGTCTTGACGATTGATAGGTTCTTGCTCATCCCATGCTGGGTTGGTAGACACAGCAGACGGTGTCTGTTGGGAAAGCCTTTGCGCCTCCGTGCGCTTTGTCGGATGGCGATCTTGAATCACGCCATGCTCTAGCGCCGCCTTGGGAGCGAGCGTGTCTCCCTATTGCGCATGACGGGGCGAAGGGACGGGCGCTTGACTTGGGCGGCCCCCTGGCCACCTTGGGAAGGGCCACTGCCCACATGGCCTTTATGTCCATGGGGTGGGTGACCACCTATGGTCATTGTCGGCGTGGCGGAGGCCGAGTAGAAGCTTGTTGGGGCCCGACCTAAAGCCGGTCGAACTGTGGGAGCGCGGCCCGGTCTAGGTCGGAGCCATGAGGCGTCGGACCCGGTCTAGGTCTGAACTCATGGGCGTCGGACCTAGGTCTAGGTCGGAGCCTGCGGGGCGTCGGACCCGGGTCTAGGTCGGAGTTCCCTTGGTGGGCTTGGCCGAGGCCGGGGACCCTTCGGGACCCGATGAGGCCCATAGCTGGGCCCAAGACGGATCACTTGGTGTTTCAGCCAATATTTAGTGATAATCCCATCTGTGAGGGATGGAGACTTTGGCAGTACCCCCTCTGGCACTCTGCATCACTGCTGATCTTGCCGCCATGTCCGTACGACTGAGAGGGATACGATCTTGAAATAGATGTATACCTCGCTGTGGGGTACCCCTGGTATGAGTATTCGTCAAAGCGCATGCATGAAACAATTTGATAAACAAATGAAAACTAAAATACTGGGATCAACATGATCAAAGGGGTGGTTGACTCTGGAACGTTGGAATCTATGCGTAGATCGATGAAAATATAGCAAATGATAACTATTGATGATTCGGGAACCGGTCCCCGCCGAGCTTACTTGTTGAATGAGGATCAACCTAGGGCCCTTTTCGCGAGGGTATAGCGTCGAGGGCTCGCCGAGCTACGGACCGAGGTGGTCGGGACAATCACAATGACGGGGAGACTTTTTGATCTGGTTTGGGCCTCTCGCGGGGAGATAACAACCCTCGTCGAAGATGGCACTAACTTCTTGAGGATGTATTACAATGTGTTTGCTCGGGGAGCCACAGGAGGTTCTAAGGACTATCCTCCGGACCACTAGCAACAAGCTCTATGTATTAGGAAAGCGAGGAATGAAGTCGAACCTGAACCCTTCGTGCGAGAAGGTATTTATAGGGGTTACAAGCGACACAACATTTATTCTGAGGGCGTGCCATTATTCGGACGTGGGTGGTCTTTGGTCCCTTGCTTCCCTTGAACTGGCATAGCGATGGATGCTGTGGGCGCAGATCGCGGTAGCCTTGAGACGGCGGGTGTGCAGTTGTGGGCGTGCAAACCTTCGAGCCGCCATGTAATTAATGCCACGTCGTCTTCGTGGACTACATGTAACATCCCAATTTTTGACTTCTCAATTAATTAATATTATTCTATTGCTATTTATAAATGTTGTGAATTTTTCTGGAGTTATTGGATTTTCTGAGATTTGTTTGAATTATTTTTGAATTATTATATATGGCTTTTGTTAAGAAATAACTAAAAGGGTAATTTAAAATAAAGGCCGCCCAAAAATATTTTATTTGAGTATAGAAGGTCTCGAAGTATTTTTGGGAAGCTTCGTTTTCTCTCCGGGATTGTTCTGGGTATTTTTCTTTAAAATCGGCTCACGTGGCCAGAATTCTAGATGACCATTGTTAGCCATCAGATGATTATTCAACGGCCAATGCGAGCCATGTCGTTTAAACAAAATCAGCAACCATCACAATACTTTGATCGGCGTCGCTCACTGTTCGGAAATTAGACGCGTGGAGGAACTCCTTCCGATGAGAACGTCGCCAATTCAAACTCTCCAGTTGGCGCGCCAAATGTCGTGGAGTTCCATCGGGCGTTGGCCGTTCCATCCGGCGTTGGCGCCAAAATCGGTCTGGAGTTCCATCGGGCGGGCGATGCATGGCGTGGCGATTTGGAATCGTCGAGCTGGCGTGAAGTCTCGATGGCTCGGGAGCAGCACGTGGCCGACCGAAGAAGCTGCTCGAGGATGGCGCGCGGGAAAAAGGAAGGCGTGGCCGTTTCAATCGCGATGGCGCCGAATCGTCGAGTACCCGGACTCCTTTCCGCGCGAGAATAAGGTACGGCTGCACCGAGTTGCCGCCAAGGTTTGGAAGAGTTGGATCGCGTCTGTCGATTTTGGAAATTGCGGATCGGATCATATCGTTTCGGGAGTAATCGTGACATCCATCGTAGAATCGGACGGCTATCGGTCTTTGCCTTCGATTCGGGTTTCCGAATTCACCGCCGCTTGCCGTCTTCGCTGCGGACTGCTAGGGTTTCCATTTTTGCGAGCGTACCGAGGCTATAAAAGCCGTGACCCACATCCCAATGTTCCTCATCGCCTTGCGTAGTCAGTAGTTCTAGTCTTCGCCTCTGAGTCGCCGCCGTCTAGCCTAGGAGCTCGCCATAGTTGCGCTAGGGCACTGCCGTGGTTTCCTACATTTTTCATCGTCGTCGAGCCGCCGTTCGCCGCACGAGTTCCAGATTCGGACACCTCACGTCGCGCCACGTCGGAGCTGCCACTTCTTCCTCGCCGGAGTTGTCTCGTTCGCCGTGCGGGTGGTCGTCATTCCCAAATCCGGTGAAGCCGCGCCGCCGCATCGTCATCGTCAGCCGGGAGCAGCGTCGACCATCGGATCTTAATCGAGTACATGGAATTCGTCCACGTCACTTCGGAATCAGTAAGAGTCTCAGAGTAAATATCAATCGTTGGATTTAGGTCGGATGGTTGATATTAGACCACGTAGTAGATTTACCCGTAACCGATAGATTGAGTTCATCAGTTCTAGATTTCGCCACGTTTTATCCGTATAAGCCGGGGCAGGAAAATTCGGATTTTCTTTATAAAAATAATTCGGAAAGATTTAGAAATTCTAATTCCAGAGTTTAGTTTAGTTTATTTTCAAAACTTCTAAATGCTATAGCTATTGCATATGAAATCCGATTTGGGTAATTCAAGTTCCGAAAAATTTGTAAAATTGAGATCTTTCCAATGGTGGATTATATTTGAATTTTCAAGTTCATTTGCTATTTGATTTTGGTGGTTATTTGCTTTTCTCTCTCGATTCGCGTAGACGTTGAATTGTGCGAAGCTTCAGAAGGGAATTTTGCAGCTCAAGAATTATTTCTAGACCAAGACCAGGAGCTTAACGAAGGCAAGTTGTGCTTTGATCATGTTGCACCCATAAACTAGATTGCATGCTATTTTGATTTACCTTATCACTTGGTATTTTATGTGTATAAATGATTTCAACATAAGTTTAGGATTAGCTATCGTACCCTTTGAATTACACCCTACCTTGTTATTTGTATGCCATACTCCACTTGTCACCCTAGGTTGGTTCACTATAGTTGGTTAATAATGAAATCAACATGGATGGTTAGATCGGATTAGAATGCTTAGCCATGCCACGTCATCACATGTACATGGAATGTTGATTATTAAATTTGACTAATGGAATATGGAACAATGATGTTAACTTGTGTGTCATGTGTGGTCACACGATGAGACTGAGTTGTTGTGGCAAGGGATGTCACGCAACGATATTGAGTTGTTGATGGCACGTGGTGCTTGGTAATCAACTGGGGTGGTTATGATTTTGGGTCGGAGCAAGTGGCAATGGCAGGATGCCTGGGTGGGCCCGATGGGCAAAGGGTATGTGTATGTCTTGTTTTGATCAAACCATAAGGACACCTTGCGAGCCTTTGACCTGAGTCAACCATGCAACCACATGTCTGTTATGGGGCAGCCTAGCTGACTAATTTGCAAAGTCTTAGCTTTAGTACTATCATGGTGGAGTGAGACCCGGGTAGTGGTAACCAGTCCTCGCTCGGGGTGGCTCACATGGCGCAAGAGGGGGGCCCTGGGTGTGGTAACCAGTCCCTCCAGTGTTGAAACCTCAGCGGGTAGTACTGGGTTAAGATAATGCTTTGTAAAGGCATTGTCATGATTCTCTGCCGGCATACCAAAGGAAGTGTGCTAATGGCCAGGCATAAAAGAGATTATCATGTCGTGTGGGTAAAGTGCATAACCTCTGCAGAGTGTACAAACTATTCGGATAGCCGTGCTCACGGTATTGAGCAATGCTCGGGGATTCTGATCAAGGGTTTAGATTTCTTTTGAAAACTTGGGATGGATGGCGGTTGCCATGAAAAGTTGAATCTTGACTTAGGATGAGAAAACGTGGTTTACTTGAGAAATGTGAATCTATCTATTATCATTATTTGTTTTATTGTCATTTCAATCTATATCTTGTACTTGTTTTTAAATCTTTGTAGTTGCAAATGAACCACTTAGCCTTCCTTTGGAATAAGCCTTGCATATAGCTATGATAGAATTGCATTACATGCACAACTTGTTGAGTGCGTGTTGGTGTACTCACCCTTGCCTACAAAAATCATCGATCTTGAAGAAGGAGTACCAGAAGAGACGATTGTTTAGGGTGCGAGCCTTGTCGGTTGCACGTGGTATACTTGAGGGTTATTCGTCTTCATTCATTGCAGTTCAATTGGTTGTTCACCTTGTGAGGCATTGTTAAGTAAGTTGACCATAAGGTCTTACAACTGTAATATTTAATATATTATGTCCTTTATCTATTTACGTTGTGTATGATTGTGATATTCACTAATGTTGAGCTGTGTGCACTAAGCGTGATCTGGACTAGTGCAAGATACACAGAGGGTCCGGATTTGCATATTCGGGTCCCGACAGAGGTGGTATCAGAGCCATCTTGTTGTAGGTCTTGCCCCTAGATAGTTGGTCGGCTCTATAGGTCCTTCAAAATTATTTTCTAAATTAAAAGACCTAACCCAGAAGAACACCCGGCTTTTGGGTGAAGCCCGAGGTCCCTTCGGCAGACCGGGTCGTTTGGTCGCGGACTCCTGTGCAGGCATGCTCGGGGGCGAGCTCGACGGAGGACGGGGGTCGACCCGGAGGTCGGGCAACCCGAAGATCTTTCTTGGGGACGACGTCCGAGCATGGGCATGCTCGGAGGCCGCCGGGATACAATGGTCGGCTGCTGGAATTTCCCAATCCTCGACAATAACTTTTAAATAGGACAAAAAGAAATCATATGGAAAATCAAATAGAATTCTACTACTCAGAATAGATGTGATGTCGGTTTAGAGTTTCTTGGCTGTATGTGTAAACATTTTATTTATCTTTATTTATGAACTAATTTTTAGTGGCACGAAAGCATGAATTAAACTCCTCTTTATGACATGAATCCTTGGTTTCTGTAGTTTATTTATTCTTATCCTTCAAATTCAAGAAGCTCAAACTATGTATGTGTCTATTTATGAATTCAAGATGCCAAAATTATTTATAAAATTTAAATTTTAAATCACCCTATGGTGCATCTAGTGCTTATTTTTAATTGCTTTTGTATTTTAAAGTTTGAATTAAAAGAAAAGAAAAACAATAAAATATTTACTGCTTTCTTGGCCCATTTTCTTTTATTTCACACAAGATGAGATGTATGCGTGCATTAATTATTTATTTATATTTTCTGTTTTTATTGCTTTACTTATTCATTCATCAATCTAGTTATTATGTATTTATTATTATTATTATATATATTTTTATTTTTATTGTGTATATATATATTTTCTGAGATCGATTAGGCCCATTTTCTTTTATTCTAATTTTGGCTTAAGTTAAACATAAATATATCAAAGGAGTTATTTCAACACCAGGAGGCACTTCTCACAATTTTTTCTCTATTTTTTCTTTTTTCCGTTTTTTGCAACTTGGAAGTGCACCTCCTAACTCAAGTAAGTACAAAAAATAAAAATCTCATGTTTTGGAATGAGAGAAAGCAATAAACATATGACTGAAAGAGGACAAAAATGGGACAAAAAAACTTTTGATGCTCAGAACTCAGTCTTAGAGGCCAAATTTAGGTCAAAAATGGAAATAGTACTAAAGGAATGTGATTTTTCAGATGCATCTCATTGTCCCCTTTGAAATAACTACTTATGTGTCAAAAATTGGCTCTGTATGTAAAAGTTATGGCCATTTTACTGACAAGTCCACGAATGCTACTTTCTAGACTCGCTTTCATCCAACTAGAAGCAGACTCAGATTAGACAAGGTGCAGATTGACTCGACTTGGACTCAAATGAGTTTGTGTACAACTCGAACAGGGGAAGAAACAACTGGCTCAGATTTTTTAATCTAGACTTAAGGAAAAGGTGCAGTCCAAATTGAACTCTTTCCAAACAGAATGCAACCGAATCGATCTCTTTCTTTTCTGGACACAGCAGAAGGACTCTTGGCGACCAAAATTGGTAGTGGCACAATCCTACATAGAGATCAGCAAGCAAAGCTAGACCAATCTAGGCACTAAAACTAGTAATTATACACAATGATGCAACATGCAATTTAAAGACGCAAACCGAAAGAAAAACAGCAAAGGCTCAAAGGGTTCGGATAAGGTAAATTTTTTTGGCAATTTTTTGGATTCTAAGTAAGTAAAATTAAATCTATTACTAGAAAAAAATGTAAATTCTCACTAAGCAACAAATGCTATGATACCACCTAATGAGGCTTATGGAGGCCTGATCTTTCAATGAGATGGATAGCTCTCGATTTGTGGAGATGACCCTCACGATCCAAGTTACCAACCAAAATACGATCGACGCCAAGCAATCACTGAACTAAACTCTGAATTGTTATCAACCGTGCCAAAACCCGATTGACCTGATCATGAAGATTAATTCCTGCAAGCAACCAAAGAACAAGCAAGAACAAAGCAAAAATAATATGAAATTGCAAATATAATTGAAGTATTGCTATAGGGTTCTGAAGCATAATATTGTTGTTGATCTAGCCGAACAAGAGAACATTGAACTAAACTCTGAATTGTTATCAACCGTGCCAAAACCCGATTGACCTGATCATGAAGATTAATTCATACAAGCAACCAAAGAACAATCAAGAACAAAGCAAAAATAATATGAAATTGCAAATATAATTGAAGTATTGCTATAGGGTTCTGAAGCATAATATTGCTGTTGATTTAGCTGAACAAGAGAACACTAAATAGTTTCACCAAGGAAATTATAACTAAACAAAACCCGAGTCTCATAAGGGAGCTCAGCTAATTTAAATAAGCATTTAAAGAGGGTGTGGCTAGGAGGGAGACATGGGCATGAACTCCTCTTGGGTGTCCTTCATGGGCCTTCCTATTACATGGGCCGAAGCCCAACTGGTAAAATTGGCGCAGCATCTGTTTTTGATGATTGTGATATGTAGACAATGAATTTGAAGGTGGGATCAGCTCCATTGGAAAGTTCTCATTGTAAGCTTTCAATCAAGTACTCATACACATCCAACAGACTCTGTATGTGAAAGTTATAATCATTTTAATTCAAGGCTATTAGGTTAATTCCGAATTGGATTGTAATTGAAGCAAAGTAGGCCTGGACTTATTGTGGTAGTAATGTTACTCTCCTCATCATGGTTCCTGAGTAGAATAACATCGTATGACTTAGGTAGCAATCCGTCCTCAATAAGAAAATTATGAACTCCTAAAAACGAGCTCACCTGATAATTCAACTATTGTGTACATGCTCTTGTCAAAGGTTCTTACCTAGCATCTTGTGGAGTGCTGTGTGTATCTCAGGAAGTGATGTCCTCATCAGCCACTCTAGAAAACGACTAACTTAAAGGTCACAAAGGTCACGGCCACTCTATAAAACATTCTCTATAGGGAACGACCACTCTAGGAGCATCACAACCACTAGGTGATGAAGCCACAACCACTCAAGACAAGGTTATGACCACTTAGGACAAGGTCATGACCACTTTGGGCAATACCAAGACCTCTCAAAATAAATTTGTTATGATAAAGCAAGCTTATATCAAACTCAAATATGAGCACCACAGGCTTAAACACAGTCAATTACTCATTATAAACATGGATAGACCACCACATGGTCTCTCAGTATTTCTCTGTAGTAGTACATCCATTTCTTAGCCGTGCTTTAAACAAACCTAAGGTTCCACACTTAAGCACTATAGGAGTACTTATTTATCTTGTGAATTGCAATAGACTTAATATTGCATTCACAATCAATTTATTAGCTAGACATAATACAACTCTAACCAGAAGGCATTCGGCTAGTGTTAAGACTCTACTCAGGTACCTCTAAGGTACATATGATCTTGGATTACTTTAATTATTTGTCGTGCCCCGAATTTGCAAATCCGGACACACTGTGTAATCTGCACTAGTCCAGGATCGCGCTAGTGCACACAGACTATACAGGGTTAAAGTACCACATCATACACAATGAATAATATTTAAATACATCAAACATGTATATAATCGAGTTGTTCGACCTTATGGTCACCTTACGTTAGCTGCCACCATGCAGGCTTACATTATTCAAAGTAAACGGTAAATAACAGCAAATAACAGCGGAAAGTAAACTTCGTAATGATCCATCCAACGCCACAGACGCCCTGACAGAGGCTTGCTCCCTAGCTATCTGGCTCTTCGATGAACTCCTCCTCATACGCTGGCGTAGTCTCTTCTTCTGGTAAATTTTGTCTACAAGGGTGAGTACACACCGTACTCAACAAGTCATACACAGAATGCAGTTCTATTACTACATGCATGGCTTGTTACAAAGGAATGGCTCTTCTGGTTATTTTGTTTTTGCATCAACACTTTGAACTATTATTTACTTAGATTGAAAGCATCAAAATCATATAACCATTATATTTCTCAAGTTGTTTTCCACATTGTTTTGGACACACAGTCCCTAATTAACTTTCTTCATCAACTTTGTCACACAGCCTTCCACCCCATTTTATTTTCAAAACACTACCCCTTGACTGTAATCCCCGAGCATTGTGCAATACCGTGGACTCGGCTATTCGAACAGTTTTTAACACTCTGCAGAGGTTGTACACTTTACCCACAAGATACAGTCACATACCACAAAGGCAATTGACCGTAACAAAGCCTTTCAGAGACTTCTATCTCCACCTAAGAACCTCTCCGGGTTGCCTTCACTATCACTTCCCTCACTCAGAGCCGAAGTATAGGACCGACAGACACCGTTGGACGGGTACCAAGCCGTAGCACAGGCACGCTCCCCCATACAGTTACCCCGTGTAACTGCCACCCCGAGGTATCAAAGGTAAGACATCAAAATCCTACTAAACTAGGTCTTCCCATTCAGACATGTGGTTGTACGAGAGACTCAGGTCAAAGGCTTGCAAGGTGAAGTCCTTAACTGACCAAGGCAAGACTTCCTTCTCTCAGATTTTGACACACAGCCCTCACAACACTCAACCCACCGCAGTTGCCACATAGGCCCACCTGGCACAAAGCCTCGGTCCACTTGCCCCAGTCTAAATCAATTCCACCCCAAGTTATTAACAGTGCAACACATGCCCGTAATCATCCTTCATATAGAACCACACAGGTCTCTACATTCCAGTATCAATACCAACATCATTCTACCTTTTATCAAAAATGCATTCACTATTCTTTAGTCAATGTTGCTTTTGTAATCCAAACAAAATTGTTCACGTTATAAGCATGGCTAAGCAACTATTCATGGTCTAGCCTCCCGTGTTGGCATAATATTATCAACCAACTAATATTACCAAACTTAGGTTATCAAAGGAATCATGGCATACAAACATTTTTAACAAGGTGGCAATAACAAATAGGTTAACTAGCTAATTCACCCAAAATATTTAAGTCCATTTTTAGTTGAATAAGCATGCATAGTTTCAAACAAGATACATTTCCAAAATTTAGGAGCAACATGGTCAAAGCATAACTTGCCTTCAAAAAGCTGCTGGTCCTGATCCGAAGCTAGGTCTTGCTCTGGAAATCCTCCCTCGACACTCCTCGACAGATCAACGTCTAATCAAAATCAATATACACACAATAAATATATTTTACAGAGAGAAAATTCATCTCTAAAAATTCCAAAAAATTCACCAATAAATAGATCTTGATTTTACAAATTTTTAGAAATTGGAATCACTCAAATCGGAGTTAAAACGTAAAAGTTATAGTCATTTGAAGTTTTAAAATAAATCAAAAAGAATAAACCGAATTTCTTTATTTATTTTTATGCGAAAAATTCCGGAATTATGACATCAGCATGGCTAATAATGACGTCAGCACCGAAATCATTTTCGGCCGAATATATTTATTAAATAAAATCAAATTATTACGTCAACATGACGTCAGCATCTACTGTGCCATGATTGACAAGTGGGTCCCACTGATGACGTCAGCTGCTAACGTCAGCATGACACGTGGCACGATCTGGCCGTGACATGTGGCGACGAACTATCAACTGAGAGCTTGATATAACCTCGACCGTCCGATTAAAAATGGACGGCTAGATCTAACCCGACGCTTCGGTTTTAATCTGACACGTGGCTTCACCGTGACCGTTGGATCACGATCAGACGGTCAACAATCAATTGGGTAACGTCGACGCTCTCGTCGCACGCTCAGCTGACTTGGTCAAATGCCAAGATTCGTGCGCTTGCCACGCGTCTCAATCAAAACCGTGCGATGAAATCAATGGCCGAGATTGCAAGCGGTTTAGCTCATCCATCCAAAGCAGATGCGTGGCACAATATCAACCCTCGGATCTAAATCGTGCGGCTACAAGTGAATCGGGCGACGTCGACAGCAACGGCAGCACCGACGCCTCGTTTCCCGCGCGACACGCGTCAACACGGGATTAGCCCGGTGCGCGGCGGAATCTCTACCATACATTCAAATACCAACGGTCTAGATCAAATCTACCAAGCGCTATTTAACACAGATCCAACGGCTATGATTTTCTAGACTACGTGGCTATATAAGAATCATATGATCAAGATCTAACGGTTGATAAGTGAAGATGGGATTTACTATTAACGCGACTACGTGGCTAAATCCAGACCATCCCACACGAATCTGACGGCTATTATCTAGCACATTTTTGAGCACACGTGGGCGATCCCGACTTCGGGCACGTGGCGCTATCCTAGCCATTCATCTCTAGATCTACGGCTAAGATCTATCGCGACGCTATTCTGGTCTCTACCGAGAGGGAACACGTGGACTCACCAGGACGGTGCGATGTAGATCCAACGGCCGACGTTGCTCGCGAGCTCGGTGATGGCACGACGGTGTTCGAAGACCGGAGCTGGGGAAGATGATGTCGGTGAAGGCGTTCCGATGATTCTCCGGCAACACAAATTGACTCCCCAGATGCGGCTTGGCACGAGGATCACTCCGGTGGCCTCGAAGACGGCGGAGGGTGACCGGCGGTGGCGCAAATGCGGCGGGACAGCTTCGAAACTACGGCGAGTGCGTGTGGGAGCTATGGCGATCCTCAGGAGGTGTGAAAGGTCTCGAAAGGTGCGGAAGAGAGTGATTTATATGCCGCGCCGGAAGATGAAGCGGAAGAGATGCACGGCGGCGAGTAATGGCGAGCGTTTCTTCGACGATAATGGCGCGGCGGCGGCGCTTCCGGAAACCGTCGGCGTCGCTTCGAGGCTCAATCTCCGCCGTCCACGCGTCGTTGGATCAATTCTTTGAAAGCGAACAACGTGGCACAAAGCGGCGCATCGCAGATCAAAATCGTCGGCTCGGTGTAACGGCTCTAGGGTTTTCGGTGAAGCCCGAAGGACGCAAGCCAAGAATGGGCTTGGCCCATTCTTTTCATCAATTTTCAATTGATTTAGAGTAAAAATAATTCTAAAAATTCATTTAAATTATTTGAGGCATTAAAAATATCAGAAAAATTCTAGAAAATACTTTACAACATTTTGGACTCAAATAAAATATTTCCATTTATGTATTGCAGAAACTTAATCATTATTTAATTAATTTTCAAAGAAGAGTTAAATTTCAAAAATTCCAATTAAATCCAAAAAAATTCCAGAAATTCTAAAAAATTCAAAATAAATTATGAAATTTAAAATAACCAAATTTTGGGATGTTGCAAATCTCCCCCCTTATCAGAATCTTGACCCCGAGATTAAGGGCTGGCTAGAGAAGAGGTTGGGAAACTCCTTCAAATCTTCCTCACACTCCCAAGTTGCTTCGCTCTCTGAGTGGTTGCTCCACTGAACTTTGCAGAAGCGGGTTGACTTGTTCCTGGTTTCACGATCCATGGTATCCAAAATCTTCACTGGATGTTCCTTGTAAGTTAAATCTTCTTGCAGTTCAATAGCTTCTATAGGTGCCTGCTCCTCCGTTACTCGCAAACATTTCTTCAATTGCGACACATGGAACACATCATGTACCTCTACTAAAGACTGCGGTAGTTCTAGCTGGTATGCAACTTCTCCTTTGTGGCTCAAAATCTTGAATGGTCCCACGTATCTCGGAGCAAGTTTTCCTCTAGCATGGAACCTTTTAACCCCCTTTAATGGCGTGACCTTGAGATAGACATAATCCTCTGGCTCAAATCACGTCGTCGGTTGTCGGCGTAGCTCTTCTGCCTGGATTGTGCAGTCTTCAACCTTTCTCTAATCGGAGCAATCTTCTCCTCTGCATCTGAGAGTATGTCTGGTCCAAAAACGTGACGTTCACCCATCTCATTCCAATTTAAAGGTGTTCGACACGGCCGACCATACAAAGCTTCAAAAGGCGACATTTTTAAACTAGCTTGATAGCTATTATTGTAGCTAAACTCTGCGTACGGCAAGCATTTATCCCACAATATGGTGTATGACAAAGCGCAGGCTCTTAACATATCTTCAAGTATCTGGTTTACCCTTTCGGTTTGACCATCTGTTTGCGGATGGTATGCCGTACTAAAGTTCAAACGAGTGCCCATTGTTGTATGTAACTTATCTCAAAATCTTGAGGTAAATTGGGTACCTCTATCCGATACTATCTTCTTAGGCACTCCGTGCAAACACACAATTCTTGCCATGTACAGCTCTGCTAACTTATCTCCAGAGTATGTTGTTTTTACGGGTATGAAATGTGCAACCTTTGTTAACCGATCCACTATGACCCATATGGAGTCGTATCTACCTTGAGTCCTTGGCAAACCGGTGATGAAATCCATCCCGATTTCCTCCCACTTCCATTCCGATATCTTTACTGGTTGTAGCAGCCCTGCTGGTCTTTGATGCATTGCTTTGACTCTTTGGCACACATCGCATAATGCTACATGCTCAGCTACTTCTTTCTTCATATTCGGCCACTAAAATCTCTCCTTCAAATCCTGGTACATCTTTGCACTACCTGGATGAATTGAGTATTGGAATCATGTGCTTCTTCCAAGATCAATCGCTTCAATTCAGGTTTATGGGTACGCAGATTCTATTTTTCATCCACAAGGTACCTGCTCATCTACTCAAGTCCTTCGCTAAGTCTTCGTCCATCTTGGATTTGATCCTATTAATTTTTCATCATCCCGTTGACCTTCCTGATCTGCTCTTCGAGGTCGGCTTAACCTCCAAGGTAACTAAGAATCCTTCCGGTACAACTTCCAACCTTAGCTTTCGAAGTTCTTTACATAAATCAGTCTGATCTTCTGCTATCATCAAATTCAAACTATAGCTTTTCCGACTCAAAGCATCTGCCACCACATTTGCTTTTCCTGGATGGTAATGAATTCCGATGTCCTAATCCTTGATTAACTCTAACCATCTTCTCTGCCTCATGTTAAGATCCGATTGAGTGAATATATACTTTAAACTTTTATGGTCAGTATATATTTCACATCGATTTCCGATGAGATAGTGACGCCATATCTTAAGAGCGTGCACTACTGACTAACTCTAAATCATGAGTTGGGTAATTCTGTTCATGTGGCCTTGACTGCCTTGACGCATAAGCCACTACTTTGCCGTTCTACATCAGCACACATCCAAATCCCTGACGCGAAGCATCACGGTATATATCAAAGTTATCCTTAGTATTCGGCAACACCAAGACAGGTGCCGAAGTTAAACGCTTCTTCACTCTTGGAAACTCTTTTCGCTTTCAGGCGACCATAAACTTTTCTCTTTCTTTAGCAATTGCGTGAGAGGTCTCGCAATTGAGGAAAATCCTTCAATGAACCGGCGGTAATACCCCGCCATACCAAGAAAACTTCTGATTTGAGTAACAGACTTTGGTTGTTCCCAATGTAATATTGCCTCCACTTTCTTCGGGTCAACAGCTACTCCTTCGGCAGTCATTACATGACCTAGAAACTCTACCTTCTTTTTCCAGAAGTCACATTTACTAAATTTCGCATATAATTGGTTTTCTCTCAGCTTTTCCAAGACCATCTTTAAATGTCCAGCATGCTCTTCCTCCGACTTGGAGTAAACTAAGATGTCATCAATGAACACGACAACAAACTTATCCAAATATTCCATGAATACTTTCTTCATCATATTCATGAAATATGCAGGAGCATTAGTCAGTCCAAAGGACATGACCGTGAATTCATAATGCCCATATCTAGATGAGAAAACTGTCTTTGGTATATCCTCAGTCCGAATCTTTAACTGATGGTATCTAGATCGAAGATCTATCTTTGTGAAGACTCCTGCTCCTCTTAACTAATCGAAAAGATCATATATCCTGGGCAATGGTTATTTGTTCTTTATCGTCACAACATTAAGTGTACGATAGTCTATACACATTCTGAAACTTCCATCTTTCTTTTTAACAAACAACACCGGTGCTCCCCATGGTGATGAGCTAGGTCTTATAAATCCCTTCTCCAATAATTCCTCGATTTGCTTCTTCATTTCTACCAATTCCTCGGTAGACATCCTATAGGGTCTCTTGGCTATTGGAGCTGTTCCAGGTACTAACTCAATTACGAATTATATATCTCTGTCTGGTGGCATTCCGGGTAAATCCTCGGGAAACACATCCGGGTATTCACTAACTACTGGAACATCTTCCATGTTAACGGCCTTCACACTGTTAACCATCAGTTGACCATCCCGAGCAGCAAGTGCTTGAATCTTCACCTTCCTACCATCTGAGCTCTCAATGGTTACAACTCTCCGTCCACAATCGAGCCCTGCTTTGTGCTTGGATAACCAATCCATTCCCAGAATAATATCTATGGTCTGGGTATCCAGTATAATTAGGTTCGTTAAGAACTCTATTCCATTTATTATTAATTTCACCCCGGAGCATCCTACTTTAGTTCGGAGTTTTGATCCAAGGGTTTGGACTATAAGTGTACTCTTAAGGTTGACCATATCCAAATCATTTTTCATAACAAAAACCCATGAAATAAATGAATGTGAAGCTCCAGAATCGAATAAAATTGTAGCTGGTACTGAGTTAACTAGAAACTTACCCAATACAACGTCCGTTGCATTCTGAACTTCATCTGCCGTGATGTGGTTAACCCTTCCTCGCACAACAGATTGGGGTGCAGCTCCTGCTTGAACAGGTGCTCTACTACCTCCTTGGATAGGAGTTCTAGCTGGTGTATTACCCAGGTTAAAACGGACAGGAGCGACTCCTCCCTTCTTGGGACAAGCTTTTCTCCATCATTTTTTTCTACTGGATTTTGGAAGAAGTTTTTGATGAGACATATGCATGACACAGTATTCTCTCAATGTGAAGAAATATTTTATCTTTAAGGTTTTATGAGCGAATCCTGAAATTACCTTAAGGTGTTTATGCTCTAAATATAGCAACCTTATTGTATAGAGAGATGAAAAAGGAGAAGCGATTCCAATTTCTCTATATTGTGTTCTCGTAAATCATTGTATTTTTTTTGGAATAGTGATTGACATTAAGATTAATGTGTGATTATCTATATTATTTTCACAAGTGACCGGAAGCATAAAAATGATGCGTTGCATTAGGGATGGCAACGGGTTGTGTCGGGTGTAGGTTTTATAAAACCCAACCCGACCCAAAACCCGAATTGAAAAACTCGATCCAAACCCGAATGCCCTATCGGGTAAAAAACTATACCCAAACCCGAACCCGGCGGGTACCCGATGGGTTTGTGTAGTATGGGTGGCAATAGGTTGGGTCGGATGTGGGTTTTGCAAAATCCGACCCGACAAGAAACCCGAACCCAAAAACCCGAGCCGAACCCGGCGGGTACCCGAAACCCGACCCCAAACCCGGTAGGTACCCGGAACCCGACGGGTACCTGATAGGTATATAAGGTATTTTGGGTACCCGATGGGTACCCGCGGGTGAAAATTAAAACCCGAACCCGACCCAAACTCATTTTGGGTACCTGACCCGAAGAACCCGCGAGTAAAAATTAAAACCCGAACCCGACCCAATCGGTGCAAAAGCCATGGGTCCAATTGCCATCCCTACGTTGCATTGCATGGTTATATACAAGACTAAGACTGTTCCACATCGGGAACAGCGAGGAATGGAACAGATTCAAAGTATTTCAAACCAACACTCTGAACAAGGGTTAACAAAACCGTTTCTTGACCGAATTTTGAGCCCTCAGTGGTAGTGAAAACCGTGAAAAACTGCTTGAAAACCGAACAGTATAGAAATTCAAACTATTTTGAAATCTGGTCAAACCGGCGAGCGAAAACCGCTCGAAAATGCACGAAAACCAAGCAGTTTTTGCGAAACCCGCCCAAAACCGAAGACAGTTGAAAAAATAGGAAAATGTAAAAAATATAAAAAAAATATTGTAAAATTTGTAAAAAAATCATTAAAGGCCAAAAAAAGGAAAATATAAGAAATATATATAAGAAAAGCATGGAGGAACACGAAAAAATTCCGGCATGATCTCTCCTAAATATGAAAAAATTTCGACATGACCTTTGCTATATTTTAGACAATTGCAAGCTATAAAGTAGGCATTTAGCAATATTATGTCAACAAATCATCTTTCATTTCAATACTGCTCACATATCAATCTAACAAGTATAAAAATAGGCATTCATATAATGACATACCAATACTATTCATATATCAATACCATTAATATATCAACATCATTTACATTTCAATACCTTGCACAAATTGCTTGTGTAAATAATTTGCAAGAAATTGTTTGTGTCAAATTGCACATTGTACAACAAAATAAGTACAAAATATAACTAGTGGTACAGAGTACAACTTTCATATTAAAATTTTGGTAGTTCATGCATGCATACAACAAGAAGTAAGCTTTTCAATATTAGATAATATTAATATGTTAAAACATACCGTAGCTAGATAATTTTAGTGCATACAAACATCGCTACTTGAACAAATAGTACCATTTTTAGGTGTCATCCATTGTTACTAAATATACATAAACAAATATTGCTATTAAATATAATTGAACAAATGTTGCTACTTGACATACTTCAACAGATATTGGTACTAAAATATTTTTAAGTAAATATTGATGTTTGATATATTTGAATAAATATTGCTACTAAATATAATTGAACAAATATTGGTACTAAAATATATTGAAGTAAATATTGCTACTTGACATACTTAAACAAATATTGCTATTAAAAATACTTCAAATTTCATATTTTTTTCTTTTTCTAATTTCTAGATTTTGAATGGCTCAAATATGCCTCCAACGCTTTTTCAACAAATATTCACACCAAAAGTCATAAAACAATTAACACTAATTTTAGAAAATTTTTAGATAACTTTTTAAAACATTTTAAATTTAAATTTAAACTATACCGATAAGCTGAGCAGTTTTTTCTCTCGAACCGAGTCGTCTGGTCGGTTTTCGACCGGTTTACTAGGCTTTGTTAATCCTGAACCGGAGTTTAGGACTAGTTCGCTTGGAACTAGGGATGGCAATCGAACACAACGCACGGTAGTCCTCGCCCATACCCATACCCGCGACCCGTATTCCCCGCGGTATACCCATGACTTTCATGGCGACAACGTCCCCATACCCGCCTTGCAGTACCCGCCACGGGTATACCCGTTTACCCGCCAAGTTAGGAATTATGCCAGGCTGCCATGATTTCATAGGGTAAAAAATGGGGGCATCCGTTCCACAGGGTAAATTGACAAGAAGTCTAAACAATGATAGCACTCAGTTCAAAGAAGCACATTGCTTTCAAAGCAATAGAAACGGGCAGAAGTTGGTCAGATTGTTGGGTCTGCCAGGTATAATTCTTGCAAGAACAGAGAAGCTAAACTCAAATATCTTTATAAAGCGGAATACTACACTTGTGGAGAATACATGGCTATATGGAAAGGCACCAATATATTCAGATGATATGAAATGAAAAGGTATTGAATTACTGATATAGTCAGATGATATGAATAATGAACAAAGTATGTCCAAGTTTCCTCCTAGTTTAGTACAGGAAGCACAGGTTGTTGGTTGCATTTTCTCAACCTACAGATTGTTCCAATTTGGAGCCTAATCATAAATCATAATAGGATATATCTCATCTCTTCCAGATGGCTTCGATGCATGCATGATCACAAGAAATAGAGCGTAGCATCAGAAAATGGGTCACCTGGTTGGAGGCGCAGCTGAACCAAGCGTCCTGGTTGGAGGAAGCAGGGCGGCTTGAGGCAGGGGCGCAGGGCAACCAGAGGGCGGAGGCGGCTCGGGGTCGAGGTAGAAGGCGACCGGAGTACCGAACACAGAGGAAGCAGAGCTCGGGGTCGAGGTAGAAGGCGACCAGAGGCGGCTCGTGGTAGGAGGCGACCAGACACCAGAGGAAGCGAGGCGGCAATGCGACCGGAGGCACTTCGAGGTAGGAGGCGGCCGGTGAGAGGCGCGCCTCGTGGTGGATCTGGAATTCTGAGTCGAGGCGAGGCGGTAGGGCGACTCCGTGGCTAGATCTGGAACTCCGTGACTTGGGGCTCTGAACAACTCGGGATCTGGGGCGAGCTGTGCCGGCCAGAGGGTCTTTGAGGTCGGAGCCGGGAGGGCAACTCGGGTTGGGGCTAGGGTTTTGGCCGATTAGAGCAAGGTCGGGATCTGGTTTGGGGTCGAGAACTTCGGTAGCTGAGCTCGGAACAACTTCGGGTTGGGGGCTTGGGGGCTAGGGTTGGGAGTCTTGGCGATTTTTGGGGTTTTGGTGGATCTTGATTGCGACTTGCCGCTATGCGAATCATTGGATGCATTTCAATATGTCCCACATGTCGCTAGTTCACGGGTAAATGGGTATAGCGAATGCAGGTATAGCTTACCCATACTGCATTTGCATTTTTCGACGGGTAAAGAAATAGTCCCATTTCTATACCCGTGGGCAAAACAAAACCCATACCCGTCTCTATTCGGGTATTTACCCGCAGGCACATGGGTAAATGGGTATAATTGCCATCCCTACTTGGAACCCCGCACCACACGCTTGGAACCTGAAAAGTAATCATCTCTACTTGCAAATTAACTAATTAAGCCTACAATAGGGGGGAAAAACCTCAAAAGGACGAATTCTCCGATCCTCTCCGACTCTCCGTCCAACGAATAGCGATGGATCAGCCGCAGCGCATGCACCGCGGCGCGGGCGGCGCCGCCGAGGCTGAACCCCTCCTCTCCCGCCCGCCGCCCGAGCCCTCGCGGGAGATAACTGATGAGGAGATCGAGGCCGCCTCGGCCGCCTGCTGCCGCATCTGCCTCGAATCCGGGTGCGAGCGAGGTAACCCCTCGCGCCCCGATTCCTCGGAGTTAATTGCCGTCAATTGGCTTCGTTCCGTGCGCAAAGGGCTCGCGGTTACATGCTTTGGGGGCTGGTTCAGTTGATGCTTGGTTGCTGGCTTGTATTTTGCTGATCAATGTTGACTTTTCTTGGTATTCGCTGCAGGCGATGAGCTGATATCGCCTTGTATGTGTAAGGGGACGCAGCAGTTCGTGCACCGCTCCTGCCTCGACCACTGGAGGTCCGTTAAGGTGATGCCTATTGCGATTCGCATTTCTTCTGTCAAATTTCAGTGTTCTAACAAAAGCCTTTTAGATCAAAATGGTAGCATTTGTTGTGGACAGTGGATATGTAGTCATGGATCCGTACTTTTTGCAGTCTTATTTTAATCTTACTAGATCAAAGCATGTGCGTTCCTACGAAAAATAAAATTAGTAACGAAACATAAAGGTCAAACAATAAAAAAAATTTGTGCTACAAGATGAAATATCTATTTCTCTCGATTACAAAAGTTTTTATGGTTTCTTCTCCAGTATGAATTAAAACCAAATATATTGTATGTAGCAATATATATTATCAATCTCAAAAATCAATCAATCATTTTTATCCCTTTTTGCAATTTATATTACCAGCTCGCGTTCCTCTTCCTCTCGCCATGGCCACAGTGCGCGCTCCTCGACGCCATCGACCTCGTCGCCTCGCTCGTCCTCGTCATCCACCGTCTTCGCGGGAAGCGTCACGGGCTTCGAGCACGCAGGCGCTTGTCGGCTTACCGCCATTCCGGATCATCGCCGCTTCTGCTGGTTCTTTCGGCGTCCGCCGTCTTCGCCGCGGCGTCCGCCGCCTCCTCGCGCTCGCGTTCTTCCTCCTGTCGAGCACACCATGGTGTGCTGTGGAGTCTGCTTTCCTCGTCGCTCACTTCGTCGCGCACGCCATGGCCGCGTGGTCAGTTGCCTTAGAGAAAGGGGCCACCGCCGCCACCCAGCCTTTGCACCTCCGCGTCTTCTGAATCGCCACCGCCCTCAGTGCCGCGCTCTTCTCCGCTTCGGCGGTGGTCCGTTGCGCCGACAATTCGCTGTTCTTCCCAGATGACCCTTTCGCCTTTGTCGGTCTACTCGTCTTCATGCCTCTGGCATACCTAGCCATCACTGGCTTCACCGGCCATAACGCCAGAGCCTATGAAGGTGAACCAGAAAATTCCAGCGCCGAGGTGCCCGCGACGCCATGCGCCGCCGCGTCGTTCCTCTCTCTAGCGACGTTCAGCTGGATCAACGTGTTTATCTCCAAGGGGTATGCTAATGATTCTCACCGTCGACGACGTCTCACCGGTGTCGCCGGGCAACCACGCCGAAGCGTCGTACGCTTTGTTCACGTCCAACTGACCGGCGCTGGGGTCACGGCACCGGTGGGCGTCACGCTCGATTGTCCTTCCGCCGCGATTACTCTTGATCATGCGGCCTTTCGACCTCTAAGGCCTCGCGGCCATGTACGTCGATCCGTCACTTATTGATCAGTTCGTCGAGTTCATTCGTCGAGGCGGCACGACATGGGAGATCTTGAATGAATTCACTTGATTGATTCTGTAAAAACTGTACAACATATATAGAGTACAAAAGGAATGATTGGTTGGCTATTAATTACCAGTAATAATTAGGGATTTTGCTATAATAATCAGTCATATTTAGAGAGATATGGCTGACGGTAAATCATGAAAGAATAATTAGCTATAATGACTGGCCATTATTGGAGATATGACGCCCGGGGGGGAGGGGGCTAGGATGAACGGACCGCTGCCACCAACTGCAAATTTATATTAGTAGAGAATTGTTCACCTGGTGCACATCACTTTTATAGTCCATGTGTAACCTTTTTTTTCTCAAATATGCCCCCTTAATTGAAAAAACAACCCCATCTCTGATCGTGGAAGCATCAACAGACTGACACCACGGAAGGTAGTGACTTGTTGGGAGCATGGTACGGGGCACATGTACCTGCCGACGCTTCGACGGTCAGTGATGGGGTATTTTTGCAATTGCATTTATAAGGGAACCATATTTGCAAAAAAAGGTTTGCTGAGGGGTAAGAAAAGTGATGATTTCCACAACTAGTTTTGCCTCACACACACACACACAAAAAAAAAAAAACTCAACAAGTGTTTATTAGGCGACATATTGTATACACTAACATCATATATATTCAGGCCCTTTTGAATTCTGATGATGATACCATGAGCTACTTACTAGTTTCAAAGTTACAGTTATACTCTGTTAGATCAAAATGGTAGCATTTGTGTAACTTGTGTTACTGTGACATGACTTTGCAGGAAGGAACCGCCTTTTCACACTGCACAACATGTAAGGCGCAATTCCATCTCCGTGTGAATTTTTTGGCGGGCCACATGTGTCGTAAAATGAAGTTCCGACTGTTTGTTGCTAGGGATGTCATCCTCGTATTCCTTGCTGTACAGACTGTAAGATTGCTGTTCCTTTTTCTTCTCTTTTGTTATTTTTTTATCATTCATAAGTATGTTGGCCTAGAACTGGAAAAGGTTGCATTTATCATATCTTCGGGTGAAAGCTGAGTAAACCAGGGTTACAGTTGAGCATGTAGTGTTGTGTTTTCAGCATGTAGCTTTGCCTTATGTTATGAAATGCTTATTCTGCAAGATAGTTTGGTATGGACATCTCATTCGGTCTCCATTGCTTTTACAGGCCATTGCTGCCATTGGTGGTACGGCATATTTGTTGGACAAAAACGGAAGTTTCAGAAACAGCTTTACTGATGGTTGGGATCGTATCCTATCAAAGCATCCCGTGCCCTTTTACTACTGTGTTGGTATGTGGTTTCTGCTTAAACTCCAATTGCAATTGCTATGAAGATGGATATGACTACCGAGTGCTAAATATCATATATACCATAGGCATGTGTCAATTCGTCTAAGTCTAATCTGTCATAGAAATACTAAATCATCAGTCTTGCTACCCTGCTATAATCATAATCTCCCATCTCATGTTTTCTTGTGCACTGAAAATAGAATTTTATAGTAAATCAGACATGTCACACCATAGTGAATGCTCTCTTCTTCATAAATTGATACCATTGCAATTATCATATAATCATAGCTTTTCAGATATCTCTTGGAGGGTTACTCAAGTAAAAGATGTTAGTATCCTCTTCTAACTAGCTAGTTACTGATATGTGTGTCAATCAAATTGGTTCAGGTGTGGTGGTGTTCTTGGTACTAGTCGGTTTCTTTGGGCTGATAGTACAGTGCTCATCTTGTAATGACAATGATCCATATTTGGCTGGAAGCCCTAGCTATTGCTGCGGGTGGGGTATACTGGATGATTCCCCAACATCAATGGAAGCTTGCTTTGCTCTGGCTGTGATCTTTGTCATTGTTTTTGCCATCCTTGGAATTGCATATGGCTTCCTTGCTGCAACCATGGCATTCCAGAGGATCTGGCAGCGACACTTCCACATACTTACCAAGAGAGAGCTCACAAAGGCAAGTATCCTGCTCGAATTGCTTCCTGTCATGATTTCCTATGAAACAGTCAAATATTTGTTCACTAACTTGTTTAGTAATGTTGCTGTTTGGTGATATGCAGGAATATGTAGTGGAGGACCTGCGAGGGTGTTACACAGCACCAGAGATGAATCCGGAGCACGAGCAGCGTTTGAAGATGTTGCAGCTCATGTAGCTTCCATTTCTGCAAATGGTTTCAAGAAACCTCTTACCGAGGAACGTAGAGCATTAACATGCTGTATATTGTGGATACAAACATGTTCAAGTAATCCACTGGACGTTCCAAGTAATCCACAAGTCCAGTTACTGAAATACTAATAGTGCCATGGTTGAAGATCTGTTTGTGTACGTCAATCCTCCAACGAGCAAAAAAGGGGGAGAAGTAGATACCACGCCATTTGTTTTCAGAGGGAAGCAAATCGTGTCAGGCACATTGTTCATACATGTAACTCATACTAGCAATCAAGAGCAGCACTGAGCTTCTTGATTGCACTACTTGAAGTTGGCTGATTGTTTTTTACTTTTTTTATATTTCAATTCTGGACAGAGCTTAAATGTTGATTTGTACACATATATGGCTTGTTTTGTGCTGTTAAGGAAAACCGATCCTTTGCATTCCAAGTTAAAATTAACAGCGCTGTACTGTTGTGCATACCCTCGCAAGCATCAGATCGAAAATCAAAGGCCGTGATCATCTGTAGGGACTGTCTGGTTCTGTAGCATCGGAGCTGTCCGTATCCGGCAGGCTGTAGCGATCGACTGCAGTGGCGAATGGGTTTGGACCTGCGATCCTCTTACCTTTTTGTCAGATAAGGGTGTAAATGGATCGAATACCAATCGAATGGTGGTCAAACCATACTTGTATCATATTTTTAACTTAAATACGAATACATTCAAATTCTATGCCCTTTTAATTCGGCCGGATTTGGGTTGGTATCTACATAATTTGTACAGTGCTAGATAATGATTGGCTAGTATTCTCAGTTTCTCACATCCAACATGATGAATTGGTTCATATGATACTGTCGAATACGAATTTGGGGCAATATTTCGGATGGAAAAATCCTTACCGAATTGACATCCACATTTTTTATGTTGGGTTCGTATACGAATTCGAGCAGTGAAGAAACTGTTGTTAAAATGGAAAAATCATAATATTTCATCCCTAATTACATATTTACTTTAGGCGAGTGCTAGCAACCAGACGCCCGATCATAGCACTTTTCTCAGACGTGTCGACGCAACATTTTTGTCCATTCGTGCAATATTTTTCCCATGCATACAACATTTTTTTGCGTGCACATTGCTACTGTTATCAATCGTTTTTGTTGCATGTGGTTATTACAAATGTTGCATGCATGAGAATAAAATGTTATAGTTATCCGGATCGACATTTCTAATGTTATCGAAGAAAAATATTGTATGCATAAGAATAAAATGTTGTATGTATAGAAAAAAATGTTATAAAAATAAAAAATGGACATCTGATCCCAAGTCATTAGATTTACTTTATATAAAAAAATATTACAGATTTACTTGTCGCCTACGTGACGTAGCCACGGCTTTCCCGTTCCGTCATCACTCACCCACGGCGACTCGTCGAATGCGGCCGTGCCGAGGTCGCTGCCCGCCGCCGTGAGAGCAAGCGATGCGCCTCCCCTCCTCCGCTTCTCTACGCCGAGCCGCCGCCATGACCTCCTACTACAGCGTACGCCTCCCTTCCAGACTCCTCCTCTCCCCCGAATCCCCTCAACTCTAAAACCCCTTTCCCCTCTTCTCATCTCTTGCAGGCCAGAGGCTCACGGCGCCCTCGCCGCGGCTACTCCGCCCGACCCTCGCCGCCTCCCCCTACCGAAGCCGGCGCCGAGCTCGTCAGTGGCGACTCCCACATCAGCGCCGTGCGCGCCGCCAACGACTCCCTACGACGCGGGGGTGGCGTCCGCGCGCCTCCTCCGCCGTACAGGCACGTGTCCTACGGCCAGCCGCCGCCGTACGGCTACGGCTACGGCCAGCCGCAGCAGCCAGGTCCGCCCTACGGGTTTGTGCCATACAGCTACGGCCACCCGCAGCCGCCGGGGTCTCCGTACGGGTACGGGACTCCGAATCAGTACGGTCACGGGCATCTGCAGCCGTACGGGGGCGTGGCACCGAATGCTGGGTTCCCGCCACCGAATGCTGGATTCCGGCCTGGAGCGCCCCAGATGCCTCCAAGGCTGGCGGAGTACCGCCGACGGTGGCGATTTGCACAGCGGCGGCCACCACGCCATGCTGGTAACATCTTCCAGAGCTGCTGATACTATCCCTTCTCAATGCTTAGCACTTTTGGGCTTGTTTTGCGTTGGGAACCATCCAGGGAGCCTGCTCTCAGGTCAAAATAGTATACTCGTCTTCTTGTCTTGGAATTGTTTTAGCTTAATCCATAATTGGAAGTTTCCCGAATAATGAATGCAACTGCCTCCACTTATAGCTGGTAATATTGATATAAATCAGATGATAAATCCTAGCAATTTGACTTGTAAATATAATATAGACACCACCAGGGCGTTGTGGGGCTATAGTTCCACTCGATGTGCTTAAGAGACATCAGATGTGTTGGTATGTCTATGGTATGTTTGGCAAGTGAATTACCCATGGTAAAATTTTCAAACTTAAAAGAATATTAGATTCGAGTAACCATTATGTGTGTGAGATCCTCATTATTTTTGTAAAATTGTTATACCATGTTTGCCTTTGTTATTTTGAGCATGGGACTTTTGATTCTGCAGAGAGATTTAAGGTTTTATCGTACAATATACTGGCGGACTATCTGGCCCAGGAGCATCATATTCTTTATGAACGCATACCATCTTTTATCCTGGATTGGAACTGGCGGAAAGATAAGTTAGTGTTTGAGTTCGGTTTGTGGTCTCCAGATATTCTATGTCTTCAGGTAATCCTTAAGAAGAGCAGTTGTACTGGACCAATTTCAGCAGGTTGTGCTGCTAAGGCAGTAGTTGTATATAACGTTAGCCATTACAAGTCATGAGAAGGATAAGATATGCTAGTTTCTTAACACTCAAGATTTTAAATCGCGATTCTCGTGGCTTCGCGGCAAGGTCCCAAAAAAGCTACAGTAGCTATCACAGAAGATATCATTCATTGTGTTCTTAGTATTAAAAGATTTTAAGAAAATAAATATGTATATAATATAAGTTAACTCCAAACAAATTATAAAAATATGGTACTTTAGAAGGTACTAATATTTTTATAATAAGAATATGAGTAAAGTCCAAAATCAATAAACATACTAATACATGCCCAAAAGACCATAAATGTTAACTATATCATAATGTTCTTAACAATAAGTACTTAATCACTGAGAAATATGGATGTTGGATTGTTTGAAAAGGATGAGATGATATCTTTTACTAGGTTTTCTCATAGTTCAGGCTTATAAGAGATGCATTTGGGCTTTTTAATAATGTTGGATTTCAAAATAGGTCTAATGTTTTAACCCATGGGTATCTATTTAGGATAATAGAGCTATCGCTAGCTATAGCACTTGTAGCTAATTAGCGGAACATTGGCCCGTAGCTTCGCTTTTGGGGTCCAAAAAAGCTATAGCTAGCCATTTAGAATACTATTAACACTAATTGATAAATATATGCCATGTACACAATTCTTTCATATTCATTGAAGTTCTCTGTCATTTAGGAGGTGTTTGGGATAGCTCAACTCCACCAAATCTGTGAGTTGGTGGAGTAGGTATTTCTAGCTCAGTAATATATGGATGCTCAAATACATTGTCAGATACATTAAGAGTGTTTAGGTAGATCATCTTGTTTACATTTTAGACTAAAATATAAACTTAATTCGTTTTATTTTAGCTATAAATTTCAGATCTGAGTTGAGGAGCTGGAGTTCTCCCAAACAGAGCCTTAGTAGCATATATATAGATTTAATGGGGATCTCTATTGGTGCATGTTAACATTTTATTCATTGTTTGTATGTTGTACTTGTAGGAGGTTGACAAATTTACAGACCTTGAACAAGAAATGGCAATCCGAGGATACAAAGGCATATGGAAGGTAATGTTTGCAGTATTCTTTACTTTCTGCTATGTTGTAGGCATTGTTACTCTCTTGATAGAGTGGACTAAAATATGTTTCTCAGAAAGAATCAGTTCTTTTAACTTACACCTTAATGATATTACTTGATCCAGTTACATGTGTGAAATTGAAATTTTGTTAGTGATTTTCATTGAGGATGGAAGAACAAAATTTTCTTAAATACACTTGATAGTATGATATACACATTTTGCTGAACTGGTGACACAGATGCGGACTGGAAATGCTGCTGATGGATGTGCTATCTTTTGGAGAACAACAAGGCAATCAATTCAACTTTTCTCTTTTAATCCTTGGTGTGATGGAAATGTTTTTTTCCTGATCTTATAGTCCAAAAGTCACGCTGACCACATTAAAAAATTTCAACTTTAGTTTGTTTTCATAGAGAGCTTTTGCATAAGTTTAAAGACTTTTGCATCTCATCAGGTTCCAGTTGCGTTATGAAGAGGACATTGAGTTCAATAAGCTTGGACTTCGTGATAACGTTGCACAGCTTTGTGTTTTAGAGGTGAGTTTAAAATTTTGGGGAATTAGATGAACACTTGAAGTTTTTTTGTATGCTGCTAACCTTGCATTGGCATCTAAATTTGCTAACAATTACCTTGTTCTAATGCTTAGTCTGTGGTTCCAAGCAATGCACAAACTGAGTCTATTCACTTATCTACAAGGTAATTGCTTCTTCAGGACTTCCAACCTATATTTTGTGTTTATACCTTTGTCTTAATGTAGTGATTTGGAATATCTAGCATAGTTGTGATATTGCTATTTTGCTGCCTTCTGTTTCTTGTGTGTGGTTACTTTATCCATATTTCATTTTATGTTTTTGAGAAAAAGTTTGAAACCAATATATTTCATTTTAAGTTTTTGAGAAAAAGTTTGAAACCAATATCTATATTAATTATCCATGTTTACGCTTATTCTTTTTGTCTCACAGCCCTAGCCATCCACAACAACCTAAACAAGTTGTTGTGTGTAATATTCATGTTCTTTATAATCCAAAGAGGGGGGACATCAAACTTGGTCAGGTATATTGCTTTTTCTTGTGGTCCGTTCTGTGTCCTGACTTTCTGTATTTGTTTCAACTTTTATAGTTGCTCGTTTGCACCTGACTTCACTGCTTGATCTAAGTATTTCTGTTTGTATTAGAATTAAGAACTGTGCATTTTTATCAAACTTTAGTCTAGCTAGAATAGCTGCATATGTTCAGCATGGTAAGAATATTTACTCATTAACTTTACTGTGATATTTCATGCTGTGATGCTTTCTTGGCATCATTTGAAAATTGTGCATTGTTCTTTTCCCCTCGCTCTGTTGGTTTGAAGTGTTGTGCTAGCGCCCTGTTTCATCACTGAAATATAAAGTATAAAAGCATTAGCTAGTGATTCTTTTGCCTTTCTTGACCATCTACACTAGTGCCCTTGTGCACCTTAATTTTAATATTTCTGCTTGCTGATTTTATTTTCCTACAGGTAAGGACACTTCTGGACCATGCTTATACTATATCTAAGACGTGGAATGATGCTCCAGTAATACTTTGTGGAGATTTCAACTCTACACCCAAGGTAATATTCTAGCACTTGACTAAGTTTATATGCATTCAAAATTCTGTTCTGGTTTAATGTAATTGTTAGACTATTATACACATGCTTAACACTAACATGGTCTAAATGTTTGACCCATTTTTTCCTCATTCAGAGCCCGTTGTACAATTTTATATTGGAGCAAAAGGTAGAGAATTTTCTGTATAAGCTTGAGAGTTACTGATTTCGAGGAGTTTAAGTTTACACGAAAATCACAATCATGCAGTTGAATTTGTCTGGGCTCGCAAGAAATACTCTATCAGGGCAGCAAACTAGTAGTTCACAAGGGCTATATACTGGTTCTAACATATCTCGGTAAAGCTTCTGCTTGATGGAAATGCTTGTATTGAGTACTTGTTTTGGATGCCCTTTTTGTACTATTTATCTGCATAATTCTATCTATCTGCACTTCATCAGTTGCTTTCTGTCTGTGACAGATTCCATCCACCTTTTCACACGACCAATAGTAGAGAGGGAAGCACAACTCCTCTAAACGATCGCAAGCCTCAGACTGAAGCAGGAAATTTGGTGGGAAATTCTTTCCTTGCTGCTAGAGAACCTGTTTTGACTGATACTGCTTCTGAATCTTGCTTTAACTCTGAATCAAGTAACAGTTATGGCAGCAAGATGCCTTGTTCTGTCTCTACTAATCTTGGTAGGCAAGGATTATTGAGTTGTGTGGAAGGACTTGCAAATGATGCCTCTAGTTCTGATGCTGAAGCCCATGCCAGCACAACTGAAGGCAAAGAAGGTACCGCCATTGACAACTCCAGTGAAGGATGTTTTGGAGGGATCAAAATTGAATATGCAGAAGAACCTGATGAAACAGACTTTCCGTCTGCTCCAACCACGGTGAATAATGAGATCCTTCAGTCAGATTCAAGTAAAATAGTTGATAGCAGTCACCTGCTTTTGTCTTATGAATCATCTGGGCTTAAAGATCCCGTTGAAGAATTAGCAGGTGTTAGCAAGGGTTCAAATGCCCAGGGAGACTTGCCTGATGATGTGATGTCTGAAGAGGTTACATGTGCTTTTGAAGGAAACGGTGCCCAATCAAATACAATGTTGGATATGTCAAAAGACAACCGTGATGAAAAGGAAAAGGGTAATGAATCTATGTCTGGGCAAACCAATTGCATGAGTAGTGAGTCAGAATCATCTCATTTCAGTGGTTCTTTGAGGGTTGCTTATGCGCTTCATCAAATGAGTACTATGAGGCTAGAAGAAGAAAGCAATACTGGAGTAAATGAACCCACTCACTTAACATCACCAGTAGGACCAACACATCAATTAAATTCTGATATTTCAGATACCTGCGGCAATCATTGTACGCCTGAAGTGCTAAACAAGCATTCAGACTCATCTTCCTTTCCAGATGAGTTTGGAAATCATGCTCATGCTTTCGAGGATGATGCGACAGCTAATGAAGTTTTGTGCTCAGATGTGGATTCTGACCCTACCTTTTTCAAAGAGTTTTCTGGTGATAATGAATGTTTACATGAAGATGACGACCAGCGGCCAACAACTTCAGATGTTTCACCATCCGCTCAGCAGGTTGTTACTTCTAATGAAAGGTATCACTATTATGATCCGTATAGGTGGACACCAGATGAAATTAAAGCTGCAACCGGAAATGAAGAATATACTTGTGTGGAACATAAGTTGAAAGTAAGGAGTGTCTACACCGATGTGGAGGTAACTGATGTCTTGTGATTTTTTGTGCCTTCATTTTTACCATTCATCTTTAATTAAAGAAGTCATATATTCACTGTTAGCCCTATCTGATTTATGCAATATTTGGGCAAGTTGCAATATGTGCGGTTTTATCTTTATAATCAGAAAACATGTTTAGTTTTGTTTTAGCGAATGGTGTTCTTAGGGCTGGATATCGAGCCAACTCGACTCGACTCGACTCGTTAAACTCGTTAAGATAACGAGCCAACTCGACTCGACTCGTTTTCTTAACGAGCTAAAAACTCAACTCGGCTCGACTCGTTAAAAACTCAAGTTAGCTCGTTATGATGCTTGTCGGTGGAGGAGAGGAGCACAGTGCCGGCGAAGGTGTCAGAAGCAAGGGCGGGGGTGGAGACGCAGCTAAGCTGGGAATTGGGGAATTGCGGATGTGAAATGGGGAAAAAGAATTGGGTCTGAAGGTTGAAGGAACGGGTTAGGGTTACAGACTTATAGTGTTTTTTTTCTGATTCGTTAAGCTCGTTAGCTCGCTCGTTAAACTCGTTAGCTCGCTTGTTTAACTCGTTACCTTAACGAGTCCAAAACTCAACTCGACTCGACTCGTTAAGAAACGAGTTCGAGTCGAGTTTCCGAGTACTCGTTAAACTCGCGAGTTTCAAGTTTTTTTTTCCACCCCTAGGTGTTCTAGAACAAGATAGAGTCCAGGCACTCATGAGAAAACAATTGGTATTTGTTGATAACTATCATTCGATCAGGATTTTGAAGGAACAAAAGATGCCAATAAGGAGCCGCTAGTAACCAGTTACAACAGAAAATTCATGGGAACAGTAGACTATATATGGTAAGAAGCATTATTGGAATTCTTAAACTATGCCCCTTGCATTCAACAATCTAATTACCTTTGTTGGCAATCTTGTTATTTATGTAAAATGAAGGGCTTCCGAAGATCTGCAGACTGTTCAAGTGCTAGATACATTTCCAAAAGAGATTTTGAAACAAACAATCGGGTTCCCTACAAAGGTATCACCGTATGAATATTTCTGTTATACTCCATATTTTGTATTTTAGTCTTCACCTTTTTATCAACCAATTGTGATATTCTCAGGATGGCATACTAATCCAGGCAACTTGTGTTGGTTGACAGAAATGGGGAAGTGACCATGTCGCCTTGGTGTGCGAGCTGTCGTTTACAAAATGATGGTCGCCAAACAGGCAGAGAAGGATTTGAGCCAGGGAAGCCACCTTCGTGACAGCAACTACCCTATCACAAACCCCATGAGAAAGGATTTTCTTGGGAACCATCAATGACCATTCTCCATTAATCACTTATAATAGAGGATTTTCTTGGGAACCATCAATGACCATTCTCCATTAATCACTTATAATAGTACATGGAAACCAAATTTTTTTTCTTTGTTCGCCCAATAGAAGAGCTCGTCAATATCTTCATTCTACGGCGTGCTTTCTAATTGTACAATGAATCTGGTTTTCATAGTATGGCTTACTTTGGAACAGCTTCTGATTGTGCTAATTCTAGATTATCTAAAGCCCTGTTTGGCAGAGCTCCAGATTCTAACTCTAACTCAGATCTAGAGTTTGTAGAATAAAATAAAGTGAATTAAATTTATATTTTATCTAAAATGTAAACAAGATGATCCACTTAAACACTTTTAATGTACTCATAGCTTCAAGTCTATAAATTTCTGGAGTTAGAATATTTTGTTCCACTAACTCCACGGATTTTGGTGGAGCTAAAGTTATGCTAACACCCTCTAAGAATTTGGTAGATGCTAGCTTCTGATTTTGTGTACAAATATGCTTTTGATTGTGAGAGAAGCTTCGCAAAAAGCTTCTTGGAGAGTTCAAAATCTGGATTCTTGAAGAATAACGGTATGTTTGGTAGAGCTCTAGATTCCAGCTTCACCTGAAATCTGAAACTTGTAAGCTAAAATAAAGGGGGTGTTTGGGATAGCTCTAGCTCTACTAAAATCTATGGAGTTGGTGGAGCAGGGTATTTCTAGCTCTAGAAATTTATGAAGCTGGAGCTGTGAGTACATTAAAAGTGTTTAGGTAGATCATCTTGTTTACATTTTAGACTAAAAATATAAACTTAATTCACTTTATTTTAACCTATAAGTTTCAGATCTGAGTTGGAGCTAGGATCTGGAGCTCTCCCAAACAGGGCCAAAGTGAATTAAGTTTATATTTTTGGTCTAAAATGTAAACAAGATGATCTATCTAAATATTCTTAATGTACTCACAACTTCAGCTTTATGAATCTGGTGAAGCTAGAATTTTCAGCTTCACTAGATTCACGAATCTGGAGAAGCTGAATCCCTGCCAAACACACCCTTAAAAGCTATCACCTATCTGATTCTTGAAGAATTCAAAATCTGTATAATTAAAAGTTATTCCAAACTGGCCAATGTTTTATATTTCATCGAATGGTCCAACCAAGCACAAGCACCGACTTATGGAAGGCAGTAACCTGTTAAGGCGATCTTACCATCTCTGGCAACTACGCCATTGCTGTATGCTCTTGACCACAGAGAATAAGACCTACAGGAAACCTTAATGAAATTTACCCACCTAACTGATACTATACTCTGATGCTTAAGTTTGTTCGAAACAAGTTACTAGTTTGGCACATCCTCTTGTTTGCACCAAGGAAAAAAAAGAACAAAAAAAACTTGATTGATGAAGCTCTTGATGTGTAGTGTTCGGCCTAATTAAATTGTGATGCAATTTCAGTATTTCAGTTCTAGGACAACAAAGTTTTATTCACATCTCAAAAAACAGACACGTTTGCTACTTTACATTATACCGGGTAAATTAGTACTCTCCCACTATTAGAGCATCTAAAATGGCTTCAAGGTGGAAGAATTTAGGGTAGTAGCTCCTTCACCCAACCAACTATCCTAGAATTACAGTATACCAGTGTGGTTTACTGTTGCGACTCCGATACGGCTGATAGTTTCAGTGGAGTGAAGAGATTGACGCAAGGCAGGATGCCATCGTCTATCGTGGTTAGCTGCCAAGGACCGTACCCCTCTTTCTACCAATTAATAGGGACTCGTGATCATAATGTCAAATCTTGAAGCACTATTCTTTTAATCAGTCCCGGATGATAGACCTGCTTTTTTTCCATCGAAAAAGAAGATGCTTGAATTAGAGGTCCAACTAGAGGTGAGCACTCGGGCCGAGCTTTTTGGGCGGTCCGAGATACGGCGAGCACGGTACGATCCGAAGCCTAGCTCGGCACGAAGTGGGTCGTGCCGCGCCGGCATGACACTGTAGCACGGGCCACGATGGGCGGTTTGGCCTGGCACGACACTGTAGTATTGGCCGTGTCGGGCCCGATGACTCAGGATATGAAGAACAATCTCACTATGAAGATCACCGACCTACAGAGCGTGAGTGTTATAGACGTACCCAACAGCATAAACATCACCCCGCCGCCGACACATGAGAGAGATGGGTGAGCTCTCTCTCTCTCTCATCCGTCTCTCTCAATTTCTCCCTCGCTCATCCGTCTCTCTCAATCTCCATTACTTCTCTTCCTCATTCTCTCGTTGCCCTCTCTCTCGCTCATATTCAGCACATTCTCCTTGTTCTAAGAATAAATAAATTTTAGTTCTTTTTTCTATAATATTTGTGTCCATTGTCTTAACTCCATGTGTTTTTGATTTTTTTTTCTCATCACAATAGTGCAAATGGATGGCTCTGAACCGGCATGGCACGAAGAGCAAATAGGCTGTGCTTGGGCTCATTGAAGGTGAGTCGGGCGGCCCGGCACGACACGGCGGGCCGTCGCAACCTGGTATGGTTAGGCACAGAGTATGATAGGCCCGGCCAAGCCGACCCAGCCCGGTCACGACGTCCACCTCTAGGTCCAACAATACTAAATTAGATCCTCGCAAAGGAGAAAAAGAAAAAGGTCAGCTCGGCACGAAGTTCACCTCTAGGTCCAACAGTACTACGTTAGATCCTCGCAAAGGAAAAAAAATACATTAGATGCTTAGATGAATGCTTGGTATGAAGTTACCGCTTGGCATCCTCTTCATTGAATAACCTTTTACAAATTTTTCGTTCACTCAGCCAGCGGTCAAGTTACAACTTCCAAGCAAAATAGCGCCTTACCTCAAAAATGGTTATTTTATCTCTTGTAAGATGCCACGGCGTTATTTTGTAACCATGTTCCTACGTAGGATCAAGATAGGAACGATCCGACTAGATCCGAAGATTCTGTATATAGGACCAAGTTCTGACTAGATCATAAGATATAACCATATAGATTATGATTTCAATAACCGAGACGTTCGGTGTTGGAACCCGAATATACAAAGTCGGGCTATCTGTATATACTGCACTAGTCTATGATCACGCTAGTGCACATAGTCTCAACATAGATGAATATCATAATCATATATCGCGGAAATATAATAAAAAACTTCATATATTAAATAATACCTGGTGGATGATTTTATGGTCGAACTTACATGAATATGCCTTACAAGGCTAAACTACGAATAACAAATTGACCAGCAGCAAAATAAAAATGTAGGTAAATCTCTCAGTATACCACAGACAACTGACAAGACTCGCACCATAGAAATTCATCATCTCCTGGTACTCCTCTTCACGAATCGATGAAGATTCTTCCTTAACTGGTGATCTGTTGTTGGCAAGGTAAGTAAATAAAGCATTTAACAAGTTGTGCACAATGCAATTCTATGTAATTATATGCAAGGCTTATTCCAAAAGGAAAAGGTTAATATGACTATTTTGCAATAAAGTAGCATTTATGAACAAATATGATAAATAGATTGTAAAGACAGTAAAATAAATAACAGTAAATAGTAACTTTCATCATTTTCTAAGTAAACAATATATCCAGCCTAAACCAAGTTCCAACTTTCAATAACATTTATTGACAACTTGCCATCCATCTTAAGTTTTCATTTTATAAAATCTAACTCTCGACTGTAATCCTCGAGCATTACTCAATACCGCGAGCATAGCTATCCGAATAAATATTATACTCTACAGAGGTTATACATTTTACCCACACAATATGAACATCTCTTTATGCAAATGTTACTAACACACTACCTTTAATGTGCTACAAAGATATCATAACGAAATCTTTCAGAAAACCTTTATTTCAACGTTAACCCTGTCGATAAGTCATACACTGTCGCTTTTCTCGTCGCAGGTTAAGAATAGTATCAAGGAGCAAGAATGCTTTCATTTCCTGATTTGCTTGCGAGGAGTCCTTGCAACCAGGTATGAGTTTGTTGGACTTGCTTGCTGAGGAACAGCGCACCCCTCCCCTGGCAATGGCAAGCAACACCGACAGTGTTTGTTTCACTTAAACAGGGCGCGCCACGCCAGGTGGGTTGGGTTGGGTTTGAGTTTGCAACCGCCGCAACGTGACGTGATCCGAATCCACCTCTCCTTCGCGCGGCCGGCCTAACCCACCGTCGCGCTGCCGCTGCCAAACGCTTTGCTCCGCCCCGAAGTTTCCCTTCCTCGCTCCTCCTCCTCCTCCGCCGCCGCCGCCGCAGTTGCCGGCGAAGATGATGTCCGGCGGTGGCTACTCCGCCATCGACGGCCCCAAGGCCTCCGGATCCGTCCCGGTAAGTACCCCCCTTGCCTCGCACTCCGCCTCTCCCCTCGCGCGCCACCACCTCACTTCCCCTCCTCCTCGCATCGCGCAGGCGGCGACCGGGCCAGATCCGCAGGCCATCAGGTTCGCCGACTCCAGCCTTCAGACCTTCCCGCCCTCCGAGGCCAAGGGCAAGATCTCCGGCGCCTACCGCCCGCCCACCGACGCCGACGGTCAGATCAGATCCCTCCTCTGTTCTCTCTTCTCTCCCCCATTGGATCTCCGTCCGGATCTCACTCGGTTCTAGTGGCTGTGCTGCAGACACCTTCTCGTCCAAGGCCGGAGGAGGCGGCGCGGAGGGGTCGGACGATGCCGGCCAGGGCGGCTGGTTCCGGATGTTCTCCGTGGCGGCGTACAAGCCCTACTTCGACGTGGACACCTCCAACGTCGTGGAGAGGATCTGGGAGTCGGTCTTCCCCTTCCGCGGCACCTTCACCGAGAAGACCTCCGAGAACCCCGACCTGTACGCTTCAATCTCCTCCCCTCTTTGATTTGGCTTCATATTATTGCAAAGATCCGCATGCTTAGACATCAAATGCGATAAGAGCAGTGATAGGTTGGAAAGGTTTAGGTGTTTTGCTGGGCATGATTCTTGATAGCGTGTCATCAGTTGCGGAATGCGAGTGTGTTTGCCTTTTCGGTTTGTCAGCTGAGAGTCAAGTCGTTGTAAGAATGGGGTTTTTAGTTTCATGAACTTATAGCTGATTATGATTGTTCCAAAGGCGCCGTGTTCTTGTATAACGGGATGTTTTTCTCTTGGTTCAGCTGATCCTTAAGAGTGGTGATTAATGCCTGCGTTAGCGTTGGGAAGGCTGCTGAGATTATTCCTGGTTTTGAAATGATCTTGCAGTAGGCCCTTTATTGGACGAGGGAATAGGGTTTATTTTCAGCACATGGTGAGACTTCATTGGCTGTTGACATTTGATTTCCTAGTTAAGTGGTTATGAGATATCCCTATTCCCTAGTTGTTGTGCGCTAGGAAATTGTTGGTTGAATATTCTTTTTACCACTCTTGAGAATCGCTAAGCGACATTTACATTTGGTATCCTGAAGTGAATCATTTTGGCACGGTATGACTAATCTGTAGGGCTCTTTCCCTGATCCTAGGCGCCCAAAACTCTTTATATTTAATATGAAATATAACCTATCCACACCTTGGAATATTCAAAATTTTAAATTTCATTTCAGCAGTTTCATGGCACGTCACTACATCAGTATACAGTTGGAATTATTTTAGACTGTTTCTAGATTTTGATATAGTTAACAAGATGGTCTGTTGAATACACCTTTGTTCGGTCGCAATTAAAAGTGTTACTTTACTATGTGCTACATAGCTGCCTCCGCCTGTATTGGATCAAAATAAAGTAGACATGAATGTGCCTGTCTGAATGCTTCTTCCTGAAAAGTACAATACAAGTATCAACCATAGTAAAATAGGACAATACTAGGTCATGAAGATTAATTATTTGTAACTGACAGTGGGATAAGATTGCAAATAGCTTGGCAAATGTGCAGAATATCCTCAGTAGCTTGGGAAATGTGCACTTGTGGAGAATATCCTTTGAATAATGAATACTGAAAACTTTATATGATATTTGTACTTCCTATTTTGTTGCCGCCTTCTGACATTTCACAATGATCTGGTGTATATTTTACAATTATAACATCATGTTTTGATATTAGCTAGCCTGTCAATTCAGTGGAATATTTTTTTACCTGTACAAATGATTAATTTAACAGTCAAATTTTTTTTTTTGATGAAGGATATATTCCTTATGAAATTAACGCTTACAAATTTGAACTTATTATCAAGTTACTTTGAAACTGTTGAAATGTTGATTCTATGCCTGCTAGTTCTTACTTTAATTTGTTTTTAATAGGTATGGCCCATTCTGGACATGCACCACCCTGATTTTTGTTGCTGCATCTATTGCCACGTTTGTCACCTACCTGTCCCACAAATGGCACAAGAAAGAATGGAACTACGATATTAACCTGGTTACATGGTCTGCTGGCTTATTCTACGGCTACGTGACATTTGTTCCCCTTGCTTTGTATGTCATTCTTAAGTACTTCTCCGCACCTGCTGGACTAGTGCAACTGTGGTGCCTGTATGGATACTCTTTGTTCATCTTCATTCCAGCATCGGTAAGGAACATATCTAAAATGTAGATAGTCCAAGAAGTTAGATTCTATTTAGAGTATTGCCAGTTCTATTATGGTTAATTCTTCTTGAGTTTAGGTTTCTGTCTCAAATTTTCAATCCAATATAAGTGCACTGAAATCAGTTCCAGTTTGTGGTATCTAAGAAGTTGCTCTACCTTAGATGAAACAAATTCATTTCTGAGGATCATAATTTTCCCTTCTATAAGTTATATATATTACTTGCTGATCCTCTGTCAGGGAAGTTTTCTATTATTTGATGTTGTCAGTGTAATGCCATCTTTGACCTACAAGCCCATGATCTGTTTAAATGATCACGACACTTTTGCCTCATGAATTTACTAAAAATAGTCATTGTTTTTGTAACCGAAGCCTAACTATTTCTCTTTTTGTCTGACAGCTTTTGTCGATTGTGCCAATAGAAATATTCAGATGGGTGATCGCTGGTGTCGCTGGGTTTATGTCTGCTACCTTCGTTGCTGTCAACCTTCGTGCTCACATCGTAAATTCTGGAGAGCGATGGTTTCTGATCGTTGCAGGGATATTCTTGTTGCAGTTGGGACTGGCTGTTTTGCTGAAACTCTATTTCTTCACGATAACTGTATAGTATAGGGGAATGGCATCTTTGCTTGTATTAGTCAGGAATGAAAACACAGTTTTCCAGATCGAATGCTTCCCGATTCGTTGCGAGTATACATCCACCTTTACATGTGACACCCAGGAACACCACTTCGTTAGCCTCTAAAATCACACTAGAATGACAGAATGTCCTTTTGATTGCTACGGGGTTAATTTTGTAGGCTACTTTGCGTTCCATTACTTGATATTAATAATAAATCACAAATGGCTATATTTTGCATTCCTGAGGCTGATCGATAATGTGCTTTTTTTTTTTTACAAATCTAGCTTTGTCCGTAGGCTGCACCTGTCCCTCGGTGAACGCTGAAGCTGGCAAGCGAGCATGATGCCATGCAAAAAAATAAAAAACTTGAGAATAACTGAATCTTCACCCACTCACAACTTGATTGTTGACATCCCAGTTCAAGAGCATACAAACACGCGGCAAATCAAGAGTACTTCGTTAAGAGAGCCATTCATACTCATGGAGTGGAGACGAGGAAGAGTCCGTGTAAATGATGTCTCAGTGCTGTAGCAAGGCTTCTGAAATGTCTGTAATGTTAGCTCTTAAAAAATAAAAACACAGCACAAACTGCAGCAATCACAACAATCTCCACCACAACTTGGTGGTGGTGGTGGTGTGTCAAAAGAAGAGCAGTGGTTGCTCAATTCTTTGTGGCAGCCTGACTAATAAATTTGGTAAGAACATAGCAATCTGGTGGCGTGATGTTTGTATAGTACTTATGTATCGTTTCTGTTATTTCGAACCCAAACTTCTTGTAGAAAGCAATGGCGTCGTCGTTATTTGTCTGAACATGCAGGTATATCTCGGAGATGTTCTGCTTTGCACAAAGATCTATAACATGGTTCAGCAGTTTCGTTCCTGTCAAAATAAAACCAAGCAATTATTAGACAGAATAGATAATTTAACTAGCATCGAAAGAAGCTCGAATTGTTTCCAAAAGCAGACTGTCCATTTCTGTGTATAGAGAGCAAAATAATTTCAAAGTGCAATTTTTTTGTAATGTGTAATTCAAGTACTTCACAAGTCGATTTTCATACTCCAGATCGTTCAAAATGTGCTGCGGTATTGGTAGCAAGCAAAAATTGCTGCATGTAGCCTCCACACACAAACTTTAAATAGCACCTTCTAAACAACTCTAAAAATGAGCATGTCAATCTATTTTTTCCTAGAAATGAACAGTGTTGACTGGATAAGCTGTGGCATGAGGCCACAGACGCTTTAATGTTAGATTGTGTAAACTCTTAAAAGTCGATCTACCTAAACAACAACAAACAAGCCTTTTGTCCCAAACAAGAATGAAACTCAATTAAAGTCAAAAGACCCCTAGACCTTCGATCTACCCAAACTCAATCTTTTTTTTTTCTTAGAAATGAACTCAAAGTGTTGACACTTGACAGTATAAGCTGTGGCATGAGGCCACAGATACTTTAATGTTAGATTGTGTAAACTCTTAAAACTCCATCTACCTAAAGGAATCTAATAGCCATGTTAACAGGCAATAGTACAGTTTGGGAATGGTATTAGCTTAGCATTTGGCAGACTCCGAAACTTATGATTTATGAACAAACAACAAAGTATACATAACTGTTTTTATGTGAAGACTGAAGAAACTAGCTGTGCAAGGCTAACCTCATGTGCTACACAATCATTGGTAGCAAAACGGGCATACTAACTTACTATGCTACACAATCATTGGATAGTAAGACAGGCGTACTAGGCACAATGATTATTTAACCTTATTCTTACTGGAGTTAAAGTCACAAGGTATTTTTACCTGGATATGATAAGAGCAATCTAACTTTGGTTGTGCATTAGTACTAACACGAGGCTGAAGCCAGAACAAGTGATATTATTCATAGTTGTCACGGCGGTCCCACTAGGTGCGGCGAGCCCGGGGCGCCTGGACGCCTAGGCGATGGATGATTAGAGGATGATTTAATAGCACTACAGCAGCAAAGGCAACAGCAGCAGAAGCAGAGGCAAAGGCAGTGGCAGCGGCGGCAGGGGCAGCAACTGCTAGGGGAAGTGAATGGTGGCCAGCAGTAGCAGGGGTAGCAGCAGCAGCCGGGGTAGGGGCAGTAACAGTGAACATCTAAGCTGGGGAAGTATTAGCAAACGGCTGCTGCTGTCTAGGTAAGTGAACGGCGGCAACAGCAGTCGGTAATCCACCGGTGGATGTGGACGTCTAGGCTGGGGAAGTATCAATGAACGTGGACATGGACGAGGATGGTGGCGGGTTACCGAATGCAACAAATGGCTGCTGCAACGGTGATGCAGAGGAGGTGGTTGCTGCAGCGGCTGCGGCAGAGGGGGCAGAGGAGGTGGCTGCAGCGGCGCTGCGGAGGGGGATTAGGCCCATGAAGGAGTAGAGGGGGATGGAGATTCAGGATGACGAGATCTCACCTGAGCTAGAGGCACCAGCAGTGGAGGCGACGGACGTGGCAGTGGAGCTCCCTTATCTCCTCCTCTCCACGTGATAGGGTTAGCTCCCTTATCTTTCTTCTTTTACCCAGTTCGGCGCCTGCCCTCTGCTTTTACCCGCTTCTTAGTATCCTTAATCCTAGTTCGGCGCTCGCCTACCTGCCGCCATCGCGAAGCCTAGTCGACCGCCGCCTCGACTGGACATCTAGGCGGTCACCTCACACCCTCCAGTTGAGGCGGGCGGTCATGGCATCCTGCTCCAGCCGCCGGGATGCCTAGGCGATGCCGTGACATCTATGGTATTATTGTCAGCACATTTTATTTAACTTGTTTTTTCCGTGCTGATACTTGTAAAGTGTTGTTTAATCACTAACACTAGAGAAAGCAGCAGCGGTGATTACACATAAATAAGTTTTAGAAGATAATACTGATATGGATGGTACCAGCTATTTGGGACTCACTCTGGCAAATAAGTTATTGTGAGGCTTATTTTTAGATCCTTCCTCACAGAAGATATTACATACCATGTCCTACAGAACATACCAGTACCGAACCTGAATTTGATGAGTACATACTACTCTAGAAGACAGTCACTATCCAAGATCCTTTACATCATATCTAACACAATTTTTGTTAAAGATAGCAGCAGAAGCATGATCATCATTGTTCATAGAGTTAAAATTAGGTTACAAGATAAAATGCATATGATGCAATGCAGTACATACACAACTATACAGCAATTACTATTCGATTGACAATGTGAATACTGAACAATCAGGAAAAAGAAGCACACAAATGGTCTCTTCACTTGTAAGGCATATCTAAACCTCACGGGCAACAGCATGATCTCTTCATCTAACAGAAAATAAAGTCAGAAACGTGCGATTCTTACCAATCCCAAGACCACGATATGGTGCCAGTACACCCAGAGTCATGATATAAACACAGACTGCCCCTCCTTCCTTCTTCTCCAGGCGACACGTGATTGCCCCGACGCATATATCACTATAGTATGCTACCATATACAGACAGGAAAAAGAAACAATCAGTAATTGACAACAGAAGCCGCAGCATATTATCTCATATATGAAATCAGTATACCAAATGCATCCATTTCAACTTAGGGCAGGCACACACACTTCCTGCTTTCCCCAGTTTAACACCATTGCTACCTACACCCTCCAAGATCGGCACTAACCAAACAAATCGTCCCGTTTCACACTTCACATTCACATCCACACCTCCCCAGTCGAAAATCTAAATCCTAATGGTTTCTTCCCAATCTCACAGCAATAAATCTTTTTCTTGGCTCCAGTCCGCGGATCCAACAACTAAAACAGATACAACCCAATACAACAAAAAACCGGAGGAGGTGACGAATTGATCCGGGCGGGTAGGATGCGGCGTGTGGTAGGGATTGAACGAAGGAAGAGAGGGGGAAGAGACGGATGGGTGCGCGCACCGAGCTTGGAGAAGTCCTTGGAGGCGATGGTGTCCTGGTAGTACTTGTCGTTGTAGCGGACAGGGAAGAGCGCCGTGTTGAGCTTCTTGAGCTGCATCACGTTCTTGTCCCGCACGCCGTCCAGCGACGTCCGGTCGCCGCCACCGCCGCCGCCGCTCTTCTCCTTGCTCGCGGCGATCTCTCCTTCCCCCGCGCCCATCCTCCCCTCACTCTTGCTCGGCTCCTCTCTCTCTCTCCCCCCTCTTCGCTTCTCTCGTGAGTCGTTGAGTTTGCGTCCGTGAGATGCGACCACGGCGGCGGGGCGGGTGCGGCTTTCGACCAAAAACCCTTCCGCTCTTTTGCTGTTTCGCTACTCCCGCGTATTCTCACTGACCCGTGGGGCCCACCCTGCAGCCACCGACCTGGGAGTGGTAGCCTTGCCCTGGGTGCCATGCAACATGGGAGATGTGCTCATGCGTCGTAACGGAAACTTAATTTGTGATAAAAAATTTATTTATAAAGAGCACTAGCAGTGGCAAAGATGAGTAATTAAAGAGTAGTGGCAAAGGTGAGTAATTTTGATGAAGTAACGTGGAAAAAATACTTGTTTTATATAGTAAAGATAAAAATTAGTAACTTGATCATGTGGTGTTCATTATTCTTTTAGGAAGAAAAGGCTAAAAAGGTTGCAGTATTTCCAAGCGATTCTTCAGCAGTTTTCTAGACAAAGAGTATACAATAATAACAAGTGCTCTTACAGCAACAGAAAAGACATAACAAAAAATGGTCTCCAATTCCATCACTGGCAAGAAAATATGTAAGATTTATGTAGGAAGTAGGCTTGTCGAGCAAACTTCTAAACTGAATTTTAACTCCCAAAACAACCCGTATAAAATTAAGAAAACGACATGATGTTAGAAATAAGTACTAACATCTAGCTCACCACAGTTTAACCTTTATTTTTCTCCCACCCTTTCTTTCTCCCATCGAGCTCAGCATAGCTTACCGCTCACGAGTAGTTGGTAAATGCCCATGACAAAGCCAAAAAAAATTTATTTGGAAGCGCAAAGTAGTAATTTCCACTTAGGGCAACGGACCTTGACTCTATAAGTGGTAAAATTCAAATTAACATTTTTTTTTTGCCTTAGTCTTTCTACTAGACAAATTTGCCCAAATGAAAAAAAAAAAATAGGGGCCACATCTGAAAGTGTTTACCGTTTAGCAACCAATGCCATATAGGCCAAAAAATTTCAAAAGTAAATGTGGAAGTTTGGAACATGACATGAAACTTGCGGAGTTGCGGGGATGGAGTATAGCGGAAGAATGTGTTGTCGAGCTCGCATTGAGCCAAAAATGCGTCAGTTCATCGGATGCACCCATTTGTCGACGTCCAGTCTTTCATTATGCTTTCCATTAAATTCCAACCCAATCATAAGCTTTGCTCGTATTGGGTTTCTAGCACACATGCCTGTATTTACCTTCCGTCATTGCCAATAATTTGCCTATCCGGTACGAAAGCTCTTGCATCATCGATATAGTCTGCCAGTATCCTACGCACATTATATCCTATGGAATTCCCGGCGGCTCAGCGCGCCCACGTCGATTTTCAACCGACATGAACATTCGCAGTCGCACCACGTCGCCTGTTTGCGCTCCAGTTCATATGCCTTAAGTATTTTATCGCCATCTCTATGAAGTAAAGCTGCATTGGCACAACGGTAACACGTGGCATTGCTATATGGGAGGTTATGGGTTCGGTCTGCCCGTGCGCGCTCGCGTTGACAACGCATTTTTTGCACGCATGATGTGTGGCGGCGGCCGTCCACCTAACGCGGCCCTTTTTACCGAAACACCTGACCTGACGCGGCCCTTTTTACCGAAACACCCCTAAATTCTTTCTTTTTTGCACAAAGGCCCTCGTAAATTACGTTTAGGTGCATGTTTCTGCGAGAAGACCTCTCAAACCTCCAAAATTTGCTTCCTTTTAGCGCAAATTTTTTCCCCCGCAAAGGCGGGCCCCTAGGAATTCTAAATCCTTTTTTACACGAGTTTTTCGAAGTTACATCTAGATCTGATTTTCATAGAAACACCTCTGCAAATCATTTTTTCCCTGCAAAGCCCTTCAAAAAATACATGTAATTTTTTTTTGCAGGAGGACACTCCGAACTCCTGGCATTTTACAGGGAGACCCCTGAAACAGCCAAAATTTGTTTTCTTTTGCACTAATAAAACCTTCCAAAATTTCCTTTGTTTAGCGGATGCCCCTAGAAAATTACAAAAAACTTTCTAAAATTGCGTACAATCCTTCGTGCAAAAGACCCCTAAAAAAAAGGAAAAAGCGCGAATTTTTTCTGTCGGCTACGTGGCAGCTGGCGCGTAGTTTGTTTCGGGCGACTAGCCAAAGCTTTTCAGACAATATTTGCACATATCGCATCGAAAATAAAAGGGCAAACGCATCGAAGGTCGACCACTTCCGGTTAAACACCCATCATCGATTAGTACAGCACACATCGTCCATCTCATGGAACGGAATAGAGGGCGGGTTCGTAAGCGGGCACTGAAGCCATATAAGCACTGAGGTCCAATGAATGAGAACAGATATCCAAGTCATGAACTTGAAAAATATACACATTTCATGACTTGCTATCCATCCAACAGGCAGCAACGGATGGGTTAGTGCGTTGGCACACATGTAAGATCTAACTGTTGTGCACAGTAACATAAACCAGCATCCGGCTTCCTAACTTGCTGCAAGGGCTACTTCCCTACCAATGCTACTCTGATGTCTGAAGCTATGTCCTAAGAATATGCCACCCCCTCCCGTCCTTTCCAAACAAGAACGTACTACGGAACATCAGCAGTCAGGGTGCGGTGCAGTTAGTCCCCCTCGAAATTCAATGGAGTGGAAGCCAAACATAAACCGTCAGTGCATATCCTACTTCCGCAGCAAAAACTTGCACACAAGCGGTTGCTTCAGGCGAACAACGCACCAAACTCCAAGGGATGGTAGTCAGTAGAGAACTCCATCTGACACGACACAAAACAGGCTGGTTCCCAATGCTTAACTCCACAGAAGCTACTTACTTTCCCATCTTGCTCGCAAAAGACTTCCTCTCTTCCTTGTGCTTCTGCAGACAAAATTGAACGTGCAAACTTAAGGCCTGAATGTGTAAATATCGCATGTGCATATAGATCTCCAGTGGAATTGGATATACCTTATGAAGTATCCTAAATTTTTTCTCTTGCTTTTCTCGAACAAGCATCCAGTCTAAGGCCAAGTCATACTCCATTGTGTTGGGTTGAGAACAATGCGATGTTGATACTGCTTTCTTCTGTAGAAAGAATAATAGTTACGTAAAATATCATGTCAAAAAAATGAGAAACTGCGACAAGCTTAATCATAGGACACCATCAGTACCTGCTCTTCGCGTTGTTTTTGAGTCATTTTAAGATTATGAATAGTTAAGTGTCCAACAAGAGTCCCTGAAGGTTTTGGAACCTTAAGTAACCCTTTGCTGCAGTAAAGGGGCCTGCAAGTAACACAGTAAGAAAGAAGTATCAGCAGTTAACCAAAAAAAAAAGTTATACTAGACAAAGTTACTTAATTCATAGTACAATTTTAAACTAACAGTGAGCAGTGCACAATGACAGTTACATGCAAACTTTGTCAACAAACTGTCTCATATGCGATTGCAATGTGGTACATGTACACTCCCTAGCTGAGTTGTCAATTAAAGAAGTAAAAACACATAAAAAGGTCTGCATGGCAGCATTGTAGAATCAATTGCTAATGCAAAACTCTTCATTCCAATTCATAAATTTGTAGTTGGTTTGTAATGAGATGTCATCATATGAAACATAACAAACAGTACCCCCATTTGATACAAAATTCATTACATGCCAGCACTAAACATATATAGAGTAGATTTCATCATTACAATAAGTGAACACAACAGAGCGAGGTACCTTCCACCCACAACCAAGCCTGAATTGATTTTTGAAATAGCAATGTCAGCAGCACCTTTGTTTTTGAATATAGCATATGCTTTCCCTACAAGTAAGAAAGCCACTTGTATTTAAATTGCATTAAATAAGATTACCTGGAGCATGGCAAAATTTTATGTAGAAGATTAAATTTACAAACAAAACTCACCATTGTTTGGATCATCATAAGTCGGGTGGTTTATAGGCTTAGCAATACAACTTAGTTGTAACGCCTGGCGAATAAGCTCCTAAAAACATGATTATCAGGAGAAACATTAAGAATGTTGACGGGATACTTCATAAAGGAGTAGATAAGATCTACGAAATGTTAAATATGAAGATTAAAAAACAAAGAGTAGAATGAGTACAAAATAAGATTGACAAATATATATAATTAAAAGGGGATAGCTATGGTGTATGAACAAAAAGTTTCTCAATTTTTTTTCTCACCCTACATTTTGTCCACTTGCCTCACTCCTACTCATAAAATGAGTAGTTGATGGTGGAAAAAGTGTATATAAAGTGCATAAAATACAAACACATGTACCATTGTCGTATCTAAAGAAAAATTCCATACAGAGATAATGTAGGAGTTAAGCGGGGCAGAAATCAATTGTACAGACTAGAGTTGTGTAACAGAGCATACAGCAGAAGCTATTCAAGAAGTTGATAAATTCTACACCAGGAATATAACAGAGAAGCACCTTGGGCTGTATGACAACAAAATAGACAAGATACTACCTCTATGTCAGCAGCTCCAAACTGTATGTCAAGATTCTGAATATATACTAGTGTTCCCTGTTCATCAGCATTTCGTAGTCTGTCATCCCATGGCTGCAAATATCATTAAAAAGATCATCACATATAACTAAAGGTCAAAGGAAATATTTTCTTAGTTTCCTTGTAGTTCTGATCAATTGACATATCAAGTGTAGCTATAACATATGCTTCATCAAGATCATAGCATATTAGCATAAGCATAAGAGAACTGTAGCAAAGAAAGATCACTCACAATCTTGAACCATTTGCTTCTGTCCTGTTAAATAGCATAAAAGTGTATCAGCACACCAAAGTAAGCATGTTGAAAATCAGTACGACAATTGTAAACGAGAACATTTTGTATTATAATTTATTACTTCTAACCAACTAGTTAATAACTCCGCCTATGTTGTCTCAACATAGCCGGTCTCCGCCTATGTTGTCTCAACATAGCCGGTCCCAAGCCCGGATAAAGGAGAAGGGGGGTCCTGTCCCTAACAGGTTGTGATAGGCGTGGCGAGCCCCAACATAAAAATTTAGCTACTCAAATGGAGATGAAACCCAAGAGAAAACCGTTGGGGCGTAACCCTCTTAGCGACGCGTCATATCGGAACCCAGGTATGGTGTTAAATGGGCAACGGCCGGGCCGTCACCCCCTTGGTGACGCGCCGTGTCGTGAACTGGACACGGTGTTAAGTGAGCAAGGATCGGGTCGTCGCTCCCTTAGTGGCGCGCTACATCGGCGCCTGGGTGTAGTGATAAATGAGCAAGGGTCTTCACACCTAACTCGACGGGTGCGAGGGGTAAGGAAGCTAGTCGAGCCGACTAGGATTAGGCTAGGTAGTTGGAATGTAGGGTCCCTTACAGGTAAGTTAAGAGAGTTAGTTGACACAGCGATCAGGAGACGTGTAAATATCATATGTGTGCAGGAGACAAAATGGAAGGGTCAAAAAGCGAAGGAGGTGGAGAACACTGGCTTCAAGCTCTGGTACACAGGAACAGTTGCAAATAGAAATGGAGTAGGCATCTTGATTGATAAGAGCCTCAAGAATGGAGTAGTGGATGTTAAGAGGCAAGGAGATAGGATCATCCTAGTCAAGCTTGTCATTGGTGATTTAGTCTTGAACGTAATAAGTGCGTATGCTCCTCAGGTAGGCCACAATGAGAGTGCTAAGAGACAGTTCTGGGAAGACTTAGATGGCGTGGTTAGAGCGGTACCCACCAATGAGAAGCTGTTCATAGGAGATCTCAATGGTCATGTAGGTACAACAAATGCAGGGTATGAGGTGGCACATGGAGGTTTTGGGTATGGTAGTAGGAATCAGGAAGGATAGGAAGTTTTGGACTTTGCTATAGCTTATAATCTAATGATAGCCAACACTTTCTTTAGGAAGAGACAGTCTCATTTGGTGACCTTCAGTAGTGACCAAAACTCTAGTCAGATCGACTTTGTTCTCACAAGAAGAGAAAGGGCATGCTTGGATTGTAAGATGATACCCGGAGAGTGTGTTGTCTCCCAACACAAGCTTGTGGTGGCTGACTTTCGCTTTCGGTTGCATGCCTATAGGGATAAACAAACCAAAATCGTGAGAACGAAGTGGTGGAAACTCAAAGGGGAGGCATTGGGAGTCTTTAATGAAAGGGTTCTCGTGGAAGGCCCTTGGAACGAAGGAGAAGACGCAAACAACATGTGGGTGAAGATGACAACTTGCATTAGGAAGGTGGCTTCGGAGGTGCTTGGAGTGACCAAATGGAGCGGAGGTGTACCTAAAGATACTTGGTGGTGGAACGAGGATGTTCAGAAGGCTATTAAGGAGAAGAAAGAATGCTATAAGCGCGTGTACCATGACAGGAGTGCGTACAATATAGAGAGGTACAGGGTGGCAAAGAAGACCGCGAAGCGAGCCGTGAGTGAGGCAAAGGGCCGAGCCTATGAGGATCTTTACCAACGGCTAAGTACAAAGGAAGGAGAGAAGGACGTTTATAAGATGGCTAGGATTCGCGAGAGGAAGACGAGAGACCTCAATCAAGTTAAATGCATTAAGGATGAGAGGGATCAACTCTTGGTGAAGGAGGACATCAAACATAGATGGCGTGAGTACTTTGACAATTTGTTCAATGGTGAGAATGAGAACACGACTATTCAGTTGGATGACTCCTTTGATGACACCAATAGACGCTTTGTAATGTAGGATCCAAGAAACCGAGATTAGAAAGCTTTAAAAAGGATGAAAGGGGCAAGGCGATGGGCCTGATGGTATCCCAATCGAGGTGTGGAAATGCCTTGGCGATATAGCTATAGTATGGCTAACCAAGCTGTTCAACCATATTTTTCGGTCATACAAGATGCCCGAAGAGTGGAGGAGAAGTATATTAGTACCAATCTTCAAGAACAAGGGAGATATTCAAAGTTGTACTAATTACAGGGGGATTAAACTGATGAGCCACACTATGAAGCTATGGGAGAGAGTTATAGAGCATCGTTTGAGAAGAATGACGCGTATCACCATGAACCAATTTGGGTTCATGCCCGGAAGGTCGACCATTGAAGCATTGTTCTTAATAAGACAAGTTATGGAGCGGTATAGGGAGCAGAAGAAGGACCTACACATGGTTTTCATCGACTTGGAGAAGGCTTACGATAAGATACCAAGGAATGTTATGTGGTGGGCTTTGGAAAAGCATAAAGTCCCAACAAAGTATGTTACCCTCATCAAGGACATGTACAACAATGTTGTGACTAGTGTTCGAACAACTGATGGTGACACAGATGACTTCCCGATTAAAATAGGACTACATCAAGGGTCAGCTCTGAGCCCTTACCTCTTTACCTTGGTGATGGATGAGGTCACGAGGGATATTCAAGGAGATATCCCATGGTGTATGCTTTTTGCTGATGATGTAGTTCTAGTGGATGAAAGCCGGGCGGGAGTAAATAGGAAACTAGAGTTGTGGCGGCAGACCCTAGAGTCGAAAGGTTTTAGACTTAACAGGACTAAAACCGAGTATATGAGATGTGACTTCGGTACTACTAGACATGAGGAGGGAGATGTGAGTTTGGAAGGTCAGGTAGTGCCCAAGAAGAATACCTTTCGATACTTGGGATCGATGTTACAGATAGATGGGGATATTGATGAAGATGTTAGCCATAGAATTAAAGCGGGATGGATGAAATGGCGTCAAGCATCTGGCGTTCTCTGTGACAAAAGGGTACCACAAAAGCTAAAAGGCAAGTTCTATAGGACGGCTATTAGACCTGCGATGTTGTATGGTGCAGAATGTTGGCCTACTCAAAGGCAGCATGTTCAGCAATTAAGTGTCGCAGAGATGCGTATGCTGCGTTGGATTTGTGGTCATACAAGATTGAACCGAGTTCGAAACGACGAGATACGTGATCGGCTAGGGGTAGCTCCAATTAAAGAAAAGCTTGTACAACACCGGTTGAGATGGTTTGGACATGTACAACGGAGATCTTCGGAGGCACCAGTGCATAGCGGCATCATAAGACGCGATAATAATGTGAAGAGAGGTATGGGCCGGCCAAACTTGACTTGGGAGGAGGCAATCAAAAGGGATTTAAAAGGACGGAATATATCGAAAGAGTTGGCTTTGGATAGAAGTGTGTGTGGAAAGCAGCTATCCACGTGTCTGAACCTTGATTAGGCTTTTTGCCACGTTTTGGTATAGTTTTAGGCTTTGTTCTACTTCCTCATCTCTCTCTTCCTCCCTTTGTTAGCGGATCGTTTTGGGTTTCAACTCTAGCCTACCCCAACTTGCTTGGGACTAAAAGGCTTTGTTGTTGTTGTTGTTGTAACCAACTAGTTAATAGCAACTGTACAAACCTTAATAAAAAGGTAGATAATGTTCAGCCGAATAAATCCTCGAACAAAAACAATTGAAAAACATTGGCCCTTTTACTTGTTGTGTACAAAATATGTGCAGTACATGAGGGGCATAACTTTAACTGAGTTGGGGAGCTTGTGAAGCCTAACATCATTGGCAAAGATTCAATCCATGAAAATTGCTGAGCATATAACTAACGCTTAGCATAACCAATCCAAGAGGACACGAGTTGCATGTATAGCCCCAAATACCCCTTCTAGTGCACAACGGGACTTTAACATGCAAGGGACTGTTTTATAGCATGAATTGTTAACTGTCAGTAGATAGACAAATTCACACATACTTCTGAGAGCTCTATCAAGATAAAAGTCAGATTATATCCCAATAGCATACATTTCAAGATGTTTCAGACATCTGCTAACATATTCAAACTTGTAGGTTCCTCGCACTGTGCCTTTGCCATATGGGTTGTTATTAGTATTAGGTTTGTCAACTCATATGTTGCACATAAACCATTTTAAAAAAAAAAAGATCATTTTTGTCCCTTCCATATTTACCCTTTTTATATTTGTTAAGTGATGATATGAGATACAGATTAATTATTTCCTTTGAACATGCATCTATGTTTCATGTTCAAGAATGTGCACATGGTGAATGCTACGGCATAAAGAAAACAGAAACTGACACATGTGTCCCTCCCATGTTTACCCTTTTTATATTTGTTAAGTGATGATATGAGATAGAGATTAATTATTTCCTTTGAACATGCATCTATGTTTCATGTTCAAGAATGTGCACATGGTAAATGCTATGGCATAAAGAAAACAGAAACTGACACATGCATTTTCATGTCTGTACCATGGGCCATTCTGCAGTAAATTTATCGTTCTGAAATATGCCAGCACATAGTTATTCATTAATAAGTTGGAGGGTGTAGCCACAGCAATAGTTAGTTCAGAAAACTTACAGGCTGTCTTGTTGTTAGTTCCAAAGGACGAGGGTTAACTGTACTGTCAGGAACATCTGGGGCCACGCTCTGCACTGTAAGATCTTCGCATATTTTCGACTTTTTTGGGGGCCTCTCCCCAGATAGAACTTTCTGTGTAGGTTTGGGAATACTCTGTGTAGGTTTGGGAACATTCTGTGCAGGTTTGGGAACATTTGGTGCAGGTTTGGGAACATTCTCCTCCTTAACTGCTGCCTGTGGAAGGGGAATGGAAGAGACTGGATTTTCATCCTCCTCGACCACTAACTGGGGAAGGGGAACTGCAGCAACCGGAGTTACTGGACTCTCATCATCCTTCTTAACTGCTGACTGGGGAAGGGGAACAGTGGCAACCAGAGCTTCATCCGCCTTCTGGTCCATGCCTTGAACTTCCTGATCCAGACTGGACGTGACTTGCTCATCTTTTGGATTAAGCAGAACATTGACTGCGCCAGAAGGATGGTAATTAGGTACCTACTTCGATATTATGTATTGGGGCATGAAAAAACATTTTAAATGTAATTTAATACATGAATCAAGTCTAGATTCATTGCTGACCTTCCAACCCTGCAATTTTCTCAGGTAACTGATCAGAAAGTGTGCAATTTCCAACATCGAAGAACCTATAGAAGATATAATCAGCCATTGCTAGTTCCCTGGAGGAAGGCTTACGATTCCTCTCATCCTTTGAAATGCAAACAACAGTGCATTTGCCACCAATAGCTTCCTAATTGAGCAATAAACAAATGGCTATTAGAATATTTTAGTTGTAAGAACAGTAGGAAAAAGGGAACTGACTTAACATTGACGAGTGATACATAAGAGCAGGAAGATCTGAATATATTGCAAGAAGGCATAATACAAGGATGAGAGTCAAGAAAACCAATGCACAAATTATGGCAAAAGTTATGAACAAAATACCAGTGGGTTGACATCCGCAAGGCCAATGCCTTCACCAGAAGCAAGAAAAATCTCTTTTTCCATCACAGGGCCTCTTAAATAATTTCGGATCTCATCAGGGAGGAAAAACCAAAGAATCTTTACTTTCTTAGCTTGATTTTGTTGACATATCCTTACTATCTTTCCAACATATGGATAAGAATTACCAATCTTAAAAAGATATACACAGTCATACAATGAGTACTTCACATTATCAAATGTGAAGGAGTCATAAAACTGTGTATCCGTCTTAGCACCTTTTCCCCTCTTCTTCCCCCATGAGAATTGAATATTATCACTAGTTCCATCCATTCTGATAATGGTCACTTGTAGCTCACTATCCCCTTATACCATAGGCCTGCAAAGGATAAACCAGAAGATGAAAATTTGAGACAAATTAAGCATTATAACCATCAAATTTATCAATAATGGTAGCACAGAATATAGCTAGTTTGTGAGGACCCATGATGTTGTCAGCTAATTGCAAGCGTTTAGAGATGGTCAACTACCATAAGAACCACATTTATAAACTAATATATCAAGTATGAATTTGGAACCTTATTTCATAACTAAAACAGTGTACCCAGTTTCTTCCAATCTGCTGAATCTGCTGTATTGCCCTTTTGTAGTTAACCTAGCAAATTTCAACAACTGATTGACGAAAACCAACAGTTGCCATTGCAAGATGAGTCTACCTCCCATCAATGATTTTATTTGTATTATGCAACCAATATGTACGGTAGGTTGTTTGAAGAATTGACAAATAATAACTACAGGTGTTATTTTATCAATATAGAAAGGGAAGCCCTTTCTCGCAAGTTTTCTAAAAGCATCCCTCCTTTTGCTGTTTCCATGGTTGGTATCGTGTCTTCTCTCTTTCTATTTCACTTGCATGCGGGGATGCAAAATACAATAAATTGATTCCAGATTAAAGCATAAAAAAGACCAGATGCACACAAATTATCTCGGCTTTATTGTATTCTGTGAATCTGCTTGCACACTCGAGAAATCTTACGCTAATTCAAGGAAAGATATGTCAAAGTGACTTATCCAGTGTACAATTGTACATGCATCGCCTAGTAGTTGCAATAAACTATAACTGCCACACTAGAACTTGACAAAAATGAACAGGCATGTCAAAAGAATCATTACAGAAGCACAAAATGCACACTAAAAACAGCCAACATTAACCACTACCAAATTCATGAAATGCCTAGCAGCAACAGCAGCAGCAACAACCAAAAAAAAAAAACAAGGTGGCTATTGTTCACGAAACAGAACAGATATGGGTTTTGAATGCACTAGAATGAGGTGCAAAGCAAGGCCACCCATTACCGCGACCGGGCCTGCACAAGCCATGGTAACGAAAAGTTCGGCCACAATTACAGAACGTTGACGGAATGATTCTGGAATTGAGCACAACAACGCCAAGAGGCTCGGAACAGGTAAAGCACGCTTGTGAGACACTAGTAAAGTGCTGGTAAACACGATCACACCGAGGGCTAACCACCAAAACCCTAGACGGGCAACGCAACCAAATGTGAATCGCGCCCCAGAAATTCCCGAAAACCGCACAAACCCCAGAGAGGAGGGCAAGCTCCATTCGGGCACGAAACTTAGCACCCAACCCGCCGCCCCGCAAGCACCGCATTTCCTCGCGCGCGCCGCGCAACCCGGGTCTACACCGCCGCAGCGCCGGCGGCGCGAACAGGACTCGGGGCCCGGCGGAATATGCGGAGACTACAGCGCGGCCGCGATCCTGGGACGGGATAGAAAACCCCGACGCGACGCGCGTGGCGCGGCGAAATCTAGCGCAAAATTGCGACGGGGAAGGAGGAGAGGGAACTCACGGGCGGAGCAGCCAGGCGGGGGAGCGCGGCCGCAGTGGGCTCCCAGGTAGCTGGAGACGAGAGCGGAGAGATTTTTTTGAGAAGCCAAGAAGGAGAAGGGCGTTTGAGGAGGGAGGGAGGGAGGGAGGCTGCGCAGCGTGCCTCTTTCCGGAACAGCGCGAGGGAGACGAGGGGCTTATAAGTCTCCCAGAGGAAGAAAAAATTGTGAAAATGCATCAGGTAACTACCATCTAAATTTTAAAAATAAAATGATGTTGTTTATCTAAATTCACTGGATTTATTGGACATACATCTGTATCTATACTTAAACTCGATGGGTACCCAATATCTAATGGGTACCCATAAATAGTAGGCTATGCTGAAAATAGAGAGTTAACATGAGCTATGGATGATCAGTGATACTCCAGTTTATTTAATTTAATAAGCACATCACGACGGCCTATAGATGACCAATAACACTACAAGTTCAAATGAATACACATAAGATATTTGATAGCAAATACTACACCATTCTATAGTGTTTTCGTACAAACAAATGTGTTTTCATAGATATGGTATTTGATTTCGATGAACAAGATGATAAGTATTAGAGTAAAATGTGGAACGGTGATATGTAAACTCATTCAATAACTAAGACAAGATAGGGAACCCAATTGACCTACATTTAATTCAGTCACATATCATACACTTAACACTTATGACTACAATGATAGTAGAGATGCCAAGACATAATAGAGTATCGTCTAAAAGAAAAAACATGATATATACACAATAAATTCAGATTATGATATGTGCAAAATAAATTTAGAACATGATATATACTCAACAAGTTTCTAAATATAGTATTGCCTTTTAAAGTTTATGTATCTCAGCCTCTAATTTAGGTATTTACGGTTTCAATTTTCTAATATGTATCTCGTAAAAAGTGGGGTCCACGTGTCATAGGATATCCATTGGGTACCCATGGGTACAAATTGACACCCACACCCATAATGTCTTCTTATCGGGTATCTAAACCTGAAAATTCATAGGTCTAAAATGCTACTCGTGTCTATCCTTATCGGGTCGGATACCTATGGGTACCCAAACCCATAGGTAAAACTGTCATCTCTAGTTGCAGATTGCTGATGCCGATCAAGCGGTCTCTGGATTTTGGATTAGATATGGGCCAGGCACCTTGGCCTGCCTCGACCCGCTTCCTGACAGCCTCTATGTATTGTTTTCTTTTTTTCAAATCTAATGTGTCTATCACGTCTTCCACAGTAGAGGATAGGATTATTTTTATAAAAATATACGTAGAACTAGATTAAAAAAAAAACCTGTCGTGTTTGGTTTGTAGGGCCTGAGATAGGTTGGTCCGCGGTAGAATCATTTGATGAATTTTGGGAGGATTACCCTTCCCTTATTTTCACTTCCCTTAGCAGGGATGATGGAATGGGGCTTTGATTGACGAGGCTGTCGTTTTCGTCGAACCAAATCCAAATAAGCGGGCAATGTTCGAAGTTAGATTGGAGGTTGCATGCGCTGCTATGGAGGCTGTGAACTTGTGATCGATAAGACTAGAACAATAAGCGTGGCGCACGCCGCCGCGTGAACGGAAAATAAATTTATGTTTTTTTCGGAGAAAAACGGATCACGAAAAAAAATTTTGCTACGCGCGTGAACGGAAAACAAATTTGTGTTTTTCTCAGAGAAAAAACGGACCACGATTTTTTTTTTAGAGAAGCGAGGAAAAACGGAGCACGAAAACATTTTTCCTAAAAAGCGAAGCACGAAAAACATTTTTTCGAAAAAATGGAGAAAGGATTCGCTAAAGCGCGCCGCTGCGTGAACACAAAACAAATTTGTGTTTTTCTCGGAGAAAAAACGGATTACGATTTTTTTTATTTGGAAAAATGAGGAAAAACGGACCATGAAAACATTTTTTCCGGGAAAAACGAGGAAAACGGAGCACGGAAATATTTTTTCCGGAAAGAACGGAGGAAAAAAGTCTAGAGATAGAGCTGAACACATTTTTCTGGTGACGAAAATATTTTTTCTCGAGAAAAACGGAGAAAGGAACTAGACGTAAAGAGTAAGGACCTGAATGTTACGTTTTTGAACCTGTTCGCTATCCTGAAAAATTAGAAAAGGGTTTGTTCGCGATTTGAATTTAACGGGAGGTTTTTTTCGTAAAACGGCGCACGAGGGACCCAAATGCGATTTAGAAAAGAAAATCTTTCTCTCACAAAAAATCACGAAGGACCTATTCGTAATTTGCAGGGATCTATCCGTAATTTCAAGAAACATAGAGGGTTTTTCGCAAAATAGGCAAAAGTGACACTTGGATAGGCTCTCCATCCAGGAACTTTGCAAGCTTTAATAGGGGATAGATTTGTGGGCAGCGCAGCAGGACAGGGACGTCGTTTGGATCACGAGCGACGGATGTTCACAACTGCCAGCAAAAGCATTTCATATGCATAAACAGTACTTAATATTTTTTGCATGGCGCATAAAGAGGCAGTAGATTTGGATGCACACCATTAGGCAATCTTACATATAAAAATGCAGCATCCACAGATTATATGCATTTCCCATTAAGCAATGTCACATAAGCTAAAACAGCAGCATCCATAGAAACTATGCATCTCCCATTAGGCCATTAGGCAGTCTTACATAAACTAAACCGGCAGCATCTACCGAAACTATGCTTCTCCTACATGAGACGTATAAAGGCTAATAAAAAGAGGTTATGGTTGCAAGTTTTTACAGCATTGATATGATGGCTATGAAAATAGGCAACGACTGCTGTGCAATCAGAGCTCCCGTGTAATCACCGTGCAATCCAACTAAGAAAAGTTTCAAAAAATTCTGAAAAAAATCATGGATGTACATCTCATCTTACCCCATGTACATATAAAATTTCATGATCAAATTCGTCCTATGCTAAAAGTTACAAAAAAGACAAAAGTAGCTAATATACTATATAAGAGGAGATGGGAAAGGAAAGTGGGGCGTCATCGTCGCTGCGAATGGAACAACTACTTGGGCACCAACATCGTTGGGGATGAAAGGGAAGAGACGGGAGAAGGACGGCGCTTGGCTCGCCGACGTCCTTTCCCCTGCCAGCACCGTCATCAGTCAAGGTGGCCTCGCGTTTTGGTGTAGTCAACCGCCAACAGATTTCGCCTGTTCATTCGCGATCCTTCATATTCATACGGCTAGGCAAGCGCACAAGCACAAGGCCCAGCAACCGGGCCGACCAACTGAGGAGATCGACCACAAAGCAGCGCAACGACCGGCCCACAAGGCCCGAGGACTAGCTGACCGGGTGAACGCTCCCATGCTCGCACGAACGGTGACACAGAGCGCTGCAGTTGGAGCCTCGGAGGACTTCACGTCTTCAGCTTCAAAGTCTTGTATTTTTGGATTCATTTTATAATTGTCTCTTCAGCACTATGGTTAGAAGTGCAATCGGTTCAGATAATTTTCGACCGATCGATCAGATTTATTTAGCTCAAATTCGGATCATTGTATCGGATAGTTGTCGAATTCGATACCAGTTTCGAATTTAGATTTGAATTCAAAAGATTAATATCCGTCGACTCGAGATATTCTGAAATCATTTTTGAATATTTTTTAAAAACGGATATCCGCCTCCGCGCTCAACCACCCGCACCTCACCCGCCTCCACGGCTTCTGCGCCGATCCTCGTGAGCTCCTTCTCGTCTACGACTTCGTCCCCAACGGCACCCTCTCCCACCACCTCTACCGCCGATGCAGCGTCGCCGCCGCCGCTCCACCGCCGATCCCCTGGAGGACTCGCCTCGCCATGGCGACCCAGATCGCGTCGGTGCTCGAGTACCTCCAATTCGGCCTCAAGCCCCCGTCGTGCATCGCAACATCACCTCGTCGAACATCTTCGTCGAGGCTGACATGCGCGCCCTCCTCCTGGCCCCGCCCAACCACTACTACGGAAAGGGCATTTAGTACCGGTTCAAAGAGCCTTTAGTACCGGTTTTGAACCGTCTGAGCTATCCGGATCGATGCTCAAAACATCTCCGGTTCCCTCACCCGTCGATAGAGTATCGATCACGGTTCAAGTCACACGTGGCGCCGCGGGAACCCTCGAGGACCACATCGATGCGGTTGGTGTCTCCAACCGATCGATGAAACCCTCATCGATCTGAGCTGGTTTCTCCAACCGTCATCGATGTTTTGTATATATATAGGTCTATTTCTCCAAAGAGCTATTATATATGTGTGTGTTAAATCACAACTAATTAAAAGCATAGATAATCAATCATGCACTTTGCACGATAATTAAATCACGAACATTCATTAACAAATTTAATTACATCTAATGTATTAAAATATGTACACATATTTGTTCTTCTCGCTCATCGTCTAATGTATCAATATATATGTACACAACTTTAATTACAACTTGAGTATTTTTTTCCTTCATTCATCGGGATCTTTTACGCGCATTGCTCTTGGCAGCTCACAAGGTGTCCGTTGCTGATGTCGTCTCTGGGATACTTGTCCAAGTCATACGCTTGACCAGAGCGCCTTGTTGCCTTATTGCCGGAGGGGCTAATGATGTCTGGATTACTTGGAGGTTCTTGGCCCGTCTCATGTTGTTGGCTCAAGGCTAGCTGCACCTCTCTTGGATCTCTTCTTGCATTCTCTCATTTGTTTGATTCAGGCGTTCTTCAAGCGCACTAAGTCATTGTGTCTGTCGAGCCTTGCTCCTCGCCCGACTCCTATAGGTCTCGGCGTCTGGCGAAACCAACCTTCCACGGGACAACGCCGACGCCTCGTGTGCGTCCGGGGTGCTCTGGATTTTGCAAGGCCCTTGTTAGCTCATCGTTCTCCTGTTTGGCACAAAGCTACTACAGGAAGTCCGATCTAATTGCCACGTGGTCCCTAACGTGGGCGCCGCATGCTGAATTGAGCAGCCCAAGCGCCCGAGGGTGCAAGAGGTCGGCCGATCTCGGCGACCGGTGATAACATGTCTTGCCTTCTTCTTCTTGCTTGGACCTCGTGGCGTGATTGCTGCTGGTTGACCGATCTGAAAGCATGGTACAATCATGAGCGGGTCGGGATGTTGGCTTAGCATGGTAGTGGCACCGACAATCATGAGCGTGTTGATTGTTACCTCGCCGGCCTCATCGTGCTCTGCTGACCTCATCGTGCTCTACAACATCATTGGCCTCGATGGCGGGTGCAAGCTCCGCCGCCTCATGATCATCACATCCATAATCAAACTTCTCATAAATTCTTCGTCGTCCATCGCCGCTTTCTTAGGCTAGAAGAAGCACTGAAAATTAACGAAAATAGATCACATTTCATGTAAAGTGATGGTACTACTCTAAAGCGGCGTGGAAGGCGGTGGGGAAGAGGCGGTAGAGGATGGGCGGTGGCGCAAGATGTTCCTAATGTAAATCGGCCAAATACTATATGATGGTAATTTTGCTAGAGTTGAGAGGAAATCAAGTGATCGATGTTGTGACCTCATGCTACAAACATGTGCACATGTAACTTTAAAATGATACTTATACATTAGAAAAAATTCATATGATACATATACATCTCGAAATGAAAACATAATATGAAAAAATTCATATATTCTTAAGAATATATTTGCTGAATAAAAAATAATGAATCATTCTTATTCCACACTAAAATGATTTAAAAAAATAAGCCCTACAAGTTCAAGAAGCATGGGTGTCACGAGGCGTCCGAGGAAGCGAAGCCATGAGAGACATGCTCGCTTGAAATGGACTTGGGACTTAGTTCTTCTTGTCTTCTTCAGCGTACCATTGTCCATAGGCTTCCTCCTCCTCTTCTTCATTGATCATGGAGTCTGCGTGTCCAACTTTTCAATGAAAATTTTTATGTTCTATCATAGAAGAGAGAACAAGAAATTTTCATTGGAAAAGTTGGACAAATACTCCATGATCAATGAAGAAGAGGCGGGAGAAGCCTATGAGATTATTAAATCAAGTCCATTTCAACAATTCAACATATTAATTAGATCAAATTATTATATATGAGAGTTACAAAAAAGAAAATTAGGACAAGTTTAAGATCTTTAAACTTGTCGAATTTTCTTTTTGTAATTCTCGATATAATGAATCTGAACTTAGAATAATTCACATGATACATATTCATTTGACATGATACATATACATTTCAAACTTCACATATACATAGAAATCTCACACATACATAGAAATCTCACATATACATAGAAATGATCAATAGAAATAGAAATTTCATCACATGATACATATTCATTTGACATGGTACATATACATTTCAAACTTCACATATACATAGAAATCTCACACATACATAGAAATCTCACATATACATAGAACACGATCAATAAAAATAGAAATTTCAAAATTCACGAGAAATTAGAATAATTCACATGATACATATTCATTTGACATGATACATATACATTTCAAACTTCACATATACATAGAAATCTCACACATACATAGAAATCTCACATATACATATATATTTCAAACTTCACATATACATATAAATCTCACACATACATAAGTATTTGAAGATTTGCCTAATAATGACAAGTAAAGGGACATCACAACTAGCATAGTGCTCAAGTTGTCAATTTTGTATTGTTCTCGGATAACGGGTTGCCTTAAAGACCGTCCTCGTCGATGGGGACAAAGATCATTGACCAATTTGTGACAACATTACTTTAGTGAAAATGAAACAACTTTTCCAAAGACTTGACAACTTAGAATAATTCACATGATACATATTCATTTGACATGGTACATATACATTTCAAACTTCACATATACATAGAAATCTCACACATACATAGAAATCTCACATATACATAGAACACGATCAATAAAAATAGAAATTTCAAAATTCACGAAAATTAGAATAATTCACATGATACATATTCATTTCACATGATACATATATATTTCAAACTTCACATATACATAGAAATCTCACGCATACATAGAAATCTCACAATGTCATTTAAGCCTTTGACAGAGACATGGTCTAATGTCACAATATACAAGCTCATGAATAAGTATTTGAAGATTTGCCTAATATATATATATGCAAACAATCTCTACGACACAAGGAAATGATTCTAGTGACGGAAATATAAAGCAAACACAGGTGAGCCTATCCGTAATGCAAAAGGAGCATACAACTTACTAGAACTTACTTCCGAACTCACGCAATGCAGTTATTATGCATGAGCAGTAAAGATTCATAAGACAAATATATATATCGAATCACTAGACACAATTGATCTAACAACTAAATGTCAAATCTTTGGAAAATTGTTGTTGTCACAAATGGTCTCAATCTGACCCAATCTTCATCGAACAATAATCCCACTCTTGCAAGGTCCCCAACCACGACATCTCAAACGCAAAAACGCAACCAAAACCAATCACTCGGGCACCAATGAGGAGGCACAAACCCTAGGGTTGGCGAAGGCCGGAGGAACAATGGCGGAGGCAAGGCTTGGAGGCGAGGGCAGCGGCGGTGGGGTCGTCGGAGGACAGGAGGAGCCGGCAGCAGTGGGGTCATTGGAGGCGTCCGGTCGTCGGAGGTCTTTGCAAGCAGCGGGAGGAGGAGGAGATTGGGGAACAATGGCGAGAGTAGAAAAATTGGGGATGAGGAGGCGGGATGGGTTTATAAGCGCACCATCGATCCGGTTGGATACACCAACCAGATCTTGATGTGAGACATCGATCCGGTTGAATACACCAGCCGGGGTGATGGGTCGGCTCTCGGCTGCGAGGAGAGCCTAGGCACTATTTATTTAGCTCAAATTCGGATCATTGTATCGGATAGTTGTCGAATTCGATACCAGTTTCGAATTTAGATTTGAATTCAAAAGATTAATATCCGTCGACTCGAGATATTCTGAAATCATTTTGAATATTTTTAAACGCTTACTCCACGGCGGCCGGCCGAGAGCTGGAGCTCGTCACGGGGCTGCGGCCGGTGGACGTGGGCAGGGAGCGGAGGGACGTGACACTGGCGGACTGGTTGGGCCAAGATTCAGGTCGGCGAACTCAAGGAGGTCGTCGACTTGCCGGTGCTCGGCGAGGGCCCAGGCGTGATGGCCAGCGTCGAGGCGGTTGCGGAGCTGGCATTCCGGCGCGTGGCGCGTGACAAGGATGACCGGCCCGACGCCTGGGAGGTGCTGGCCGAGCTGAAGAGGATGATCCAAGGGATGCTTCCTGTTCCCGAGGTGTCCAGCTGCAAAAGTTCTTGATTTGGAATTGGAATTTGGATTGCACAGAGGCCAGAGGCGCTGGCATCAGAATTGAGCTAGCTCATTCTCAGGGCTCGGCCCCCCACGTTGTTCATGGCTGTGGTTCCAATGATGACCTCTTAGCTTAAGGATCGGCATTAGAATTCGGATGTTAGCTGCTTCGCACTGGCATTTGTTAAAGACAAGTGCCTGGATGGTATTTATGATTATGTGTACCGTTGAAATTGAATGTACTTTTGTAATTTTGTTAGGCTATTCTCAGTGGAAAATTTCGTTACACGGTTTTCGATAGTGCCATATCATATTTAAATGTTTGGGTTGATGAATGAAACAATCTCTCTCAATACAGTTTCATTTTGCAGTTTCATAGATATGACATAACATTTAATTGTTGCATGGTGTTGTGATTAAATATGCCATATAAATTGTGTAGCCACTTGCAATTATATCTAGCACACTACAATATGGCCACACGTGATAAAAAAGATGTGGAGATGAAACAAATCGCTCTCAGTAGGGTTTCATCCCAGTTTTAAAGCGCTTAATAATCGTGTATACCAGATTTCATCCCCATAAAACTCAACTCTCCTCTCCCCTCATAAATTTGTTGCCATATCACCACTTTTGTCTATGTAGCATCTCATTTAATGAGAATGAAACTCCTATGAAACTTGCACTGAAAATAGCCTTAGATTACCTAATAAAATGATTAGTTAAATTCTGATAATTCTGTTGCGTTCGAATTCATACAATTGATTAATTATTGCTATATGTGCACTATATATTGTATCTACTTTTAGTGATATCTAATAAAAAATATCTAGTATCGTATTAATTCAACTCCTGATTCGTTTCGAATTCATGATCGATATTATCCGCATCGTATTCATATCCAGCACTATTCGTATCTGACTTTGAATACGATAAAAAAAATATAGTTTACGATACGAAAAAAGCAATATGCGATCAAATCCGAGCCAATTGCACGTTAACTATGGTACACAGAAACTAAAACGGCGAGCAACATAATGAAAGTTACACCATATACTACTGTAGGTACCAATTTCTCGGACTAGAAGCCAATAAACTGGTACAAAGACACTACTGGGTGCTGCCCTGACATTGGCAGAAGCATCCCAGCGAAATGTTGAGGCACCAAGTAAACAGCACGAAGCAGTGTAGTATCTGCCATTCTGCCTCATCTCAAGAACGCACATACACTTCGACTGAGAAAGATATGATCAACTATACTTAATCTTGAGTTCAATCCATTTATTCAATACGCAGACCACATGCAATAGTAAAAGCACCTACAATAAATCCAACAAACATGGAGTCTTGGCGGTAGGAACTCAACGATTAGAGGCATTAAGCGCTGGATTACATTATCTGCCAAAAAAAAAGGTGCAGAAGAACAAAAAAAGATAAAAGCAGCTGGGCATATGTTTGACATCCCAATAGAAGGTTTCGTCCAAAATAATTTACAGATTGCCGGATGGATACAGTTACGCTTTCGCTGGCCATGTTGCTTGAGATGACATGATTATGCCCACAATCACCCCAAACAATCCCAAAGCACTGCCAAAGATCTCAATCACCAAGATTTTTACAAAGAGTGACGAGTTCTGAGCATCAGACAGTGCACAGCTGCTTCCAATTATTCCCACACAAACCCTGTAAATCGGAAAATTAATCATCTAGAACTATGGAGCACAATACACAAGAAAATAACATGTAAGGTTGGTGCTTACCCACAAACAAGATTAGCAAAGCCAACAATAAGACCAGACGCAAAGATTGCATAGCCAGCTCGGAGGGACTCTGGGTCATACATTTGAGCTGATGGCACACTTTCAAGCTTTGTTTGGAGGATGATTGCCACGATTACACCATAAATTGCAACAGCCTCACAGAAGATAACACTGCAAAGCAAAGGTAGATGCATAATCACAAGTTAAAAGTGAAACAGTGATTCAAAAGGTAATTCAAGAGATGTCAAAGAACAAAAGCTTAGGAAATTAATGATAGATAACTTTCTAATATAACCACTAGCCAATCAATTCAGGGATGAGTCCATCAGATGTTGTTTGGTTAAGTGAATTAAATGGTAGAAATACAGGCTTTTAGATGCATACTAGAAGCCAGGCATGGAACTTGTTTGTGAAACTGATGCAGAAGCCTAAACTTCAAGCAGTTAACCAAACAGTAACAACATCTCAGCACATCCAGTTGCCTCTCATATGAATCATTAACATTATCATTATAGAAACCTAAACAAATCGACCTGCATTCATCTATTCAGGAAAACCTAAACAAATCGACCTGCATTCATCTATTCAGGATAACATGTAGCATGCATCCACTCATGCAGGATGAATTGCTTCAAGCAACCAAACAAATCCCAAGTCTCTTAATTCATGTTGTATTATTCACAACAAACTGTTTGTATTCATAGGCATCACAGCGTATAAATGGGTCTTTGTGGTTCACCGTTCCAGAATAATCATGGTGACTTGAAATGAGCCAATGACTAAACTATTGTAGTTAAAACATCTCTCTAATTCTCAAAATGAGTGAAACAAAGCAAAACTTTCAGATTTAAACACCACTGCTATCACTAAAAATCTATTCAAAACATCAACGGGTCTTCGCTTGTATTATTGCCGTTGGACACTTGAACTATAAAATGTGAAATGTTCTGTACCGAATAAATTGGAGCAGTGCAAAATTGCAAATATCAAATTACCAAAAGAATGCACCAAACACTCAACCATTATCTCCAATGTTGCTCAAGTGTGTGCTTTAGAAACCATGAAATTTTAGCTCAGTTGTGAAGTAACCATTCTCTAAGTAGACTCAAAATTTCGGTTCCCAACTTCCCATCAGACTGGTGTTCATCCTATACATCATGTGCATGCACGTGCTCCTTCTAGTCAGTGTCTGTGCGACATGATATCATAGATGTAGAGTCAAACATTCCACTTTACATATGTTTGCAGCTGATCTTCCTGTCCTAGAAGACTAGAATAGATTAAGCATAAAACATATAAGCACCACATTATCATCAGTATAATAGCCCACATGCTAGTTGCATTGCTTTTGTTCTGCTGAACAGAAATAAAACCAACAAGCGAAGGTTGAGCAATGAATCAAATGTACAACGCAACTACGGAACCAGATTGAATCACACAAGACCACTCGAAGAACTTGACTGCCCTAACCAAAACAATAGAGGAACAGCTAGACTAAATATAGCCTCCAGCTTTGACTTTTTACTTTCTAGTTTTCTATCAAGATCTGGTGAAGCTGATAGGAGCACGGCTTTTGTGTGTGCAACTAAGGATGTGCGCATGTGGAATGCTAATCAAAATCAACACACATCCAAGTTTTGGTCCAAACACTAACATGAGCATTAGGCTCCAACACATATCCAAGTGTCCAGCAAGGCAAGCAGAAAAAATGACTTCGGAACTCGGAAGTACTTATATAGTATTTAAAAACTCGACAACATAGGGAAAAGTGTGCAGATATTACACCAGAACTCCAAAAATACCATTCATCAGAGTGTAATAGCCCAGTTCTTTTTTGTTCAGATTGGGGAAAAAATTCTTGAATTATAAATCCAGCTCATAAAAAAAAGAGCCATAATTAAGCATGAAACATGAGGATTCAGGATGTGTGCCTGACAAAACAATGGATATCAGGATCCAGGTTGTTACAAGTTACAACTGAGATGCAAAACATAACCACAACAGTTTCTTTGCATGCTAAGTATTGTTCACAGTAGTAACCAATGTTAGAAATCTCGGCAAAATTTTGCAAGGTCTCAGATTTCGGACATGGATGAAATTCAAAATCCCAGTCGGATAACAAATTTTGAAAAAAAAAACAAATTGCTACAGTAATTTTGGAAAATTTTAGCCTCGATTTTCTGATTGGACTTTGACTTTTGAGGACCGGATTTGACCCAATAACCCTTAAGAATGTCATCTTCCATGAAAATTTGTTGAAAAACCGAATTTTTGAGAAATTTTATAATTTCGACAGAAATACCGTTAGATTTTTATAAAATTGTACAAACTTGATCATGCTCTAAAAATTTATGGTACCATCTTTAGAAATCTAGGATCATACAAAAAAATTCCAAAAGAATTGAACTTCATTTGTCATCTTTAAATAATCAAAAATTAAATGAACGTGACTGAGATAGTAACCTTGCCAGAATTTTATAAGCTTGCTTGAGTGTGATCATGATCCAAAATTTTTATGAGAGCTTAAGCATTGCCTCAGAACCCTTCTCTAAAAGTTTCAAAAAATTTAAACTTTTTGTTTGCTCAATCAAATCTATGGAAGCATTAAACTTCATTTGTTATCTTTCAAAAATCAAAAACAGAAGGAACATAAATGATACAGTACCTTTGTTAGAATTTTATAAATTCACTTGAGTGTGATCATGATTCAAAATTTTTATGAGTTTAAGCATTGCCATCGAACCTTCTCTAAAAGTTTCAAAAATTCTAAATCTTTTTGGTAGCTCAATCAAATCTATGTATTGATCATTAGGCTTTTATGGAGACAATAAAACTATAACAATTCTTGAAAATTCCTTAGGCTTGATCATCATTTGAAAATTTTATATGAACATTAGTGATGCTTCAAGACTATCCACAAAAAATTTCAAAAGTCTCTAACATGGTTTGAACTATTTTTCATTCGGTTGAAATTTGCCAGTCAGCCTTTCTAAGGTGGTTTCAACTATTTTTTCATTTGGTTAAAATTTATCGGTCAACCTTTTATCAGGACAGTAGCACTGTTAGAATTTTTAAAAATTCCTCAAGCTTGATCATCATCTAAAATTTTTCTGAGAACATTAATGATGTGCCGGATCATCCACAAAAAATTTCAAAAATTTTCAACGTGTTTTGAACTATTTTTCGCATGGTTGAACTTTACCGAAATCTCGGCAATTTTGGCCTAAAGTTTGGTAATTTTGACCAAATTTCATTTCAAAAATTCCGGATTTCAAATTTGCCTTTTGAATTTGGACCGGATTTCATCCGAAATTCCGAGATTACGCCGAAATTTCGGATTTCACCACCTCCGAGATGTCAACCGAAAACCAAATTTCAAACCCTGGTAGTAACAACCAAATCTCAACAAAGATAGTGCTCAGACAAACCAAGCTAAGGATACCTTAAAGGTCAAAGGAGGCTGGGAGGCTCATAACAATCAAAAGGCATGAAAAGGCACTCAACTAAACCAACTGCCTTGAGAAATAGAGCACACGTCTCCCTGGAATCTAAAGCATATGAATTTTAGCGAGGCAATTATAATTGTATGTTGTTGGAATTTTTAAGGATCTCACTACTGAAATCAAGCTAGAATAATACTTTGCGGAACAAGACAAGAAAGATCGACACCTCCAGAACAAGACAAGAAAGATCGACACCTCCAAGCAAATTTCTGCACCCATACGAATACTTACCCGCAATCCCTAACAGACTAGCAAACTACAGTACTTTGCTCTACCCAACTATTTGCCGCATGAAGCTCCAAGCAGTACCAGCACCGAGTGAGTATAATTAACAGACCAAGCAATGCGCCTATTCCCTCCCCCACGCAACCACACGTTGTCAAGGCAGCACCAAATCACGAGCTCACAGCGCACCAAGCACGGCCAAATCTAGCAACCGCAGCCCGAACGAGACGCCATAGAATCAGATCACGGCAGCAAACCAAGACTATAAGATTCCCCACCTGATGAGGTTCTTGGAGGTGATCCTGGGCGCCTTGATGGCGGCCCCGATGAGGCTGCTCCCCGTGATGAAGATCCCCCTGCGAGAGCAAGAACAAGCCGTGGGACCAGTAGGCAGACTGCACAGGCGGGTACAGATCTAGGAGAGACGGGGCCTTACCATGCCGCGCCGAGGACGGAGACGCCGATGGAGACGGCGATGCCGATGGCGGAGAAGGTGTAGGGCGAGATCTGCACGAGCGCGCGTGACCACGACGAGTCCGACGACATCTTCTTGCCGTCTCCCTCCCTAAGGCTTCCTGCGCGCCGTGTCTCGAACAAGCTTGGAAACGCAGGTTGGACGGATCGGGAAGGAAGAAAGAGTCGGGGGGCGAGAGATCAGAGGTCGTGGTGGGGCTGGGAAACGAGGCTCTTTGCTGCGTGATCCGTCCGATCTGGAATGGACGGTTGAGGTGGATGGTATAGGGCGCTGAGCCGCTGAAGCCCAGATTCACCTCTACCCGGGCCAAACTTGGGTTCGAGTCTAGCTACGTGAGGTTCAGCCCCAAAGCAACCCTTCCCTAGCAAAAATTACTAATCGTATCTTGGCCTTCATTTGATTTCATGTCAAACTTTGTCATGCTCGCTCATGCGCAAGATCCTTGCAGAATTTTTGGCCAAAACATAGGTGGCAATATTGGCGACCAAAATCTGGTAACATTCCTCTCTCAGCAACATGTGGGTCAATCATAGGCATGCAGAGTATCTCTAGGAGGAACTAGCACTGCGATGAAATCCTGTTCCTGCCTACAAGATCAAGCTTTCTGATTTATACTATGTTTATAACACATCTTAGATCAATTCCAAAATTTGCTAAGTTCTGTACATGGCAAACAATGAAAAATGGTTTTACACATGATTGTATCCATGTAAGTTATGTTTACCGTCGAGATTTTGGCATGTATCATACATCTTTCGTAGATGAGAAGCTTATGTATGTGTGGTATGAGATTGTGAGAATTGCTAACTTAGTGGAGCTAAATGGGGGTAAAAATTAATCTGTCTTGAAACTTATTTCCAATGATTTGTATATATTTAGTGTTAGGAGTGTCATTATTCAAGAAGTTTGAAGTTAATTGTTCTCCTAAAATACATATATTACCTTGGTTGATGGTTAATAATACATTTCTCAAAATGATTTTTTGCCCAAAAAATCATAAAGCTTAAAGTGATAATCAAATTAATAGTCATCATGTGATTGATCCTTCTTTCTTTTTTCTATGGGGAATCTGAATCTGTGTAGCCAAATATGCTTGATAGATATTTTTAAGGATTTTAAAAAAAACAAACCATTGTGATCATTTGTAAGGCACATGGCCAAACTATCCTAAATGTATGTCTCTATCTCTCCGATCTTGTTCTCTCATGGACAACTCTACATCGCACTCTCACAAGCTACTTCTACGAGCAATCTTAAAATATTTGTTGTGCTGCAAAGGATAGACGCTTCAATTCAGATGAGATGTTTACCAAGAATGTCGTCTACAAAGTTCTTACATCATAGTTATCATATAATACAATTGAAAAATATTTTATTTATATTCATGTTGGACGAGACTCAACATAAAATATTTGTTTATAATATAGTTTATTTACTAACTTACAAGATATACTCCGTTGATGTGTGTATGAAAGAAATTATACTTTATTGTATAGCTTAGTATTCTTTCTACTTATATATATCATATTTTTTAGATTTCATTACAACATACGGAACCCTATGCATACAACTATAGCCCCTAAAAATAAGAAGATCATGCACAAGCCATTTGAGATATGTTACTCTGTTGGAATATTTTTTAAGGGACATAGAGATATATCGATCTAGTGTAATGTGCGTTACCATAAACAGTGATGTGTGTTGAGCTTGGATTGGGTCAGGATTTTCCCCATCTACGTCCCAAACAGAACAATGATGGCAACCATATTGCGTTTGAGAGAGATTAGGGCTGGTTAGTTTGCTTCTAATGGTTATTAATACTTGTCTTACTAAATTTTGAAAGTATTAACCAAATTTGTTAAGTATTTGGTTTGCTACCAAATTTCCTACATAGTTATCTGATTCAGATGTAATCAGATTATGGATCGCATAACATATGGACTACCTGCAAGATAGATAATCCCACTAACATCTTTCAGTATAGGGTTCCTAGCCTTCTTAGATGGAATAATATGCAAAAAAATCCAATATGTCCTGTCCCATGTGGCGCAAATATACAGATCACCGACATAAGAATATGAGTACATTCAGAGCTGCAATTTATAATGTAAAATAGATCAATGGATTTGGTACATCCATCTTGTTCATAAAGTAATTTGTAATTTACTACTGTTACTTTAGGGATTCCTCTCTTCTACATATGTGCTTCGGGATTTTTTTAATAATATCTTTTTTTATTTAATTTTACATAATTAATATACCAAAAATAGGCTTATGTAACCATTTGAAACGGCTTCTATCGCTATTTCAAATGGTGCAATGCCTATGTGGCATCCATATTGGATTTTACTTTTTTTGCCAATTCAATTGGTGACAGAGCTACCGGGGACAGATGTTCTGTCGCCATTTCAATTAGCAACACAGACTATAATTTATTTTGAAGTGGAAATTAATCAATGCAATTGTAGGAAGAAATACATATACTGAAATTAGCTAAGTGGTGTAATAAATATTCAACTATAGTAATATATATTTTTAAGAAAGTATACGACAATATTTTTAAGAAAGTATACGATAATCTCCCTTTTGAGCCTTTTTCATATAACGGACTGTAACATGATATTTTCATGAGTTAGTAGTTATAGATTTCAATGAGTTTATTGTTTACTTTGTTATGATAGTCGAGTACTTCAGTTACGGATCATTCATGGAGACTAATGCCATCCCATGACAATCAACAAAGTATTTTGTAATACCACGTAAAACTCCCTCCACATTAGCTACCAAAAGAAGGGATCTAAAGCCCCTAATGACCTAGTTGTACACCTTGGCCAGGTTGCTAGGTCATCATCCCATACCTTGCACTGTCGGTATCGTATAACAATACCCACTTCTCCCTAGGCTCATACTCAATCCACTGTGAAAAGCATTTTATCTGCCTTCCATCCTCACCAATTTTGGAGGATATATGGGTATTTTATCGAGCGCAACGGAGAGCTCTTTCGGTCCCATTGTGGGCTTCTTCGTAGCCTCTCTTGTGCACCATATCATGAGTTCATACAACTTCTTACATATTGCATCAAACTTCATAAGATGCTTCTGATCACAAAAGTATTGAAAAGCTTCATCAAATCCTTGTTCTAAATTGGTTGTAGAAATTAGCACCGTTGTGCCTCTTGCATCACCTGCTTAGCAACTCAAGGCATGAAATTGGCCTTTTACCTTGTTGTAGCTACTCAATCACCTTCAATAAGCTGATATGTCGATCATGTATGACACAAACCTCAGGCCGCTCGCCAAGCACACTAGCTTTAACATTTCTTAGGAAGCACAACCAACTATTGGTGTTCTCAATCTTCATAATTGCAAGCGCCATGAGAATAACCTTGTTATTGCCATCGACTCTAATTGTACATAGTCAATATTTGTCATATTTAGTTGCTAGTCAAGAAGATGCCATCTAGGTAAAGCAACAGACTTCAATTTGTGAATGCACTGATGCATGCACTAAAAGCGAATAATGCTTGTTTAAGTTCTATCTTCCTAGGGAACCGCTCAAAGGGGTTCTCCAAAATATTGAAACAAGTCCCAAGATTCGTTTGTTGTATGACTTCAAGCATACCTGGTAAGTTATGGTAAGAATCCTCAAGCGTTCCGAACCTTGCTTCACCTTCTTTTGCTTTGCACTCCAAGCCTTAGCATAAATTATTATGTATTAGAATATCTACTCTATTACAAGTATAATGAAATATGGTTCTAAATCCAGATTGTCCACAGTCTCTTAGTATATAGCATTTGTAGCAAGGCTATAAGTCAAGTTTCTATGGTAGTACTACATGGACTCTGTCATCATGTATGTGTGTAGAACAACAATGGAACACTTCTAAAGGGTGTCTTACTTAGGTTGATATACATGGATTCGCCATGGGCATCCTTCTATTTTGCACTTCACATCATACACAAAGGTACCGAACTTTACTATATTAAATATCCTCCGCAATGATAGTACCCAAAACTTGACTCCTTCCTACACCTCCTCCTTACTTTAGTACAATGTTCCTTGCCTCACCTCATTCTGCTCATATTCCCATGCCACCTACTTACCTTCACTTACTACTAGTTTGCCGAAATCGTATGTATTCCACTCCGACGGAACGCCCTTATCACATCCACCATGGTCATCATCAGAACATTCATCATCCGACAATGCCTCATAGTCACTATCTTCGGCCTCTATTCATTCCAGCAAGGCTTGGATTTGTTCACCGTCATTTGCAATGCCCATAGGCCCTTGCAACTCTGACATGGAAAGATTTGCAGACTCAGCTTCAACTGACTCATTACCGCTGCCCATTCTTGGCTAATGAAGCATGGCTCACTATACCTTGACTGCCCAACTTCATCGACATCCTCACTAATGGTTTCTTCGTTCATCACATCTGTTGAACAGACTGTCATGAATGCTTGGGCCGATCGACTAGCGGCCATCCTCACTCCATAGCTAGCCTCACATACGAGTTACACAATTTTGGGCCCTTCAATTCCACTTACTCCTAATAGGTATGTTGCCGTGCATGAGTAGCTGCACCATACAAATTCAGATTGTGCAACGCATGGTCCAACGAGAATAATTGGTACAACCATCTCATGATGGTGCTCTATGAATGCTCCTTTGGACATGACAGATTAGCCATCACAGATGAAAAATGACCCAATTCAACCCCTTTAGCACCCATTTATAGCACTCTTTCCTCATAGTGTATTATAAATTCCACTCGCTCATCCATACCTACCGAGAATTTCGTCAAATAAGTTGATATTAACAAGAACTTCTCATCCGATTACATAAATACACCATATGATAGTATTGTGCAATATTCGACTAAAAAGCGCTACTAATACATCTAATTATGTATCTATTTTTCTAAGATTAATAGTGCACTTCAACTAACTCCTATTAATGGACCCTTCAAAAATGTTGCTAATATTTTTTACGTAATAAGAATTAAAATTAATTTTACCAAACTACATAATTGATAAATATATTACCTAAAATACATTGTATTCTGTTATTACGTAAATAACGATAAAGTCTCTAAAATCAATCAGAGCACTGCAACTAACTAATACGATGAATTACTATAAATAAATGCATATCTAACATAAATCGAAAATACATTTCTAATTTTTCAATTTACAAACCTACCATGTCTCAAAAAATACTTTAAAAAATAAATAACTTGTCCCTAAAATGGAGCTCTTATCTTCTTCTCCTTCTCCTCATCCACTTCCCTTTTCATGTCCTCTTTCTCTTCTATTCTCTTACTTTCCTCTTTCTCTCCACTTCCTCTCCTCTCCTATCCTCTCCTCTCCTCTCTCATTCTCATATTGGTGGCTCGGCTTCAATGGCGATAAGGGCTGGTTGGCATGGCCGATTTAAAGCTTTGCCTCTGTCACCATTTCAAATAGTGATAGAGGGCATGTGTTCCTCTATCGCAATTTCAAATGGCGATTGGTTTACTCTATTGCCAAATCAAATAGCGACAGATGCTTACGTGGCATACTATCACTCATTCATTTTGTCACCATTTCAATTGACTACATAAGCCTACAGAGTCTTTGTCGCCGTTTATAATTAATAAAAAATATTATTTTTTAAAAAAATTGTGCTTCAGCATCTATGCTTAGGTTTTCAAACAAGACTTGGATTGTTGGGCTCTTTATTCAAACACTACATGAAAACACAAATACTGTTATTGTATTTGAGCTTTGCATGTTAAATCTTTACTTTCAGTGATCACTGAATTGCTGCTATTTCCAAGAAAATAAGTTGGTCTTGAAGATTTTATTGATTAATTGAAATTCTTAGTACAAATTAATTCAAAATGTTACAATACATTTTCTACGTTGTAGAGAACAAGATGAAATTTAATTTGACAATCTGTTGGAAAAGAATGTTGAGAGAATTACGTATATATGGGCGGCATTCTGTCTATCAAACATCAACCTAATCTGTGTTTCTTTTCCTGATTTGATTCGTTTTCGTGCATATTACTATGCTGAGTAGGGAACTGCCAAATTACCTTAATGTGTTTTTTTTTTTTTTTAAAAAAATACAAGTTTTCATTAGCTAAAATCGAAGTTACAGTGACAATGAAAAGAGGAAACAGGTGGCAAAATATTTACATGTGGACACTGGAATACCGAATACAAATGAATAATCATAGTATCTTTTCAAAAACACGTGTGATATTTTCAACAGGTTTTCCATTTTATTTTATAGTGGCGTGATGGAATGCCTGCTTCGTAGAAGCTTATCTCGAATTGTACATTTTTCAGTAACATAAATCAAGTTGCTCTTTCAACGTGTCGCATATCTTTACTAATATAAATTTGCAGATAATAGCGGTCCGTTCTTCCTAGCCCCCTTTCATATTTCCAATAATGGCCGATCATTATAGATAATTATTCTTTCCTGATTTACAGCCAGTCATATATCTCTAAATATGGCTGATTATTATACAAAATCCCTGATTATTGCTGGTAATTAATAGTCGGTCAATCATTCCTTTTGTACTATATGTATGCTGTATAATTTTCACAGAATCAATTAAGAAAATTTATTCAAGATTTCCCATGTCATGCCACCGTGACGAATAAACTCGATGAACTGATCAATAAGTAACGGACCGACGTACATGGCCACAAGGCGCAGGAGACCGAGCACCGCAGTCAGTAGTAACCGTGGCCAGAAAGACAACCAGAGCGTGATGCCCACCGGGTGCCGTGACCCCAGCGCCGGGCAGTTGGACGTGAACAAAGCGCTTGTATAGCGCTTCGGCGTGGTTGCCCGGCGACACCGTGGGACATCGTCGGCGGTGAGAGAGTCATTGGCAAACCCTTGAGATGAGCAGGTTGATCCAAATGAACGTCGCGAGAGAGAACAACGGCGGCGCAGACGTAACGGTAACCGGTACTGTGTTTCTGGTTCACCTTCATAGGCTCGGCGTTATGGCGGTGAAGCCGATGATGGCTAGGTACGTCGGTATGGAGCGAGTAGGCGGCAAAGCGAGAGGTCATCTGGGAAGAGCGGCGAACCGTCGATGCAATGAACCATCGCCGAAGCGGAGAAAGAGCATGGCATCGAGGCGATGGTGATCGAAGATGCGGTGGTGCAAATGTTGGGTGGCGGCGGTGGCCCCTTTCTCCAAGGCGACTGACCACGGGGTCATGACGTGCATGACGAAGTGGGCGGCGAGGAAAGCGGACTCCACAACGCGCCATGGCGTGCTCGGCAGGAGGAAGAACGCGAGCGCGAGGAGAACGGCGGACGCCGCGGCGAAGACGACGGACGCCCCGAGTGCGACCGCGTAATGGCTAGTGGTTCGGAATGGTGGTAGCTTCGGTAGCAGCGCCTCATGCTCAGGGGAAGCTCCCGTATCGCCCTTGCGAAGGCGGTGGATGACGAGGACGAGCGAGGCGACGAGAAAGACGAGGTCGACGGCACCGAGGAGCGCGCGCTGCGGATATGGCGAGAGGAAGAGGAACTCGAGTTGGTAATATAAATTGTAAAAAGGGATAAAAAAATGATTGATTGATTTTTGATATTAGTAATATATATTGATACGTACAATATATTTGATTTTAATTCGTACCGGAGAAGAAACCGTAAAAACTTTTGTCATCGGAAGAAATAGATGTTTGATCTTGTAGCATAATTTTCTTTTATTACTTAACATTTATATTTCGTTATCAATTTTATTTTTTGTAGCAACGCACGACTATTGATCTAGTTTATGAATAATGTAAGACATCGATCAGATTAGTTACCGGTCTATCCTCTCGTTGATCTTTGACAAAAACTTCTCGCATGTCCTTCTCGGCCACCTTAACAAGCCCCTCCATCAGGTTCTTCCTCTCCTCCTATCCCATGGCCCATGCTTTCAGCGTCAACCTCCCTTGCTCTGGATGGTCCGTCGTCGTTGAGAAGGCCACGGCTGATGCGAAGGGACGTCGAGAGCCCCTCCATTCCTTCTCAGGCTTCCAGTTCTTGGCACCTCCTCGATCTTCATGTCTAGCGCTTAACTGAGCACTGAACTTTGAAGTGCCTATGGCAGTAGCTTCTGAAGCCTTTACAGGATCCATGCCTTGCCTTTAGGCATGAAACGTGTGCAGACTGCAGTGGATGGTGATTTGCATCAAAGGAAATCAAATTCAGAATGCCTCTCTTTTTGACAGAAATTTGGAGTTCTTTCTTCTTGTGTGTTCGAAACGGTTCACCGAGTGCAGTGCCTCGTTTTGTAACTCATATGTACTAACATTTGACCCTCAATTAAGGCAATGAAGCAGGTGAGAAGAATCTTGATGCAGCCCCTGGATTACAGAATACAAAGTAGGTGCAGGCAGCAATCCAACGCAGGTGTAGGGCTGGTCTTGGAACTGTTTCTTTTCAGAGCAGCACTCCGCCTCTGGTATCATATCATGCCTGCACCCAATCTTTGTTTCAGCATATAAGGCCCTTTGACAGTACCCCTATGGACAAGGTAAGATTTTCTTTTTCAGTATACAAGACCCTTTCACAGTACTACTATGGAGAATAATGTAAGATTTTCTTTTTTCAACACTGGTCTCTATATGATATGAACACGGGGTTGCGCTTTGCACAGGGCCCTCTCCGTCGAATTTTCTTCTTTCCGGCTTGTTGATTGGGCATGAAACTTGACCACCTTGATCTGTTGGCCAATGTTGCAGTAACACTGCAGTCAGCATGGCTAGAGATCCACAGGACGCAAGCAACGTCGACGAGGTATTGCATGGATCCATTCCGTGTCTTGCGACCAGAGTAGCATTGAGTTTAGTTGTTTTGGTGTCCGTAGACCATTCCTCGATCATGTGGCATTCCGTCGAATACCGGGCGAGCATCCTTTCTACAACTGCTATGTTGAAAAAGAGAAAATTGAGAACAGATCGAGAAGCGTGCGCTCACCGCAGCTGCCCTGGTCCTTGACCTTGGTGACCGCGCCGCTCTGCCTCCAGTCCACCGCATTGGGCACTGCTCCAACGCCACCGGCGAATCCCCGGTACGGCACTCTCCCGAGAGCCCCCGCCGCGGCGTCCTCCGGGCCGACGGCGAGGCGGCCGAGGCGCGCGGCGCGGAACTCGTCGTGCGTCAGGTCGGCGTAGGCGTTGAGGGCGAGCGTGTAGGACGGGTACTGGCTCGCGCCGGCGCCGGCGCCGGCGTTGTGCGCCGCCACGAACGCCGCGTTGTCCGCGAACGCCGCGAGCCGCGCCGCTCGCTCCCCCGGCGTCGCGTACGCCCTCCCATGCTCCGCACACCACGCCTCGAACAGCGCCTCGTAGTCCGACAGGTTCTCACCACCACTAGCAGCAGCAGCCGCCGCCGCCGAAGGCGACAGCAGCAGCGGCAGGAGCAGGAGGCAGGAAACGAAGGGCATCTTCGCGATCCCCTTCCGCTCCTCCTAAGCAAGAGCGGTAGTCCTCGACCTGTTGGCTCCTGGCTCCTATGGGTTTTGGCAAGGAGACTTCAACGGATTTTACAGAGAGATTTGGAGTCTGGAGATTGGAGAAGAAGAAGAAGAGATCGTTTTGACGAGAGCACTGCAAGACAAGCTCGCTGGCAGATTGGAATCAACAAACCATGGGAGAGCCGTCGTTTCTTGGCTGAGCTGAGCTTTTCTCGCTCAGGGGAGAAAATTGACAGCCCCATGAGAGAAGACCTACGAGTGGGCCCAAGGGCAAAACGGTCAGTTCAACACGAAAATGGGCTGAAAATCATTTTAAACCTCCAAAATGGCGTCTGCGTGAGTTCTGCAACTCTACAGTGGCATTTTATAGTGTTCAATGTCCAGAGTGTCATTTGGGCGAAGCCAACTCTTGAGAGTGGCATATTGTCAATTTTCTCGTTGAAAAAAGCACCGCAGGCGAGTACCGAAAGCAACAAACAGTAATTCATTCAAGAAACTGAGACAGGAGCATGGATCTGTCACAATAACTTAAGAATAACTTAACCACTTACATATCGCACACAGATAAATTCTTATGGATCCATCACAATAACTTAACCATACATACAATGAAAAGCCGTGACAGCAACACGGACGAGGAAACTAATTAAAGAAGAGCCCAAGCCGCAAAACATAAATTAATAGAGTGGTGGGTGTTGCGGAGATGGCAGAATGTGCATGTCAAATAATTACGATTTCGTGTAGTTGTTGTTCTCTTCGTTCTGGTGAAGATGTAGACGTTCTCGTGAAGCTGTAGAGGAAATCCACGAGCCATCAGCGTACTAGATGTGTCCTTCACCCCTAGGAAAAGAAGAATGACTTAGAAAACAGGTGACTAGACCAGCAACAATGCTGACACAAAAAAAGGTAATAACTGTTATGAGATAAGGACTTTAAACCGTACACGTTTAGGACTCTATCTCTTTATGATGTGGGCGAATCCGAACTCTTTTCTTGGACTACTATATATATCGGGTGCTTCCCATTGTAAACGATGAATTAATAAAGAGAGAGATTTCCACCCTATATTCTGTGTGTTCTTGACTCTTGATCGCGTGTTCTTGATTGCTTGCCGGTGATTGGAGCGGGTGGATGACTTCGTTTTACAACACGTTATCAGCACGAGTCTCTACCACAAGGAGGATCGTCAACTACAACGAACGATCTACTACCAGCGATTGATCGTCCGATCTGATCTGCAATCAACTCGCCATCACGCCGGCACCCACTCAGATTGCCGAAAAAGTCCTATGCGACTCTATCCTACGTGATAGTCTACGCAACCCGAACCAAGAACTCCATGAATAATCCAATGGCAGAGGAAGAAATCTGTCTTGTAGACAGTTGCACCACAAATACGATTCTTAGGGAAACTAAATATTTTCAGACATTGATTAAGAAAACTGGAAATATTATGACCATCGCCAGAAGCGATGCTCTTATTGTTGGCACCGGAAGAGCCATCATAGTTCTCCCTATGGGTACTCGTATAATTATAGAGAATGCCCTATTATACCCTAAGTTCAGCCGCACTCTTTTGAGTTTCAAAGACATCCGTCTAAATGGTTTCCATATAGAAGCGAAAATGAAGATGGTCTTGAATACCTACTCATGACCAAGTTTAGCAGTGTAATAAGCGTGTGGTCAAAAACTTCCTTCCTTCTCTTAAGGTTATATTATACATATATAAAACCGAAGTTTATGTTCGCGATGAAAACCATAATTAAAACCCCAAAATATTTAAGATCCGGCATGATAAATGCAGGTCATCTGGGTTAAATATGATGGGAAGAATAATAAATAATTTTGCTGGCTATAATATAAAAACTATAGCCTTTTCTAAACCTGAAGCTTTTATGTGACCTGCATGTGCTAAAGGAAAGTTGAAAGTGCGTCCCTTTTATCTTAAAATTAGGGAAGAATCACTGAATTTCCTGAAGAGAATTCAAAGTGATTTCTGTGGACCAATTCAGCCCCTGTTGGGCCCCTTCAGATATTTTATAGTACTAATAGATGCTTCTACTAGATGGTCCCATGTATGTCTCTTATCTACTAGAAATCATGCTTTTGCTAAATTAATCACCCAAATCATTAAATTAAGAGGCTCCTTTCCAGAAGAAAGGATTAAGTCCATTCGAATGGACAATGCTGGCGAGTTTACCTCAAAAGCATTCAATGATTATTGTATGGCTCTAGGCATTAATGTAGAGCATTCTGTACTCCATGTCCACACCCAAATGGCCTTGCAGAGTCATTAATTAAGAGATAAAGCTTATTGCTAGGCCACTCGTGCAGAATTGTAGGTTACCCACCGGTTGTTGGGGCCATGCGGTGTTACGCTACATCATTAATTCAACTCGGACCAAGCGCATACCATGAAATTTCCCTTTGCGGCTAGTCGTGGGAAAGAACCAAGTATTTCCCATCTGCGAAAATTTGGCTGTGCTGTATACGTGCCAATCTCTCCACCACCGCGTACCACCATGGGACCTCACCGGAAGTTGGGGATCTATGTAGGTTATGAATCTCCGTCAATAATTAAATACCTAGAGCCTATGACAGGGGATCTGTACACGGCTCGGTACACTGATTCTATTTTTGATGACGACAATTTCCCAACATTAGGGGAGATAAGTACCACATTGAAGAATGCTGAGAAATAGATTGCAATGCTACTTGCATTCAGTCCTTAGACCCACGCACTAAAGAAGCCGAACTTGAAGTTCGGAGAATAATAAGTTTGCAACAAATAGCGAATGTCTGCGGATGCCTTCACCAATTATAAGGGGTGACAAAATCTCATATACTGCGATAAATGCACGAAGAGTGGAAATATCCCGAAGGTTATTGAACCCTCTTGCCCTCATGATAAAAAAGGGATGCCTCCGGTGCATGGGACTCGATTCATGAGAGACGTCTGTAGAAAGCGGAGAAGCCGAGCAAATGAGATCACTACTTGAGACAGTTGAAGAAGCTCAACCTGTTGTTGAGAAAATTCCTGAAGTGAGCCATCATGAAGATGGTAATATCCCTGAAGAGAGCCATCCTGAAGATGAAAATTCCAATAAACATTTGCGCGCACAACTTTACGCTGGGAAATCATAATACCCAGACTCCATCGTTGTGGGAAATCACGAGGAGCTGGAAGAAATGAACGAAGAAATATCCACCAATTATGTGGATTCAAGATAATTATATAAAAGAAAGACTACAATTGTCGACATTTATTTCGCCTCCAAAATTGCTAAAACTCTTGAACTGGATCCAGAACCAAAGTCCATGGCAGAGTGTTAGAAGCGCTCAGGTTGAGTCAAATGGAAAGAAGCAATTGAGGCAGAATTGCACTCGCTTAATAAAAGGAAAGTATTCGGTCCTATTGACCGGACACCTCCTAAAGTGTTCCCTGTAGGATCAAAATGGGTTTTCATCCGAAGAGAAATGAAAACAATGAGGTAGTGAGATATAAAGCGAGGCTTGTAGCACAAGGGTTCACGTAGAGACCCGGCATCGATTGCGTTGAAACTTATTCTCTTGTAATGAGTGGAATAACGTTCCGATATCTAATATTAATGGCAGCTGGTTTAAATTTAGAAATGCAGTTGATGGATGTGGTGACCGCATATTTATATAGGTCACTGGATTCGGACATTCATATGAGAGCCCCTGAAGGAATAAAAGTCCCGGATCCTAATAATCGCAACATGTATAGCGTCAAACTGCAGAGATCGCTATACGGGTTAAAACAGTTGGAAAGAATGTGGTATAACCGGCTTAGCGAGTTCCTCCTGAAGAAGGGATACTCCAATAATGATGATTGTCCTTGTTTGTTCATATAGAAATCCCAAAATGGATTCTGTATCATCTCAGTGTATGTGGATGATCTGAATATCATCGGAACCACAGAGGAGATAAAGGAAGCAAGGGTTTACTTCACGACGGAGTTTGAGATGAAAGATTTGAGTAAAACCAAATTTTGCTTAGGCCTGCAGCTAGAGTATTTCTCAGAAGGAATTCTTGTTCACCAATCTTCCTATACCCGGAAGGTATTGGAGAGGTTTAATATGGATAAATCACATCTTTTGAAAACCCCCATGGTCGTAAGGTCCCTTGAAGTGGATAAAGACCCTTTCAGACCGAGGATGGAAAATGAGGAAGTCTTAGGACTTGAAGTCCCATATTTAAGTGCTATTGGATCACTCATGTACTTTGTGAGCGCCTGAGGCACGATATTGCATTCATGATGAATTTGCTAGTAAGACATAGTTCGGCTCAACCAAAAACATTGAAATTTGGTGTAAAGATCGTACTCGAGATGTCTCCAAGGTACTCAAGATCTTGGGTTATTTTCGGAAGAACCAAGACTTGACCATGGTGGGATATCACGGATCTTGGCTATCTGTCTAATCCCCGATGCCAAATCTCGGTGGTTTTGTGTTTCTCTGCGGTGGTATAGCCGTTTCTGGCGGTCTTGTAAACAGACTCTGGTAGCAACTTCTACCAACCACTCAGAGATTATAGCCCTGTATGAAGCCTCACGTGAATGTGTTTGGCTATGACGTGTGATTAGCCATATCTAGAAGTCATGTGGTCTTAACACCGTTGATACCCCCAACAACTATCTATAAAGATAATTCTGCTTGTATTGCACAAATGCAATTGGGTTATATAAAGAGCAACATCACGAAGCATATTGCTCCTAAATTATTCTATTCTCACGAACTCCAGAAGAGAGGTGAGATAAAGATCTTGCAAACTAAGTCATGTAAAAATCTTGCAGATTTATTTACTAAGTCCTTGCCTAAATCCACATTTCAAAGATATGTTAAAGGTGTCGGGGACTAAGAAACTTCTGACAAGGTCAGCGCCGCAGTCGGCGAGCTCCTAGCTCGGGGCGATGCGACAAGGGCTTCAACCACAACCTAGCGGCGTTGATTCCCTTGCGACCTCGAGCTTGGGCGGTGGGGTTCCGTCCCGCGACGGCCTCGACCTTGGCTCGAGGCGTCGTTTACTCGGCGGTTACCAAGACCGAAGATCCGGAGTTAAAGGTGGACATAGGCGCCAGGATCCGGGGCGGTTGCAAAGCGCCTTCATTGCACACCATGCACTACCGGGAATCTCTCTTGGCCGTTTACGTAATGGTGGGAGGGTATAAAATCCTGAAGCGGCGGCGGACAACGGACATCGGCGCACTAGCAATAGACCCGATGAACCACGGCGAACGCTCAAGCCAGTGTAATCCACTCTCTGCACTCACGACTAGTGAATTCCTCCGCTCGGAGAAAGACCGAGTAGGGCTATTACCCTCATGAGGGGCTCGAACGATATAATCTGCTTGTCTCTTGCTCGTTGACGCCTCGCCCTAACCTATGTCCAATCCATCGTTGAGCGTAGCACTTTCTGGGTCTCTCATTCACACTAACCCCATTTTCATATTTGCGGTTAAGCGATCCCGATCGTCGGCAATTTGGCGCCAAGTGGGGCAAAAGCTTTGCTCATCCGGAAGAAGTTCAAGATTTTTGAGGTATGGCGTCCTCATAGCAACCGTTCTGCGAGCTCGGGTTCCAACGCGATCCCGAGCATGGAAGCTCCGTCTCTGTTCTCCCCTCTCGCTTGCTGCAATCGGCTTGTTCTCACAGCTACTAGTCATAGCACGAGGCGTGGAGGAGGGCGCGGCAGAACCCTGAAGATGCTCGCGAGGATGGCACAAGTCGCCGTCAACGGTATGCTTGCCCTCCGTGAGGAAGGCGAGAAGGTCGAGCGTCGTCGAGCCGTTCAAGCTCCTAAGTCGGCGAGTGCCTCCGTCACGTTGCGTGTCATGACCAACCCCGCGTCCGAGGTCGGGTCTTTTTAATGCCGAGCTCGCATGAGCAGGCTTGATAAGGCCGCTCACCGAGAAATTTGTGCCCTCATAGCACCGGGCCGTCATACGGGTCCGGTCCACGAGGCGATAAGCGACTCAGCGCTTGAGCGCCAGCGTCCCCATTGGTCTCCGTCTTGCCGGCAATCTCGAGACTCATCTGCACACCGCCTCCGTCGCTCCCGAGTGTGACTCGGGGCGGAGTCTTGGCGGCAACGACCTCTGGCGACTCTCACTCCAGCAACGGCATGTCGGGCCTTTCTCCTGACATCCCCCTAAGGCGTCGTCGGGTCCATTAGCGGCTGCAGTACCTCCCGGTCGACGCTTGGGCCCACCGCCGCGGCCGTCGAGCTTGGAGGTGGAAACGCCGAGCGATCGGAGTCGACTCAGCGGCGAAGCGTCTCCCGAGCGCGCCCGATCCGACTTCTGGTGCGTGGTGTACTCGGCGACCTTGGCGGGTGCGTTGGCGGCTCGTTCAAGCCCGCCCTAATCGGCGATTGACGGGACAAAGAACCGACGAGTTTACATCAATCTACACCACCGCTATCTTGGCGTGGGGAGGCGAATGCGTGATGGCCAACTACCTCCTTACCGTCTTGGGCGGTGCCGCCCACTGGCTCTTTAACGAAGCTTGGCACTTTTCGCTCGTGGCGCCAAATCGAGCGCCCTCGTTCAAACTTCGGAGGCATTACGGCGGCGGCGAAGGACTGGGCCGAGTGATCGAGGAAAAACGAACCTCTCTGCGACTTCGTGCGGCGGTTTATCCGTGCGAGAACTGATCCCAAAGTGTCTCCGGCGAGGCGTGATCAAGGCTTTCAAGTTCGGCGTTCACGACGGCGCCTCACCGAAGCCGGAGATTCGACAAGGCTCACCGTCGGCAAAATTGTTTCGCATGGCGGGCGCTTCTGCGGATGTGGGCGGCGCGTCCGCCGAAGCGCGACTATGACCAAATAGCTTAGCGTCAATTAGGCGGTAGCCCCCACGCCAAAATACCGACCAAAACTCAACCGCCAAGCGGAAGAGGGACCGCAAGCGCGATGGTGGCCGACCTCGGTGATCGTTTGGCGGATGGTCACCGCGAGGTCATGGAAATCTGAGACTTCGGCCAGAGAGGCCCGTCCCAGCAAAATCGACCACGGCCCAAAGAATAGCAAACCTCGGCGGGAGGATCGCCGATGCAGGTCACGGCGAGCTAATGACCGCGCAAGGTCTGAGGCGGATTCGGTTCGACGAGTAAATTACACTGTTCCACGATACTCCGGGCTAGGGGTGGGCATTTTTAAGCGAAAGCGAACCAAATTAACCGATTATTTGGTTATTTGATTTTAGTTTTTGGTTGGTTTTTGTTTTGGTATAATTCGGTTTTCGGTGTTGGTTCGGTTTTTGCTTTCAAAAACCGAAATAACCGAATAACCCATGTACAATGTCATTTTATAGTATTCTTCCTAAAACCACTAAACAATTCACATGTTATAATACATTTATACATATGTTTAGTATATTCATATGTTTTATTATGCTTATATTATAATTACATATGGATATTGTGTGGGTTTATCCATATTTTGTATTGCAATATGAGAATAATTAAATCTAATTTACCTAATGTTATTCATATTTAGGTTAGCAAAAACCGAACAAAATATTTGGTTAATTGATTCGAGTTTTTATTTTTATCTGAAATTCGGTTCCCGATTTTCAAAAAGCGAATTATTTTAAAACCAAAAACCAAACCGATTAAACAGAAAAAACCGAATGCCCACCCTTACTCGAGACCCACGACTGCGAGGCTGCGAGGCCTGGTAGGCCAAGTGGAGGCCTTCTCGACGAGACGCGGAGATGCCGTGCTCCCAAAGGAGGAGATCGGCCGATAGGGTTAACAGCGAGAGGACTAGGCCGACCTCGACACAGATTTCAGCAGAGCGACTGCCGGATCGACGTTATCTTCGGTGGCTCTTCGGCGTATTAGTCCCGGTGCGAGATCAAGGATGTTGTGCGCATGGTCTACCAGGCCACCGTCGGGAGGCCCGCGGACCAGCCCTGCAAATGGGCCGGGGCAACGATCACCTTCACGCCGAAGGATGCTCCGATGCCCCAAGGTATGTCCAAGGATCTCAAGACTGCCCTGGTCGTGACCCTGACCATTAGTAACACCTTGGTTGGGCGGGTCATGGTCGATGGGGGCAGATCCCTCAACTTGCTCCTGGCTCGCACACTCGACCGGATGCAGATCCCCCGATCAAAGGTCAAGAATATCGCGATTCCATTCTTCGGGATCGTCTTGGGAAGTTCGACCACCCCCTTGGGGCAGTGGTCTGCCGTCACCTTGATGCCTCGGACAACTTCGCACCGAAGGTGATCACCTTTGAGGTGGTGAAGGAGATCTTCCTAGCGCCATCCTTGGCAGCTCGGCTCTGGTCAAGTTCATGGCGGCCCGAACCACTCTGACCACCGCCGCATGAAGCTCCGGGACCTAGTGGCAATCTCAAAGCGCGCCTTGCATGCGAGACCGAGCCTTGGCCCTCGGCATGCTACCTCAGCCAGGACCACTGAAGCGGCCATGAAGATTGCCGCTTGAGCGATCATCAACCCGGCGGTACGGCAAGCTATGCCGCTCGTGGAAGGAGACTCATCCAAATGCGTCCACATCTCGGGCGGGCTGAGTTCCAAATAGAAACTCGAGCTCGTCACCTTCCTCCGCGCCAACAAAGACATATTTGCTTGGGGCCGCGGACATCTTAGGGTGTCGAGGGAGGTGGTCGAAATGAGTGCAGTCTTGACCATTGCCGGCCGTCTGCGCCCGAAGTTGCGGCACTTCTCTCTGAGAAGGTCGCCATAATCAAGAGAATCTTGACAAATTTGTTGAAGGCCGCTTCATTCGTGAGATCGATTACTACGAATGGTGGCCAATCCGTCATCGTCGTCTGAGAAGAAAGGCGGGAAATGGCGAATGTGCGTGGATCACACGGGGTTGAACTCGGCATGCCCGAAGGACAACTTCCCTCTCCCGCGCATCAACGGATCGTCGACTCCGGCGAATGCCAAGTTGCTAAGCTTCACGGGCGCCTACTCTGGTACCACCGGATCAAGCTAGCGGTTGGCGGCGAGAGCAAGGCGTCATTCATCACACGTTTGGGACCCTCTTGCTACACGACCATGTCGTTTGGTCTCCCTAGCGCGTAGCGACCTTCCGGCGCTGATGACCAGAACATTTGAGCCTCGGATCGGCGCAACCTCGAGGTCTATGTGGGCGACATCATCGTCAAGAACTCATGCGAGGCCGACCACGTTCAAGACCTTGAGAGACCTTCGCCAACCTGAACAAGCACAAGATCAAGCTTAATCTGGAGAAATGCGTGTTTGGCGCTGCTTTAGGGAAGGTGCTCGGCTACATGATCGGGGGCTTGGGAGTCGGTCCAAACCCGAAGAAGATCGAGGCGATAGAAAAGATGGCCCCCCCGAGTTCGGTAAGGCAGGTGCAATGCCTCACCGGCCGCATAGCTTGCCCTCGGTAGGTTCATCTCGAGCTTGACTAGCATGTTGCCTTTCTTTAAGGCCTTGCGCAAAGCAAGGGCTTTAGTGGGCCTTGAGGCTCGGCGGTCCTTGACGAGTTGAAGGTATACTGTCAACCCCACCCTTACTTACGACCCCTCAACTAGGCGAAAAATTGCTGCCCTACCTCGCGGCCACCACCGGTATCGGTGGCATCACGGTGGCCGAAAGCGGACGACGCCGCAGCGACACCGTCTCCTATGTCGTGAGGTCCTCCACGAGCCAAGGCGCTACCCGAGTCCAGAATTCTGTCGCCCTCCTCATGGCTTCGCGCAAGCTCCGGCATTATTTCTAGGCTCACTCCGTGGTCGTCCCGAGTAACTTTCCGCTCGGGGAGATCTTGAGGAATCCAGAGGCTGGAGGTCGCATCGCCAAGTGGGCCATGAAGTTAGCCGTCTTCGACCTCCAGTTCGTGGCGTGCACGACCATCAAATCGCAGGTGCTTGCTGACTTCGTGGTCGGCGGAGACCTCGCGGCCGCTCCGAGCTCGAGGTCGAGGAAGAGAAGCCACTGGTCATGTACTTGACGGTTCAAGATCCTTCAAACGCTCAGGGGTTGGGATCCTCATTCTCACCCATGAGGGTGGCAGTGAGTATGTGGTTCGTTTGGTTCGACGACAAATCATGCAGTGGAGTACGAAGCTCTTCTGGTGGGGCTCCGGGCTTGCAAGGTCTTTGGGTGTTAGCGATTGGTCGTCAAAAGCGATTCACGACTCGTCATCAACTAGTTGAACAAGGGCTACCGGTGCTCGGAGGATTCCATGGCCAAGTACCTCGTAGGCGCAAGATGGAAAGTGGTTCCGAACACGGAGATCACGCGACGTGGCGGAAGGACAACTCCGAGGCAGATTTCCTCTCCAAGCTTGGGTCATCTGACGACGAAGTCCCTCTAGATGTGATCCTAGAGACCCTGGCGTCGCCCTCGATCTCTGACCAAGGGACCTCGGTCGCCTTTATCGAAGGTATTCCCTCGCGGGCCAAGCCGATCCGTAATTTCCTGGCGACGGGAGAGCTTCCGACCGATCCCGCGGAGAGGAGCAGGGTCAAGCGTCGAGCAAGCTCATACAGGCTCATGGATGGCAAGCTTTATCGTTGGAATGTGTCAGGCATCCTGACGAAGTATGTTACCACGGAGGAGGGTAAGTACCTGTTACACGACATTCATTCAGGTCTCTGTGGAGCACACTCTTCTTTCAGGACCATGGTCGGGAAAGCTTTCCGCATGGGGTTCTCTTGTGCGGCACTCCAGACGCCCGCGGCATCGCCGCTCTGCCAAGCTTTGTCGGTTCCATACCGAAGTCGCATCGGCTGCCTCTGCGCTCCAGACCATCCGCTAGCAGCCTTTCTCGACACAGAAATTTGGACATCCTCGGCCCCTTCCATGACGGCCGGAGGAAGAAGTTTTGTTAAATGCGCCATCAATACCTTCACAAAATGGATCGAAGCTGAACCCGTCTCGACCATCACGGCTCGCGCGGCGGTCAAGTTCTTCCGCTTGTTCGTGGTCACCAGGTACGGGGTTCTATGCAGAATCATCACTGACAATGGAACACAATTTACTAGTGAATTTGTTCGAGAATCTGCGAACATCCGGCACCAAAGTATGCTATGCTTGTGGCCCACCCGCAGAGCAATGGAGCGGTGGAAGCGCATATGAACAAATCGTTCAAAGCGTCAAAAGCGAGTATCGGATGAGCTCGAGCGACCGGCGGACCTGGTTGGATGAACTTCCCGTCTTATGGTCTATTCGTACCCACGGTCGGTAGAAACAGCAGGGTCCACACCCTTAGGCTCATGTTGATGCGAAGCCGTCTGCCTCATGAGGTCATCTTTGGGCTCTGCCAAGGTCGACAGTCGACGGATCGACTTCAAGCAAGAATGATCCCTTGACCTTACCATGGCGGAAGAAGTAAGATGCTGTGCACTGCTACGATTGGCGCACTACCTGCAAGCTCTTCGTAGACATGCGTCCCGGTCGGTACGACCTAGGGAACTCCTTGTTGGGGACTTAGCCCTGAGACGGATTCAGGCTCCGTCCAACACCAACAAGTTATCCACGCGGTGGGAGGGCCCCTATAGAGTTGTTTTAACAGATCGCACGGGGGCTTATCGGCTAGTGCTGCCCGATGGCAGAGAGCTCTCTAGCTCGTGGAACATTGCTCAGCTTCGAAAATTCTATGTGTAACCCTTTTACCTCAATTTTCAATAAAGCTCTTGTTCAATTGTCATGATTGGTCTTTGCGCACTTTTTTTGTTCTATATTTTGTGTTGGCTCGAGTTGGGGCCTCTTGAGTCGACCTACGGACGGCGGCGCTTGCTCTTGGCCAGTGTCGGGGCTTAAACTTCACCCCCAGTGGTCGAGCTACTTGTAAGCCGAATCTCTTTGCATCAATGCTCCCCCTGCGCCAGGGTTCGAACTAAGCCCGTGACCGGGTCCAACGAGCAAGGCGCAAATCATTGTCATGACTCAAGAGCCTTGCCCTAGGAATGATCCTAACACTCTAGAGCCTAAGTTTTTCCTCGTGCGCCCATGTTATGCTCCTTGTGGGTCTTTTTCGATCTTGCGGTCTTGGTTTCTCTGAGTTTTTAGCTTGCGCCCAAAGTGGCGTTGCTCGACCTTGAGCCCAGAAATTTGGGCCAGGATATACCACGGCCAGAAAAGGCTAAGTGCACGATTAGGGAAAAAAATCTCTTGATCGGGAAATGATAAAGCAAACCAAGACATTAAACTATTCTTGCCAAAATAATGTCGTTCCATTAAACCTTTTCTGTTTTACAAAAGGTCTTGCTTACAGGAAGTCTAGCCCTATCTACAAATCGGCCATCTCACGCATGAGCTTCTCTTGCTCGAGCTCGGCGACCTTGGCCCTTAAGGTCGAGCTTCGCCACAGAATGGAGGAGCTTCGGTAGAGCTTGGCTGACGCAATGGCGCTCTTTGCCGTCTTGCTCGCTCGGCCCAGCTTCTCCTCGAGCTTTTGAACCTTGGTCTCGAGCTCAGGGGAGGCCCTCGGCGCTTGATGGTACGCTTGGTCATGATGGCCTTGCTCGATTCTTGACCTTGGCTCGCTCGGCCTTGAGCGCCTTGGTCGACCTCGCGCGCTCGTTCTCGACGGCCTTGTATGTGTGGTCCCGCTCCGAGGAGATGGCCCGCTCTAGCTCGGCCTTGTGGGAGGCCTCGAGCGTCTTCACCACCTTGCGGATGCCAGCGATCTCATTGGAGTCATTTGCCGCCTTTTGCGCGGCCTCCTCCCGCTTCGGCTTGCAGGTCCTCCACGAGCTTAGGCCTTGTCTCTCGGTTCTCAACACATCGAGCAAGGCCCTCATTGTGTCGGCATGCGTTTGAAGGCCTTGCGGCCCTTGGGTGGCCGAGTCGATGGCTGCTGGGGGCTCGAAGGGTCGACCACGACACTTGTCAGAAGAAAGAGAAAGAAGAAGGAAAAAGGCAAAGTCCGAGCCAAGGTCCGAAGAGACTCAAGTACGTGGGTAAGACGACCCTCGAAGATTGCATGGGAGTCTGTGGCGAGCCCTTTGCTCGGCGTTCTGGGGCGGTGTCACCTTTGCTACCGGCTGGGTCTTGGGGTGAGGCCTTGGGTGCCGTGGTGGGCGGCGCCTCGGCTTCCTCCTCGAGGGGGCTCGATCCGCCCCCAAGCTCGGTCCCGGTGGTGGCTTCGGCCTTGTCCCCTGAAGCTGGAGGGTCTTTATCCTCCTCCCCTGCGGTGGCCAGGCAGTCCTGACTTGGTCGCCGTGCTCGCCACGGTCGGAACATCTTGAGATGGCGATTCGAGTCCCAACCGCCCGCAGTCGAGGCGATCTCGGCGATGCGTGGTTGGGTGTCCCCGGCGCCGTCCCCTTCGGTGGCCTCAGGCAGGTTAGCGCCGTCCTCAGCGTCGACGGAGCCAGCGGCATCATCTTCAGTGGGCGCGGGCTCGATGTCGTCCTCGACCAGGTCGTCGAGCCCCTGGTCGAACTCCCCAACTGTGGCCCAACTTTGGGGGCCTGAGGGGGTGCGCCCCCGGCTTAAGGGTCGGCGGGGCGCCAGCACGTAGGAGGACTCCTCCTCCTCGTCGGACTCGAGACTTCATACTGGACAGCAGATCATCGTCGGGGCCAGGCGAGGCGGTGAGCTCGGGCGCTCAAGGTCTACGATAAAGGAAGGCTACTAAGCTAAGGAGATAGAGGAGGATCCAAGCGAGAGGGAGGCCAAGGACGCACCTAAGTCTGCAGCCTCCACTTTGCGGGGGGTTGGCGAGGTCCTTGGTGCCCCGCGGGAGAGGGGGAGTCCCTTCCTCGGGAGCCTCGGGTCTTGGTCCTCAGGGCTTGCGGTGGGTCCTGACCCTCGGTCGAGGTCTTGGCTGCGTCCGTAGCACTCTGTTTCTGCAAGAAGAGGTCTAAGTCAAGAGGCAGAAAGAACACGAGCAAAAAGTGCTCGGGGGCTCGACCAAGGATACTCACCATCGTGCGGTCGCCCCACTCGACGTGTTGCTTCTTTGGGCCTTTGCCGCTCGCTCCGTCTGGGGCGGCCTCTTGCCGCCTTCTTGCCCTTACTCGCGAGCGGCGGCATCGCCGTTCAAGTAATCGAGCTTGTCCTGCGGGTGCAACAAAGAGTCAAGAAAGGCCACAGGTGCGTGCTTGAGCTAAAAGCTCGGTTCAAGGTAAACACCTCGGCTTTACGGCGTAGCACATTCCTCGAAGCGGGTTAAATCGAGGGTGTAGTCGTTCGCCTTCCGAACATCTCACTCATTAGGCGGCGATCCAAGATTCCTTCGGCAGCGGTGAAAAGATCAACTCATCAAAGGAACCCAAAGATATAAGCTAGCGCAAGCTTCAGGCCAGGACGGCTTACGAGATGTCCCCTCGCGGGTGAGGTCGTCGCGCCCTTTGATCTCGAAGAATGGATGCACCCTCTTCCGCGGAGGAACACGGCTCCTCGAAGTCATTGGCGATGGCTTTGCCCGTGAGGCCTCGCGGCGCGAGATGTGGATGGCGGCGATGGCCTCTTGATCGTCCTCCGGTCGCCGCCTCCGAGTCTGCTTCTTCCGTTGATGGGGCTCCGTCGACGCTAAATATCTTCACCCGCTTGGTAGAACCACCGCTCGGTCCATGTGCCGAGAAGTCGGAGGCGCATTTGGGGAAAGACCAAGGGATCCCGTCTGCGGCCGAAGTAGAGGCATCCGACCACGGGATCCTTCAGTCTGGAAGAGGAGAAAAGCGGAAGAAAGCGAGGGGTGGGAAGGATTCAAGGAACCTCTCGCCACAGTGAAAAAAGATAGAAAGGAGGATGGAGTTGGGTACCAAGTTGATAAGCTCGATCTCATTGTGCGAGAACGGCAACGAGAAATCGCTCTCCGGCGTCCGTGGGCGAAGAGCATGTAGTGCTCCGTCTTGTGAGCTCGTCGTCCGTGGGCTTGCGACTCGATCTCTCCGGCCGGCCGCCACATCGCCAAGTCCATGACCCCAAGCCCTCGAGCTCTCTCATCCTCGTCGCCGTCAGGGAACTCTTCCCGAGCTTTGCCATGGCGGTTGAGGGGAAGTTTGGTCGGAGGAAGAAGAAGGGTTCGAGCAAGGAGTTAGGAGGCGAAGATTGCGAAGAAGTCGAGAGTTCTTCGAGTGGCGATGATCTCGAGTTTTATAAACCCGGTATCTTTGCGGTAGGAGGTTGGGCGTCTCAAAAGCGCGCGTCGGTGATTCGGCAGTGCGATTAAGGAGCTACGTGGCGAGGATCGGCGTTGTGAACGGTTACTGCATTCGATCAAGTCCGTACTAAATTACGAAGATCAAGGCGCCCAGTGTACGTCGCCAAGGCTGGCGATGAGTCTCGCCCGACCTCGACTTGAACTCGGCGATTCTAAGCAGTCCCCTCATGCATTTGGGAGGCTCGAGGTCGACCCAAGTTCTTGCCACGACCTTGAGCCTCGGAGGCTAGGCGTCGGGGCGAGAAACTTCGACAAGGTCAGCGCATGGTCGTGAGGGTCCCTAGCTCGGGACGATGCAGCAAGGGCCTCGACCACGACCTAAGCAGCCGATTCCCATGACCTCGAGCTTGGGCGGTGGGGTTCCGTCCCTTGCGGCCTCGACCTTAGCTCAAGGGCGTCGTTTACTCGGCGGTTACCAAGATCGAAGATCCGGAGTTAAAGCGGGCGTGGGCGCCCGGATCCGGACGGTTGTAGCTGCGTCTTCATTGCACACCATGCACTACAGGAATCTCTCTTGGCCATTTCAGAGCAGGCCGGAGGGTATAAAATTCCACTGAGCGAAGCGGCGGAACAACGAGGACATCGGCGCACTAGCAATGAACCCGATGAACCTGGCCGAGCGCTCAAGCCCGAGTGTAATTGAAGGAGAAGCAGCGTATGCTACACTGGCCGAAAACAAAATTTTCTCGCATTCAACGGGATACATGCGAGTCAAAGATCATTACCCCTACCGGTTTGGTAACACCATCGAGGCGTAGATCACATCTCTGAAAGCTATGGAAATTCAATCGGATTGAACAAATCATACCGATTCCGAGCCATCAAAATGCCTCAATTTCCATAAGATTCTTGAGAAGGCGGCGACCACACGATCTCGTCTGTTGGCACGATCTATTCAACCGAGCTACTACCCGATGGTGTTACCGGTAGGTAGGGGTAATGCGGCATGAAATAGAACGAGCACGAACTAATCTTTTGATCGTGTAGAACCATCAACTCATACATCAAATCGTGAGGCCCTCGAGAAGATTGCACACCGCGGCCTCGATCTGTTGGCTTAATATCATAGATGGCACATGATGAAGGTCCGGATGGTGTTTCCAGCCGGTATGGACCAGTCGCAACATGATCTAGATAAAGCACGAACTAATCTTTTTGGCCTCGTTGCACTACCAACTCGTACCTCATGAACCCTATACCGATTGATCACATCAACCCGTGACTAATCAAACGACATATCAACATATCGCGGCATCGGATCCAAGACAACACAAGATGCGCTCGATACCCTTGAAGGAGAACGCGTATGCTACACTAGCGAAAACAAAATTTTATGCGCATTCAACGGGATACATGCGAGTCAAAGATCATGGAGCATTACCCTTGGAGCACGTTAGCGGCGGAAGTAGAGTGGGTGAAGCCTCCGCGTGCTCGAAGCCTTTGTCGTAGTCAAGCGTACTCGGTGCCCGTGAGTGCTTGCGAGATCACCCGAGTGCTTTCGCTGAGTGGTCTGGACCGCCGAGTGCTCGCCAAGTGATCGCTGAGTCCTGGCGTCTCCTCGCTGCGGCACGTGCGATCACGGCGGATGAAGATGTCTTGCGCGAGGTTGGAAGGGTGAAACCGTCGCCGATCGTACAAACAGCAGATCTGCGGCGCCTCTACGGTATCCACCGTCCGGTGGAACGCCGTGCGGCGCGTGTGCTAACACCACGCATGCTGACGGCTAGGAGTTTCTGGCGAGGGGTAGGGGTCGACGGCTAGGGTTTCGTGGTGGGGAGAACATCATGGTACACACCCCACGCCCTTTATATAGAATGCACTAACGGGCCTTCTACGATAGAAGCCCACTAGGACTCACTAATGGATCTTCTACAGTAGAAATCCATTAAGACGCCAGAGGATCCAAATCCGTGTAAACCCACTAATGGATCCAATCCATCAGACATGATCCAACCCGTTAAGTGTGTGACCCGTTAGGTTCATGCGCAAATGGCCATGGCCCTGGAAACCTCTTTTCGGACCATCGGACAACATGGTTCCTAGCGGGACATGTTGTCCCCGAATACACAGAATATCGTGTCGGTGAACCTTGATATACTCATATACCAATCCTTTTGCCACGCGATATCGGTCAAGCTCAAGGCAAGATCGTGCCATCCTTGTGATAGCTCGACCCATTCACTCGTCAATGTAATGGATATAATTCATGATTAACACTTTAATCACTTTGGCATGGCCATGCACTTTTCATATCCATCCACACCGAGGGGCCGAGATATCTCTCTCGTTATCAAGGAGGGCAAATTCCATCTTGATCTCTTATATCTCACGTCATGTTTCATGGCATACTCGTAGCTACCTTTATAACTCCTGATACGGAGAAGCGTTTGATAGCCCCAAAGTATACAATTACACATCTTTGAGAATCAATAAGAATCTCGGGTCAAAGGATCGTATAGGTATACCACTCGAGACTACACCACGATGGCACTTCTAAGATAACAATCTCATCGTTGTCTCGGGTGGGTCTATCAACCCCATGTTCTCTAACATGTGCCCACATTATTGATTTGATATCTCCATATCTATGGTATGTGAAACATTACCATCAATCAATACATGTCTTTGGTCGAGATCACTATTGTCCCACATAATGATATGTGACCGGGGATCCTTTAGAATAATATCATATAACCAATGTGTTTCACAATTAAGTCATACTCAATAAACAAAGGAGTGACATTTATTCATGGAACTGATAAGTACATGAACATAGACGTATGATACAATCATCTCACATGATCGACTCTAGAGCATATCACTAACAGTAATCCACTCTCTATACTCACGACTAGTGAATTCCTCCGCCTCAGGAGAAGACTGGAGTAGGGCTATTACCCTCGCGGGGGCTCGAACCAGTATAATCCGCTGTCTCTTGCTCGTTGACGTCTCGCCCCGACCTACGTCCATTCCATCGTTGAGCGTAGCACTTTCTGGGTCTCTCATTCACACTAACCCCATTTTCATATTTGCGGTTAGGCGATCCCGATCGTCGACAAAAGGCATTAGAATGAGAAGACTTCGAGAGATGCACAGTTCAGGGGGAGAAAACCCTTAAACCATAACCCTTATTGTGATCCTAAAGATCCTAATAAAACCCTGAAGGTTATAAGTTATACTCTTTTCCCTCTATGAGTTTTCCTGAAGTTTTCTCACATGAAGGTTTTTTAATGAGGCAACTAATGCAACATAAAGTGCGAGTGCAATGTACTCTTTTCTCCATCTCCTTTTTCCCACTGGGTTTTTGAGTGGAGTTTTTAACGAGACATATGCATTACGCGGTATTCGCCCAAGGGGGAGTGTTATGAGATAAAGACTCTAAACCATATCCGTTTAGGACTCTATTTCTTTATGGTGTGAGCGAATCTGAACTCTTCTCTCGGACTACTACATATATCGGGTGCTTCCCATTGTAAACGATGAATTAATAAAGAGAGAGAGAGAGATTTCCACCCTATATTTTGTGTGTTCTTGACTCTTGATCGCGTGTTCTTGATTGCTTGCCGGTGATTGGAGCGGGTGGATGACTTCATTTTACAACAATAACAAGCACCTAAACAGAAAGGATCAGAAATCTTGCCAATCTGCAATAATGTTCACCCAGATAAAGAAAAATGATTAAGAAGAGGCAAAAAAAATTCACATGACAGCTAGTTATATCACAAGCGCAATCATAATAATAATGGACATAGAAATGGCGAATGCATGTAAATTTTAACTAAACTGCCAATAGTATCCAGATTATATGTCCCTACATGCTAACAATAGCTCTAAATTCTAACCAATGACTAAGATGTTTCCGTATTTTCTTCATCACATAAGAGACTACCAGTTGTAAATAGTAATACACAAAGGCTTGTATCTACATAGAAAAGACTTGTATACACCAATACAGCAATCTTTTGTGGCCATCAATTGGCAGAACACATGAGCCGTCAAGTCTAAACAAACAGCAAATACAACAACAAAGCACCCAGGACATGAGAGCGACGTATTCGAATTGATCTCGTAGCACCACAACCATTTGATTAGGGATGGCAATCGGGTACGACGGGTACGGGTAGTACTCGCTAAATCTTCCCCACGAATATACCCGCGAAGAGTCGTCGCGGACGAAAAATCTCACCCATACCCGTCGCCCACGGGTACCCGATACCTATGGGTATACGGTATACCCATTTACCCGCTACCATCAACAATCTTTCCAACCAAATGGTACTAGAAGCTAATGAGTTATGGTACTAATACAATCTTTTTGATGAAGTTATAGGTATTAGCAACATTCTATGGATTAAAGAATGATTATCAATGATTCAAAATTTCAAAAGTACATAAGAATAAGAATTAAAATAATACATGCAAACAAATAATACACAGATGGTCAAGTTCAACAATTACTGAAATGAGGTACCACAAATTGGGGATCGAGAGGCCAACTGGGTGCCTGTTTTAGTCCGTATGTCAATAAGAGGTGGCAGGTAATCGGGCAGAACGGGTACGGGTGAAGCTCCCTAATACCTATACCCGTTTACCCGTCGAGTAGAGTTTGGCCCCCATAAACATACCCGCAGGTAATAAAAGAGGAACATACCCACCTCCATTAGGGTTTTTACCCGCAGGTATACGGGTAATCGGGTAAGATTGCCATCCCTACATTTGATCGATCCAATTGGTTGTATTGGCCGATGGTGGGTTAGGTATTTGCCAGTTATGATCCCAATTATGATCATAACTAGCATGCTGCCTCTCCCCCCAGCATAGGCTCGGATTGATATTGCACTTGAGAGGATGGAGTCTGACAAAGTTATCCATAGCGCTGATGGTTGGCCTTTTAGCCATCAGATCTGTCAATGGAAGAAAGGGTTCCGAGTGGGTTACAACTTTGTATGGGGATAGATTCCTATGTGGAATCGACTTGATGTATTGTGGACATGTGGGGGTTCAAACGGCTGTATGATTGATTGTGAATAAATGTAAAAAGGAGCTAATGGTAGTAAGCTGATTTGAGAATCCAACTTGGAGCCATCGGTGTAAGATTGATAATGATCGAGCAACCTCACTTGCACGAGGATCTCATGGCAGGATTATAGTCGACTGGGTTGGTATCAGAGTAGGGGTTGGAGCCAATGATATAGGATCGGCTACTAGCACATACTCTATGTATTCGATGCTACTGAGTAGACCGGGTAGTTTGGCAGAGACTGCATTGGGCCTAGTAGATTTCCAGCTGACACTAGCTCTTGAGCCATAGCTTTAGCACTGTTAGCTATCATTGGCTTGAGAATTGTGACTAGAGCCGATGACTGGTTAATCAAAGCATGATGCATAGATTGATTCATTATATTAGATAATTCAGTTTGCAACGTTGTCTTCTGTGTAACGCCATGTTGACTCTTCTGATAGCAATTCAACATTATCTCCTTAAGCACGGCCGTCCGATCCTCGATATCTTTGTGCTATTCTAGAGTTAAATCGTCCATTGTCAGGAGAATTATAGTATCAGAACTTACATCAGATGGGGGAATGGACTTCATTGAAGAATTCATCTTGTTCCACTGGGTGTGTCAAAAGTGTGTTGACATCGAAAAATTTGACATAGGATTGATCGGCTCAAACATACACGAACATCGGGTTCAATTAGGGTGCGGGCTTGCCAGCCGATTTGATCATGCAACCGATAAGAAAATAATGATCTAATCAACTATTTCAGCCGACTAGGTTTTCAATAAAGATCTGATCCAAATAGCTATTTAGCCGATTATATTGCACATAACGATAAATCTAAATGGTTTGTTACAACTGATTAGATGGTTTGATAAAGATAGATTTTTTCAAAAAAGACGATGCACAACAAGATTGAAGAAAAACAAATATGAGTAAATTGTGTAAATCGGCGATTATTAAAATCGGTGATGCGCAACTTTATTGGTTAGAAACGAATTACAAAGAGATTTCAAATTACAAAAGCTACTCTTGGTTGATAGAGAGTAATAAAAGATAGATGCAAGTTAATTGACTGTATTGTTTTTTCGTCTTGCCTTATGTCCCCTTTTATAGTTTGTAGGTTGATGGTATCTTTCTCCGATTCGTCACAAACCATGAATCGTATCGGCCGCTATCTTTTGAAGATGGAATGCCTTATTTAAACCGATCTCTACTAGATATCCAATTTTGACTTTAACTTTACAAATCGATCATATTCTTATCAAATTTTGGTGCTAACCGGTACATAGCAGACTCTGTATAGGAGTAGATTCGAGATGGAGTAAGAAACAAATTCGTACCATACTCAACTGAAAACAACTTGTATATATGCCGTGGTAAAAATAAGGTGGCTTGTGCCGACGAGGTCTACCAGAAGATGGTTGCGCGAGTGTCGGGTACGAAACTGGAGGATGACAGGCCGGATGAGAAAGGAGGGAGGGAAGGCGGCACCAGGGCAGAGAGGGCCGCATGGGGTCAAGACACACCGACGGCACAACAAGGACGAGCAGAAGTGCGAGGAGCTTGAGAGCCTGGTGACCCAGCCCAGTGCCAGGCGCAGGTCAGGAGCCTCGAGGTGGACAAGTACGCGCTGTCCATGAACCTCAGGCACGCCTCGCTGCTGTTGTCTCGTGTTCAGTATGGATAGTCGATCGATTAATGTATAGCAACATAGCTCAAATCTTGTTCTAGCAGCATACTTCTATATATCAAGCCTAAAATTGCGCAACCTACTGCGTTGCACCTAATAAGTTGTTGAATTCACACAAACCAAATTTAATCTGATCGTACGGTATCGTATAAACTGAGGTTTTTGTGGTATCTTAGGTAGGGATGAAAACGGGTCGGATACGGTCGGATATTGCTGTTCCCGTATCCTAATCCATATTTTTTTCCCGGATTCGGAATCGGATACGGTAAGGCGAATCTGGATCGGATACGGATATTTGGAGTTTCGTTCTGATGCTTGTCGAACGGATACATACCGGATTCGGATCGGAAACGGATAATATAGGCGGATAGTACACGCATATAAAAAGGAATATACATGGAACCTTATAGACATCATGTTGAACAAATAAGTTGAACAAATCAATTTAGGTAAAAGCATTATATCACCACTCTATTTGTTGATAGATTTGTTGAAGTTCACACTTAAAGACAAAGTAGTATTTCTTGTGCCAGTATCAAACAACTGCTCTCTCTATCCAATAATGAACCAAATTAATGAAATTAACCCATACCATTTACCGTTAACGGATATTCGGTCGGATATTTCCCGGATATTTACCGTTTTACGGATATCTGGTCGGATATTTTCCGGATATCCGGTCGGATATTTACCGGATTACCGTTTACGGATATCTGGTCGGATATTTACCGGATATCCGGTCGGATACTTTCCGGATATCCGGTCGGATATTTACCGCCTTCCGCTTTATGGATATTCGATCGGATATTTACGGATCGTTCTGGGGCAAAATATGGTCGGATTTCGGTATCCGTATCCGTTATCGTATCCGTCACCGTTCTATCGTATCCGTGGGATCACGGATTTTTCTTCGAATCTGATGCCGATCGGATTCGATCAGTTCTGATCGGGATTAACCCGTACCATTTTCACCCCTAATCTTAGGAGCGGGGTGATTCTCACTAAAGACAATTTAGCAAAGCAAAATTGGCAAGGGAACACAACATGTTGCTTTTGCAACGAACCTGAGACAATTAAGCATCTGTTTTTTGATTGTCGATTTGCGCAAACAGTTTGGTGCTTCATATATTTGGCTTTTGGAATATCTCGTCCGACGAGCGTAGCAAACATGTTTGGAAGGTGGCTGGAGGTTTTTGATAGTAATAGTAGAAACCTCGCTCTTCTTGGTGCTGCTGCTACGTGTTGGTCTTTATGGTTAAGTAGAAATGATAAAGTATTTCAAAAGAAAAATATTTCTTCTCCATTGCAGGTTATTTTTTCTACTACCCAAAAATGGCTCCGTCGTGGTGCTGTGTTTGCGAGAAGGTGGACGCGAACTACTTTGGTAGAGGCTACTCATTGTCTAGTTCGGTGGCTATGGACTTCTATTCCGGGCACATGGGTGGCGGTCAGTCTTCGGATTCTTGAGTCACTAGTGTGTGCGTTTTCCTTTATTTTCTTTTCATTCTTTTTTGGGCTGTGTGCTTGCTAAGCAGAGACCGGAAGTAATTTCAAGGACTTGTATTGTCTCGATGTAAGTTTCTTGAGATTAATAAAATGCTTTCTTCATAAAAAAAAAGGAGATGATAGGAAGAGTGGAGAAAAACAAAAAGGTAGGAGCTTGAATGGTTAGGGAGGGGACAGTGGGATGTGCACCGGTACCATGCTAGGTTCGGAGTGCATGGCGGATGACTACATCGTCATCGTCTTCGCTGTTCCTGTCTCTTCTTCAGAGGTGTACTTTTAGTGGTTGTTCGCCTATCAATGTTCCAACAGCTATATATGCACTTAATAACGAGCATTGTTAGAACCTTCGTCCAAATAAAAATCAGTTGATATAATTAAGGTGTAAACTTGTAACTGCACTTCCAAGACCAGGCTAGCTGTTTATATTTTCTGCACATATATAGCTTTTTCTATCTTTTTATCAACAACTCCAATTTTCCCCAGATTGTGTCTCTAGTCTCTAGTCTCTGACAGTGAAAATCACTAGTCAAACTCATAAGTTCACATATTACAGATTTACAGGCTCGTTGTTCTAACAGAATCTATAATGAGCACACATTAATTTCGTTTATTAACTTGCAATCTAAGTACTAGTAGTAGCCAATACAGTGCGCATCATTTGTCTGAAACTGGGAAGGTACGGTAGTGCTCACCAATACACTGTTCAAACCTGAAATAGCTGTCCTTAAAAAAAAAGAGCTCTTCCTGGTTCTGCTTCTACCTACTGCTATGATACGACTCCATTGGTCAAGAAACGTTACAGCGTTGATCAATTCATCCCTCTCATGAGGAACATAAGAAAATTTTGACCACCTAACGACTCTACCAGTTGCCTCGAGTCAACTGTAGGACTACTTGAATCATTTTGCAAGGACCAAAGTTTTTACTTGCAGTCACATTTGAATTCAAATCTGCTGCACTACATTTGTGCTGCGCATGCGCCTGCAAATCATCATTGCATTAAACATTGACATCTCAGATCAGCTGTCGTGGAAAAACAACTTAACATTGCGTGATTTATGTTGTAGACCAGTGTAAATGTGGTGTTCTTTGTTGGCTTTGTAACAAATTAAGGTAGCTAGCGGGGGCGGATACAAGGGAATTTGAAAAACACTACGTGATCACCTCTTCAATGGGCTAAATCTATAGATTGAATTAGTTTCGATTTTGATAGTTTGAGATTTTTAAGACCTTAAAGCTATTTATATCATACTTTTAGCAAATTTCAAATATATGTATTAGATTTATGATGTTACGAAATTATTATACAAAACTACAGAGTTATACATGTGAAATGTACACCTCCATCGAAAGTGTTCTAGTTTCGTGTCGCTGGTAGCTAGGTACATGCTTTGTAAAAAAATATGGAGCAACCGTATGTAGAGACTATATACCGAATATGAGTGAACCAAAATTAAATTTGCACACGGTATCACGAACTTGCGAATTTACCCTGCCGAGCAGAATTCACGAGAACAGCATGTGGCCACCTCGTAGGCTCTTATATGATCTTACCCCGGTCTTATACTCTTATAAAGATGATATGCTCAAGTAGCAAGCATGTCACCGGAGCTCTTGGAACCGATGTCGTAGTATTCCAGACGGCCACTCAAATTCCGATCCTCTGAGTGCCTCGAGAGATTGGCGCGGAAGATTATAGAAGTGGGTAAGAGTAGGGGTGAAAACGGATCAGATATTGATGGATAATAATTCTACTATATTTGTTTTTATATTTTTTTCTCAAATACGGATACGGATAGTTCGGATATGAATACGAATACAGATAATGTATTTACAGATCGAATATGAATCGAATCGGATACGGCTTCGAATATTTATCGAAAAATGGTAATCCCTTAGATTGTACATAAAAAATCAACAAAAACACATAACTAATTGATTTGATCAAAATATTATTGAAAATTGAACAAATATAAACATTTTCATTCACTTAGACAATAGTTAGATATCATGTCGCAAACAAAATTATATAAGACTTAGTTTATCACACACATACGATTAGTTCATCATACATGTAGATCAAAACATAAAATTAGGATAATCCTTGCTTAGAGATACAAATAGAAGCAAACACATAACATACTAAAAGTTTAATAATATTTAGATATGATGTCTCTGGAAAAAGTATATAACACTTACATGTAATGACCCAAGATTTATATTCATTGTTGAGTTATGTTTAAAATAATAAATTATGTAGTTATGAGTTTTTATGCATTTTTAACTACTTATTTAAAATATTTTCCTATTAAGAATAGGAGTTTTGAATTTTTGAAAAATTAAAAATGTAATAAAATTTTGAAAATAATTTTCTAAATGTTAGATTGTTTCTGTAACTTTCTCAAAAAATTTCATAATTTTTAGAGTTGGTTTGCTAATTTTAATAATTAAAACTTGCTTCATAGATTAATTAAATTAGAAAATAATTCTGAAATTAAGAAACCTTTTTGGGCTGAAAGAGTAGTCTTGGTCCAGCCCACATATATATATCTGGATATTCGACCTATCAATATGTGGATTATCTGAATCCGTATCCGATGGACAATGAACTACCGAATCCGTATCCATATCCGACAAAAAAATCCGTATCCATATCTGACTCGATACTATCCGGCAAATATCCAATCTGACAAAATCCAAATCCAAAAATACCCAGATCGGTCAGAAACTATCCGATCGGTTTTCATCTCTAGCTAGGTAGGAGTAGAGAAGTACTGTAGAAGAAGGATGGTAATTAAAGGCAGATGTTTTCGAATTGTTTTGCTTTTTTAGTCCATTGCAAACATTTTTTTTGTTAAATATATCTCTCCTCCGAACTTATTTGTAAATTTGACCCTCACGAGTCACCTCTCGTGCTTGAAGAGCTCAGCATGTGACCTGTCGTGCCAAGATTCATACTGAGCTCCCATTCCTCGGCAAGAATCAAATCCACTAATTAATCACTAATTTAATCATACTTTTTAATTAGTCACTAATTAAATTGCTAATTAATCAAATTTCTTATTTAATCTCTTGCTTAAAATGAATAGTAAGTTCCTTCCGAAGCAATGGAGCTTGGTAGGTGGGAGATTCCTACCGAGCTTCCCTTTCTCGACTAGCTTCCTATTGAGATTCCTATTGACCTCCACTTGCTTGATAGTTTCCTATCGAGCTACTCTGACATGGCCGGTGACTATATCGTCTGTTGTGCCTTCCAAACTAACCAAGGGACTAGTTTCATAAATTCAAATAAAACAGACTAAATTTGTAAAAAATAAATGTTAGAGGCTAGAAAAGTGATGGCTTGTGATTTCCTGCCTTCACATTTAACTTCACCATTGGATAGTTTCCTCAATGTTCGGGCAACAACTATAGCCTCCTTTGGGACAACTTTTGCTTAGCTTCTACTTAAAAGAAAATCAAATTATTTATTGAACGGGGTATTCTAGACAGTTTCTCCCACAATCAAAAGTTGTCCTATACATAAAATCAGAATTCGGGTGCCAGCTGATTCCCACTGATTCTCGCCGGCCCAGTCCTCCACCTCTACAGATAGCCGGCCCGCTCGATTCTCCCACAATCAGAAATAGTTTATTCTATAATCCAAAATTTATATAACTAGAAGCTATCCCGTAGAGGACCTATATATAAAAGTACTTGGGTTGGATGCAAGCTCAGTTAGAACCTTCATTCTAACAAAGATCGATCAGTTGATATATACGTTATAGCTGCACTTCTGACTTTGGTCTACCGACAACCGTCCTTTAAAAAAGACACTTGGTCGACTGACTGTTTGTAGACATCTTTTGTTTCTGCTTTTCTGAGTCAGCAGTTTCCTACTTTGCCTCTAGGGGTGCAAACGGAGCGGATAATTCCCGACCGACCGAAGACCGAATTCGTTTAAAATCCGATTCGAATTCGAAAAAATGATATCCGGTTATATCCGGTTATAACCGGATTCGATCCGGATTCGAATCTGCCTATCCGAAAAAAATATGGGGGAAGATATGGAAAGAGAAGTATCCGATCCGTATCCGATCCATACCCGCATATCCGAGATATCCGAAAAATATCAGTGTAAATGAGTGCAATAGATATCCAATAACAGATCCGATAAACATAAACATTCTACATCATATAAGTTTATATGTTGATTGGAATTATACTTGGTTGCATATTATTCTTATATAGGGAAGGCAACTATTATTGAATTTGAAACACTTATATGTCTCCAAGGTTCTAGTAAAGTTTTGTGTATTTAATATGCGCGACATATATGGTTTCTGCTTTCATGCATTATCCGACTAACTATTCGTAACCGAAACTAACCGTATCCGGAACGATCTGTATTCGCTCCGTATTCGCGACCGAAGTAATCCGTATTCGTATTCTAATCCGGCACTGTCCGTATCCGATTCTATATCCGAGAAAAAATTTGGAATAGGATACGGAATGAGCGAAATCCGTCCGTATCCGATCCGTTTGCACCCCTATTTGCCTCTATTGTCTATCTCTACGTACTCTCTGTTGGATCACTAGTCAAACCATGAACTTGGTGAGGCTCAATTGTAGCTAAAGAAACTACAGAGTCGATCAATTAACTTGCAATCAATAGTTGTTGGAACGGGCGGCTGCCCTAGCACGAAGAAGATGATCTCACAAGCAAAACAAGCATACAAGAGACACTCGAATTTGTCAATGAGGTTTGACAAAGTCTATGTCCATCCACATAAGGATCGTTTCTTTTTACTATGAGAATTACAAGAGGTCAGCGACATGTATTTATACCCCGGTTACGTTGTCCGATCGACTCGGACACCTCGTCGGTATCTCCCAGCCCACAATATTTTATGTCATAACCCTATACAAAACTGTATTTTCTTTCTTTACAGGGCTGTGTCCGGAAAAACCACCCTCCGTTTTTCCATGCACATACATCATTCATCTGAAAACGGGAAGGCTGAATTCAGTTATTCACTGTTTGAACATAAAATTAACAGCATTTCTAGTTCTCCTACCTACTGCGTGCAGGCCATGAGACCGGGCCGAGTTTGGCAAGAAGCTTTGCAGCGTTGATCTGTTCATCCCTCATGTGAAACCCAAGAAAACCTTGATCATCTACTCTGTCGGCCACTTGGCTCCGGTCAATTCTACTTGATTTCTTCTAGGATGACTCTGAGAGTCCTAACTTGTGAGGGCTCGGAGCGCTAGCACATATGGATTCACCAAGTTTATCGCGGCACTGTTGGACTAAAAATCAACTACCCAGATTCACCGTGGTGGGAAAAACAACCCGTAGTTTTTTTTTTCTATTTTGTTTGGTGATTGCTGCCTCAATCTGAGCCGTTGACCGTGTGATCGGACGGTCCGAAACAACCGGTGTCTTCCCCTAAGCTGAAGCCACTAGCTCCAGCACATGGATATGTATTAAATTCAGGTTCTGTTTTGAATGTGAGAAAACTTTTCCCCAAAATATGTAAGAAATAATGAACTATTTCGTGTAAAATTCATGTCTCTGCTTTGGTCAACGGAAACCTTTTGCTTGTCAGGAAAAATTCATGTCTCTGCTTTGGTCAACGGAAACCTTTTGCTTGTCAGGAGATTAGTATGAACAGGACCGGTTCTTCCGAGATGCTGTACTCTTTTAAAAGTATGTCGACAAAGTTACAACAATATGCATGATGGTGTATGTTAAGTACAATTGAATTGTCTAGTTTTCCTTGTCAGCTTCGGCTTTTCATAAGCTGGTTGATGTATGCAAGTCAATACGGTAACAGAGCTAAGAGGTCTTCAGTTCAAGTTCTGATTAGCGTAATAAAAAAATTACAAATCACTTCTATTCCACGTAGGTCTAAGGGAACCTACATGTCAGTGGGAGTGACATGTCAAAGAGGTCTGATGTTTAACGGTCTTACTTTTAAGTGTGTGGGGTGTAGGCCTGGAATGCGGGTGAGAAGAGTGGGGTTTAGGATTTTATATTTGTTAGGAAAGGTGTAATTTTCTTTTAACTCTAGTGGTGAAGTCAGAACCTTAACCACCTAGACCATCTTTCAGCTTTCAGCTTTTCATAGTATAAGGCCCTGTTTAGTACGAGCTTTTAGTCTGGCGTTTAGGTGTGAGAGATGTGGGTTGGGAACGAGGGTGAAAGGGGTAGGTTTAGGATTTTATACTTAGTAAGAGGGTTAATTTTCTTCAATTCTAGTGGCAAAGTCAGACCCTAGATCAGCTTTCGGTTTATAGCTTCTCCTAGTACAAATTGATGGCTGGCTTTTGGCTTTAGGCTACGAAGAAGCTAGCTGTTCGAAACAGTTTTCTAGAGGAAGGAAGCCGAAGCAGAAGACGTTCCAAATAAAGCTTAAATGGGACTGCTTGCTTTTAGCTTTCAGTTGCAAAGAAACCAACGGTTTTTTTTAAAAAAACTTTCAGCTCTTGGAAAGAAAAGGTCGAAACTGAAAGCTGCTCCAAACCGACCCTTCCACTCTCCACAGGTTCGCTCCTACCTACCTTTGCGGCTTCGCCTTTCTTCTGTTGTTGGTGCATGATTGATTGGTCAGCCTCATCTGCCACTGCTATGTATCTTGTTCAGAAATCTGCCCAGTTCGTGCAGTTTCAAACTGTCGTTTTAACGAGTAGAAAATTTGTCAGCTTATTATGAGCTTGCTACTGTCTGCCGTTTAGGGTTAGGTGAGAAGGTGCATACTGGCTTCTTCTGACGACTTTAACGAGCGGATTGAGGTTGAAATGGTTGTAAAATTGATGAATGATGACCGTGAATTTGAAGAAATTAAAATGGACTTCGATTGTGTTGGTTGGTTCAAAAAAAGGACTTGCAGAATTTACAAGTTATTGCTTAAAATAGTTTTTTTTTAGGTTTTCTCAGAAAGGTGAGCTTTCACTTGACACGCAGCCCACGCCAGACCTCGAAAACAAGAGCGATTTTGTTTGTTTTTGTGTTTTGTTCCTGTTGCTTACGATCTACAAATGTAATTTGCAAGCGAATTCCTTGGGAGTAAATCCAAATAATTAAGCAACAATAATATACGGTATGATGTTTACGTGTATGTCAGTTCACCAATGTCTGTTATTTTTTTAATCTCTCTCTCACAACACCTGTCAAACTTGATTCGTCACTACGTTAGAAATTTGTACGCATCCAAGATAGAAATGAACGGCAACAATTAATTCAGTCGACTCGCCTTGTCTTTTTCCCTATACATCTGTCCATTGCAGTAGAAATGTGTCTAGGCTGCGGCCAATGGAAGAAGTTTAATTAACAAGGTCGACATGCTCGTCGAGCATGACACTTCAAGCGGCAGCTAAAGATTAATCGATCCATCGACCGGTCAACGACACAGCCATCTCGCCGAATTCAAAGCTCGTGAGTTTGATTTCAGGAAAAATAAAACAAGTCACACTCTTGTATAGTGGGTGCGATAGGGATAATAACTGAAGTTAAAAGGGAGTATATATATAAATTTAAGGAAGTAGCTAGCCCTGACAGTAACAGGTTCATGGGATGATTTATCTCCTGATACATTGGATTCGGTCTTGGTTCTCTCTCTGGTGTGTGTGCATGCTACGTGCCTTCCTATCTTATCTGAATTCTCTGGTGTGTGTGCATTGCTACGTGCGTTCCTATCTTATCAGAAAATAATTCAGCGTGGTTTTGTTTCATCTCTAGTTCACCTTAGCAGCATAGACTGTGATTGATGACTAGGTTCTTATCTCCAATCGGTAGTACCAACGACTTAAGGCACTGGATGCTTAATTCCGTTCCTATGGAATTCCTACGTTTGAAGTGTGGCAATAAAATTTGACACCATATACTCCCTCTGGTTATAAATATTTGTCATTTTGGACATCAATGCAGTTTTTAAAACACAGTTTTGACAACTAATTTCTATTATAATATATTTATAAAATCCAATAAAATTGTAATATTATGAAAATACTTTTCGAGACAAATCCACATATATGATTTTCATATATTCAATTTAAGTATTTAAAAAGATATGAGTAAATTTTACAAAACTGCATATTTCTTGTACAAATTATTAGAAAACTCTAGATTTTAGTTTTTATTTTACAAAACTACAGGTTTTAGAAGAAGTTGTTTCATAAAACTATATATTTCTTGTACAAACCTATCAGAAAACTACAAATTTTAACTTCTATTTTACAAAACTATAGATTTTAGGAGAACTTGTATCACAAAACTGCAAGTTTTAAAATTAATCGTTTCTTATAATAGGTTTGACAGTATGAACCTACATGACAGCCTCAAGCGTGAATGAAATGGGAAATAAGAGCGTGTGAGACCGTCATATGGGCCCACACTGTCAGACCTATCACAAGAACGGCCAATTCTAAAATCTATAGTTTTATGAAACAAGTTCTTCTAAAACTAATACAAGTTCTCATAAAATCTGTAGTTTTGTGAAATAAAAGTTAAAATCTGTAGTTTTCTGATATTTCATACAAGAAATCTATAGTTTTATAAAACAAGTTCTTCTGAAATCAGTAGTTTTGTTAAATAGAAGTTAAAATCTATAGTTTTCTGATAGTTTGTATAAGAAATCTGTAGTTTTGTGAAATTTACTCAAAAGATATTAATATTCAAAGTTTCAAAGATTAATTATATATATGTTTAAAACGATAACTATTTATGACCGGAAGGAGTATCCGCACTACTGTCGTTTTATTTTGAGTGAACTTGACTATTGTATATAGTCCAACGACTGGACAAACTAATTACTTCAGTGTCAAACTAAAACTAGGAAATGTAAGTATTTCTACCATATATTAGTTTGCGATTGACTAATCCAAATATACACCGAACTCCTGCTTAGTGATCACTGATCAGTAATTATCCTTGCATGGAACATTGGAAGACCGGTGTAACTTGTAAATCTATATCGACTTCACTATGCCATAAAATGCATTTAAGAACTAACAAATTAAATGACATAAGATTATCGGCCAAGTTCATTTTTTTATTTCAAATGATCAAGCACATTAAGTCAGAATATAGTGAGCCCTCACAATCTTTTTTTTTTTTTGGTCCTACTCTACTTGTACAAGAGGAAGCTTTGGCCTATTTGACCCCCTTGCACTTTTTTCCATCTTTGTTTCTGAACAAAATTACAAATCTAGCCCATTTCTAACCGCAGAAGCATAGCTCTCCGACTGCGTCGGGACATCAGCACCATACCCACCATGGCAGACGAGCTACCGCGATGCACGAGCTCAATAGCACAAGGTACTACAGCATCCAAGCTTGGCAAGATTGCCAGCTATGTTCGAGCTCGGTAGGTATATGTCGAGTTAGGGTAGTGTGGTAGGTGATAAGTGTCACTTGCTAGTTCTTTCGCGGTCAAGAAGAAAATTAGATTTATAATTTCATTTGTTCGAAAGGGGCCAACGATGAAAAAAATGTGCAGGGGGTCAAATATACTTAGGTTTCAGACTTGGAGTACATTGCCATGTCACCGTAATCTCAAATCAAATGTACACCATATGTTATAGATGGGAGGATTGGCGCCCTCCCAGCTATACCACGTCACATTTTCTGCGATGAGGTCCTTCGGAAAATTCAAAATCATGTGTTAGGTCCTTCGGTTGATTTTTAACAGAAAAGATCCAAAAAACCAGAATTAAATTTAGGTCCCTTCGTGGTTTACGTTCAAGTCCTCCCGACGGTTTTTAGTAGAATGGGCGCGAAAAGAAACAAGATTATGTTTGGATCCCAAGAAATCGGTTTTTAGCATATTGGACTCGAAGAAAAATGAAAATACGTTTAGGTCCCTCCGCGGTTTTCTTAAAAAAAACCATAGATTCGCCGACAGTTTAATAGCAGTCTACGGATTCGCCGACGGATCCTAGCAATTTTTTTTAAAAATAAGAGTTATGCAAAAAAAAACAAGAATATGTTTGTTTTCTAAAAAACAAAAATCACATATTTGCCAACTGTTTATAGCAATCCACAGATTGGCCGATAGGTCCTAGCAACCCATTTTTTAAAAAGAAAAACAAGAAAACCGGAATTACATAAAAAAGAAAATACATTTATGTCCCTCCATGTTTTTCTCCTAATTTTTTTTTTCAAAAATATATGTCAGACCAAATTTCGTGCGAACGTTGATCGAATTTCCCAAACTTTGCATGGCGCAGCGTCGTGTGACAAAATTTTACACGTCGCAACATAGCGCGTGGTCCTGACTAGGTGTCAAACATAAGGAGGTCGCTCGTTGAATTCAAATAAATAAATTAAATCAATCATATAGATGAATTGAACCAATCAAATTAACCAACTAAATTTGAATATGAAGAAGGGTAACCACTTTCTTGGTCATCGGCCAAGAAAATCAAACATTTGACTCCATTAATTATTTAATAACACACAGACATCTATAACTGTACTTGTTTTTTTAAGCTCCACAGGTAGCTAAATATACTTACTACTAGCTACCGTATTCTTCATCACCATAGCTAGTGCCGCATCGCATGCCTAGTTTTCGCCTCCAATTGGTAGCACTTCTTTAAAAAAATGAATAGGCAGAAGAATTGCCCCTTATATTGATAAAACTGGAGTAAAGAAAAAGAAAAAGATACAAAACACCACCCCCCAACAGGATGTACAACAGACATGACAAAATCCTATGAACAGAGAGTCTAACACAAGGCTAGAGGCAAACACCATCTAGCAAACTAGATACGGATGCACGAGGGTAACGACACGTGGATTGAAGCATTGGTCAAAGATGCTCTCGGTTTTGCTTTATGAATCAGGTAGAGTAGCTCGGTATATGCCGTGCAAGGTGAGTTTTGTCCCAGAGTTGGATGCAATTTTTTGGATGTCTTGGTTTTTTTTTTTTGCCAAAGGGCGTGATCCGGGTTTGGATGAAATTCTCTGAAACCTACCATTTTTTTTTCAGAGGCTTGAGAAGCAGTTAGACCTGAATATGCGGAACCACGAGATATCTTTTGCAAAAGAGGCAGCGAGAGGACCTAAACGCATGTTAGGAATTTTTGAAAACGTTTTTTGTCGAAAGAGCAGGGACTTGAATGAATTTTTTGGAATTTCTGGAGTGACCTAGACGCAATTTTGGAACTTCCAAGGGCCTTTCTGAAAAAAGCTGGTAGAGGACCTGAACAAAATTTCACAATTTTCAGAGGACCTCTATGGGAAAGTGATGATGTGGCAGTCCTCCTTGGCGTCATGCGAGGATAACGACACGTGGATCAAAGCATTGGTCAGAGAAGCTCTTGGCTTTGCTTTACAAACCAGGTAGAGCCACGCGGTATACGCCGCGCTGAGCGAATTTCATCTTGGAGCTAGATGCAATTTTCCTAAAGTCTAGTTTTTTTGTAAAAGGGTGTGGTCTGGGTCTAGATGAAATTCTCTAAAACCTACTTTTTTTGCAAAATGGCTCTAGAAGGAGCTAGACTCGAGCATGCGGAACCATGAGGTTTTTTTTTGCAAAAGAGGCAGCGGGAGGACATAAACGCATTTTATGAATTTTGAAAAAGGTTTTTGGCGAAAGAGTGGAGGATTTGAATAGATTTTTTGGAAGCCTCTATGGGAAAGTAATGAGGTGGCAGTCTCCTGGTGGCACGCATGGGTAACGACACATGAATTGAAGCATTGATCAAAGAAGCCCTAAAGCATACTTTTTTTCTTGTAAAAGAGGCATCGAGAGGACCTAAACACATTTGTGGAATTTTTGTAAAGGTTTTTTGCGAATGTGTGGGATGCTTGAGCGGATTTTTTGAATTTCTAGAGAGACCTAAATGTAATTTTAAAATTTGTGAAGGGCCTTTCGAAGAAAAGCTTGTAGGATTATCCGAACATAATTTCACAGTTTCTATAAGGCCTCTACGCCGAAAGTGATGAGGCGGCAGCTCTCCTTCCCTCTATTTTTAATATAGGTCGTATATAACAAGTTTAATATAAGTAGTATATGCCAAACACTGACCAGCTATCACGCATACAAAACAAAACACAGCCAAGAAAAGGATAGCATCCCCGCCATCCAACTCGCTAAAGCTTCCAAATCGTTATCAAGCTAGGCAATACAGAGGATCATGATTGCACGAAGCTTGAACTGCCCAAGAACCTCAGCAAGCACCACGCACTAACAAGACAGACAGCCGGCAACTTTAGAATGAGGTGGGCGAGAAAGCTGCCCCGCTGCTCGACAAAGACGACGGACGGCGCGGCCGACAACTCCGACTCCTCTTCTCCTCCTCCTCCTCCTCTCACGTGGCTCACTGACGGTGGCCTGCTAGCTCTCAGAACAAGACCAATTGCTTGCCATATATGGGACCTCCATGACAGTCATCCTGCATCTTCTTAGGATGACGACTCAAACGACAATCGCCCTTGGGCAGCTTCGACGAACAGCCTGCTACTCAGAAGTCAAGTCAACGGCCTACGTAAGCGCCTCCAACTAAGGGTCTGTTTGCACGAGTCGCAGTGAAAAGTTACTTTTCCGTTTTCTAGGTTAAAAATCAACAGTGTTAGATTTAAATTTGAAAGAAATCCGATTCGAATCAAACATGGAAAAGAATCATTTTCTGATTTGGTTCGTTGAATCCTATTCTCTGATTCTTAAAACTGTACATTTGGGTACAAATTTCTAAGTAGTTCTGAATTTTTTTGTAAGCAAAAAGCAAGCAAGAGATCAAGAAAACAAAAAATGTGCTAGTTGTGTTGCATCATCAAAATATATGTGTTCATGAGTTTTTGTGCTTGACTTTTTGCTATCATACGTGTGTATTGATCTGGGCTAAAACCAACAAGCAATTAGTATCAAAGCGAGATTCTAACCCTAGTGTCACAGCGGTGATGCATGTAGCTCCATGGCAAGACAACGAGGTAACGAGCCGTTGTTGGGTTGTGTCACGAGCAGAGAGAATCAGCATGAGTAAATGATGTACAGTAAATTATCTCATCGATAGCAAAGAGGTGACATGGATGACATGGAGGCCATCATTGCAAGAAGGGCTAAGGTCATCGAGACCGGAGTCATCGATAAGTCATGTCACTAGCAACAAAAAGGCGGTAACAAAGAAGTGGCAAAGAAGGGTGAAGGAGATGTGTCTCTCCGATACCCGCTATTAAAAAGAGTTGTTGACAACCAGCGTGACAAGATGTCATTGACGATTATCTATGTGTCGTCGAAAAGACAGCCAAAGTTATGCATTCTCGTGTTAGTTATGTCCACGAAATACTGTGGTAGATGATTCAAGACGTTAAGGAGATGTATTCGCTGTCTTGAATCAAATAAGTAAGTTGAGAAAGGACGTTGAGAAGATGTGTTCACTATCCTGAGTCAATTTCATGGGAGATGTGTTAGGATATTGAGGAGATATATTCACCGTCCTAAGTCATGTCCATCGAAAATGAGACTAAGATGTTGAGGAGATGTATTCGCCGTCTTGAGTTAAATAAGTAAGTTGAGTATATGATATTGAGGAGATATGCTTGTCATCCTATATTGAGTAAATGTTAGGTAAGTCGTAGTTGAGACCACTGTCTCAATAAGTTCGAGTTTAGAGCTAGTTGATGTTACAAAATTAAGGGGGTAAATGTTAGATTTAATTTTTGAAAGATTCCGATCCGAATCAAACAAAGAAAATAATCATTTTTCGATTTGCATTGCTGCACATAGGTACACTATAGACAGTTTATAAGAGTCATTACAAACGATTTTGCGAGCTGTCTATAACTAACTGTTAGTGATGACTTTGGTGATCACAGATGATTTGTGAACTGTTAGTGAAAATAGCTATTATAGACAGTTCCAATTTAAAACAGTGTATGATATAGCTATCATCACAGACGGTTGTTGTTTAGTGCAGTCTATGACAATGAATAATACCTTTATTAAGCCTTGCAGATTTCACGCCCAGAGAGCACTTTACACGTCATGCGGCGAAACGCGAAACAAGCTCGGCGGCTCAGATATTTTTTCGCTTATAGGTCCCTCTAAAAATGCGTAATTACGTATATGTCATTTCAGCGATTTTTTATAAAAAGGATTTTCTGGTTTAGAAAAATCGCGGATCTTTTGTGAAAGGACCCTAAATAAATACCAAAAAAATATGTAATTACGTGTAGGTCCTTCCCACGGTTTTTTACAAAAAGATCTTTTGGTTCAGAAAAAATCACGGACCTTTCGTAGAAGGGCCCTAAATAAATATCGAAAAAACGTAATTACGTTTAGATCATTCCATCTATTTTTCGTGAAAAGGATTTTTCGATTTAGCGCAATCGCAGATCCTTCAGGAGAGAACCCCAGGTAGATGCAAAAAAAAAGTGTGATTGTGTTTGTATCCTTTCAACCGTTTTACACGTTTTCTCGATGATTTTAGGAAAAAACACCGTCGAAAAAAAAACAGAATTATTTCTACGAAAAAATAACGCACGATGTATCACGCTGCGAAAACTTCCTAGCTTCTATTATACTAACTCAACATACTACATGATTAAGTCTTAACACCACATAATACTTGAGGACGTCGACACTGAATGGCCGCGATTCCTTGGTGGATCTGGGGTCGGGGATGCCCATCACGCGTAGTCACGAGCTGGATCTGGGGTTGGGGGCACAGCCTGCACCGCGCCGCCTAATACGGAGCTGGGAGCACGGCCAGACCGTCTTGCAACCGACGCACCACCGGCGGCAGCGCCTAGGACGACTCCCAGCAAGCAGTTCCGGCTAGCAGGCACCGGCTCCACCGGGATCGGTGGCAGGCACCGTACCGGCGAAGAGGAAAGCCTCTGGTGTTGGCAACAGAAACTGGACACAGGGCTACACATGAAGAGGAGAGAGAGAGGAACAAAAGGAGGAAGCGAGGGAGTGAGAGCAGATTCCGCCGGCGGCGGCGGCGATGACGTGGTAGGGCTCTCGAACACGGACGCAGATTCTTTACCGTAACGGTCTCTGCCGGTGGACCAGTATCGCGTGGGCTCACCGTTACCAAAGACGAGCGCTTTGAGCATCTTCCACTACTACAGAACGATACATCACTATCACTGTATCTGTGTCGGTTCTTAAGTTTTTCGAAAAAAACGATTGTGATAAGTAACTTCGAGGGTGTTAGTAATAATCACTATCGGTTACGAGATTATAAGTGATTGTGATGTAGATCGACACATCCGAATCGGTTCTCTCTAAAAAGTGATAGTGATGTGTAGGTCATCACTATCGGTTCTTTTCATAAAGTGATAGTGATGTGCGTGATCATCACTATCACTTCTATAAAAAGAACCGATAGTGATGACCTACACATCACTATCACTTTTTAGTAGAGAACCGATTCGATGTGCGACATGGTTATCACTATCGGTTCTTTTTATAGAAGCGATAGTGATGACCGTCGCATCACTATCGCTTGTTGAAAAGAACCGATTCGATGTGCTCGTGCTTATGACTAAAGTGATGGCGTGCACATCACTATCGCTTTGAAAAGAACCGATTCTGATGTGCCTCGCTAGGTTATATATACCACTCAGACTGAACTCTTCTCTGTTGTTGCTCGGAGGAGATTTCTCGCCGCCACCCGAGAAAATAGCTCATATTGTGTGGTTGGAAGCAATACTTGGGTGAGAAAATTTGAAGTCCTCATAGGTGGGTATTAAGAGGGCAAAATTGAAACCCTATCTTGAGGAGATTCCCCTCTTTTTGCCCTCTTTTGCGGTTTTCTTCAAAATGTGAGATCAGTAATTCTTTAAACCCCTTTAATTTTGCACTGATAATTTCGATATGTCGTCAATAAAGTTTAGGTTGCACTGGAATTGTGTACGTGCTTTCAGATTTCACACTCTTTATTTGACAAGCACATATCTATTTAATTTTGTAGTGCGATCTCTTGTTTATATGGAATTATTATTGCTATCATGTAGTAATGTTATTAGAGTTTAGGCGGTGTAACCTCGTCTCCCGTTCGAGGGTGCTTATTTATAAATATGCTGAACGAAAGGGCATATTTATAATTAGCGATCTCGAATTGTCCACGTTTTTAGCGGTTCGAGGATATATGGTTCGAGCAAGTTTACGAAGCTGTTGTACAACCCGAGTAGATTTGATAGCGTCTCTCTGGTGTTCTCCGGATACACACCCTCTTGACTGTTGTCGAGGCGTGTATCCGGAGAACAATGAAGATCTCAAATTTTCTGAGTTGTACAACGCTTAGAACTTGCCGAACCATATATCCTCGAATGATATTAGGACCTAACCTATTTAGAGATTAGGAGTCATCGTTGGTACCCTTGATTTGTTTAGTTGTAGTAGAAAGATTTGCAAGCTCTTGCACTAGCTATATAATTAGATTATTTGATATCATTGTTGATGTTAAAATTTATGTCTCTTATGTAGGAATTGGAAGCTTTAAACCGGGGAAGAAGCTAGGTATCGATCGGGAGTACATTTATATATCTTGGAACCTGTCCACTATTTTGCAAAGGTAATATTAATTGAAATGATGTCTCAATATTTAAAATAGCTATAGCTAGTTGTCGCTCAGTTTTTCCTTAATTTATTGTGCGAAATTTAATTGCGAGATAGACCGTGAGGAATGGATGTATCGGAAAAGCCATGTGAGTGCTGAATTTCAGAGGGTGTTAAGGAGTTCAAAAAATTGCGTAAAGGCGACATGGTGAGGAGGGTGTAAACTTCATATATTATCCTTGCATTGATTGCACCAATCGAGGAGATTTAACAACTCATCTCAAATTGAGGACCACTTGATTCGACGTGGCTTCGTGAGGAATTACACATGTTGGATCCATCACGGAGAGCAGGGCCGGTCCTGGTATTTTTGGGGCCCGGAGCGAAAACTTATATGGAGGCCCCATCCACCTCATATATATATATATATATATGTATGTATATATATGCATGTATATATATAGTCTTATAAGCACACATCATTGAAGAAATTAATATTCGATGCACAAAAATTACTTCTATAGAACATTTTAAAGTTTATGAAATGTCAAATGTAAATTGTAATCATAAACACTTACTTGGCACTTGACATCATCTTCAAAAATTTCTTCTAACATTTTGTGATACAAAGTCATCGATTATACTATTGATATCAATCTCATCCAATAACTTCTTCTCGATGCATAAAGTCGTCAAATCATTTAACCTTTCTTGAGTCATTGTTGATCTCAAATAGTTCTTCAACAATTTCAATTTTGAAAAGCTTCTTTCAGCCGATGCAACAGTCACAGGCACAATAAATAAGATTCGATAAGCAATGGAGACATTAGGATAACAATCCACCTCTCTAACATGCTCGAAAATCTCCATAGCAGATAATGCGCCATCTGGCAAAGTAAATTTCATAATCTTTAATTCAGAAATAAGATCATATACCTCAACATCAGATGAACCATCATGAGAGAAGGTATCTGCAAATTTAGTGCAACACTCTTCAAGTTCACTATCATTTAATGCCTTCAGGGTGCTTGAGCTCAATAAAAATCCGAATATATCTTTAAACACCATGAGTTCTTTGAATCTGGTCTTTAAAGAAGTGATCGCCATATCAACCAAAACCAAAAAATATTTAACTTCAAAAGCCATCAAGCTTCTAGGATTTCTTCTTGGCAATTACTTTCAACAAATTGTTTCTTCCTTACGGCACGACGCTTTACTAGAAACGATGCCTCTACACCCATGTCATCTGCAATACCTTTTGCAATGTTCAGACAAGAAGAAAACCCCTCATTTCTGTACTTCTCAAAGTATTCCATTATACCTTGTATTTGCTTCAAAGTAGATTCAATGCGCATGGCTGGCGATTGTAGCTTTTTACTCACTTTATTTACAGCAAATAAAACATCATGCCAGATAACCATACCAAGTACAAACTCAAAGCTACCAAGTGCCTCAAATAAATTTTTTGCATCACTTTTGTCCTTAGGTTCAATGTCAGAAGCATGACGTAACTCAGACAAAGCTGACCTTATCTCATTTGCTTGATATCTTATTGCTGTAACACTTTTGATTCGACTCTCCCACTGAGTATTCGACAATGATTTCACAGTTAAACTAGGAACATGTTTAAGCAAAACATTCCACCTTTTCGTAGAACCAGCAAATAATACATATATGCGCTGAACAATTCCAAAAAATGAAACAGCTTTCCCACAAGATTTTGCCATATCACAAAGAGTAAGATTGAGACTATGGCAAGCACATGGCATATACAATGCTCTTGGATTGATATCAATTAACCGTTTTTGTACCCCTTGGTGTTTTCCTTTCATATTGGAACCATTGTCATAGCCTTGACCCCTTATATCATTAATATTTAGGCCAAAGGACTTCATAGCATCAAGCAATACATTAAAAAGCCCCAAACCAGATGTGTCATCCACCTTCAAGAACCCCAAAAGTACTCCTCAATATTTATCTTTCCATCAGACAAATTAACACAACGAACTAATAATGTCATTTGTTCTTGATGGTGACATCGGGGTACAATCTAGGATAATAGAGAATACTTGGCCTCTTTAACAACCTTTATGATAGAACTTGTAATATTAGAAGCCAAAAGTGATATCACTCATTCTGAATTTTATGGTGAGATAATGATAATGAATTTCTTTCTTACGCACACGTCTAAGATGGTCTGCATTACCAAATCAAATTCTGCAATCATCTCAGCACAAGCTAAGAAATTACCATTACTATCATTGTAAAGTCGCTCCTGCTTCCTCTAAAAGCCAAGTTGCGTTTACCAAGAAATTTCAAAATTGCTATTATTCTTAACAAAACTTGCCTCAAGCGTTCTTTCTCCTTTGTTATTTGCTTCTGCAAGTCTTTGTCAATAGTTTCCTCTTTCTGCAGTCTAGTCCTCAATTCATTCCACTTGTTCATATTACTGATATGCTCAACGCTATTTTCATGTTCTTTAAGCTTCTCACTAATATGCCTCCAATTTCTATATCCATCATGTGCTAAGGAACTCGGACTCTTATTAGTGCTAGACTTAAAGATCTTGCGTGAAGCAAAAACTTTGTCAACATGCTTTGAATAAACTAGCCATTTTACGTCATGTACCTGTCCATTGCTTAATTTTCTATAATAATGAGCATATGCAAAATGTCTTGAGGCATCATCTAGAGGGAATTCCATACCTTCCTCTCTTATAGGTCCTTTCTCAACTAATATGTCTCTTATTTTATTATCAAGATTGTCCCAATTTCTTGGATCATAAATATCGAAGTATAAACCGTTTGTTCATCAACATTAGCGGTATGCATGTGTACCCGATGAATTAGCTAGATTCTCAGGGCCACTTACATTGTTATCATCGACGTTGATGTCAACATTGTCCTCTTCTTCAGAAATCCCGATAGCTGATTCCTCTTCCTCCACGGCAACTATCGCCAACTCATCATTTGGGTTCGGCGAAGCACTTGCATTACTCTTTAAAAATTTGTCCATAGCTCCTCTCTGCGTTTCTATGAAGTCATCCAAGACGTTTTTTCTTTTTCTTTTTTCGCAACCGGATGGATATTTTCTAGATGACATGATAACGAACGATGCTGAAAATAATAATATATGTATCAAAGATTAAATAGTGTAAGACTAATAGGAAAAATAGATTAGGAAGATTAATATTCTATTATCCATACGACTATACCTCGGATTAGGGAAGAGGCCACGCCTGTCTGGTCATCTCAACGATCTGCGGTGGCTAACGTCTCCGTCCAAGTCCAATCACAAATAATCGCCTAGGCGGCGAGCGCCCAGCGGCGAGACCCTAAACGAGCTAGCCGCGGCAGCAATTCGTTGTTTGCCCAGACTCGCGAATCGTCGACTCGCCGTTCGCCGATCACGAATTCACGATCGATCGTCGAATCAATTGGAGTTCGCCCGATTCGAGGCGGCTGGGTCTCCCGGAGTCGCGGCGTGTGGCGATATATCTGGCGGAATCAGAATACGGAACGGTGATCAATTGGAGTCACGACCTTCTAGCTGCTGGATACTTGCCTGGATACTTGCGCTCGCGAGTCGCGAGTCTACCCAGGGCCTCTTTATCTATCTTTTGGATACTTGCCTCTGGACTGGGCGGCTTGGTCACCGTGGTGGGCCAAGGCCACTTGCTCCATTGTACACTGGGGGCCCTTGCCGTTGGGGGGCCTAGGGCGGCGCCCACCCTCCACCACGCCAGGCCGGCTCGGCGGGAGGCGAGTAGTACCCTTCCGATATGCAACGAAGATACGGTGGAACCGGATGACGAGTTGCGACTGATATGTTTGAGGAGGATAATTTGGAGCAAATGTTGCGGGATGTGGAGGTAATTACACGGAAGAGAGTTTGAAAAGTTTAAAAGCTTGATAGAAGATTTATGCCAAACCGCTGTTCACAGTTGCAAAGCGGAATACACCAAGTTGGGTTCGGTCCTTGCATTGTTGAATTGAAGGCAAAACACCGTTGGATGATATAAGTTTCAATACACTATTAGTTCTTCTATCGGATCTGCTTCCTGAGGGAAGCGAGTTGCCAACAAGCATTTATGAAGCGAAGAAGCTACTATGTCCCATGGGAATGGAAATAGAAAGGATACATGCATGTCCGAATGATTGCATCTTGTACCGTAATGCACATCGAGGCTGCACGTTTGTCCGGTTTGCGGTGTGCCCGGTACAAACAAAAGGAGAAGCGTAACGACAAGAAGCGTAGAGCGGGCAACGACAAGTGAAGAGGTCACTAAAGGTGCACCGCCAAGGTATTGTAGTACTTGCCCATCATTCCCGTCTGGAGTGGTTGTTTGCAAATTCGAGAGAGGCAAAATTGTTGCGTTGGCATTACGAGTCTCGAAAGGAAGATGGCAAGTGAGACACCTGCGATTCGGCTCAATGGAGAAACATCGATTGGAAACATGAGGAGTTTGGTGCGAAATGAGGAACATAAGATTTGGGTTGAGTACCGACGGAATGAATCCGTTTGGTAACATGAGCGATCGTCCAAAGACTGCCGATTCATTGTGTATCTACAACCTCCCTCCTTGGCTGTGCATGAAGCGGAAGTATATCATGATGACATTACTAATCTCGGGACCCAAATAGCCGGGAAATGATATTGATGTGTACCTTGCACCATTGATCGAGGATTTGATAAAATTGTGGAATGAGGGGGTCGTCATGTGGGATGCGTACAAAAGAGCATTTCACCCTACGGACTATGGTATTTTGCACCATAAATGATTTCCGGCCCTTGGTAATTTGGCGATTCTGATCTGAAAGGAGCCAAAGCGTGTCCTATTTGTGAAGAGGAGACGAGAGTCTATGGCTACCGAATTCCAAGAAAACTGTGTATATGGGTCACCGTAGGTTTCTACCTCGAAGTCATCGATCTAGTAAGATGGATGACAAATTTGATGGGAAGAGGAAGTCCGTTTGGCACCTGACCTATGAGTGGAAGCCAAGTATATTCACGTGTAGAGGATATCGATGTTGATCTGGAAAGAGCCAGAAATCTGTTTGTCCTAGGACCATTTGGAAGAAGAGGTCAATATTCGGGACTTACCGTCTTTGGAAGGAGTTAGATGTCCAGCATTGTATTGATGTCATGCATGTTGAGAAGAATGTCTGCGACAACTTGGTTGGCATCTGCTGAACATACAGGAAGACCAATGATGGTGTCAATGCTCATCGCGACATGGCCTACATGGGAATCGGGCCAGACTTGCGGTGATAGAGGAGGATGGAAAAGGTCCGTACATCCTGCTGCATGCTACACCTGTCCAAGAAGGAGAAAGAAGATCTCTGCAAATGTCTCCAAAGTATTAAAGTTCCATCCGCTACTCCGCGAACATTAAGAAGCTTGTGTCTATGGATGATTTGAAGTTGTTGGGCATGAAGTCCCATGTTGCCATGTCTTGATGACCCAAATGCTCCCGGTTGCAATCCAAATATTCTCCCGAGAGGATGTCGGGTTGGCAATCACAAAGTTGTGTTATTTCTTCAATGCGATCTCCTGCAAAGTTATTGACCCGATGTACTAGACAACTTACAGAGTGAGGTGGTGCGGACTCTGTGTCACCTTGAGATGCATTTCCCACCGTCGTTCTTTGGCGTAATGGTCCACCTTGTTGTTCACCTTGTCGAGAGATTAAGATATGTGGACCCGCTTTCCTCGTTACATGTATCCGTTCGAGAGGTACATGGGTATATTAAAGTCGTGCGTGAGGAATCGGTCGGCTTTGAGGGTAGTATTGTTGAAGGTTATGGGGTGAAGAGGTTATTGAGTTTTGCGTGGACTACGAGTAAAAGACAAGCAATCGGTGTTCTGTATCTCGTCATGAGGCGGACTTGTTGGTAAAGGAACCGTTGGGTCCAAACTAATGAGTCGAGGTTTGATATGTATTGCAAGGCGCATTTCACGCCTTGCGAGAATATAGCGCAGGTTCGTCCATACATCGAGCGGCATAAGTTGATATTACGGGAAGAAAATCCACAAATGGATGAGCTTTCCATCGCACAAGAACACAATGATCGATTCCTCACATGGTTCAAAAAAAGCGAGGTCTCCTTTAGTGAGAATGTAAAATGGTTGGTGACGGACCAAGATTTAATGTCTGAACATGGCAGGGTGCGATATTAATGGTTACACCTTTTACATCGAGAGTCAAGATGCCAAGAGTCTTGTCCAAAAGCATGGTGTGAGTATAAATGCTTTCTCGATGATCATCACTCAGCAGTCTCCCCAACCACAATGAACTCCTACTATGGGCTGATCGAAGAAATTTGGGAGCTCGATTACGGAATATACCAAGTTCCATTGTTCGATGTAAGTGGAGTGCGACTTCCACATGGAGTGAAGGTCGACAAGAGAGGCTTTACTATTGTGGATCTCGATGACTTCGCCTACAAAGATGATCCGTTTGTCCTTCTGAAGCAAGCAACTCAAGTCTTTTACGTGCACGATCCGGCCAATCCGAGGTTGCCGTCGTTCTTCATGGCAAGAGACGGATCGTAGGAGTTGAAGATGTTGTAGATGAAGAAGAGTATAACCAATTCGATGAGATACCTTCATTTGCGAGATGGGGCTTGTCTTAGCGGGGATGACGACACACATAGAGCCAATTACATGCGAGTAGATCATCATGAAGGGCGATTGTAAATAAATGGACTATTATAATGTATGTAAAATAGTTTGCAACGCTTTCAAAGTAAAAATCCAAGGTGATGAATTCTTTGTTTGGAGGCTTGATTGAAATGCATGCAATTTCTCTTTATGCTGCACTTTATGCCATATGTTGTGAAAGAAAATTCCATTTGACAAAATTACTTTTGGGAAAGCTTGTAAATAGTCAAAGCTCATTTCTGGAAATTTTCGTACAATTCTAGATTAATTTGAAAAAGTTTTGACTTTTCTACGCTTTACGCACAAATCATGTCTATGAAATGAATTTTAGCATATTTCTTGAATGAAGTCGCTTTTTCCAAAAATTCTTTTATGGAAAGTTTTGCAGTATCCTGAAATATGTTTTTGCATAATTTCAAATAATTCCAATGACATTTGCAAAAGTTTTACACTCTTTGATCTAATTCTGAAAATGTCTTTGCATGCATGGTTTTATCCGGAAAGGCAATAGTGCAACCTGCACCTTGTGCCATATGTTGCGAAAGAAAATTCCATTTGACAAAATTACTTTTGGGAAAGCTTGTAAATAGTTGAAAGCTCATTTCTGGAAATTTTCGTATAATTCCAGATTAATTTGAAAAAGTTTTGACTTTTCTACGCTTTTACGCACAAATCATGTCTATGAAATGAATTTTAGCATATTTCTTGAATGAAGTCGCTTTTTTCCAAAAATTCTTTTATGAAAAGTTTTGCAATATCCTGAAATATGTTTTTGCATAATTTCAAATAATTTCAATGATATTTGCAAAAGTTTTACACTCTTTGATCTAATTCGAAAATGTCTTGCATGCATGGTTTTATGCGGAAAGGCAATAGTGCAATGAACTACATCGATGTCGGTTTTCATTATAAAAGCGATACTAATAATAAAGCATCGATGTCTGTTTTCTTAAAAAGTGATACTAATGATAAAGCATCGATATCGCTTTTCTTAAAAGAGTGATACTAATGATAAAGCATCAGTATCGGTTTTCTTAAAAGAGTGATACTAATAATAAAGCATCAGTATCGGTTTTCTTAAAAAAGTGATACTAATGATAAAGCATCAGTATCGCTTTTCTTAAAAGAGTGATACTAATAATAAAGCATCAGTATCGGTTTTCTTAAAAAAGCGATACTAATGATAAAGCATCAGTATCGGTTTTCTTAAAAGAGTGATACTAATGATAAAGCAATCTATCGGTTTTCTTAAAACCCCGGCCCATTCTCGCGACCATAGCCATTGGCTTGCACCACGCTTAACCCTAGCCGCCCTCGACCTCCCGGACCCAGTCCAGACTCGAGTCTGCCGCCGCCCTCCTCCCGCCTCGCCGCCCGATGCCTGCCTCGCCTCCCGCCCGTCTTGGGTGCCTCGCCTCGCCCGACGCCCGCCCGCCTCCCGCCCACCCTGGTGCCTGCCTCGCCTCCCCGCCCCGTCGCCCAGTGCCTCGCCTCGCCCCCGACGACCCTCACCTACGGTGCCTCGTCATCTGCCTCCGTCTTCCTCACCTACGGTAAAGCCTCGCCCCCGACGACCCTCACCTCACGCCCGGTGCCTCGTCATCTGCCTCCGTCTTCCTCACCTACGGTAAAGCCTCCTTCAATCCTTGTATGAGCAAGAACATCTATCCGGTCAGAGGCTTGCAAAGGGGCCAGTCGATCTGCGGCTTGGGGACCTTGCATGTGGGGGTTGATTGTTCTGTGAGGATTTGGGTTAAGGTTGACAGTTTGTGACAACAAAATTATCTTTCACCTGCTGCAATGCTTGGTTAGATCATTTTGTTGTTGGCTATAACATGTGAATTTGTGCTATTGTCATTAGGTTTTGATGGTCTGATAGCCTCCTGTCAATATTCAGTATCAATTTGTGCTATTGTTTGCCCATACCTTAGTCTGTTTCATTGTCCATAGAAGCTATTTTCCATTGGAATCGATTCTCTTATTAAGTCGCTAGTCTAACTGCAATGATTCTTTATTAAGTCTTGAATCTGAATGTCCATATATATATCTAGTTCCTTTGTTATAGAATGACAAATTGATTAAGTTCTAAAACGCCAAGTATTGAATCTATCAATTTGTGGTAAGGTTGTTACAAACTTGTCAATATCTTGCCCTAGTGGCGAGGACGGCCTTTTAAGGCAACCCGACATCTGAGAACAACATAAATGATTAATTTGATTTATGCTAGATGTCTTGATACTTTGATTTTCATATTTGTTTACATGTTCCTACCACTTGTTTTGGTATCTGGTGTAGGACCTTATATTTTGTCATGCTTCAAAGTTTAAGAATGTGTTTTACTAGCTATTACATTTCCATGGTTAAAGCAAGTGTACTTGAAGAAAATTAAAACCGAAAAATTAAGAGGTGTATCATGTGAATTATTCTAATTTACGGTGAATTTTGAAATTTCTATTTTTATTGATCGGTTTCTATGTATATGTGAGATTTCTATGTATGTGTGAGATTTCTATGTATATGTGAGATTTCTATCTCGTTAAAGTTCAAAATCGTAACATATGCGTCTCCTCGTTAGAGTACTTGTTTATGAATATGCCATTTCAGCATATTCATAAGCAAGCAGTCTCGAATTGTCCACGTTTTTTGGACAGTTCGAGGATATGTGGTTCGGCAAGTTCCTGAGCTATGTTGTACAACTTCAGAGTTGATTTCGGTAGCGTTTCCCTGGTGTTCTCCGGATACACACCCCTCTTGACCTGTTGTCGAGACGTGTATCTGGAGAACAGCGGGGAGATGCTGCCGAAATTTTCTCTGAAGTTGTACAACGGCTTAGGAACTTGCTCGAACCACATATCCTCGAATGGGATTAGGACCAAACCTATTTAGAGATTAGGGGTTATCGTTGAGTGCGTATTTAGTTGGTCAACGATATTGCATGTTATGTAAACACTAACTTGACCTTCTTGTGTTGCTATTCTTGCAAGTATCGAAAACCAGCCTATTGTTCCCATTGTCTTGCAAGTATTATTGCCATTGCATTAGTACATTAATGCTCAAATTCTCTGTTGATGTTGTGAAATCTGAAACTTGTTGGTATAAGTAAACATCTGCTAGTGCTAAATTCACTTGTCATATGGAATGGGCTTTTGTTTTTTATCGAGCATAGGTTAGAGTTTAAGTTATGTAACCCACATGTATCCGTTCAATTTAGAGATTAGGAGTTATCATTGAACTTATTTAGTTGGTCAATAGATAGACTTTTGTTCGAACAATTGCATACTATGAATTATCTGTTGATCCTTTACAAGATTTATTGTCAAGTGCATATAGTAGCTTCAAATTGCTTTCTCTCATGTCACACATATGACCTTATCGGATAAGAAAACTCAAAATGTCGCAACTAGAGAGCATCGGCTCGTCGCCGAACAGTAGAAGGTGTCTTCGAGGGCCGAGCATGGTTCCAATTACTAAAGGGCCGAGTAAGGTGAGGAAGACCCGAGGACCAAACAAAGGGGCTACAGGAGAACGCCGCAGTTCTCCGCTTCAATGCCACTTGGGTGCCGACGGGCCCTCCTAAGTACATGGGGCGATATCGGTCATTTCTTGGCCAATTGGTGAGGAGAGTGCCCATAACAATTAAGGATTGGAGAAAGGAAGTCGTGAAAGCGTAAGAATCGGTTGTGGGGCGGGGTTAAGGGTAAATGGATTATAGAGGAGGAAGATGAACCCAAAGCGAGGCAGTGACGCCTTGAAGAGGATGGGTGTGGCCTTGAGGCACTTCAAGGCCCTTATGCACAGCCGAGTACGCGTCTTTGAAAGGCCGTACACCATTCGAGAGGTATCCATTTGTGACCCCGATGTTTGGGCGGAGTTCACGAGGATGAAGGGTGCGCCCGAGGCGAGCACCGAGAGAGAGGAATACCGCTGTCGGAGGCATAACACGCACCCGCACCACCTCGTCTGAGGCTATGAGGGAAGAAGGCGAGTGGGCGCGACTAGCCGAGGAGCTCGCTCACTCCGGACGGTGATGCCTTACTCCCACATATCGAGGAGCAGACGCAAGCGGGTATTAGCGAGGACAAAGAAAATCACTGACGGGCAGCTTGTAGTTGCAAACCACTGCTACCGCTCAAGTCGTCTCTACCATCGTAAGGCATCTAACTTAGTACAATACAATTGACCCAACTTGTTGTATTTCAAATCTAATTAGTACTAAGCTTATTACGAGGAAGAGGTAAGCCAAATGAAAAGAACGAGGATCTTCCTAAGCCAAGGGTCGAAGGACATCTCTCGTCTGCGATCGGAAGTCCGACCATAAGGGCGGAGTGCTTGCCGTGGGGCGGGACACACGAAGAAGTCCTACTTTCAAGATGACGACTGCGAGTGCCGTATCAAGGTCATGGCGAGGCATGTGCGGGCGCCTCAAGGACACACTAAGGGAGCGGTGAGGAGGAGATTAAAGAGGAGATGAGGGGAGATGATGGCACGTGAGGAGGAGATAAGAGGGAGATGATGGCACGTGAGGATCGCTGAGGGCGAGATGATGGCGATGATTTCCAGTCGAGCGGATGCCCTCGACTCTCATAGAGAAGTCGTGCCCGACCTAGCAGCTGCGGTTCCAAAAATGATAAGACCGGTCCCCAGCTGAAGGTAATAATTAATTTTTCCTGAGTTAAAGCTACGAGTGTAACTCCGCAATGTTTTTCCTCAAGTTGTACACTTCTTGCAGGTGCCTGCGAAGTGCCAGCTCACCATCATGACGGAGGATGGATTTCCCGTCGAGGCTGCACGCGGGGTTGCATTTCCATGCAACGAGACCGACACTGTGCATGGTCAGCCTGTGGGGAAGGGCTACATGAGGTGCAGTGGACTACGTCCCACGAAGACTTCTTATCACATGTGCTCGATTTCCCCCAACGAAGATATTACCACTCTCGGGCAAGCACGCATGTCGTTCATCAAGTGGCCCACGACGGGTGTCGTCTTGGTCAAGGTAAAAAGTCCTCCACGTCTTCTCTACCATTCCAGATACTCTGCGATGAAGTTAAATATATGCGTGCCGAGGGTTCCTCCTGCGCTTGCTCCTGCTCCTGCGCTCGATTACTGCTCCTGCGCCTCACTTTGCTCCCCGCTCTCTGCTCTGATCCTACTCCTGCTCCTCCGCTTTGCTCCTGCCTCTGCTCCTGCGCTTGCGCCTCCTCCCGCCTCTGCTCCTGCTCCCACTGCTCCAACCGCAGTGATGACACAGAGTGCAGACTGGCGTGTAAAAGGACAAACACGACACCAGAGAACCACAGGAGGCCTCCGAGACTCCTTCCGCCAAGAGGGCAAAGGACAGAGGCCTACAACGCCCTTAAGGTACTGAAAAGCCCATTTGCTCCGATCTCGGAGACTCCTTGACCCGAAAGAAAAAGTCAAGACAGAGCCACAGGCACCCTGTATGATTATAAGGCCTACGAGCATGGAAAGCCCCTGATTGCATCGCATGAACTAAATGATCTAGGCAGGTGGACTCGCATCCTCCATGGATGGTACCTTGATAAGGTGAAGGGGGAAGAGCGTCGAGTCGACTTCAACGTGAAGTATAAAATGGTACATTTTCACCGTGACGAGAATGGAACATTCCCCGTCAGTTTGAGGATCTATTCCGTGTGTACCAAATGACAAACCGTCGATATTTCTACTTTACGATCATGGACGCGTGAGTATCACACCATATAGCTTGCGCTCATGACTTTTATAGGATTTTGCATTATGTTTTCTCACATTCAACACGAGTTGTAGGATAATGAGACAACGAGCCGTGACGCATCTACGAAGTTGGGTTTGTCGACCCGAGCTTGTGTTCTGCGACCATGGCTAGGCTTCAACCGGTGTTCGTTGCTAGCTACATCAAGGGGTATTGCATCTTTGAATCGAATAAGGACTTCATTGTATTGCCGTACCACGAGTAAGTAGTACTTTTCGATTCAATTACTTGTACGCACTTAAAACCGTATGTGAACTAATTTTCTTGCACTACATTTTATTTAATAAGCAACCATTGGGTTCTACTCGTCCTCGTTCGAGTGAAAACACAGATCTACACATTTAACTTTCGATCGAGAAGAGACCGATGGCATCTGCGATCAAGCCTTCTTTGCGTAAGTAAGCACATTATTGTAACCAAACACATCGAGGAATTTAACTACGTTTATTTTTTGACTCAATGGTGCTCTCCAATGTATGTAGGGGTTTCTCGGACTATGTTGATGAAGGAGGGCGCGACTGACGACAAAAAGGGCAAGACAACTGCTGATATAAGCGATTTAAGGTACAAGTGCCTAGCATATATATGATTAATTTTTTGACATCTAATCTTCGTGGGCTGAATTTCTTTTCTCTCTTCACAATGCCATCAACAGGCAGCGATGACCATTGCGCTTCTATGTCATGCAAGACATGCTCATCATGGTCGGCAACTCACAACTTTTCCTAAGGTATATGTACGTGCATAATAATATACTTAGCCTTTTACATAGAAATTTTGAAACTGAAATTAATACATCATTTCTATTTTGCGAAGATCAATATCCGCCAGAAGAGTTTAGACAACAAAGCACTCAACAATTCTGAGACCACTTATGCGATGGTACTGGTTAGAAGTTATATCGAGGATGGCGAGTTTAGAGATCCTGAAGCATCCTACTAGTCCATATGTAAACAATATTAATAATATATGTCAATGTGATATGTATCAGAGGAAGTCCATGTACTGATTGTCAAGCATGTTTGTGTTGTATATTGTGAACGACTATGATATATATGTGTTGTAATTAAAGCGTTTCTGTTATGTGAATATCATATATGCATCCTGCGCTCTGTATTGCGAATGTGATGATATATATTGTGCATCTTGTTTTAATCATGCTTTTTTGGAGAATTTGCAAAATGGCACACCCCAATGGTCATCGGAATCGGTTCTTTAAGGGAAGTGATTCGATGACCACCTCATCGAATCGGTTCTTTAAGAAAAGTGATTACGATGAACCGAATCGGTTCATCGAATCACTTTTCTTAAGAACCGATTCTCGATGAGGGGTCATCGAATCACTTCCTAAAGAACCGATTCTGATAGTCATCACAATCACTTCCCTTAAAGAACCGATTCTGATGACGTTTTATCACGATCGGGTCAAAACCGATTGTGATAGCTCCACCTCATCACTATCTAAAGACATCGTATCGCCACTAGAACCGATTCTAATGCTAAAAAAGAACCGATTCTGATGTGCCGTTCTGTAGTAGTGTTCTTCAATGGTACTAGTTATAAGAAATGTCCATGTCATCTATAGATAGCATATAGACAACCTCTTTAATGGATTAGCTATAGCATTGTCTATAAAATTAAATATTGGCCCACATGTAATAGATAATAAATGCATTGGAATCAGTTATAGTCTGGCTCTAAATTAGTAGCCGGTCTACATCTCTCTCCTCATTTTCTCTCTTCCACCTAAGCAAAATACTGAGATGGCACCCTTATAGCTAGCTGAAGTGGCACTATTGGAGATGCTCTTAGGATATCAAGCGAAGTCTTAAAATTTGACAGCATGTAAGAACACTGTCGTCTTACTTGAGTGAATTGACAGCTGTACAACTAATTACTTAAGTACCAAACTAAAACTCGCAAATCTAAAGATTTATATCATCTTTTTTTTTATCTTTGGGAATTAGGATAGACTAATCCAACTCTACCGCCGGCCAGCTCATGCTTACTCAGTTAGTTATCCTTGCATGACGCTGGAAGGTAGAAATCTAGATCAACTTCACTATAGCACCTAAAAATATATGTAAGAACCAAGGAATGACATATGATTATCGGTGAAGCCATCTTTTTGCCGAGTCAAGAGACGGATAAAATGATCAAGCAAATTAAGTCAGCAATTGTGAGGTCCTTACACTCATAATTAATGTCAGTTTCCCTTTGGAGAATATCACCATGACACCATGATTACAAATTGTAGTCAAACAAAGATAAGAGTACGTTACAGTCGTTGAAAATCAAATAACTAAATTGAATCAATCAAATAATTAAACTGAATCAATCAAAGCAGCTAATTTTGAAACACGAAGCTCAAAGGTAAGCTAGCTCTTTCTTGGTTATGAGCCAAGAAAATCAAACATTTGACTCCATTATTTACACACATATTTTTAATGCTCTCAAGGCAAGTAGACTAAAAACCCTTCCATCAGAGTCTCAGAGGTTATGAAACTGTCAATACCTACTTTGGAACAATCCTAAACCTGAAGTGAGAAAAAAGGGGAAAAAATAGTTGTATTAGGGTAAAAGAACAGAGTGGAACCCAATGTTTGAAATTTCGTTTTTGGACCACATCTCAAGATGGCTGAATTTTCAGGCAAAATCCTGATGAAATTCAAAAAGCAAATTTGAAATCCGATAAATTTGAACCCAGGAAAACCACAATTTTGGCAAAATTGGCCAAAAATTTAAGTAATTTTCAACCCCAGTGAAATGGTCTACCGAGTCTAAAAAAATATTTAAAAATCATGCAAGCATTTATCTACATTAATTTCATATATGTTTGAATGCTAAATACTAAGAATTTGCAAATAAAATTCCCAAGTTATGGTTTAGGCCGAAATCCAAGTTAGGACGTAGGATTAGGGTTACATAATTTTTATATGTATTATTTTTTACAAGCTTTTCATATGTATTCCTCATAAAAGGTATTATAATTCTCCAAAAAAATGATGCGAAATTCGGTCTGAAAAGCCGAAATCTCAGTGAAATTCATTGAGATTTCATCGAAATTTACTAAAATCACTGTTGCAAACCCTAATTTTTTTTAAAAAAATTATCCCGTCGAGATTTGGAATCTCATCCCGACAAAAATCCAAAATTTTGCATTTCGGTTGAGATTTCCAAAGATAACTAGAAAATTGACGTCATAGTTAAGTGCAAGTGTCATCTACTCTTACTTGCCATTTTCATTCAGTGCAGTGACAGAAAATACGGGACAAAATCGTCTTACATCCGAAAGGAGGTGACACCGGCGTAGCTAAGAGTATTTTGGTATGTACAAGCAAGCGACCTTGTCAAGATAGCAACTATGAATCGATCCGCAGGAGTACACCTTCTAGGCAAGAGAGAATTAACAAATTGCCTTCTAAAATCCAATTTGACCCAGACCATCTCAAGTTAATTATATATCTCAAAGAAAGTGACACAAAGGCTAGCTAGCCGTATATGGAACTAACATTAGCAAAGAAGTTCAACAGGACTTGAACTTCGTCTCCAAAGATATCTTTAAACTATACAGGAGCAGGATCGGACGGCCATGATCACCGTGAACGGTCAACGTTCGCGTCGACGCATGCAGCTTGATCCCGCCTATCGATCTGACCGTGAGGCGCCGTTTGATCAACAAGGCAACGGACATGAGCGCCTTTTCGAGTCTCAACACCGATCCGCTTATCATCCTAGCTGGACATACATGATTTGTTTAACAGTTATGGATTGTATATAGAACTATGCAAGTGGCTACATCAGCGCGGCACCTATCGCGGCGAGAGAATTAAAGAGAACAGAGACATTCAGAATACAGCATGGAATGATTCTTTCTGATCTGAGGCTGATTACTTTATTTTTCCGGGTATTGGCTTAATTAGCAATGTTGCAAGTTTTTCCTTGCAAATCTAGCCCCGTGTAAATGTAATTATAAAAATAATCCCTCTCCGACCGCGAAAAACATCGGTAAGTGATATATATCACCTGTCATATCTGTGTACCGCGGTAGGAGCCCAAACTTATTGTAATAGCTGGTGGGGCCACCACGTTAGGCTTATTGCCCTGTACCTTGGCTTGGCAGCTAGGTGTCAAGCACCACAGGCGCGACAGTGGCTTTGCAATAGGCGGTTTGGCAACACAGGCTGCCAGAGGCAGGGCAGCAGAGCCTGTTGAGGTCGTCGGCCTGTCACGGTATATAGACAAAGCAAGTGACACATGTATCACTTACTGGAGCATATGTAGTCGAAAAGAGGGATACTTTTATAAATTTACTCAAACATGCCAGGTTTAAAAAATATATATATGTAAAGGGAATTGCTAAATAGCACTCGAGTGTTTTTTTGTTTATGAGCACTCAATTTTTTTGTCTAAGATATTACTTTGTGATCCATGGTGTTTCTTCATTTTGATTTTCTATAAATTTACTCGTCAACATGCTAGATTTGAAAAAAGGCCATACATATGCTCAAAATTTAAGTGCTATTTAAAAAAAACACTAAAAAAAAAAAGGCTAAAAAAAAGCTAAGGCTTCTCATTTTTACGAGCTAGGATCAGGGATGCAGGCATGTTGACTAAGCATGCACCTCCAACCCTCCATGCATGCAGGAAGCTAGGTACGGACAAACTCTCCGTTGATGCCAGGAAGCTCACGAGGTCAGGCGGCTACGAACACGCACGCGCGTGAAAAACGAAACGATTATCAGCGAGCTTCCCATAGGACAAATTAAACAAGTGGTAGTACGACCGCATGCCAAGTCCAAGCTCGCACAGTGCCTGACTTAGCTAGATATGTTAAATGTGCATGTTGTCAAGGTCAAGCAAGGTTAGATGAAGAAGCTCTCCTCCTCACCAACTTCACGGACGCCGGCGCCGCTTCCATATATATAGCAATATCGATCCACTCCTACGGCTGCAGGTTAAGCCCATGCAGAGGCAGAGCAGATTAATTACAGCCTTCCTCCTGAAGGCACGCAGCTCCAAACAGGAGTTTCTCTAGGACAAGAAGCTAGCAGCTAGTGCAGAGAGAAGCTAGCTAGCTATTGCAATTTGCAAGTATATATCTACTGAGAGAGAGAGAGATAGGTACAACTAATTAGGATGGATCGGGAGATCCACCGGATGGCGAGCCTGCAGCGGGACAGCTCGCTGTGGCGGCGAGGCGACGACGTGTTCTCGCGGTCGTCGTCGCGGTTCCAGGACGAGGAGGACGACGAGGAGGCGCTGCGGTGGGCGGCGCTGGAGCGGCTGCCGACGTACGACCGCGTGCGGAGGGGCATCCTCATGGCGGAGGATGGCGGCGAGAAGGTGGAGGTGGACGTGGGCCGCCTCGGCGCCCGCCAGAGCCGCGCCCTCATCGAGCGCCTCGTCCGCGCTGCCGACGACGACCACGAGCGCTTCCTCCTCAAGCTGAAGGAGCGCATGGACAGGTAAATCGATCGGCCTGCAAACTGATAAGCGCCAGTGCGCGGTGATTAGCAGATTTGATTAGCGATTAAGAGAACTGTGCACGTACGCACGTACGCATGCAGGGTTGGCATCGACTACCCGACGATCGAGGTGCGGTTCGAGAACCTGGAGGTGGAGGCGGAGGTGCACGTCGGCAACCGCGGCCTCCCCACGCTCCCCAACTCCATCACCAACACTGTCGAGGTGAGCAACGCATGCAACTGATTATTAATTTCTATTTCTTCATCAACCAACCAAACAAACAATGGCCAATTAATTGGCCATGTATGATTATCATGTACTCTTGTACAGTTGTACGTATAATATATATATTGTAGCTGGTCTTTTGTCTAACTCGACGCTACTTAAGGGTTATTACAAGATTTTTTAGCGGCAATTAACCGGCTGTGCGTCAAACCAAAACGATGCATGTCTCATCGCGCGAACTCATACGTACATATATAAAAAGAATTAACAATTCATATTAAATTTAATGTACATAAAAGACTTCATTTTCATGTTTACTACTTGCACTTACGCTACAATCTTTTTTTTTTACTGCAAACAAGAGTTTTATTTACTGGACAAGCTAGACAAATCGCTAGCTGCTAACCTTGCAAGCTTATGTGCTAAAACATTACAACTCCTAGCACGAAAAGAAACATCAACTCTACTAAAACCACCTGACATAAGCCACTTTATTTCTTCCAAAATAACACCATTGATGCCATTATCCTCTTCGTGTTCCTTCAAAGATGTATACAATCATGACGCATCGCTTTCCAACATCAATTTTGGATTCTTGATAGCCATATATTTGGGCGAGAAAGGCAACCGGAATTTGGTTTGTTGCTGCAATGCAAGTGAAGCGGCTTGCCTGGCAGGGGTTAGGTTAGGTGAGCCGCGAGTGGCTTTTCCGGTCAAACTAACGTTCGACCGGGCAACGGCAGCTGGCTCGGCTAATCTGCCACATGCTGGGGAGGCCACCGCGAGAATATTACTCCAATCAGTAGAAGCTAACCAACACGCGGTTTTGGCACCAAACACACGTCGCATAATTGTTCTTTATACCTTTTCGGCTTCTAGCTATCAACTACCATCGTGGAGATTGGTCCAAATTAACCACCACTTGTCCATGCATTATACTAGGATATAATTCGTCGCTTTCAAGATTCTTCTTCTCTCCGTTCTCGCATTTAAATAAATAAAAATATATACATGCCATAAAAAAATATACATGTCTGTATGTTAAGTGCACTAGCGCGTTCTTGCCCTCCTGTAGAGTATTTGATTATTTTATTAGCGTATGTTAAGAATACGCATGCATGTGTGTATGTGCAGTACGTGAATATAATATGTGTGAGTTGTGGCCGTCTGTTTTGTATCTAAAAAAGTCATAATTCTAAATCTAAAATAAGTATGAAATGATACAAGGAAAAACCTTTATAACGTGGGGCCCGGTCAACTGCGAAACCTATTTCGAATGAACAACCAAACCATCCGTCTCGACCCCGTCCCGCCATCTCTGCCCTCTTCCACGGTTCCACCATCCATGGCCGCCGCCGGCGGCTGCCCCCGGCGCCTCCACGCCTGTTCCTACCTCTCAGAGCCTCTTTGCATATCCATCCACGCGGCGGAATCGATCTCCTCCATGACGTGCGACCGTCGCGCGGCGGCCGCTGGCGCGTGGTTCTGCGGCATTTCGTCCAGCACATGGCGGGCGTGCCCCAAGTACCAGTAACCTTATCGTTTCGTCGATGCGATTGCTTGATATGCTTGAGCTAACTTTTGTATATCTATGGGCTGAGATGCGCTAAAAATGGTTGTCTTGTTGGTGCTTCTGCTATGCTCCAGGCCATCGGGAACGCGCTGCGCATCTTCCCCAGCAGGAAGCAACCCATGACCGTCCTCCACGACGTCAGCGGCATAATCAAGCCCCGGAGGTAAAAACATGATCTGCCTGTTCATGTAGCATTTTCTGCGTGTCGCGGTGCTAACGATCCATGTTCTTGTTTTCTTCTCCCTAGGATGACTTTGCTATTGGGACCTCCTGGGTCAGGCAAAACCACGTTGCTGCTGGCGCTGGCCGGGAAGCTCGACAAGGACCTTAAGGTCTCGGGGAAGGTTACCTACAATGGCCATGGGATGCATGAATTTGTCCCGCAAAGGACAGCTGCGTACATCAGCCAGCACGATCTCCACATTGGGGAGATGACTGTGAGGGAGACATTGGCCTTCTCGGCACGGTGCCAAGGTGTTGGTACCAGATATGGTATGCGCCTGAATGTTGGCTTATTCGAGACTATTTAAATGGCTGTGCCATCTTTGTGATAAGTACTGAGCTTTGTTTGTTTTCCTTGTAGAAATGCTGACTGAGTTGGCAAGAAGGGAAAAAGCAGCGAACATCAAGCCAGATCACGATATCGATATCTACATGAAGGTGAGGATGCTACCACATAAGAGCTAGCATTCTGTATTTCTTATAACTATGTATGTAACTAGCATAGCATTGAACACAATCATTTCAGTAGGACTTCTCACGTATATTATACTTGTCTATTGCCAAAGTAGGTGACACTTGTTTCATTACCTTTCTCCTGTAGGCCTCGGCCATGGGAGGACAAGAATCCACTGTTGTTACAGACTACATACTGAAGGTACGGTCTGCTAGCTGTGGATCTAACTGAAGCACTACAAGGATGATATCTTATCGGACATTTGTTTATTGATAAGCTCTCATGCCTGCTGCTCTGCTTGGTGATTGCAGATATTGGGATTGGAGATTTGTGCTGACACGGTGGTAGGAAATGAGATGTTAAGGGGTATATCTGGTGGCCAACGGAAGCGTGTCACAACAGGTATCACTTACTCCGCACCTATATGTAATGAAATAGTTTAATTGTCCTAAATTCTAATCGTCTGATTGTTTTACATACCTTCCACGCATAGGTGAAATGCTTGTTGGTCCAGCAAGAGCTCTGTTCATGGACGAGATATCCACTGGACTGGACAGCTCCACCACATACCAGATTGTGAATTCCCTTAGGCAAACTATCCACATCCTTGGCGGAACTGCTGTCATCTCCTTGCTCCAGCCAGCGCCTGAAACATACAACTTGTTTGACGACATTATACTCCTCTCTGACGGGCAGGTTGTGTACCAGGGCCCCCGTGAACATGTGCTCGAGTTCTTTGAGTTCATGGGCTTCAGATGCCCTGCCAGAAAGGGTGTTGCTGACTTCTTGCAGGAAGTATGTGCACTATCTATAAATTCCTATGTCAATTAGTTAATCTGGTTGTCAAAGATGAATGGTACTGATATATCTGAATACATTGAAAAGGTAACTTCAAGGAAAGACCAGGAGCAGTATTGGTATAGGCGTGACAGGCCATACCGTTTCGTGTCTGTGAAGCAATTTGCAGATGCATTCCGTTCCTTCCATGTGGGCAAGTCCATACAGAATGAGCTTGCAGAGCCATTTGATAGGACCAGAAGCCACCCTGCTGCTCTGGCCACTTCAAAGTTTGGTGTCAGCAGGATGGAGTTGCTCAAAGCCACTATTGATAGAGAGCTTCTACTCATGAAGAGGAACGCATTTATGTACATCTTTAAAGCTGTTAACGTAAGCTCATATCTTCTGTATGTTTATTTCGATTATTAGGATGAAGATTATTAGATGGCATCAATCTGAACTTTTTCATCATTGCAGCTAACTCTAATGGCGTTGATCGTGATGACCACATTTTTCCGTACCAACATGCACCGCAATTTTAATTATGGATCGATCTATATGGGGGCACTGTACTTTGCTCTGGACACAGTCATGTTTAATGGTTTTGCTGAGCTTGCCATGACTGTCATGAAACTTCCTGTTTTCTTCAAGCAGAGGGATCTTCTTTTCTTTCCTGCGTGGGCCTACACCATACCATCGTGGATTCTTCAGATACCTATCACGTTTCTTGAAGTTGGAGTTTATGTTTTCACCACATACTATGTCATTGGATTTGATCCCAGTGTAAGCAGGTAAAGAATTGATGCACATGTCTCCATGTCTGAAGAATCCAAGACATAGATGCTTCTTTCATCTATGCTCTCTCTCTCTCTCTCTCTCTCTCTCTGGCAATGAAGTAATTAAATGAACATGCCACAGTAAAAGAATTTGTTCTATGAAGTCTAAATGATTACTTGTTCTCAGGTTCTTTAAGCAGTATCTGCTGCTCCTTGTGCTCAATCAGATGTCATCTGCACTGTTCCGCTTCATTGCTGGAATCGGAAGAGACATGGTTGTGTCTCACACCTTTGGACCCTTATCATTGTTGGCTTTCGCAGCATTGGGTGGCTTTATCCTTGCAAGACGTAAGTTACTGGATGGGTCATGATAACTTGAATGTTGCTATCTCTACTTGACATTGATGGCTTTAGATGCTAATCGTTGCTTGCATGATTCCATGTTGATCTTCTTTCTTTTTTTTTTTTGGGTCTTTTCTAGCTGATGTGAAGAAATGGTGGATTTGGGGTTACTGGGTATCTCCGCTGTCATATGCTCAGAATGCTATTGCAACAAACGAATTTCTGGGGCACAGTTGGAACAATGTAAGTACCCTATCTCTTGACAAGAAATCAAACTTAACACTTGCACAATAGAAAATTCAACACGTATTCGCATGTTACAGATTCCTCCCGGAACAAATGAGACTCTGGGAGTTAGCGTGCTTAAATCTCGTGGTATCTTTACTGAAGCTAAGTGGTACTGGATTGGGCTTGGTGCCTTGATTGGATACACTCTCCTCTTCAACCTGCTCTACACCATATCCCTTTCAGTTTTGAGTCGTAAGTATATTTAGAAGATTATTTTTTGTTTTATAGACCCAAGAATTAGCTAAGCAACATTTGTAAGTTATGAGATAATAACTATGGCTACTTCTTTTTTCCTTTTTTTTCAGCATTTGCCGACTCTCACCCATCAATGTCTGAAGAGGCATTGAAAGAAAAGAATGCCAACTTAACCGGTGAAGTTCTAGAGGGTCATAAGGAAAAGAAATCCAGGAAGCAGGAGTTGGAATTGTCCCACATTGCTGACCAAAACTCTGTGATTAGCAGTTCAGATTCTAGTCCAAGCAGGAAGGGGATGGTACTCCCATTTGCACCACTGTCACTAAGCTTTAACAACATAAGATACTCAGTGGACATGCCAGAGGTAAAGTTCCTTTCAATGAACGATGAGTACACAAATATATTTTTATACCCAAGTTTGCTTACCCAGTTATATTGTTTCATTCACAGGCAATGAAAGCACAAGGAGTAACGGAAGACCGCTTGTTGCTTTTAAAGGGTGTTAGTGGTTCCTTTAGGCCAGGAGTACTCACTGCATTGATGGGTGTGAGTGGTGCTGGAAAGACAACTCTGATGGATGTGTTGGCAGGGAGAAAAACTGGAGGATACATAGAGGGGGATATCACCATCTCAGGCTATCCAAAGAAGCAAGAGACCTTTGCACGTATATCAGGATACTGTGAGCAAAATGATATTCATTCTCCACATGTAACAGTATACGAATCACTTGTATTTTCTGCATGGCTGCGGCTTCCTTCAGATGTCGATTCAGAAACAAGAAAGGTGAGTTAGCTAGATTATAAGCAAATAATCAGGTCTTGAATTTTTTGTCCTTAACTGATTGGAGATCTTACTTTCTAAACTCTGATAACAGATGTTCATTGAGGAGGTCATGGATCTTGTAGAGCTCACATCATTGAGGGGCGCACTTGTTGGGCTTCCTGGAGTGAATGGTCTATCAACTGAGCAACGCAAGAGGTTAACTATTGCTGTGGAGCTTGTTGCTAACCCTTCGATCATTTTTATGGATGAGCCAACATCTGGTCTTGATGCTCGGGCGGCTGCAATTGTGATGAGGACTGTTAGGAACACTGTTAACACTGGTAGGACCGTTGTTTGCACCATTCACCAGCCAAGTATTGACATATTTGAAGCATTTGATGAGGTGATTATTTCTTCATTCTCTTGTTGGGTGGTTATCCTTACCTTTATCACATAAGGTCATATATTGACTTTGTTGTTGTCATTTATGTATGAATCACAGCTTTTCCTAATGAAGAGAGGAGGAGAAGAAATATATGTTGGCCCAGTGGGCCAGAATTCCTCAAAATTGATTGAGTACTTTGAGGTAAGAAGAAAAGTAAATCAAACAGTTATCACTGCATGTTGTAACACTTACTGCCAGCGAAATCACATCGAACCTAAATCCTTTTGTTCATTTGTTCAGGGAATTGATGGCATTAGTAAGATAAAAGATGGATATAACCCAGCAACATGGATGTTGGAAGTGACCTCTACTGCCCAAGAGGAGATGCTCGGGATTGATTTCACTGAAATCTACAGACAATCAGAATTATATCAGTAAGCCTCCCCACGTGCCATTCTGATGCACTGCAGTAGTCAGGTGTATTTGAATGGCAATTCTAATTACTTTGAATTTTTGCAATTTCAGAAGGAACAAGGAACTCATAGAGGAGCTAAGCACACCACCTCCCGGTTCTACTGATCTCAACTTCCCTACACAGTACTCTAGATCGTTCGTTACACAGTGCCTAGCTTGCTTGTGTAAGCAGAAGTGGTCATATTGGAGGAACCCATCCTACACAGCAGTGAGATTACTCTTCACCATCGTCATTGCGCTAATGTTTGGAACGATGTTCTGGGACCTCGGAAGGAAAACGTACATATTTTAACTTCTATTCTCGCCACTTCTATTTTTTGTTAATAGTAGCTACTTTGTGTAGCATATATTCTGATGCCTTACTCATATCACGGTGCAGTAAAAGCAACAGGATCTATTCAATGCCATGGGATCAATGTATGCTGCAGTTCTTTACATTGGAGTGCAAAACTCGGGTTCTGTTCAACCAGTGGTGGTGGTGGAACGAACAGTCTTTTACCGAGAAAGAGCAGCTGGCATGTATTCAGCATTCCCATATGCATTTGGACAGGTAATTTGTCTTAAGAGACTCAGTTTACATAGTTTCAAACTTTCAAGATATGGATGCGCAACTGTAAAGAGTTGAATTCCCGTGAAATCTCACGTTGTGGTTGAACACGTAAGGCAGTTGAGAACAGATATTCGTTAACATTGTCAAGTTCTTTTGGTCCCGGAACCTAACAATTTCGCTTTGTCCTTTTGTAGGTTGCGATTGAATTTCCATACATCCTGGTTCAGACTCTGGTATATGGCGTACTAGTCTATTCAATGATTGGATTTGAGTGGACTGCTGCCAAGTTCTTGTGGTACTTGTTCTTCATGTACTTCACCCTGCTATATTTCACATTCTACGGGATGATGGCAGTAGGCTTGACACCAAACGAGAGCATAGCAGCTATCATCTCATCAGCATTCTACAACGTATGGAACCTCTTCTCTGGATATCTGATCCCCCGACCTGTAAGTTACTCTCCCCTTGCAATTTTGCTTTGCCATGGTTACTTGTTGCTTTTAGAACCTAGCCGGCAGTGCATCACATGACTCACGCATTTAACTTTTCCTTCAGAAAATTCCTGTTTGGTGGAGATGGTACTCTTGGATTTGCCCGGTTGCATGGACATTATACGGATTGGTTTCCTCCCAGTTTGGTGATATCCAACATAACCTCGAGGACGTCGAAAACCAAACTGTGGCCCAGTTTATCACAGAATACTTTGGCTTCCATCACGACTTCCTCTGGGTTGTCGCAGTGGTGCACGTCGGTTTCACCATGATTTTCGCCTTCCTGTTCAGTTTTGCGATCATGAAGTTCAACTTCCAGAAGAGATGAGGAAGAGTCGTTCTTTTGCATTCGTTGTATTGGCACTTGGCAGAGGATGCACTACTGCAGCACAACATCGATTGCCACTGGATTAAGCTAAGTAGTTATCCTGTAAATGATGTAGAGACCATTTTCTATTTCAAGCATGTAGAGTTCATACATCTATACCCAGTAGAATTTATAGGTAAGGCTAACAAGCCATGTTGAGCCTCCTGCCTATTGACCAGCCCTAGCCGATGCTTGTCAGAGGCTATCAAGTGATGCTGTCATTTTTTTGACGAATTAAGGGAAGCAGAAATTTTGTTGATTCAGTCCCTTGTGCAACATGGAATCGCTACCCAATTCTCCACTCGAATTGATGTCCATTAAACCGTGTTCCTCGGTAAATATGGACCATATCGTGATCATGAGTTGTGACAGTCATTTGGCTGGTAGCATGCAGCAGAGAAAAATTTTACAAAGCAATTGTTTGATATGTGGATCTATATAAATAAAAACAATCGGTAATATTCAAGGCACCTCATTCGTTTTAAGGACAAGAAAATTCCACAATAATCCTAAAAATGAAAAATCCTATAAATTCTCACATTAATCGAAGAAAAAGTTCTCCACCACTTATAGTATTAAAGTTATACAACAAATACAATGATACTCTAATAATAGGAAGTAGAGTTGTATATCAAAGATAGCTGTAACATAACATCTAGCTGTGCAGTTGCGCGAGTAAATCTACTAGTTTGATTAATGACAGAAGACAGTGTATATCTTTGCAATGCAATGATGCCTGGTACCCTGGTATATGGTGAATCCTTAAAGTTACTGAATAGATGGTATTTTAGAATTTTGCACTTCAACAGAGTCACATATAGAAATAATCTCATCGTTCTCCTTTATTAGCTCACTTATTGCTTTTAGATGTTGTGTATTATTTTATTCCACAACAATAAATGAAATTAGAAATAATGAATGGTAAATATATACAAATGAAAAAACTTGCCTTGAAATTATAGAATGACATGTATTCATAAACAAAATTTAAAAGTTAAAATGATATGTATTCAGAAATAGAGACGCACTCGTTATGAGATGCATTTATGCCAGCGAGGCCGACAGCAAAAACCGTGTTTAGAGGAGTTATAGAACTGTAAAAAGTAAAAATTATACTCTTATATACCAGACCAGCAGTTTAGACCAAAGGCTCATTCTCGGCCAGAACTCACTATCCGGTGGCTGACAAATGGCCCACGGGTCTTTCCTTCCTGTTCTCCACTGGATTATTTTTTATTTACCCGCCATTCCGTTACTCCCTAGTTTGCCTGTTGCCGCCAATCCGAATCCCACTCTGCTGCTTCGCCGCCAGCCAACGCCTTACGACGTACGGGCCAAGCCACGCGAGCTGCAATCCGCGTCCGACTCGGCCTCGCGCGCCATAAATACCCAGACCCCCGCCATCTTGGCATCTTGCACCATCCTCTCCTCTACCTACGCTTCTTCGTCCATCCGCTTGGCGGCGGCGGCGGCCCTCCTCCAGAGCAGCGCCGTCTTCCAGCTCCTGATGCCGCGCGCCGCGCCACACGAGATGATGCTGCCCTCGCGCGTGCCTCACGAGATGATGATGGGCCCGGCCGCCGCCCCGGCGTTTGTGAAGGAGCCCCGGCTGTCCGACTTCGACAAGGTCGGCGACCTCGGCGCGGGTTCCTGCGGCGTGGTCACCAAGGTCCGCCTCCGCAGCTCCGGCGCGGTGTTCGCGCTCAAGACCGCTTACTACCCCGACTCCAACGCGGAGGAGGAGGCAGAGGCGCTCTGCCGTGCGGGCGGGTCGCCAAACATCGTGCGCTGCCACGCCGTCTTCCGCGGCGACGCCGACGAGCCCGCAATGCTGCTCGAGCTCATGGACGCCGGGTCGCTCGGCCGCGTCCTCTGCCGCCGCGGCGGTCGCGGCCTCCCGGAGCCCGCGCTCGCCGAGGTGGCCGCGCGGTGCCTCGGGGGGCTGACGGACCTCCACTCCCGCGGCGTTGCGCACCTCGACCTCAAGCCTGACAATCTCCTCGCCAATGCCCGCGGGGACGTCAAGATCGGAGACTTCAGCGTGTCCCGGATCTTCCTCGGCGGCGCCGGCGAGCGCCTGAAGGTCTCAATCGCCGTCGGCTCGACGGCGTATATGAGCCCCGAGCGGTTCGCGCCCAACGCGCGCGCAGGGCCGCGCGGCGCCTGCGCCGCCGACATCTGGGGCTTGGGCATCACCGTCCTGGAGCTGTTCTTGGGGCGGTGCCCCATCCTGCCAGGCAAGGAGAGGCCGTCCTGGGAGATGCTGATGGAAGCGATCTGCTACGGCGAGTTGCCGTCGGTGCCGGAGAGCACGGCGGCTTCGTCGGCGCTGCGCGGGTTCGTGGCCGCTTGCCTGCAGAAGGATCCCAGCAGGCGCGCCACGGTGGCGCAGCTGCTCGCGCACCCGTTCATCTCCCGCCGAGACGTCCAGGCATCGCGCCGCGCGCTACGGGAGATCGTCGTGGAAACCATGTAGGGGTAATACACAGGGAAACAGTGTACTTGATCAGTTGATCTGTGTAATCAGATATTCAGATTATTGAGATTGTATTTTTTTAATTAATTAGCTGTAGCTCAGGGTGCCTGAGATTGTATTGCTTCTGTGTAGCCTAGGATAAAAGCAACCGCTCATTTGATCCGATATTTTTGCCGTGCGTTTTGTAACACCAACATGATCGACTTTAAATCACTTGTAAATCGTCAGTGTTATCAATCCTCATGCATGTTCCTAAATCATAACATTGTCCGTGGTTTCACTCACTCCAGAAGTTCAGATTGCTCAACTCGAGCCCAAGTTTGAGCCGGACAGAGAGAGGGAGAGAGAGATCTGAGTTTAGCTCCCGAAAGCTAAGTGTCCAGCTCTGGCTGAAGGAACTTAAAAGCTCAAAGCTCAAAAGTTCTGCAATCGGCAAAACAGAAACAGCACAACTTCTGTATTCAGCAAAGCTCTGCTTCGTGCTTCGTTTCTTCAGAAGATGAAGAACAGAACACAACAACAGAACAGATATGGAAAGATCAAAGTGTTGGTGCTGCCAATCCTGCGCAGCTTTTCTGGTTTTCTCTCCTTTATTCATATGATCTATAGATTAAAGTTAGCTCTGGATAACAATCCCGCTTTCAGATTACATTAACAAAACCTAACTTTGTGACCTAAACAAAACTACTCGGACAGTTAACTGTTTGCCGTCCAGCAATGACAAAACGTATTCGCAGAGACTCCAACTTTCTTAAGACTGCAACTTCTCAAGATAAAAAACGAAGCAAAACAAACTGACTCATAATCTCTAAACATCAAGATTAGCTAACACTAGCGACAAGAACACATGACCACGACGATCCCCTCGGCTGATCCACTTTTTCTAGATGAAAATCACACACACACCCTCAGATGAAGTTGTCTTTTGTTTCCGTAGTAGTGTGACAAAAGAAACACAAACATATGTTGTATTAGTATCATATGAGATGACATTGTCATTCATTTCATTGGTGTTAGATATAGGGCCTGTTTGGTAGGGCTCTAGATCCTGATTTTCTAGATCCAGATCTAGCTTCGTGAAGGATCTACTTCACTGAGAAGTTGGATCAGTCTGACAAAAGCGTTTGGCTAGGAGGTTAGCTCCAGAGATCTTGAAGGGAGGAATGAAGGCAAATAGACCATGATACCCTTGGTTATAACTCTTCATTTTTCTTTATTTATGTTTATTTCTATTTTTGTACTAATTTATGTCTATTGTATTTTTAAATTTTGCAATAATATAGCAAATTTCCAATAACACATATTTTAAACATATATACCGGCATGATCTAATTATTTTCAATATGTTCTTTACCACGTCTTATATCGGACAATACATGCACTTATGTCCACATAACAAAGCCTCGATCGATCGAAACAGCCAATTAGTGTTTAACAATACGATTGAAAGTTGATACAAGTGTGTGCATGCAAAATTAGCATCATGGAGACTACCGTGGACGTGCACACCCTCTCACATGTGGTGCCCTTACCCTGAAGGCCTGAACCCTGATGTAGCTACATGTGACAATCAATGGGGAGCCTAACAATCATATTCATACCAACAAAGAAACATGAGATATGTGTGCAGGGAACACCAGCGAGTGAGCTTGTAACTGCCTCGGTGACAGACTCAGGACCAACAACAAATCAAGCCAAACACAAACCATATTAGACCATGCTAGATGTTGAAATACAACCACTCAGACCATGCTACATGGCGCAGTTAATGTAATCAAGCAGATGATGGGAAAATTTCATTAAAGTCAAGGAATTACTAGAGCATATTCCACAAGTGAGAAAAGATTACAGACAAAAAAACCATATGTTGGCAATTCTGGCATGGACTAACCATGAGCGCTAACAAAAGACGAGAAAATGCCACAAGTAATATCTCAATCATCCTGCAATTGCCTGTGCAAGCACATCACGAAATGCATCCATGGATGTATCACTCCTATCTGATGTTGACGCATCCGATGCATCTTGAGAAATGACATATCTTTTATATCTTGATGGTATTGTAGGCACGTAGTTTGGATCCTGATCAAACCTTTGAAAATCCCTGTTTGGCGCATCATGGTCACATATGAAGTTGTGCAGTCCCATAGTTGTGGCTACAATCATCTTTTGCTTTGACATTGGATAGCTTGGTATCTTTAAAAGAATTCTCCATTTCATCTTCCATACACCAAAGCATCTCTCAATAATATTGTGTAAACTTGAGTGCAATTGGTTGAATTTCTCTTTATTACCACTTGGTGCAGACCCTCTTCGAAACTCTGGCACATGGTACCTTTGGCCCTTGTATGGCACTAAGTACCTGTCGGGACCCGAATATGCAAATCCGGACCCTCTGTGTATACTGCACTAGTCCAGGATCACGCTAGTGCACACAGGCTCAACATCAGTGAATATCACAATCATACACAGCGGAAATAAGATCACAGATTATATATTAAATATTAACAGTTGCATGACCTTAGGGTCAACTTACGTGACTTGCCTCACAAGGCTGAACAACAAATTGAAATGCAACAGAATGAAGACGTAGGTAACCCCTCAGTATACCACAGGCAACTGACAAGGCTCGCACCCTAAACATTCATCCCTTCACGGTACACCTTCTTCAGCACTGGTGATATTGTAGGCAAGGGTGAGTACATAAAGCACTTAACAAGTTGTGCACAGAATGCAATTCTAACATAACTATATGCAAGACTTATTCCAAAGGAATGGCTAGGAATGGCTTAGAATGGCTATTTGCAATAAAGTAGCATTCATGAACAAGTACAGTATATAGATTGAAAAGACAGAAAAAACAAATAACAGTAACAGATAGATTCAGTGTTTCTCAAGTAAACCAAGTTTTCCATCCTAAGTCAAGATTCAACCTCCTATGGCAACCTGCCATCCATCCCAAGTTTTTATTTTGCAAAAGTCTAACCCTTGACTGTAATTCCCGAGCTATGCTCAATACCGTGAGCATGGCTATTCGAATAGATTGTACACTCTACAGAGATTATGCACTTTACCCACACGACATGATCATCTCTTGTTGCTAAGCTATTGGCACACTTTCTTTGGTGGGCCGGCAGAGAAATCATGACAAAGTCTTTACAATGCTCTGCCTTAACCCAGTACTACCCGCTGAGGTTTCAACACTGATGGGCTGAACTACCACAACAGGGCCCCCTCTTGCGCCATGTGAGTTGATCCGTGAATCCGGACTCACACCACCAAAGCAGTACTAAAGATAAGACATTGCAAATTAATCGGCCAGGCTGCCATATAACAGACATGTGGTTGCATGATTGACTCAGGTCAAAGATTCGCAAGGTTAAGTCCTTAGGGTGATCAAAGCAAGACTTGCACATACCCTCTGCCCATCGGGCCCACTCAGGCACACTTGCCCTTGCCACTTGCTCCGATCTAAATCATAACCACCCAGTTGATTACCAAGCACCATGTGCCATCAACAATTCAATATCGTTGCGTGACATCCATTGCCATAACAACTCAATCTCATCGTGTGACCACACATGACACACAAATTCATAACATTGTTCCATATTCCATTAGTCAGATTATTTATCAATGATTCAAGTACATGTGATGACGCGACATGGTTAAGCAATCTAATCCGATCTAACCATCCCATGTTGATTTTATTATTGATCAACTATAGTAAACCAATCTAGGGTGACAATAGATTATGGCATACAAATGACAAGGTAGGGTGTAGATCAACAGGTATGTTAGCTAACTCCCAATCTAGATTTAAAACATTTATACACATGAAATAAGATGCAATATCATAAATCAAAATAGCAATTTTATAAACATGGGTTCAACAAGATCAAAGCACAACTTGCCTTAGGAAAACCCTTATCCATGCTCTGGACCTCGGTCTTGAGTTGATGAATCTCCCCCGGTTGCGTCGCACAATTTATCGTCTACGCGAAACGAAAGAGAATACCAAATAAATACCAAAACAGAGAGCAAACAACTCCAAAAATCAAATAAAATTCACCACTGAATAGATCTCAATTTTACAAATTTTAAAAAATTTGAATCACCTCAATCGGAGTTCGCATGAGGGAGAATGAGCTCTCGGAAGATTCAAAATCCTAAAAATCAGAAAATTGGAAAATCAAATAATATCCGAATTATTTTTATAAAAGAAAAACTGATTTATTGTGTCATGCTGACGTCATCCTCGGACCCGAACCAATCGTGCGCTGACACGTAGCCCTCGACACTGTTCCATGGACTTGGTGCACTGTGGACCATAAGCACTGTGCCATGGACCGGATGATGTCATCGCTGACGTCACCCGACACGCGTCACCACATGATTGATTCAATCCGAAACATGATCTGGTTCACTCATCCTGGATCCAACGGTCTAGATGCGATCGGTCCTATCACCGTTCAGATCGGATCCAGCGGTTACAAACCCTGGCCACGCGGCGCAAAGATGACCACCCGATCCAATCCAACGGTGGTCAATCACGATCTAACCCGGCTCGATCCTAATCGCTCACCTCTGGATCGGACGGCGAGGAATACCCGAGGTGTTTTATTGCTCACCGAGGCGATGTGGCTTGATCCGAAGCGTTCGATGACGATCTGACGGTTGGAAGCTTCCGGTCTTCGTGATGGCAGCACGGCGGCGTGATTCCACCGGACGCGAGAACGACGACCTGGAGTACGGCGCTCCGGCGAGATCCCAATGACTTGGAACAGCGGAACAGATGCGGCGCGATGAGATGAGTTCGGTTCTGGGCTTGGAACGACGGAAGAGAGTCTTGGCGATGGCGAAACACGGCGGTGAACCTTCACGAACTCCGGTGAGTTCTCGCGACCTCTCTGGTGCTCCTCCGACGACACGGCTGCAGGCGAAGTGGACGGTGTCTTCTAGAGATATTCGGGAGGGGGTCGGGGTCCTTAAATAGCCCTTGAGCGATGCGGAAATCGGAGCCCTAGTGGTGTACGGCGGCGGCGGCGTGTTCGCGACGGACTCAGAGTCCTTATCCGAGACGATGATGGACGACCCTCGGATCTTGATCGGACTACCGCGAAGAAGTCCTGGTGCGGCACGATCTCAACCACTCCCCACATCCAATGGCCGGGATTGGCTAGGGTTCGGCTACGACCCGACAAATCCCGTCCGTCCGATGTTGATATGATTGCACAAAGGCGCTAGGGTTTACGCGACGACGCGGCTTGATGTAAGATCGAGGATGAGCCTAGAGGGGGGTGAATAGGCTTTTCTAAATTTTCTATCACTAAAATTCAAGTTTAATTAATTCTAAGAACTAGTGACTATTTTGACAATTTTAATACTTAGCAATTCTAGTGATCACCAAACAATAATGACTACTCAATTATGTTAATGGCTAAGCAAGTAGCATATAGATAACCAATTTGCTAGAATTGCACAAAAGTAAAGCAAAGCAAACCACAAGAGATGAACACGTGAATTTTTATCCCGTGGTCTCGAAGACTTACCGGTCTCCCCTACTCCACGTTGAGGTGACTTGAACTTCTTCAAGCCGGCTCCTCTCGCTTGAGCCTTCCCCGATCACTAGAGGTAGCTCTTCCCGCCTCCCGTAGGCGAGCTCCTTGCCTTCACAACGATTGGGCCTTCTCACAACCTTCTTCGAGAAGATCACCAATCCCGATCGCCTCCAAGCCGTCTAGGAGGCGGCAACCTCCAAGAGTTATAAGCTTCGACGCTTGCTTGAGGTTGAATTTGAGTGTCTAAGGCTCAACAATTCAATGCACACTCAATTTAGCTTCTAACCCTCTCAAATATGTGAATTGAATGCACAAGGTGTTTTGAAGACTTGCTAAAGCTCAAGAGTATTCAATGAGGTCAAGAAGAACCTCTCACACTGCAGCAAGGGGGTATTTATAGCCTTCACCAACCAAAACTAGCCATTTTAATATTTTACAGATTTTCAGCCAAAATGGCCGGTCCGACCGGACCCAGCCGGTCCGACCGGACCCAGGCCGGTCCGACCGACACTCACGGTCCAACGGTCGGAACAGTGCAATAAATGCATGACCAGTAGCCGTTATGCACTGCCGGTGTGACCGTAGTCAGCCCGGTCCGACTGCTCGACCGGTCGACCGAGACTCATTCACACCGCCGCGCTTTTCCAAGCAGCACACTCTCTCGAGAAAAACGCTACGGACACAATTCGGTTGATCAGTCTTGGCCCGACCGCTTTAAGCCCGGTCGCACCGCCCACAGAAAAAATCAGCGATGTACCCATTCTGGAAAAATCAGGCCGGATGAAATCCGGTTGCACCGGATGTCCGGTCCGACCGATGGACGGCCGGTTGCACCGCTGGCTAAATTTGACAAAGCATCTCGGTTCGAAAATCAAGCCGGTGAGTGCCCTTACAGACTGACGGCACGGTCAGACCGACCAGACCGGTCAGACCGGTCATGGCAACAAATGTGCGAGCGGATAAGTCTCTTTGAGTGTTAATTTTGTGCATATGTGTAACATCCCTAATTTCGGGTTTCTGCTAAAATTTATTTAAATTAATTAATTTCAAAATTTGGTTTTTTTTCGGTGTTCTAACTAACCTGGCATCCATATCCTTCCTAAATTAAAGTTCAATCCTTGACCATCCGTAAAAGTCGGAATTCGGAATTTCGGTTCTTACCCGGAATTTCGGTTCTTACCCAGAATTTCACCTACATTCCAAGATGCTCCAAAAATCCGGAAACCTATTGCATTAGGTTCCAAATATTCCAAAACATTTTTACGAATTTTCTCAAGATTTTTGTAATCTCTTTGCTATTTTATCTCTCGCGGTCTTTCATCAAATTCAGTTTATATGTTTTGGAATAATCTAAATTCCAAAATTCATCAAAATTTAGTGAAACTAATTTTATTAGGTTTCAAATAATTTCTAGTATTTTTAGGAATTTTTATAGAATTTTTAGATCATTTTTCCTATTTTATTCCTCGCGCTTTTGTCCCTTCATTTCTTCCAACCAATGAGAAAGCGACACGTGGCATGTCACTGTTCATCTTCAACCTCTGATCGTGCAAATTCCAGAGAGCACGTTTCATGGCTTTCCAAATTCAAACCATCATAACTTCTTATTTCCTCCACCAAATCATGCGTGGCTAGATCCATTGCGAAGAGGGAGACGAGGAGAACCCATTTTTCATGACCATTCATCTTTTAACTGGCTGGAATTGGATTAATTGAGTAGAAACCGAAATGCACTTAAACTTCAATAACTCGGCCGTTTCTCAACGAAACGACGAGCTTCTACTTCTCAAACGTGCGTATCGACGTCCTCTATCCCGTGCTCACCTTGCCCCTTTGGCTCTGTGTTGTTTGCCATCCCAAAACTCAAGAAAACAGTACGCCCGGCGTCCTCCAAAGACACCGGCGAGCCATCTTTTGCTCCGGTGAGTTTTCCAGCAAACCAACCACGTCACTTTGTGCCTTTTGCCTCCGTGATCACAACCATTCAATTGGATTTGATTTTCGTTGCAGATTGACTCGAATTTCGAGTTTGTTCGTCGGGTTGTTCATCGCTTCCGGTGTCGATTGCGGCCATTCCAGCCATCTCCTCCAAAATATGGCACCACCGTTGGATTCGCGTCGTCGAGATCTTTCTGGTGCTCACTTTCCCCAACTCCTTCATCCTTTTCCTCTCTTGTGCAAATACCACCGGTTCGTGGGTACTGTAGCGCCGAGTGGTTACTGTAGCATCGAGGGTACTGTAGCACCGAGTGGTAGTTGTAGCCGAGTGTTGTTCATCTTTTCCATCGAAACTTCAAAAATCCCGTTCTTTCTCATACGAACTCCGATTGGAACGATTTAAATTCCTAAATTTTTGTAAAATCGAGATCTACATTCTAGAGCCATTTATTTTCAGTTTTGAGTTTGTTTGGTTCTCTGTTTTGTATTTATTTGGTTACATTGCTTTATTTTCCAGTAGACGCGAGCTCTGAAGGAGCGAACAGAGACTTCGAAGACCAAGATTCAGTGCTTGAACAGCAAGGCAAGTCGTAGTCCTTTGACCATGTTGTACCCATGTTTGCAAATCTATTTTGTTTCATACAAATGCATGCTATGTGATACAAGAACTATTTACTGGGAATAGCTATATGCCAAATTTTCATTATGTCTCCTTGATTAATTGAGATGCCATGTATCCATTGTCACCCTAGGTTGGGTTGTTTACTAGTTGGACATAATTGTAGTACCAACATTGGGTTAACGTAGCTATGCTTAGACCTGCTTAGTCGTACGTTGGGCGATTCATATCACCTGTGAACTAATGTTAATCTTGACCTAATGAGATATTGAATTGTGGCTGTTGAAAACTGTTGTAAAACTTGTTGTACCATGGCAAGGGATGCCATTGGTCTTGGTTGAACAAAATATTTTCCCTCGGGCAAGTGATCGTGCAGTAAAGGGGGTGCTTTCTAGCACATTGGGATGTGGCTGTCTTGTCTGAGACAATTTAAGGACTTAATCTTGTGCGCCATTGAACTGGGCCTAATCGTGCAACCACAAGTCTGGTATGGGACAAACCTAGCTGATTAATTTGCATTGTTTACTCTTGAGTACTGCCAATTGGATGTGTGGGTTCCGGGATAGACGGGTAGATTCACATGGCTCAAGAGGGGGCCCCGAGGGGCGAAACCTTAGAGGGCGGTACCGAGTTTAGACATGCATTGTAAAGGCTTTGTTATGATTTCTCTGCCGGCACACCAAAGGAAGTGTGCTAATGGCCAGGCGCAAGGAGAATATCATGTCTTGTGGGTAAAGCTGTACAACCTCTGCAGAGTGTCAAACTATTCGAATAGCCGTGTCCGCGGTCATGGACAAGCCCGTGAATTTCACACAGGGTATAGAGTGTTTCATGAAATGTGGAATTGTTGGAATGTGAACAGGGAGTTCATTGTTGTTCTGTTGTCTAAAACTATACTGTTGAATTTTGTGGTTGATACTTGTTTCAAATGATGTAGGGTGATGCCTCGTTATTCTGTTCATGTTGTCTACCATTAATTTACCAGTTATTTATTATTGTTTTACCAATCTGCCTTCAATCTATTTATTGTATTTAAATTCAAGTTATTGCTTTCTGCAAATAAACCATATGATTATCCTTTGTCAAGCCGTGCATGAATATATTGCATCATTTCCCTACGGCTTGTTGAGTACGTTTTGTACTCACGGCTTTATGCCCCGTTGTTCGATTCTTTGAGGAAGGACCGTAATGAATATTAGGAGGAGGAGTACTATGAAGACTACGTGGACTAGGAAGGCGTTCCCATTTACGATTGCTGTGGCATGTTGAATGGCCTAAGTTATTATGTTTCCGCTGCAACAGTTTCACTTGTTTCTTAAGCCAAGAGGCATTGGTGTATGAACCTTGACCATAAGGTCGTTTGCTTTATTCAATAATAATTTGCTTCTTCTTAGTTATTTCGATGTATGGAATGATATGTCATCTATGTTTCCACTGTGTGCACTAGCGTGATTCTGGACTAGTGCAGTATACACAGAGGGTTTCGGATTTGCATACCCGGGTCCCGACAGAGATGGTATCAGAGCCATATCGACTGTAGGTCGCTTTCTTAGTTAGCATGGTCTTCAAAATTATTTTCTAAATCAAACCAACAAATTGGTATTTAATAGTTTATCTCTTCTCATCTTATTCTTAGGTTCCTACTCCTTATCTTTGCTAAAACATTGCTTTGAAATTTAAATTGACCTTATCTCATGAAACTTCTCGAACCTCAAGGAGTCTACAAGGAATCAAATTAAGAAAGGCGTTGATCAAGCTGTCGAAGAGTATGTCCGAGAAGACTACCATATAAGATAGGTTAAGGTGCTCCGTGGGTTGGAATATTCTATTTCTTTTCAGTTTGGCTACGTTAGTATGCGTATACTTGGATTTTGGTTGCTTGTGTGCGGGGTAGGTTGTACACTTGCCTCCAGCATGGTGTTGCAACCATACCTTAAGTTGAAAGTTTTAATTGGCTCTTTATTTTGTAGCCTTTTCGGCTATGTCTTTGGTTGGCCTTGTTCTTGGGTATTACCTTTTTCCCTAGATGACCTTACCACTTATCTATTGCTTTTCCCTCTTACCTATTAAACCCTTAAGTTGCGTTGCAATGGTTGACACTCGTTCTAGAGCCAGCTGCGGTTCACCAGTGGATGCTAATGCCAGTGCCAACCCACCACCCCCACCTGCAGTGTTAGATCAGAATTTGGGAATATTTCTTGGTAGCCCAGACTCAGCTTATGAATGACATGATGCAAAACATGAATAATATGATGAATCAACAGAATCAGATCGCAGTTGCTCTGGCTAATTTGTTGAATCAGCGAAATTAAGTTGCTGCTGCTGCACCTCCTCAAGCTCGTTCACAGTCTAAGCTAGCAGAATTCATGAGGACTCATCCGCCTACCTTCTCCAACTCTTTAGAACCATTGGATGCAGATGATTGGATTCGCTCCATCGAGAAGAAGCTTGCTATAGCTCAGTGCATAGATCATGAGAAAGTTCTTTATGCCGCTCATCAGTTAAAAGGCACCGCCGTAGAATGATGGGAGAACTACAGTGCTGCCCTTGATGACCCCAAAACCATCACCTGATTTTGATTTGAGTATGAACCAAGGCTGCCCCAAAGTTTATGAATCAAGCCTGCCCCGAAGTTAAGATATTAATCGGAGGGGTAGAATTCCTAGCCAACCTCATTGTCCTAGACACCAAGTCCCTAGATGTGATCCTAGGAATGGATTGGCTCTCCAAGAATCAAGCAGTTTTGGATTGTGGAAACAGAGAGATCACATTAACCAATCCAGATGGAACCAAGTTAAAGTTTCAAGCTGCCGCAGATCAGACCAAAGGAATAAAAGTCTGTAGCGCCAAAGGAATAAATTTGGAAGAAGTGCCAATTGCCAGAGAATTCCCTGATGTGTTTCCAGATGAGTTGCCCGGGATGCCACCGGATAGAGATATAGAGTTCTTGATTGAGTTAGTTCCTGGAACGCCACCCATTTGCAAGAGACCGTACAGGATGCCTGCTAATGAGTTAGCCGAAGTAAAGAGACAGATCAAAGAGTTACAAGATCAGGGTTTTGTGAGACCAAGTTCTTCGCCATGGGGAGCCCCAGTTCTTCTAGTTGAAAAGAAAGATGGAACTCAAAGGATGTGTGTGGATTATCGTGCTCTAAATGAGGTCACCATTAAGAATAAATACCCTCTGCCAAGACTTGATGATTTGTTTGACCAGCTTCAAGGAGCAGGAGTGTTCTCAAAAATTGACTTGAGGTCAGGTTACCATCAGATGAAGATTCGTAAAGAGGACATCCCCAAAACAGATTTCGTGACTCGGTATGGACAGTATGAGTATACAGTGATGTCTTTTGGTTTGACCAATGCCCCTGCCTATTTCATGACCCTGATGAATAAGGTATTTATGGAATATCTAGACAAGTTTGTCGTTGTCTTTATTGATGACATTTTGGTCTACTCCAAGAGTGAGGAAGAACATGAGGATCACTTGTGGAAAGTATTGACGAAGCTAAGAGAACATCAACTCTATGCTAAGTTCAGTAAATGTGAGTTTTGGATGAAGGAAGTCGCTTTCCTAGGTCATGTCATATCAGCTGAAGGAGTCGCTGTTGACCCTGGTAAAGTGCGAGATGTGCTCAATTGGGAGTCACCCAAAACGGTAACCCAAGTCAGAAGTTTTCTTGGAATGGCGGGATATTATCGCCGTTTCATAGAAGGTTTTTCCCGAAAAGCTAGGCCGCTCACTCAGCTTTTGAAAAAGGAGAAGAAATTTGCTTGGACATCAGAGTGTGAGCGGAGTTTTCAAGAGCTAAAGAAGTGTTTGACAACTGCCCCAGTGCTTATTCTGCTAGATATCAGGAAGGATTTTGAGATATTCTGTGATGCATCCCGTCAAGGACTCGGTTGTGTGCTGATGCAAGATAAGAAGGTTGTGGTATATGCTTCGCGTCAACTAAGACCACATGAAGTCAACTATCCGACCCATGATTTGGAATTAGCTGCCGTAGTGCATGCTTTAAAGATTTGGCGCCATTATCTCATCGGTAATCGCTGTGAGGTTTATACGGATCACAAGAACCTGAAGTACATTTTTTTTACCCAATCTGATCTCAATATGAGGCAAAAAAAGATGGTTAGAGTTGATCAAGGATTATGACATTGGTATCCATTATCATCCAGGCAAAGCCGATGTCGTAGTTGATGCTTTGAGCAGAAAGAGTTACTGCAATACCCTGATGATTAAAGAAAGTCAGCCAGCTCTCTATGAGGAATTTCAGAAGCTCAGTCTGGAAGTGGTTCAAGAAGGATACTTGGCTACTTTGGAAGTGCGTCCAACGCTGGAAGATCAGATTCGTAAAGCCCAAGTTGATGATGCTGATATCAAAGAGATCAAGAGTAATATGAAGAAAGGAAAAGCCTTAGGTTTCACCGAGGATGAAAGAGGTACCATTTGGTATGAGAATCGTATCTGTGTACCTGATCAGAAAGAGCTCAAGGAGTTGTTACTCAAAGAAGCGCATGAGACTTTGTACTCCATACACCCTGGAAGTACCAAGATGTACCAAGACCTCAAGGAAAGGTATTGGTGGCCTAGCATGAAGCGTGAGATTGCAGAATATGTTGCTCTGTGTGATGTCGCGCCAAGGTCAAAGCAGAGCATCAGAGACCAGCAGGGTTGCTTCAGCCATTGAAAATTCCCGAGTGGAAGTGGGAAGAAATTGGTATGGATTTTATTACCGGACTTCCTAAGACCCAAGAAGGTTATGATTCGATCTGGGTGATAGTGGATCGATTGACTAAAGTAGCTCATTTTATTCCAGTTAAGACTACCTACACAGGAGATAAATTGGCAGAATTATATATGTCAAGGATTGTTAGTCTTCACGGAGTGCCTAAGAAGATTGTCTCCGATAGAGGAACCCAGTTTACCTCTCGTTTTTGGCAGAGTTTGCATGAAGCTATGGGGACTCATCTCAGGTTCAGTACTGCTTATCACCCTCAAACTGATAGATAGACAGACAGAGCGAGTGAACCAGATTCTTGAAGACATGTTAAGAGCCTGTGCCCTAACCTATGGTGCTAAGTGGGACAAGTGTTTACCCTATGCAGAATTTTCTTACAATAACAGTTATTAGGCTAGTCTGCAAATGTCTCCTTTCGAAGACTTATACGGAAGAAAGTGTAGAACCCCTCTCAATTGGAAAGAGACCGGGGAAAGACAGTTATTTGGTCCTGCCATATTGCAAGAAGCTGAAGAGCAAGTGCAGTTAATTCGAGACAAGTTAAAGATAGCTCAAAGTAGATAGAAGAGTTATGCAGATAATCGTCGCCGAGATTTGAGTTTCGAGCCCAATGATTTTGTGTATCTTAGAGTCACCCCTCTAAAAGGAGTTAAGAGATTTCAAGTAAAAGGAAAGCTTGCCCCTAGATATGTGGGACCGTTCAAAGTTTTGGAAAAAAGAGAAGAAGTTGCCTACAAGCTTGAGTTGCCTCAGTCCTTCGCTGGAATCCATGATGTGTTCCATATGTCGCAATTGAAGAAGTGTTTGCGAGTGCCAGAAGAACAGATGCCGTTGGAAGCCATCGATTTGCAAGAGGATCTCACCTACAAGGAGCAGCCAGTGAAGATTTTGGAAGTTGCAGAGCGCATCACGAGAAGCAAGATCATCCGTTTCTGCAAGGTCCAGTGGAGCAACCATTCTGAAGAGGAAGCAACTTGGGAGCGAGAAGAGGATCTGAAGTCTGAGTTTCCCCACCTATTTTCTAGCCAGTCCGAATCTCGGGGTCGAGATTCCATTTAAGGGGGGGAGGTTTGTAACATCCCTAATTTCGGGTTTCTGCTAAAATTTATTTAAATTAATTAATTTAAAATTTTGGTTTTTTTTCGGTGTTCTAACTAACCTGGCATCCATATCCTTCCTAAATTAAAGTTCAATCCTTGACCGTCCGTAAAAGTCGGAATTCGGAATTTCGGTTCTTACCCGGAATTTCGGTTCTTACCCAGAATTTCACCTACATTCCAAGATGCTCCAAAAATCCAGAAACCTATTGCATTAGGTTCCAAATATTCCAAAACATTTTTAGGAATTTTCTCAAGATTTTTGGAATCTCTTTGCTATTTTATCTCTCGCGGTCTTTCATCAAATTCAGTTTATTCGTTTCGGAATAATCTAAATTCGAAAATTCATCAAAATTTAGTGAAACTAATTTTATTAGGTTTCAAATAATTTCTAGTATTTTTAGGAATTTTATAGAATTTTTAGATCATTTTTCCTATTTTATTCCTCGCGCTTTTGTCCCTTCATTTCTTCCAACCAATGAGAAAGCGACACGTGGCATGTCACTGTTCATCTTCAACCTCTGATCGTGCAAATTCCAGAGAGCACGTTTCATGGCTTTCCAAATTCAAACCATCATAACTTCTTATTTCCTCCACCAAATCATGCGTGGCTGGATCCATTGCGAAGAGGGAGACGAGGAGAACCCATTTTCCATGACCATTCATCTTTTAACTGGCTGGAATTGGATTAATTGAGTAGAAACCGAAATGCACTTAAACTTCAATAACTCGGCCGTTTCTCAACGAAACGACGAGCTTCTACTTCTCAAACGTGCGTATCGACGTCCTCTACCCCGTGCTCACCTTGCCCCTTTGGTTCTGTGTCATTTGCCATCCCAAAACTCAAGAAAACAGTACGCCCGGCGTCCTCCAAAGACACCGGCGAGCCATCTTTTGCTCCGGTGAGTTTTCTGGCAAACCAACCACGTCACTTTGTGCCTTTTGCCTCCGTGATCACAACCATTCAATTGGATTTGATTTTCGTTGCAGATTGACTCCGAATTTCGAGTTTGTTTGTCGGGTTGTTCGTCGCTTCCGGTGTCGATTGCGGCCATTCCACCCATCTCCTCCAAAATCCGGCACCACCGTTGGATTCGCGTCGTCGAGATCTTTCTGGTGCTCACTTTCCCCAACTCCTCCATCCTTTTCCTCTCTTGTGCAAATACCACCGTTTCGTGGGTACTGTAGCGTGGCAGCACTGTAGCGCCGAGTGGTTACTGTATCATCATGGGTACTGTAGCGCCGAGTGGTTGCTGTCGCCCGAGTGCTGTTCATCTTTTCCGTCGAAACTTCAAAAATCCCGTTCTTTCTCATACGAACTCCGATTGGAACGATTCAAATTCCTAAATTTTTGTAAAATCGAGCTCTACATTCTAGAGCCATTTATTTTCAGTTTTGAGCTTGTTTGGTTCTCTGTTTTGTATTTATTTGGTTACTTTGCTTTATTTTCCAGTAGACGCGAGCTCTGAAGGAGCGAACAGAGACTTCGAAGACCAAGATTCAGTGCTTGAACAGCAAGGCAAGTCGTAGTCCTTTGACCATGTTGTACCCATGTTTGCAAATCTATTTTGTTTCATACAAATGCATGCTATGTGATACAAGAACTATTTACTGGGAATAGCTATATGCCAAATTTTCATTATGTCTCCTTGATTAATTGAGATGCCATGTATCCATTGTCACCCTAGGTTGGGTTGTTTACTAGTTGGACATAATTGTAGTACCAACATTGGGTTAACGTAGCTATGCTTAGACCTGCTTAGTCGTACGTTGGGCGATTCATATCACCTGTGAACTAATGTTAATCTTGACCTAATGAGATATTGAATTGTGGCTGTTGAAAACTGTTGTAAAACTTGTTGTACCATGGCAAGGGATGCCATTGGTCTTGGTTGAACAAAATGTTTTCCCTCGGGCAAGTGATCGTGCAGTAAAGGGGGTGCTTTCTAGCACATTAGGATGTGGCTGTCTTGCCTGAGATAATTTAAGGACTTAATCTTGTGCGCCATTGAACTGGGCCTAACCGTGCAACCACAAGTCTGGTATGGGATAGACCTAGCTGATTAATTTGCATTGTTTACTCTTGAGTACTGCCAATTGGATGTGTGGGTTCCGGGATAGACGGGTAGATTCACATGGCTCAAGAGGGGGCCCCGAGGGGCGAAACCTTAGAGGGCGGTACCGAGTTTAGACATGCATTGTAAAGGCTTTGTTATGATTTCTCTGCCGGCACACCAAAGGAAGTGTGCTAATGGCCAGGCGCAAGGAGAATATCATGTCTTGTGGGTAAAGCTGTACAACCTCTGCAGAGTGTCAAACTATTCGAATAGCCGTGTCCGCGGTCATGGATAAGCCCGGGAATTTCACACAGGGTATAGAGTGTTTCATGAAATGTGGAATTGTTGGAATATGAACAGGGAGTTCACTGTTGTTCTGTTGTCTAAAACTATACTGTTGAATTGTGTGGTTGATACTTGTTTCAAATGATGTAGGGTGATGCCTCGTCATTCTGTTCATGTTGTCTACCATTAATTTACCAGTTATTTATTATTGTTTTATCAATCTGCCTTCAATCTATTTATTGTATTTAAATTCAAGTTATTGCTTTCTGCAAATAAACCATATGACTATCCTTTGTCAAGCCGTGCATGAATATATTGCATCATTTCCCTACGGCTTGTTGAGTACGCTTTTGTACTCACGGCTTTATGCCCTGTTGTTCATTCTTTCGAGGAAGGACCGTAATGAATATCGGGAGGAGTACTATGAAGACTACGTGGACTAGGAAGGCGTTCCCCAGACAATTGCCTGTGGCATGTCGAATGGCCTAAGTTATTATGTTTCACCGCAATGCTTTCACTTGTTTCTTAAGCCAAGAGGCATTGGTGTATGAACCTTGACCATAAGGTCGTTTGCTTTATTCAATAATAATTTGCTTCTTCTTAGTTATTTCGATGTATGGAATGATATGTCATCTATGTTTCCACTGTGTGCACTAGCGTGATCCTGGACTAGTGCAGTATACACAGAGGGTTTCGGATTTGCATATCCGGGTCCCGACAATATGTCTAATCAACTAGAATTTGAGCCTTGACACCCTTTTCAACATTAAACAAGACGGCCTAAGCCCCTCTTAATAGTACGGCTCTAAAAACTAAAAATTCGATCTTTTGCTTCAACCTCCCGAGATCGGTAAAGTCTGCAAAAAGTCCTAGAGAATAATTATACCTTTGATACCATGCTTCCTTTTACTCTTTCCTCAATCACATGCATCTCTTCATGATTTCTTCAATCACATGCATTTTCCTGTATCAAATAATCCTCAAGAAAGAGCGTTAATCCTTTTTCACAATTTGTCGTTAATTACCAAAACTAAAACCGATTTGGGGCCTAGATGCTTTCAATCTCCCCCTTTTTGGTAATTGATGACAACACAAAGAATAGAAGTAGATTAGAAAGATTAGAATGACAGTGCATAAATGAGAAAGCTCCCCCTAAATTTTTGCATAAAAGAAAAAGTTTAGAGAATGCATAAGAGACTTCATTAAAAAAATTTTGGCAGAGCTTCCTTTAGAATGATGGAACCAAGGATTGAACAATGTTATCAATAATATGCAATGAATATGTGAGCAATATGAATAACACAATATAATAGCAAAGAGATCATTAAAATTTTAAAAACATCATCCAACATCCAAACGAGTTCAATTTAAAAACATTATCCAACATCAAGCAAAATATGACAAGATAACACAACCAAAACAAACGAGGTTTATTAGCTTACAACAGAATAAATATATAAATATATAAGCTAATCCTCGGGGCTAAACTTCTTTCTTCAACTTCTCTCCCCCTTTGGCATCAAGTGCCAAAAAGGGTTGCTTCACGACGAAGGCGGTGGTGGAGGCGGAGGAGTACGACGAGATCCATAGTGAGAGCCATAACGACGGTACTCATCAAAAGAAGAACGGAGCTCGCCAATGGAAGAATCAACGGAGTCCAAACGACCGCGAACCTCCTCGACAGCCTGACGGGTTTGAGCCAGATAAGCATCAACTCTGGCAAAGTTCTCCATCATAGTAGTACTCAAATTCGCAAAGTCGGTCATCATGGCATTATGAAGAATCTCAAAGTTCTCAAAATTTGGGCCAGAGGAAGGATGAGGCTGAGGATGAGGCTGAGGATGCTGCTGCTGCTGCTGTCCTTCTTCACCAACCTGCTGCTGCTGGGATGAAGACTGACCCCTTTAAACTGTGATATTGACATCACATGGCTTGTAAGGCTTGTGGGCCATTCCACACCCGCCACGATATCCAGTCATCTTCTTGATAAGCAACATGATATAAGGAGCAAAGTAAATTGTCTTGCCTCGATCGCCAGCAGAAGATCTGATTTCTCTAAGAATGAAGTCCACAACATCAAATCTCTCCCTCTTCATTATTTTATCCATAATATTCCAAGCGTAGCCTCGGATCTCATCGAAGTTACCGCTCTTAGGATGAATAGTAACGAACAATTTTATTAATGAGACTCGCAGAAGGAAGAAGATGAGTCATTTTACCAGGCCTCCTGACTCAAGCTGTAGGATCATAGAATCTGAATTGGTCAGCAAGAGAAAGAGGAGCCTCATTATGAATTTTTGGCAGACCACTGTGATAGACCCCCCAAGCTTGCTCAATTTCTTCCTTTGACATGGTGTACACGGCAGCTTCGGTCATCCACATGATTTCATCATACTCATCAGATATGTGGATAGTAGCATAAAACTGTTTGATCATATCTTCATTGAAATCGCACTTTAGGCTCACAAAACTGGCAAGGTTAGCTCCATGGAAGAGTTCAGGCACTCCGACAAACAATGGCACATTTCTAACATGGTCCCAGCTCACCCATTTTTGATCAGCAAACTCCTTGGTAAGATAGATTTCATGATATACCTTTTGTTGAAAAATGGTTCTGAACTTATCCAAGGTTGCATTTCGACGAAGCATATATTGATTTGCAAGCCGAAGAGAAAAGTATTTTTCTGCTTTGATCTTCTTCAGATCCATGGTGGGTTGAAAGTCAGCAAAACTTTCTTCATTATGTTCAGATTCTTCATTTTCACTCTCATTTTCTTCTTCGAAATCAACATCCATACTGTCGTCTTCCTCACTTGATTCTGACGCAACTGTTTTTCCTTTTCTAGCCCGAGAGCTTCCACCAAGTTCTTCTTGAACTTTCTGCCTTATCTTTCTATCTCTTGTAATTCTTGTTTGTGAATCCTCACTGTCGCTGTCAGCTGCATGCTGAACTGCACTCCCTCTAGTTGATTTCCGGACAACACCGCCCCCGCGAGGAGGAAGATTCTTGGTCCTTGGCATGATTGCTAGAATTTACAAGGAGTGAATGAGAATCAAGGAATAGGATCAAGGAATACATGCCCTAAAGTAGGATTTTTATGCATCTTGTGGCAATTTGAAACAAAGTTTTGCAAAAGTCGCTTGTCAGGGTCGGTCAGACCGCACCAAGCCCGGTGTGACTGGCCATGCGGTGTGACCACAGGGAGGGCGGTGTGACCGGCCTCCCAAGAGCCCTATTCGGATTTTTGCAAAAACTGAGTGGAATTCGCATATCGAACCAATCAAGTCTTAAAATGCTATCTAGGATCATTAGACTACTCATTTTTGCAACTTTTATTGATTTGATTTGCCACAATTTGCCACATTATGCACAAACCCTAAAACAAGAAAATATGAACCCTAGGGCATGAAAGAGACCAAGATTGAGAGGGAAAAGATGAACGAGGATTACCTTGAGGGAGAGGATCAAGATGTGGAAGAGAAATTCGGAAGATTTGCCTTAGGGAAGAAGATCCAAGAGAGAGCCCTTTTTGGGGAGAGAGAAAGAAGGGAAAAGAAGAGATGGAGGCGCACGGGAGGAAATGAAGGAGGAAGAGAGAGAATCGCAAGAAAATAAGAGAAGAGAGAGAGAGACCGAAATAAAATTCTGGCAAGATTCGGTTTAAGCCCCGGTGTGACCGCCCTACGCCTGTCAAGACCGCTTTCACCGGTGCCACCGCCTTTTGATTGCAAACGAGCCTGACAGAGAAGATCAGCAGATTAAAACAGGCAATTTGAGAAGATGAGAATTCTAAGGCAAGTTAATAACAAGAACCCTTAATTTGCATTCTAGTTCAAGAAATCAAACACGGAGAGAAGTTTTTCAACTTTGAGTTTGTTTGAATAAAAAATACCTCATAGAAACTAGAACCATGACCAATCTAGTTCTATGGGCAAGACTCAAGGTGTGCTTTAAGTAAATCAATATAGATCAAGATTTTGGATTTAAAAAAGTTTCTTTATAAACTCAAGATTTTCTTCATTAATAACATAAGAAGGATATATTATGATATTGGTTTCAAAAGTTGAGATTTGTATACAGTAATACGTTTGCAAATGAAGCTTTTTAAGAAATTTTGCATTTTACTTAGCTAAAATAGATTATTCTTAATAAATTACTTATCAATACTTTAATTTTATCCTTTTAAAGATAAATTGCACTATTTTGATTTTTCACAATTAATTGGGAATATGATATGTATAGAGAACATATTACTCCGCCTTAATGTGAGAAGCAATTCAACGACAAAAATAACGAGTAAAAACCAATAAATATCCAAAAAGATCGTCACTTAGGTCACGTTTGAGATATCTATGACATTTAATTCATTCCTCAGTTTGCAAAAACGAGCTTCATCTAAGGGTTTGGTGAGTATATCCGCTAATTGATTTTCAGTTCTAATGTGACTAATTTCAATATCACCTTTGCCGACATGATCTCTCAAGAAATGATGGCAGATATCTATATGCTTGGTTCTTGAGTGTTGGACCGGGTTATTGGCTATTTTAACCGCGCTTTCATTATCGCACAAAAGAGGCACCTTTTTGAAATTTATTCCATAATCCATTAAAGTTTGCCCCATCCATAACAATTGAGCGCAACAACTACCGGCGGATATGTATTCGGCTTCGGCAGTGGATAGGGCTACAGAATTTTGTTTCTTGGAGAACCATGAAACTAGGGATCTACCTAGTAATTGACAACTCCCGGAGGTGCTTTTTCTATCCACTTTACAACCCGCATAATCCGAATCCGAATATCCAATTAAATCGAATTTAGCACCTTTAGGATACCATAACCCTATATTTGAGGAATGTTTTAAATATCTTAGAATTCTTTTTATGGCAACTAAATGACATTCTTTGGGAGAAGCTTGAAAACGAGCACACATACAAACACTAAACATAATATCGGGCCTAGATGCGGTAAGGTAAAGTAAACTACCAATCATAGATCTATAAAGCTTTAAGTCTACCGGTTTACCTCCCTCATTAAGGTCGAGATGCCCGTTCGATGCCATTGGAGTCTTGATCGGCTTTGCATCCTCCATGCCAAACCTTTTAAGAAGATCCTTGATATATTTGGTTTGGCTCACAAATGTTCCTTTCTTGAGTTGCTTGATTTGGAGTCCAAGGAAAAAGCTCAACTCTCCGATCATGGACATTTCAAATTCTCTAGATATCATATCACTAAATTTCTTGCAAAAGTCTTCGTTAGTAGAACCGAAAATGATATCATCGACATAAATTTGACATACAAAGAAATCTTCATTGATTATTTTTGTAAAGAGTGTTGTATCAACCTTCCCAATTTTGAATCCTTTTGAGATTAGAAAGTCTCTAAGTCGCTCATACCATGCTCTAGGAGCTTGTTTGAATCTGTATAGCGCCTTAGAGAGTTTGTAAACATGATTAGGATATTTGGAATTTTCAAAACCGGGAGGTTGTTCTACAAATACCAATTCGGATATTTGTTCATTCAAGAATGCACTCTTTACATCCATTTGAAATAATTTAATATCAAAGCTTGATGCAAATGCAAGCAAGATTCTAATGGCTTTTAATCTAGCTACGGGTGCAAAAGTTTCACCGAAATCTAATCCTTCGACTTGAGTGAACCTTTGCGCCACTAATCTAGCTTTATTTCTTACTACAATACCATTTTCATCTTGTTTATTTCGAAAAACCCATTTTGTGTCAATTACATTATGTTCTTTAGGTCTTTCTACTAATGTCCAAACATCATTACGTGCAAAATTGTTTAATTCTTCATGCATGGCATTTACCCAATCCGGATCAACTAGTGCTTCATCTATGTGAGTAGGTTCAATGATGATACAAAAGAGTAATGCTCACAAAAAGAAGCGACACGGGATCGGGTTTGAACACCCTTACTCACGTCACCCAATATTTGATCTATTGGATGATCCTTGGAGAAGCCATGATGAATCCTTTGAGGTAGAGGTTGAATTTGTTGCTCATCATTCTTGTCATCTTCATTAATTGTTTGAATTTGACTTGGCGTTGCGGAGGTTGAAGGCTTGACTTGAGTGGATGAAGGTTGATCTTGTTTATCCACTTCCGGCTTCACGTCTCCAAGTGTCATATTCTTCATAGCTTCTCTTAGGCCTTCTTCACCTACATCATCCAAGTTTTCTTACTCTTCTTAAGAGCCATTAGTCTCATCGAATTCAACATCACATGTTTCCTCAACAAAACCTTTATTTTTATTAAAAACTCGATAAGCTTTACTATTTGAGGAATAACCAAGCAAGAAACCTTCATCGCAACGACTTTGAAATTTTGAGAGTCGAACACCCTTTTTCAAAATGTAACATTTGCAACCAAAAACTCGAAAGTAAGAAATGTTCGGCCTTCTTCCTACAAGAAGCTCATAAGAGGTCTTTTTCAAAAGGCGGTGCAAATAGAGCCTATTTGTTGCATGGCAAGCGGTATTGATGGCTTCCGCCCAAAAACTATCGGAAGTACCATATTCATCAAGCATTGTTCTTGCCATTTCAATCAATGTTCGATTTTTCCGTTCTACAACTCCATTTTGTTCCAGAGTGTAGGTTGCGGAAAGTTCGTGCTTTATTCCAAGTTCGTCACAATAATCTTCTATTCTTGTATTCTTGAACTCGGAACCATTGTCACTACGGATTTTCTTTATTTTAAAATCAAATTTGTTTTGAGCCCTTTTTGCAAACTTTTTGAAAATCTCGGAAGCTTTGGATTTATCATCTAAAAAGAAGACCCATGTGTATCTAGAATAATCATCAACAACGACTAAGCAATAAGAATTACCCCCAATGCTCTTATAGGTTGTCGGGCCAAACAAATCCATATGTAAGAGCTCTAATGGTCTAGATGTGGACATGATACTCTTTGAAGGATGAGAACTAGCTACTTGTTTGCCGGCTTGACAAGCACAACAAAGTCGATTTTTCTCAAACTTCACATCTTTCAAGCCCACAACTAAATCATTCTTAAATAGCTTTTTAAGTTGAATCATCCCAACATTAGCTAGTCTTCTATGCCACAACCATCCCAAAGAGGTTTTTGCCATTAAGCATGTTTGAAGACATGAGTCATTTGAGGTGAAATCAGCTAAATACAAGTTTCCAAATCTAAAACCTTTAAACACTAACGAATTATCATTTTCTTTAGAAATAACAACTCCATTTTTAGAGAATGTACATACAAGATCAAGATCACATATTTGTGCAACGGATAATAAGTTAAAATTTAATGTTTCAACTAGAGATACATTAGAAATGGAAAGATCGTTTGATATGGTAATTTTACCTAAGCCCAATACCTTTCCTTTGCTATTATCTCCAAATGTGATCTTGTCATGTTGTCCACTTCCCGAATCAAATGTGGTGAACATTTTCCGGTCGCTGGTCATATGTTGGGTACACCCACTATCAAGCACCCAATGACGTCCACCGGTCTTGTAGTTTACCTACAAAAGAAAATCAAACCTTTTTAGGTACCCAAATTTGTTTGGGTCCTTGGAGGTTAGTGGCCAAGGTTTTGAGAACCCAAACGGCTTTCTTTCTTTGGCCAATTATTGGGGTCCCAACAAATTTAGCGAAAACTTTACCATATCTATCTCTCTTGAGTACATAGCAAGAATCATGAACATTATCCTTAGATGCTTTACTCAAGGTACAATCATTCGCTAGATGTCCTATTTCATGGCATTTATAGCAAAATTTACATTTGATTTCACAAAGCGCGGAGCCTTGTTACTTATTTTCTTGTTCTTTTTAGGCACATATCCTAGTCCTTCTTTATTATATGAACATCTTTGACTACTTAAAATTTTGTTCAATGTGTCCTTACCCTTGAAGCATCTATCTAAACTTTTCTTGAGTTTATTTACTTGTTCTTTGAGTTTGTTATTTTCTATAATTAGATTTTCATGACATGAGTTAGTGCTAGAACATGATAAATCAACTAAATCATCACATGACGTAGCTATATTTGATTTTTCTACATGAAAAGAGCCATCGTCTAATCTAGGCAAAACATCAATAATATTACATTCAATTCCAATATCATTTGAGGACTTTGAATGATCCTTGGCAATGAGAACCTCATGAGCTTCCTTTAGCTCCTCATAAGAATTTTTGAGAGAAAGAAACTCTTTTCTCAAAAACTTAAATTTTGATTTCTCTTTGCCAAGATATTCATTTAAATCCTCAAGCATGTCCATTAATTCATCATATGAGGGTTCATCATCTTCATTAGAATTTACCTTAAATTCTCCTTTAGCCATGAGGCATAAGGGAGTGACGAATGGCGATGAGGCCTCCTTGATGGCAATACCGGCAAGACCCTTTTTCTTTGAAGATGTTTCTTCCTCGGAGGAGTCGGAGTCCGAATATTCTTCATCGGAATCCCATTCTCCGATATGAGCTTCACCCTTGCCATCCTTTTGGAACTTTTTAAAAAGTTTCTTCTTGCCTTGAAAGAATTTCTTCTTCTTGGGTGATTTGTCCTTGTCGTCCTTCTTCTTGGGGCAATGTGAGGTGATGTGCCCCTTTTCATCGCATTCATAGCACCGAATATTTGCATATCAGTTGGTGCTAGAATTTTGCCCTTTCTTGAATCTTTGCGGACCGCTATAGCTTGATCTCCTTCTCATGAATCTCTTCATTTTTTTCACGAGAAGAGCCATCTCCTCCTCGGTATCTTCATCTTCGGAGCTCTCATCACTTGACTCTGCTTTTGCCTTGAAAGCAATATTCTTCTTCTTTGAGGAGTTTTGTTCCAATAGTTCTTCCTTGTCCTTCTTGTAGAGTTCATTTGTGATGAGGTTTCCAAGGAGTCCGGTTGGCGTCATCCTTGGTAACTCGGTGAGTTGAGGAACAATGTCACCAAGGTCTCGTACTTCTCGGGAAGAGCTCTGAGCATTTTCCTGACAATATCAACATCACTCAAGGTCGTACCAAGACCCTTGAGTTCGTTAACAATATTGTTTAATCTAGAATACATTTCATTTATATTCTCATGAGGTAACATAATGAAGCTTTAATATTTTACTCTAAGTATGTGTAATTTTGCTTCCTTAACAATGGAGGTTCCTTCGTGAATTTCCGACAATGTATTCCAAATTTCATGCGCGGTTTCTAAGTTACTTATACGATTAAATTCATCCGCATTTAAGGCACCAAAAATAGCATTCATTGCTTGAGCATTTAGATGAACAAATCTTTCATTTTGTTCGGCAGTTGAAGTGGGATCACTAGTCACAACATAACCTTCATTAACAATTCTCCATATGTTGGGACTCATAGCTTTGAGGTAAACCGTCATACGGATTTTCCAATAAGAATAATTTGTACCATCAAAGAAAGGAGCTTTTCCAATTGAAATCCCCTCGTTGGCCATCCTTGTTCTCTAGGCGGTAAGGCCGAAATAAAGAGAGACCAAGCTCTGATACCACTTGTAAGATCGAGGATGAGCCTAGAGGGGGGAGTGAATAGGCTTTTCTAAATTTTCTATCACTAAAATTCAAGTTTAATTAATTCTAAGAACTAATGACTATTTTGACAATTTTAATACTTAGCAATTCTAGTGATCACCAAACAATAATGACTACTCAATTATGTTAATGGCTAAGCAAGTAGCATGTAGATAACCAATTTGCTAGAATTGCACAAAAGTAAAGCAAACCAAACCACAAGAGATGAACACGTGAATTTTTATCCCGTGGTCTCGAGACTTGCTTGCCTCCCTACTCCACGCTGAGGTGACTTGAACTTCTTCAAGCCGGCTCCTCTCGCTTGAGCCTTCCCGATCATTAGAGGTAGCTCTTCCCGCCCCGTAGGCGAGCTCTTGCCTTCACAACGATTGGGCCTTCTCACAACCTTTTTCGAGAAGATCACCAATCCCGATCGCCTCCAAGCCGTCTAGGAGGCGGCAACCTCCAAGAGTAATAAGCTTCGACGCTTGCTTGAGGTTGAATTTGAGTGTCTAAGGCTCAACAATTCAATGCACACTCAATTTAGCTTCTAACCCTCTCAAATATGTGAATTGAATGCACAAGGTGTTTTGAAGACTTGCTAAAGCTCAAGAGTATTCAATGAGGTCAAGAAGAACCTCTCACACTGCAGCAAGGGGGTATTTATAGCCTTCACCAACCAAAACTAGCCGTTTTAATATTTTACTGATTTTCAGCCGAAATGGCAGGTCCGACCGGACCCAGGCCGGTCCGACCGACACTCACGGTCCAACGGTCGAACGAAGGTAATAAATGCATGACCATGAGTCGTTATGCATCGGCCGGTGTGACCAGAGTCGGCCGGTCCGATCGCTCGACCGGTCGGCGACCGAGACCCGCGGCCACACCAAGACGTTTTCAGCCGCAAAGCACACTCTCTGAGAAAAACGCACCGGACTCAATTCGGTTGCACCGGAGGCCCGGTCCGACCGCTTTAAGCCCGGTCGCACTGCCCACAGAAAATATCAACGATGTACCCATTCTGGAAAAATCAGGCAGGATGAAATCCGGTTGCACCGGATGTCCGGTCCGACCGATGGACGGCCGGTTGCACCGCCCGGCTTAATTTGACAAAGTACTGGTTCTGGAAAATTCAGGCCGGTGAGTGCCCGGTTGCACCGACGGCCGGTCGCACCGACCAGGACCCGGTCAGACCGATCATGGCAACAAATGTGCGAGCGGATAAGTCTCTTTGAGTGTTAATTTTGTGCATATGTCTAATCAACTAGAATTTGAGCCTTGACACCCTTTTCAACATTAAACAAGACGGCCTAAGCCCCTCTTAATAGTACGGCTCTAAAAACTAAAAATCCGATCTTTTGCTTCAACCTCCCGAGATCGGTAAAGTCTGCAAAAAGTCCTAGAGAATAATTATACCTTTGATACCATGCTTCCTTTTACTCTTTCCTCAATCACATGCATCTCTTCATGATTTCTTCAATCACATGCATTTTCCTATATCAAATAATCCTCAAGAAAGAGCGTTAATCCTTTTTCACAATTTGTCATTAATTACCAAAACTAAAACCGATTTGGGGCCTAGATGCTTTCACTTGATGAAGTCCTTTAGATCGCGATCCAACGGTGGACGATGAACTCTCTGGAAGCTGGGCCGAACGGGCCGAGCGACTAGGCCATAACAGTTGGGCTTCAGCGCGCACAGTACTGTTCTAACCGAAAATTCGAGGTTTTTGATTTGAAATAATTAAGGAAATTACTTTGATTTATTTAGGGCAATAAAAATACCAAGAAAAATCCAAAAAAATTCTCAAAAATAATTTGAGACTTCCTAGACTCAAATAAAATATTTTTGGCAAAACTTTATTTTAAACTTAGCTACATATAATTAGTTTTTGGCAAAAAGGTTAATATACTTAATTTAAAATAATTCAAATAAATCTCAGAAAAATCCAATAAATCCAAAAAATTCACAAAATTCACAAATGGCAATAAAACACTAGTAACTAAATAAAAAGCCAAAATTTGGGATGTTATAAACCTCCCGCCTTAACAGAATCTCAACCCCGAGATTCAGGGCTATCTAGGGAACAGGTTTGGGAATTCTGCCTTCAGGTCTTCTTCACGCTTCCAGGTTGCTTCGCTCTCTGAGTGATTGCTCCATTGAACTCTGTAAATGCGAACAGACTTGTTTCTGGTCTTGCGCTCCATTACATCCAAAATCTTAACCGGCTGCTCTTTATAAGTCAAGTCTTCATGCAACTCGATTGCTTCTAGCGGCGTCTACTCTGCTGGCACTCTGAGGCACTTCTTGAGTTGCGACACATGAAACACATCATGCGCTCCTGCCAATGACTATGGTAACTCCAACTGATACGCAACCTCTCCTCGATGGCTCAGGATTTTGAACTGCCCAATGAACCTGGGTGCAAGCTTTCCTTTGGCATGAAATCTTTTTACACCCTTAAGGGGAGTGACTCTGAGATACACGAAGTCATTGAGTTCAAAACTCAAATCGCGGCGGCGATTGTCAGCGTAGCTCTTCTGTCTTGACTGTGCTGTGCTGAATTTCAAACGAGTTCCTATTGCTTTGAGCAGCTTACTCCAAAATCTCGATAAATTGGGTACCTCTGTCTCACACAATCTCTTTTGGTACACCATACGAACATACAATTCTTGACATATACACCTCCGCTAAGCGATCTCCTTATTTGGTTTACGGATTCGACCTTAAAACCGCCTAATATCTTGACCATTTGAAGTTTTACTTCTTGGCTAAGCCTTCATTTCTCTTAACTTAATTCTGTATTTCCTCTCCCTTCGAACTTTCTATGATCTGATCTTCTAATGTTGGTTTTATTTCTAAAGCAACTATGAAACTTTGTCGAACGACCTCCAATTTCAGCCTCTCAAATTCTTTGCATAACCCTGGTTGACTACTCATTATCAACATATTTGCACTATAGCCTCATAACTCAAACGTCGACTACCACATTGGCCTTACTAGGATGCCCACGGATTCTGACACTAGAATCTTTGATCATTTTCAGCCATTTTCTTTGTTCCATATTAAGGTCTGACTGAGTAAATATATAATTTGGACTCTTATGGTTCACATCTATTTTCGATGAGATAGTGACACCATTTTTTTTATTGCGCACTACGATGGCTAACTCCAAGTCATGCGTAGGGTACTTCTCCTCTTGCCGTCTCGATTGCATCATTGCATAGGCAACAACCTTGCCATTTTGCGCCGATTCGCATCCCAGATCATGCCTAGAAGCATCACCATATATGTTGAAACTGCTCCGCACTGCTGGTAATACTAACACAGGTGTTGATGTTAACCGCTTCTTCAACTTCCGAAAATTCTTTTCACACCCTGGCGTCCATGCAACCTTTTCTCTTCAACAATCGCATAAGAGGTCTAGCTGTTGTTGAAAACACTTCTATGAACCAGCGATAATATCTTGCCATTCCTAGAACTTCAAATCTAAGTAACGAACTTTGGTTGCTTCCAATGTAACACAACTTCTACCTTGCTTGGCTCAACAACAACTCCTTTAGAAGTCTTTGCGTGGCTAACGAGATTCAACCTTTTTCTTCCAGAAATCTCACTTGTTGAACTTAGCGTATGACTGCTGCTCTCACAATCTTTTCAAAACCAATTTAACATGTTCTGCATGTTCTTCTCTTGTCTTAGAGTATACTAGAATGTCATCTATATGGCAATCAGGAATTTATCCAAATAATCCATAAACACCTTAGTCATCATGTTCATGAAGTATGCGGGGGCATTGGTCAATCCAGGAGATATAGCCAAAACTTATACTGTCCATATCGCGTAGAGAACACAATCCTAGAAACATCCTTCACATGACTCCTCAATTGATGATAGCCGGAGCGAAGTTTTATCCTAGAGAAATTCTAACTCTTTTCTCAAATGTCTAAACACGTTGCCGATCATGATATTGGGTACTTGTTTTCGATCTTTTCTTCATTTAGAGCACGATTCAGTGCACTTTCCTGATCTTCCATTTTCCTTTTTGATAAATAGGAGCTCCCATGGTACGTACTACGTCTTCTCAGAACTCTTACTAGTAACTCTTTGATATGCTTTTCCATTTCCCACTAATTCATTAGTAGACATTTGACATGGTCTTTTCGCTATTGGTGTTGTACCAGGCACTAATTCGCTCACGAACTTGGTTCTCTCGATATGACAGCATACCAGGCAAATTCTTGGAAAATATATCAAGGTATTCTCTGACAACTGGCGCATCTTCTAATTGGCAAATTCCACACTATTATCCATCAGCTGGCTAACACGAACTGTCGTCACTTGAAACCCCTTTTTTCACATTCAGGGTTTTAAATCGATATACTCTTCACCAAAATAGCCTTATGTTTGAGCATCCAACTAATTCCAGGAATAACATCAAAGGTCTAAGTATCCAATCGCAATATGATTTGCTTGGAACTCTACTCACTCAATAAGCACTGAACTCTCAACATCTTGGTTAAATCTAGCACAACTGAGCACTAACTGACAATGACAAATCCTCTGGTTAACAAGATCATGCTGGGTACCACTAAACTAGCCACCATTGCACATGTATCATTTTCAGGTGAACCATAAACACAAGAATATTCTTAGAGAAACATCTAACTCATCATTTTACATTATTGCTTTTCATTCCAATACTCCGTATACCAATGTATCAACCATTCCTGCTTTATTTCTTTCGACAAGGAAACCTTTACATGGAATTCATCACTATTCTCTTTACTTTTACAAGTAGGGTTACGACATTGCACTAAGTAAAATCATGGCTCCTGACTTCCTTGATTTAGCATTGGCGTTGGGGCTTTGACAGGGACGGAGTTGAAATTGACTTGAGCCAACGCGATTGCTTTCCTTTGAGGTCATTTATTGGCAAAATGCTTAGGTTTGTGGCAAATATAGCAGAGTCTAGGGTGAACTTTCTTTCTTGAGCATTCGTTGATTGGAATGGTGTCTTTACCTAGACGCCTTTTCTTCAATTGATTTTCTCGGCAAATTTCTCTTGCAACTTCACCGCTCACTCTTGGCATTATGTACCAGACTGAGGTAACTTCCGGTATATCCATGGCTGTAGGAAATATTTGTTCTCTTTGTGGGCATTGCTTAACAAAATAGCCTTCTTCTTGACAGTAGTAGCACAACCGTTTGCATCGTTTTGCCTTGATGGGTGCAACTGTATACTCATCATTGTCTCTCTTATAATTCAGGGCTGGTTGTTTCAGAGGGCACTCTCTAGACCAATGACCTTCTTTATCACATAAGAAATATGCTGTTGGTGATTGCCACTCACTGCTTTCCTGATTAAGGTCGACAGGTTCAGGAGGGTGCATTTTTAATTCTCCAAGCGACGTCTCCTGGGCAGCTAACTTTCATTTTTAATTCTCCAAGTGACGTCTCTTGGGCAGCTAACTTTCCCCCTCTTATTGATAATTCTCGAGCAACTAGGGTCCGTAGATTCCTCCGTTGATACTGGATCACGGCAGTAACTACCGGATCCAGGGGACACTGAGGTGGGCAATGGTCTCGTCCTTCACAAAGGTAACATGTGATGTTGCTCATAGGACATTCTCCAGGAGAATGGTTTTCTTCACAACTGGAGCAATTGATCGCATGCTTGTCAGCGGTATGTCCTATTTCTCCATAGCGAATGCACGCATGATCTTCTAAATTGTTTGGTTGGCAGCACTTCATAGAACAATGTCTAGATTTTGAACAAGGTGCAGGGGTAGCATCCTTCTCTGAATTCACTGTGACATACCATTCCTTGGTGGAGCAAAGAGATCATGAAAAGCAGCAATAAATTCATTCCAAGTGATATTCTGTGGGGCTTCATCGTTAGCACAATAGCCTTTCCACCATTCAGCGGCAACTCCTCATAACTGATATGAAGCATACAAGACCTTCTCATCACTTTTGCACTGAGTTATGAGTAGCTTCCTTTCAATGGTCTTGAGCCAAACTTCTGCTTCCGAAGGTGAAACACTTCCTAAAAACGTTGGCGGATGAGTCCTTATGAATTCTGATAACCTTGAGTCAGCACAGGGATCATTGATAATAGTTCGAGATGCTTTACTGACATTAGTTTGATTGGTCATATTTTGTATTTGCTTCATCATTGCCTGCATTAACTGAGTTTGAGTAGCAAAAAACTCTCTGAAACTCTGCATATCTATCTGTAGTGACGGTTGAAGAACTGATCCATCCTTGGAGTTTCTACTCAGTTGATTTCCACTGGCTTCATTGCTATCACTAATCTGAACCATCTGCTTGATTACCTCAAAGGGGTTAGGGAAGAGGGAAATAGCATAGGTAAGGAGCAAGAATCCTAACACAGGGGAGATAGGTTTAATCCAATCAACTTAGGCAACTATATTAATAATTTGGTATGGTTGCTTATATAAGCCTAAAAACTTTGCAACACATACTGCACACACAGCAATCAAGAAGAACCAATTCAACCTAAACACACAAAACTACCGTCTACATGGGCGACACTCCTATCTTAGGAAACGCGACTCCCACACAAGAGTCTCAACTGGCTACTTGAAGCACTGAGTCTTCTAGCTCATGATACACTTCATTGATCCGCTCTTCCATGAGCTTGATGATTATTTCCTTCATGATCATTATGGTAGCAACAGGCACTCGATGCTAGGGGTGGGCATTCATTTTTTTTGGTTTTTTCGGTTCGGTTTGTTCGGGTTTTGGAAAATTCGGTTTTTGAATATCAGTAAACCGAACCAAAACCGAATAACCGAAAAAACCGAATTAATTCGGTTCGGTTTTTTCGGTTATTCGGTTAACCGAATTTCTGAGGGAGGCAACAATCAATACTGATCTGTAACTGTGAATCGACTAATCTTAGCAATGCATGCAATACAAAATGTGGTAATCAGGCGTGACATCACTAGCACATCACACAAAATTTGCATCGACGAAGCTAAAAGGCGAGCAATCAAACAGTTCAGCCAAATTGATGGAATCGAACTCTTCTCACCTTGAGGCTTCTCCTCTTCCTGCTGTATACTGGTCTTCCTCGTCGCAGCCCTCCGTGTCATCAGTCTTGCCCTCGGCACCTTCTCCTATGCCACCACCGCCACCGTGGTCTGGATCCTCCAGCAAGTGGTTGGAGCCGGCACCGCCTCCACAGCCACATCCCCTGATTCACTCTTACTTGTTGCCGCAGCCCTTCTCATCGTAGTCTGAGCCACCACAGCGCAGCTCGGCGTCTTACGGCTGGGACCGCGCCGCCCCATTCCAAGGGCCGGCGCCATCTCCTCGTCCGCATCCTGCTTCAGATTCTCCTCCTCCTCTTTCTCGCCGTCTTCCCGCCAGATAGACTCGGGCGACTTGACCGCGATGCGGCGGCCTCGCGGGAGTGGGCTCCCCTGCTTCTCCCACGGATTATCCTCCGCCACCACCTTAACCGCCTCCTTGGCCGTCGCCGTCGGCAGCCCCGCCGCTAGTTCGCTTGCTGGTTGGATGGTGCCGCTATGGGTAGGGTTTGCTGCGACTTGCGATTGGGAATTTGAGATTTGACCATTTCACATTTGGGTGCGCCGCTATGGGACTGGTGCGCGTGCGCGTGTTGGCGAGGTCGTGGTGGACTGGTGGGCGCTGGGCGTGGCCGGGCCTGGCCGATATTTGAGGGCTAAGTCAGCCGAGGCGAGGAGGCGCTGAAGGCCAGGCCGAGTGGCCGAACTATTGACTAATTCGTTCGGTGAAGCGGTTTTTCGGTTTTCCTAACTAAAAACCGAACCGCAAACCGAAAATCGAATAGTACATGTGATGACTCAGGTCAAAGGCTCGCAAGGTTAAGTCCTTAGGGTGATCAAAGCAAGACTTGCACATACCCTCTGCCCATCGGGCCCACCCAGGCACACTTGCCCTTGCCACTTGCTCCGATATAAATCATAACCACCCCAGTTGATTACCAAGCACCATGTGCCATCAACAATTCAATATCGTTGCGTGACATCCATCGCCACAACAACTCAATCTCATCGTGTGACCACACATGACACACAAATTCATAACATTGTTCCATATTCCATTAGTCAAGATTATTTATCAATGATTCAAGTACATGTGATGACGCGGCATGGTTAAGCAATCTAATCCGATCTAACCATCCCATGTTGATTTTATTATTGATTAACTATAGTAAATCAATCTAGGATGACAACAGATTATGGCATACAAATGACAAGGTAGAGTGTAGATCAACAGGTATGTTAGCTAACTCCCAATCTAGATTTAAAACATTTATACACATGAAATAAGATGCAATATCGTAAATCAAAATAGCAATTTTATAAACATGGGTTCAACATGATCAAAACACAACTTGCCTTAGGATAACCCTTATCCATGCTCTGGACCTCGGTCTTGAGTTGATGAATCTCCCCCGGTTGCGTCGCACAATTTATCGTCTACGCGAAATGAAAGAGTATGCCAAATAAATACCAAAATAGAGAGCAAACAACTCCAAAAATCAAATAAAATTCACCACTGAATATATCTCAATTTTAATTTTTTTTAGAAATTTGAATCACCTCAATTGGAGTTCGTTTGAGGGAGAACGAGCTCTCAGAAGATTCAAAATCCTAAAAATCAAAAAATTGGAAAATCAAATAATATCCGAATTATTTTTATAAAAGAAAAACCGATTTATTGCGTCATGTTGGCGTCATCCTCGAACCCCAACCAATCGTGCACTGACACGTAGCCCTCGGCACTGTTCCATGGACTCAGTGCACCGTAGGGCTGGTTCACCGTGGACCATAAGCACTGTGCCATGGATCGGATGATGTCATCGCTGACGTCACCCAACACGCGTCACCACATGATTGCTTCAATCCGAAACACGATCTGGTTCACTCATCCTGGATCCAACGGTCTAGATGCGATCGGTCCTATCACCATTCAGATCGGATCCGGCGGTTACAAACCCTGGCCACGCGGCGCAAAGATGACCACCCGATCCAATCCAACGGTGGTCAATCACGATCTAACCCGGCTCGATCCTAATCGCTCATCTCTGGATCAAACGGCGAGGAATACCCGAGGCGTTTTACTACTCACCGAGGCGATGTGGCTTGATCCAAAGCGTTCGATGATGATCCGACGGTTGGAAGCTTCCGGTCTTCGCGATGGCAGCACGGTGGCGTGATTCCACCAGATGCGAGAATGACGACTTGGAGTATGGCACTCCGGCGAGATCTCGACGACTTGGAACGGCGGAACAGATGTGGTGCGATGAGATGAGTTCGGTTCTGGGCTTGGAATGGTGGAAGAGAGTCTTAGCGACGGCGAAACACGGCGGTGAACCTTCACGAACTCCGGCGAGCTCCCGCGACCTCTCTGGTGCTCCTCCGGCGACACGGCTACAGGCGAAGTGGACAACGTCTTCTGGCGATATTCGGGAGGGGGTCGGGGTCCTTAAATAGCCCTCGAGCGAGGCGGAAATCGAAGCCCTAGCGGCGTACGGCAGCGGCGGCGTGTTCGCGACGGACTCGGAGTACTTATCCGAGACGACGACGGACGACCCTCAGATCTTGATCGGACGGCCGCGAAGAAGTCCTGGCGCGGCACGATCTCAACCACTCCCCGCATCCAATGGCCGGGATTGGCTATGGTTCGGCTACGACCCGACAAATCCCATCCGTCCGATGTTGATCTGATTACACAAAGGTGCTAGGGTTTACGCGACGGCGCGGCTTGATGAAGTCCTTCGGATCGCGATCCAACGGCGGACAATGAACTCTCTACAAGATGGGCGAACAGCCGAGCGATCGGTCAAGAACGGCCAAGCCAATACAAGACAAGAATGGGCTTGGCCCATTACCATTCTAACCGAAAATTCGAGGTTTTGATTTGAAATAATTAGGGAAATTACTTTGATTTATTTAGGGCAATAAAAATACCAAGAAAAATCCAAGAAAAGTCTCAAAAATACTTTGAGACTTCCTAGACCCAAATAAAATATTTTTGGTAAAACTTTATTTTAAACTTAGCTACATATAATTTGTTTTTGGCAAAAAGGTTAATATACTTAATTTAAAATAATTAAAATAAATCTAAAAAAATCCAATAAATCCAGAAAATTCACAAAATTCACAAATGGCAATAAAACACTAATAACTAAATAAAAAGCCAAAATTTGAGATGTTACAGTACCCTGGACGGTTAGGATAACCTGCATCCACAAGATAATACTTACCTGAAACATGCAATGTACATGTCATTTGAGTACTCAATGTATAGAAAGTACAAAGAAAATAAGCAAGTACAACTTACCTTGGGGAGGATGTGGAAAGGTATCTCTATCAGCTTCCAATGCATGATATAGGACAATTGTGTCATGTATTGATCTTGGCTACCCAATAGATGCTTATGTGAATCTCATATCATGATCACACACTGCCATCACATTTTGAGTTGTAGACCCTGACCTACCAATATATCTAACTTGTTCTTCTGCGGGAACAACAGCTAGAATATGAGTTCCATCAATAGCCCTGATACAATCCTTAAAATGTGGCCACATGCGACAAACATTTCTAATTCTGCTATGGACTGTAGAGAAATTCGGATCCTTCGGCTTCACAAGGTCAATCGACATCCTAATTACACACTGCAAAACCTCATCAAACTTCTTGCTAATTGTCTCACTAGAATGCTTGAACCGGTTTTGCACTTTTCGATTAGATTCACAGCCCCCACAAATGTATAGGAACATAGACAATGATTCCATTGAATGCATATGTGTAGATGATTTTAAGCCATAAGTACTAACCAAAAGATCATGTAGACTCTGAAAAATTGTAAAATCCATTCGAAGCATACGATGACATTCACCTGGAGTGGTCAAAGTTTCCCTCACCCAACCCATTCCACTGAGACGTGAAGTCCTACGCTCATTCTTGTCCAAGTAGGTTGAGTGATACTTATCCACAATATTTGCAGCCACAAGAAGGTTGGTTGAAATATGATAATATAGGCACATCATATGCAAATCATACTCATATTCATCATCAGAGGAATCAATCCCTTCATTCTCACTTTCACATGAGGACATCTGTGCATAACAACAAACAACACATAAATAGAGTACATGCCAGTTAAACATTACATAAATAAAGAGTAACATAGACTGGTTTAAACATTATATAATAGAGTACAAGCCAGATAAATTGTTCTCACATAAAGTAGTATGACCCAGTTTAAACATTACATAAATAGAGTACAAGCCAGATAAATTGTTCTAAAATAAAGTAGTACGACCCAGTTTAAACATTACATAAATAGAGTACGAAAAAGGAGATAAATTGTTCTCAAATAAAGTACAAGCCATGTTCATCTACTTTCCATACTTGACTTCATACTTCCTTTTAAGCCATTCAAAACGTGCTGAAGGACTGCGCAATGAAGTCATAAACATCTCCCTTTGTTCCTTATTAACAAAAATTTCAGTCGCAATGAAGTGCTCATTACTCCCTTCAATAGCCCTACATTCATCTACCAAGTCCATGACATCTTTGATAGTATAGCCCGATGGTTCTTCTCTCTTTCTTGCAAATGATTCAAGTGATGAAAATGACTTTTCACTCATCTCAACAACGCGTTTAATTTCTTCTTGCATCACCGAGGACCCACTCTTAGCCCTTTTCAACTTACTATTTTTAGGACAACGAGCTCTCTTTCCTTTCCTATCGCTCACCGGTGACTCATCCTCCTCTTCATTTTCTACTTCATGCTCATCGACGTCAAAGGTAGGAGATGGGTGCGAACTGCTATCAGGAATGGTACCCATAGAAAGAGACCAATGGTCTGCACCGCTGTTGCGAATATCTTCAAACATTTTAGACAACAATGGCTCATTTTGCAGTCTAGCCTTCTGAAACTTGCCACAGCCAGGCAATTCCTATAAAACATCACATATTAGAACATGTAAGGCAAATTAGGAAACCAAAATCTAATCAAAAAAATAATGACTTACTTTTTTAAGTTGCTGCCACCGCTCATATGAGCACTGCACTGTTTTCTTTTCTTCATCCCAACCTAATCCTGTCTGTTTTATTAGTTTCTTCCAAATGTGGTACGGGTATTAGGACGATTCCCGACCACTACGTGTTCAACGAAAAGCTCACACACTATCCTAGTGTTGTGGTCATTCCACTTAGCATTGTCCATCTGCATTGTTACATTTTCATCAATTAAAAACATAACTGCATGCATCCTAATACCCATCAAAAACATGACGGATAATCAATTCATATTGTATTCGACATGTGATTTGTGCACCTGTCACTGCTGGAAAATAGTGTGTTATTGGCGGTGATTATTTTTTGTGATAGGTCCACTGGTTTACCCATTTCCCCGACAAATTTTGAATGCCAAGAACTCTATGCTTTCTAGTAGGTAATGAACCGATCAAGGTAACAAGTGATTAAGATGATTTTTTGTTGGAGAATTCTAGTCTTTTCTTAAGACTCTTTTAACAATGGTATTCAACTACTCCTACTGTATCTATGGAAATTATGATTTACGAGAAACATCTTCTCTAATTCCGTCACCGGCGAAAACTACACAATCTGTGACAAACCAAATATTGTATATACTGCATAACTAGTTTTTTTTTCTTTTTTCAAAAGCATAACTGTTTGTCCAGTGACCCTAGCTGAACAATCAAACTTTGCCATGCACAAGAGAAAGTGTAACGTGACAGTGTAACCTGAAAGTGTTTCCTGCCATCCATTCAAAATATTCTTCCTACAATATATCTAGCAAGCATACATGTGAATTGAAGGTAGTCAACTCAGTCCAGCTAGAAATATGTTTTAGGCAGAACCTATATACTAGCACTGCAGATATTGTTCTAATATTCTTAAAACAGGTTGATGACTAGTATCTATACTAAATGGAGGCTCATATAGGACCCTCCATGTTAATCTTGGAGATGCAAATGCTAATACTTATCATGTTAATCACAGGGGACAATAACCTAAAAGTGTAACCTGACAATTGCTATCATCCAATTGTAACCTGAAAGTGTAACTTGATAGTGTAACCTGAAAGTGTTTCCTACCATCCATTCAAAATCTTCTTCCTACAATATATCTAGCAAGCATACATGTGAATTGAAGGCTTTTTTTTAGACGGGCTATGGTGACACCTTCAGTACAAGCCACATGAAACTCTTACATCCGCAGTCTGTTCCTTTGGATGTAGTTATTTTCATTCCCTCTAAACCCTATAGCTTCCATCCAACAAGCAAATCATATTATGACAATTATTTGAGTACCAGAAGCTGTATTATCAATTCCAATCAAAACAATGTACAAAACAAAAACTCAATAACACATAGTACCACCGAATCAAACAAGGCAGAGCAGAAAAATGACCTTTCATCTGTTTATAGCCATTACCATTTTCTTATATAGCACCAAATCAAACAAGGCAGAGCAGAAAATTACTTCTATTAGATTGGATTGGATAGTGCTTTAGGCCTTAGGATGAATTGCACCAAATTGGGGATTAGGGTTTACCTTTGCAACGCAAGGTCCAACAGCCGCACTGGAGCCTGCGAGTCGGCATCGCCGGAAGGCCGTGTGATGCCGCCGCCTGGAGAATGTGGGAGGCCAGCACCACTGCCTTGACGCCGCTCCGATTCGCCTCCTAAGCGTCACCTCGAAATCGCGAAGTCCCCCGAGCGGATAAGAATGAGGAGATGTGAATGGATTGGCTGGCTGGGGGTGCGCGTTAGCCAGGGGTAGTTGAGTGGCAAACGTGGGTAAATACATGGAACTTCCAAGGGCATTTTTCTTTAGGTGCACAGGCGGAGCTGGTGGATCCCAAAAAAGGTCGCTCTGCAGCTCCGTTGAATTGCCGTTCATTCGTAGCTCCGCTCCGAGCCCGGATCCACGGAGCACTTTTCTGAATCTATGCCATTTGGTTTGGCTTCTGCTTCTCTGGGTAAGAATCTAAGATCTGGAGCCCAACCAAACAGGCCCATAATCTTGATATAAATTTCAGTTTTAGAAGGTTCAAACTCTGTAAGTTTTGATTGAGCCGATTAGGATGAAGAGTCCGATTAGGACAAGAAAATAGATTCATATTTTGTTTCTTAAGGCTGTCGTTTGGGTATAAATTCAGAGGTAGTCATGAGTTTTGTAAGCAAGCAAGCAAGAAGTAAAACAAGAGATAATTGCCCCAAAGTTTTTTTGTTGTTTTGTTCTAATAATTAGTATCAGAGCCTAGGGTTTTGGATCAACCTGCTGTCCCCAGGAGGAGGAGACTCCCGGGGGGCAGCACTTGAGGAAGCCTTCTGCTGATAGCGGTGTGAGGAGGAAGTCGACGAAGAGTTCAAGGAGGAGGGTCTAGGTCAAAAGGCACAGGAGTCACGCGGCGACCAGTTCATGACCTAGGCACAGTAGTGGGGCGAGACGTGGTGGTTCATCACGTCCAGGATGCCCACCTAGTTTGTGATTGAGAACGACTTCAAGGAGGCGGCTCTGTCCTATGTCCTCCCCAGCAACGGGAGAAAAGTAGCACCAGCCTTCGGCGACCAAGCTATGTATATCCTCAAGGGATGTTTCCTAGAGGAAGAATTGTTTGTCGCTTTTGCATTACTAAGCTCTACTAGATGCTATCGAAAGATACCGAACAAAGATGGAGAAGGACCTGGAGATGATGGAGCTCAACGTCCAGAATGTGTTGCTTGTGAAGGAGGTGATATGTGTTGTGGAGAAACAAACATCCAGGAGCCAGTACGGCAAGAGAACAACAGAAGGAAGATAGAAAAGCGTGAGTAAAAAATGCTACTGAAAGACTATGTGGAGGTCTACCCATATTTGTGATGAGTAATTGACTATAGTTGAGCTTGTGGTATGCAAGTTTGAGTTTGAACAGTTTGTAAACTAGTCGGGATAAATTGTGTATCATTTGGGCTATGTGTTGATTTGATTGCATATATTGTTGGACGTTGTTATGTGATGGGTTTCCTTGTTATTGATGGTTGCAAAACGTCAGAGCTAGGTCATGGTGAGGCGGAGAAGATTGAGACTAGGTTGGGAGAGTTAAGATCCAGACGGCCAAGATGTTGCCAAAGATGACTAAGGCCAGGGAGTAGCTGCAAGCTGAGAAGACAAGGAATGGATGCGATGCTAACTTGAAGCTGCTCGGATCAAGGAGGGCCGTTGGATCATGGTTTAGAGGATAGAGTAGCGGGTCAAGTTATTGAGCATTGAAAAACGTGCAAAATCCATTATGTTGTTGGATTTTGGGTCAGCCCATGTATGGTTGTGTGAATTAATCCCACCCCTTGATAACGTTTCTTCTGGGAGAAGGGAGTTATCCAATGGTGGGGTTTGCTTCTTGATGCATCCCTCCCGGGTGCGCAATGTGCCCTTCATGCCCAAAGTATGGCGACGTGCCTCACCTCATGAAAGGATCGCCTAATCAGAACGTCCCAAAATTTGGCCTAAATTAAATTTTTGGAGTTATTTAAATTTTTGTGAATTATTTAAAATTTATGGGAATTTATTGAATTTAATTTAAATTTATCCTTCTCTTGAATAATTAAATAACATACAAGTAATTATCAAAAATAAATAAAAATATTTTATTTAAGCTCTAAATACCCTAAAATATTTTCTGAAATTTTTCTAGAATTTTTCGGGTATTTTTAGTGCTCCAAATAAATACTTTGATTTTCTAGAATTAATTTAAAATGATAAAACCAGAAAATGCCTTTGCTACAGTATTGGGCCAAGCCCAACACTGTGCTTGCGCCGGCCAAACCCTAACCGCCACTTTCCCCGGGCCGTGCGATCTTCATCGAACGGCTGAGGAATAGCCGCATTGCCTGCTCGTGTGTGCCGTCGGATCTTCGTAACTCTAGCCGTTCTGATCGCGCCACGTCACACCGGGCAGCCGTGCGGTCGCTCGCTCTGGGCCGTCGGATTTCGATCGGATGGCTGCGCCCAAACACCGCTTCGCCTGAGCCCTGTGTCGTTGGATCAGACCGATTGGACGGTCCAGATCGCGTCGCCGTCTCGGGAGGAGGCGAGCAGTGCACCGCCGTCGGGGATTGGCCATCGAAGATTTGTCAGAGATTTGCGCGCATTCCGAAGCTTGTCCGAGCAGGAGAAATAGGCCTCTGCATGCAGCACTCTCTTCCGCACCTTTTGCCCGTTCATTCGCACCCTGCCGTACCCCATAGCCCTCTCAGTAGCTCACCGAAGTTGGTACTTCCGCCGCCTCGGCTTTTCCTTGGTTTCTATCGTCGTCCGCGCTCTCCGCCGTGCCCAAGACTTGTCCCGAGTTCGCCGTGTCAAGACGCGTCGACTGGACCACTTCTTCCGACCGGAGACGCCCGGAATCGTCGTAGGCTACCTCGTCTTCTCCAAGTCCGGCGACCAGCACCACCGTCTCTCCTTCGACGCCTCGCAGCTCACCTCCGCCGTTAGATTTCCATCCAACATCCGAGGTAACGCCACGTCTCCTTTCCTGTAGCCTAGACTCGAGTAGCTTCGGTGGATCTCTGCCGTTAGATCTTAATCGTGCGGCCCTAGTGAAGCCACATAGGATCGGTGAATAGGGTATCGCTCGGGTATCAGTGGCCGTTGGATCTTCATCCAACCGCGCCATGAGATCCACGTATCTGCGGGTTGATGCGTTTGATAATGGTCGTTGGATCTTCGATCTAAGGTCGAGATCTTGCCACGTATCCATCCGGTAGCCTTAGCCACGTGAAACCGTAGCCATCGATCCGAGGATATCCGGTCGGGATGCAACCAAGTGTTACTCGTCGGGACGTCCACGTCGCTAGGTCAAGCCGTTCGCCGGGTCGAATCCGAGCCGTTGGATTTTGAATGCTCGGTTGAGATGTTGCCGCGCGTGTAGGTTGACCGTGCGGAGACCGACCGTTGGATTTAGATCCAACGGGCGGAAAATCTTGGAGCCACGTGGAACGTTGGATGAGCGCCGCGTGTCAGCTGCTGAGTGGACTGAGTACTGTTCATCGGGCCCACCGGTCAGTGTCCATGGTGACGTGGCTCACTCTGGTGCTGACACGTGTCAAGCCGAGGAATTAACCAGGATTTTCAGTAGAAAAATAAATCAATTAACTCGGGTAATCCTTTATTAGAATTTTCAAAAACTTGCAAATGCTATAACTTTTGCGTTTTAACTCAGAATTGGGTGATTCTAGTTCCTAAAAATTTGTAAAAATGTGAACTATTTATTAGTGATTTTTATTTTATTTTTAGTGATGATCTTGCTATCTGTTTAAGTATATTTATTGTATGTATGATTATTCCGCGTACACTCCGAATTGCTGGGAGCTGTCGAGGAAGAAATCGAAGACCCGTCGTAGGTTTCAGACCACGATCAACTACTCTTCGAAGGCAAGTCATGCTTTGACCATATTGCCCCCAGATTTTCAAATGTATTTTAATTCCAATTTATGCATGCTATGTTAACTAAAATAACATTAAATAATTTGGGAAGAATAGATAATGCACCTACCTTGTTTATGCCACCTTGTTAATATTATTTGTATGCCCTGGAAACCTTGTCACCCTAAGACATTAATTTACGTTGGTTGCTACAATAATGCCAACACGGGAGGCTAGACCGTGACTAGTGCTTAGTATGCTGTATGCGTTGAAAGACTTTCAAATTGCAAAAGAATATTGACTAAACAATTATGGAATGCATTTTGGAATAATGCGATGATGTCATGAGATGGAATTGGGGGTAGCGACCTGTGTGGTTCTACTCATGCAATGAAGTGGGCATTGGCATGTGTTGCATAAATGCAAACCGGGGTGGGAAATAATTTGGACCGGGGCAAGTGGCAAGAAGGCTTCGTGCCAGGTGGGCCTGTGTGGCAACGGGATATACTAATGATTGTGAAGGCTGTGTGCCGAGAAATATAAAACGGATGTCTTGCCCGGGACAGTTAAGGACTTCACCTTGCGAGCCTTTGAACTAAGTTACTTGTACAACCACTTGTCTGGAATGGGACGGACTTAGTTTAGTAGGGTTCTGATATCTTTCCTTTGACACCTCGGGGCGACAGTTACACAAAAGTGTAACCGTGTGGGGGAGCGTACATGTGCTACGGCTTGGTACCCATCCAACTGTACTTGCCTGTTCTAAACTTCGGCTCTGAGTGAGGGAAGTATTAGAAAGGCGATACTGGAGAGGTTCACGGGTTAAGTGTTAGTCTCCGAAAGACTTTGTTGCAATCAATCACCTGTGTGGTGAGCGACTGTATCCTGTGGGTAAAGTGTACAGCCTTTGCAGAGTGTGTTAAAACTATTCGAATAGCCGTGTCCGCGGTACTAGACAATGCTCGGGGATTACAGTCAAGGGTTAGATTTTCAAAATGAAATATGGAATGGGTGGCTGTGTGCCAAAGACTAATGAATCAAACTTAGGGCTGTGTGCCAAACTCTTGGAAAAGAATTGAGAAATTAATTATTAATAGTAATGGTTTTATCGCTTTTAACCTAATAGGATTATCCGTTAAAAGAAATGCTGCTTTATGCAAAAATAACCAAGTAAGCCTTTCCTTGGAATAAGCCATGCATGTAGTAATAGAACTGCATTGTGTATGACTTGTTGAGTATGTTGTATACTCACCCTTGCTTCAACGACAACTTCAGAAGAAGAAGCTGCACCAGCTTGGGAGGAGGAGTTTAACGAAGGTCAGGAGGATTAGGGTTGAGCCTCGCTGCTTGCTCGTGGCGTAACGAGGGTTCATTGACGTACTTTTGCTTCCGCTATTGAACTTGTGCTACTTTGTTATTTATCGCCCTGCGTGGCGAATTAATGTAAGGTGACCATAAGGTCGTGTAACTCGTTATATTCATGTTTGAAGTACTTTATTATTAATTCCGCTGTGTATGATTGTGGTACTTCAACACTGTTCATCCTATGTGTACTAGCGTGATCCTGGACTAGTACAGAATACACAGAGGGTCCGGATTTGCAGAATCGGGTCCCAACACCAACTGGCCCAGGGTCGTGGGCCTTGGCCCAACGAGGGAATACACACCTTGGCTGCCATAGCCAGGCCATAAGAGTCCCATGTGGCCCCTAAAAGACTAGCCTAATGGGGGGAGGGTTGCTCTCCCTTTTAAGGTGGTATTCTCTCCCCTCCACAAGCAAGGTGGTACTATCATTCCCACCCTCTTGTTTCGGGACATAGCTCTGATACCACCTGATGTGACTTTGGGTCCTGATCTTTCGATGAGAGTGATAACTTCGATTTGGAGGAATTGACTTTGACGATTCGACTACAACGCGTCTGACGACGATGCGCCTTAGCAATCGCTAAACCAACTCAGAGGGTTATTGATCTTGCTGCTGGCACGATCAACCCAACACGAGGTTCAATTCTCGCATGCAACCGAAGAACAAGCAAGAACAATGGTAAAGCAATCTGAAATTACGAATATGAATAAAGGCAAAAACAAGGGTGGGGTTCTATTGAAGATCTTGACAAGGTGGCTGTCTAGCACAACTTGAAGACTTAAAGTTTGCACATGGCTAAACTAATCAAACAAAACCCAAAAAACTAAAGTACGGAGGTAGCAAACAATATATAGAGGTAAGTGGCGGCTAGGGGCGTGCAACAGCCATGGGGGGCCAAGGGGGTGCCCTAGGGTTACATGGGCTTTGGGCCCAAAAGAAAAGGTGGCGCAGCACCCGGAGTTTCTGGCCCGTGACACTTTTCTGCGATTTCCCATTGCTTCAAGACGAATTTGGCATTGGGGCTAGATCCATTGGAAAGAGGACGACAAAATCTTTCAGGGAAGTCCTCATGGAACCCGAACAACCTTCTGGATCAAAAGTTATGGTCGTTTGAAGTTGATGCTGTCGTGGAGGCTGAACCCGCGAATTTGCTGATTCCAAGTCCAACTTGCGCATATGATGATCGTGCTTTATGCTTGGCATTTGGAGGTTCTTCTCCTTGGTTCCTAAGGACAATAAGATCATCACAAGAATTAAATAGCATTCCATTCTGTGAATCATTTGTATAAAAATTTAGGAACGAATTCACCTGATAATTGAGTAGACGTGCTCGAGCACGAGTAGTAGATCCTTGTAAAACTTGTTGTGTATGAGAAGAATCACTCGGCGTGGTTGTGTCAATAGGGAAGATGTCCTCATCACTTCTAGTATGCTATAAATAGAGGGGGAGACAGGGGTGTCTCTCGCTCGAGGGTTTTGAAGGTTTTGGTGCGCCTTTGAGTTTCGTTCACTTTATTGTGAGGCTTTATAAACTTTCTTTCCAGAATTAAAAGTTTCATTTCTCTATTCTGAGTTACCTTCAGTATTTACATTATGCTTTAAATTCAGCATTTAAATTCTTGCAAGTTACTTTTTGTTCATCTGGATTTGCATCCTCTTGTTCTAAGTGCTTTTAGATCTTGTACCAAGGATGAAAGATTGCTGAATGAATCTTCTATAGATCATATCACAATTATCTAGGCAATCTACAACATCTTCTTTTCAGTTTCTGTAAAAATTGATCTTTTTGCTTAGTAGAAGCACGATCCTTGTAGATCGTGTTCTTGTTTTTTTGAAGGGTTGTTCTTTGGTGTTCTTACTTACTGTAATATGTGGGAGGTCATTTAAGATCATCCTAATCATCAATTCCCCACAAGCAAGCTAAGGGTGAAGTTTGTGTTTTTGATCCGGTTTTGGTGTAGCATTCTTTCAATTAGAAAAATATCAAAACTTTGACATCAATCCTTACGATTGAAGGTTAGAATAGATTTCTGACATCTATAGGAAGGTGCACACCAAGTTTCATTGGTTTTGGGTCAGCCAATCAAAAGCAATGATTCTTCTTTTTGAGAGTGTGTTGATTTATTGTTTCACCCAAACACTGTTCACTGAGCACTGTTCATTCCAAACACTATTCATCTAACTAGTGCTGACGGCCAGTTCACAGTATTGTTCACTCGAACACTGTTCATCCGACCAGTTTGCAGTACTGTTCATCCGACCAATGCAACTTTTCTTGTTTATCTGAGCACTGTTCTTTTAACCTCATGGTCAGAAGGTGTAGTCATTTTATTTGTTCTCTTGGTGGTTTGATTTTCATAGAATTTTTTTTATTTGTGATCATTCACCCCCTCTGATCGCTATTTCAATCTTTCAGCTACATGTTCTCATCAACAATCGGCTTGACAAAATGGCATTGGTAGCTATCTGGGTGTCTCATTGATAAGGCATCGAAAGCTACACGCTCTCATGTCAGTTCTGTCTGTGAGATATTATGTATGATCACATGAGTTCTTGTACGAGTTGTGTCCACAAGATAAATGTGTGCGAATTCCTTTAGAGATGACGTGTGCATCAAAAAGATCATGCTGCACTAGAAGATCAAAAAGAAGCTGCTACGTGTGCTATGTCGAGTCCATCAAAGTAGACTTCGGAGTATTGAAGAGATGTGTTCACCATTCAAAGTCAAGTCTATCGAAGATGAGACCAAGACGTTGAGACGATATGTTCACTGTCTTGAGAGTCTGAGATATTGAGGAGATGTGTTCTCCATCCTATCAAGTATGTGTTTGCCACATCATAGTTGAGACCAATTGCCTTAATGAGTAAGAGTCGGTGTATCAAGATTAGGGGAGAAAATGTTAGATATAATCTTGACATTAGTTTCAGTTTTAGAAGGTTCAAAGTTTGCAAGTTTTGATTGAGCCAATTAGGATAAGGAGTCTGATAGGACAAGGAAGTAAAATCATATTCGGTTTCTTAAGGTTGTAGTTTGGGTATAAATTCAGAGGTAGTTCTGAGTTTTGTAAGCAAGAAAGAAAGAAGTAATACAAGAGAAAATTGCCCCAATTTTTTTTGGTGTTATGATCCAACAATTGGTCCGTGGGCCCACTAAATACTATTTCGTGTTTACAGAATGCACTTGCCATGTGGTCCTCTAGGTCTACAGATTCTGTTTGTTTAAGTGATGTTGAAACTTGATGTGCAAAGTTGGCTACTTTTCGCTGGTTTGTTTATTTGGCACAAGGTTCAAAAAACCATTGAAATTTCAAAAATCTTGGCCAAGATTTCGAATTTCGGCTATGGATGGGATCCAAAATCCTGACCGAGTAAAATGTTTTTTAAAAAATAACTTGCTACAATATCTTGGAAATTTTGACAAGATTTTGCCAAATCTAGCCGAAATCTCAGATTTTTTGAGCGATTTTTGTCTTTTTATGGCCGGATTTGATCGAATTTGGTCCAATAGCCCTTAAGAAAGTTATCTTCCATGAAATTTAAAAAAAAAACTGAATTTTTAAGACGTTTTATAATTTTAATAAAAATACTGTCCGATTTTTATAAAATTGTATAAGCTTGATCATGATCTAAAAAATTTATGGTACTATCTTTATAGTGTAGGATCATAGAAAAAATTTCAAAATAATTTAACTTCATTTTTTATCTTTAAAAAATAAAAAATAAAACGAACATAATTGAGATAGTAACCTTGTCAGAATTTTATAAATTGTCTCGAGTGTGATCATGATCCAAAATTTTTATGAGAGATTAAGAATTACCTTAGTACCATTCTTTAAAATTTAAAAAATTCATCTTTTTGTTTGCTCAATCAAATCTATGTAATTTTATAAATTCACTAAGTGTGATTGTAACATCCCAAAAATTTCAAAAATAGGAAAAATAAAAATTTGAAATTTGAAAATGGAATTGAATTAAGATTCTAATTGAAACCAAGATTTTAACTCAAAATTTCATCATTTTATGTCTTTAGAAAAGAATTATTACAATATTAAAACTTTTCTTCCGAAATGAATAAACTATGAAAATGAATTTGAAATATCACCATATTTTGAATTTCCATCTTCTCTGAAATTTTATTGAATTTTTGGTTCTTAAGAAAATCTTTTATCTTAATTGTTTTCTTTTCTCTACAATGCAAAACTCAAAATATTTATATAAATCCTAAATCATTTTCAAGTCATCTTCAAAAACTATCAAAGTCATGTGAACTCAATTAAAGTTAAAAAGAAATCAAAGACAGAAGTAAATTAAATACAATTTTATGAAAGTGAGAATTTTCATAAATTCAATATAAAATATCATGATTTGGTAGCCTCATTGGTGACCTTATCTACTAACTGTCCTAGAAGGCTATAACACTGAATCGGGATTATTCTTTCGCTCTACTGCCACTTGGGCCCACACGTCAGAGTGTCTTCCCCAGAGTTCTTGTTCTCTCGCTTGACAAAAAGCCACTGCACATTCGCTCTTCTGTGTCTCTTCAGTCCCTACCGAGCAAAGCACAACACATCCAATGCCTTGACAGAACAAAACACTGAGCCCGGTGCCATGGGCCCGTGGGAGAGAGAGGGGCGCGGGAGGCTGAGGGGAAAAAGCAGGGGTGCGCAGGGAGCCGGGGAGAGAGAGAGAGAGAGAGAGAGAGAGAATCAACGAGAAATAGATTGTTGGAGGGAATGTATGTCTGAGTCTGATGTATTAGAAGTTTTGAATGCAAGAGAATCAAGACTGTGAGAGAATCGAGTGAATCATGAGAAAAATAGACGAATAGAAGAAAAAGTTTTTGACCACACTCGTATTTTCTCATCCTACGTGTGAACAGTGGCGTATGCACAGGGTGGGGGGCGTAGGTGGGCTGGAGCCCCACCCGTCCCCCCTTTAAGTTACAAATTTAGGGAAAATTTATCTACAAATTTAGAGAAACTACCGAGTTAAACAATCGGTTCAGTGAATCTTCGATAAAGCTTTAGAAATGATTGCTTGTCTAGACCCAAGATATTCATTTGAAAATTTTGAATATGGTAGGCTTCTTCGGTTTTTAGAAATTTATTCAGATGATTTCTCATCATATGATCGTGTGGTTTTGGAAGCACAACTTGACTTATTCATTGATGACTTGAGAAGAGAAGAATTTTCAAGTTGTGATGATCTTGCTAGTCTCGCGATAATGATGGTTGAAGCAAAAAAAAGCATGTTGTTTATCCATTAGTCTATAGGCTTATTGAATTAGCATTAGTTTTACCTGTGGGCACAGCTACAGTTAAAAAGGCTTTCTCGGCAATGAACATTATCAAGATAGATTTGCGTAATAAGATAAGTGATGACTGGTTAAATGATCTCATGGTATGCTACATCGAGCGAGACATATTTTCCAAGATAGAGATGGAAGATATTTTGCAACGTAACGTTTTCAAAACATAAAAACCCATAAATATCAACTATCAACTCTTAAAAAATAATGATCGGTACGTTTTTTTTCTTTATAATGTTACGTATTTATATTATATATGGCTGTTAGATATGTGTTGGTATTTTTATATTATATATATCATTATGTCATGTTCTATGTTAAAATACTATATATATTAATATATTATATATATTAGTTTAGAGGTCTCAATTTTAGCCCCGTCCTTTCTAAGTTTCTGGATACGCCACTGCGTGTGAATAAAGGTGATTGAAATGAATGTGACATGTTGAAAGATATAAAGCTGGTTTTAATTTTTATCTCGCGCGGTGTCTTGTTTAAACGCTCAACGAACAACGATACGACAAAGTCGGGCACGTGCTGAGAAAAAGTGACTGAAAAAGACAGTGACCGTGAATTTAACGTCTCTCCACTCTAAGACAGCGTGCTGAGAAATGAAATAAAGTTACTTTCAATTTTTGATGCATGCGGCCTGCGTTTGGTTTCAATTTGCAACGGACATTTCGGCAGACATCCATAAAGACAGGGGGACGACTCTCATTTTTCTGCACGTCTCTCTCAAGCTCTTTCTTCTTGCTCATTTTTGCTCAGCACATTCTGCATATCTCTCTCTAATTGCTTTCTTTGTTTGCTATTCTGCCGTGAAATAAAATATTTTGCAAGAGCAAGAGCAGGAGAGCACGCTCCCACTCTTCAAGTCCCTCTTGTCAGGATCAAAGAGATTGATCCATGCCAACTCTCCCCCAGCATGTGACACTATAACATGGATGACCGTCATCTGGACGGCACACACGGCATCGAGGATACCTCATACACTCCGGATGCATCGAGCTCGGATGCCGCTACCTCGGTGCATCTGGAATGAGCGTCGGTATCCACACTAAACACATAGCCCGACATATCGATGCAGCCAACACGGGTATCCATATCCGACACACAACGAGCGTGGTGCTGGCAATATATGGACATAACCATCGAAATTGTGGACGGACAGGAGGTAGTGTATACTGTTTGCAAGTACTGTCAAGCTAAACTATCTGCACATATATGTAGTGGTATAGGTTATCTGAAGAGACACACGGAGAATTGCTTGAGGAAGATGTCAGCCGGACAGAGGCCGGGCGAGGGCGTGCAGACTCAACTTCAACACCGATGGTTCGGTAAGCACATGGGTAAGAACATCGACGTAGCTAGAGACAAAATTGCATGTTACATAGTTACGGAGGATTTTCTGCTTAGAATGGGTGAGAGCTCTAACTTTGAGAGAATGGTGCAATGTGGCTTTTGCCCACAATACCAATATGTTAGTAGAAGAAGAACTACACGTGATATTTACAAATAAACTAGAAATATTAAAACAGACCTTCATGGAACTTAGTTTTTTATTTGCATTAACATCAGATATATGGATTTTCTCCCATCAAAGAGCAGCCTATATTAGTGTTGTTATGCATTACCTAAATGACGAGTACGTACTAAACAAAATAGTCATATGGTTTAGACCAATCTCCGAGTCACACACCGGAGAAAATATCGTTACCCATATACTTGAGGTTATTAATGACTTTAAAATAGAAAATAGAATTATTTTCATCACTTTTGATAATACATTAGCTAACACGACAGCTATAGAGCATCTCTCACAGCACCTGGAGATTTATGTTGGAGGTTTTGTACTTCACCAAAGGTACGTATGCCACATTATTAATCTCATTGTGCAGGCATATTAGGTTGTAATGAAATCTAGTTTAGATGGCATACGCAGTGCTATCGATTTTATTACAAATTCACCTATAATGTTTGCTTAGTTCTCAGAGTACTACAGGGCCAATAATAAGGAACCAAGAAGATTCAACCTTGAGATGAAGGTTGGATGGAACTCAAATTATACTATGCTGCATCGGTGCAAAGACTACAAGCATATTATCACTGTCTTCGTCAACTACAATAATCGTGAGGCATTGGTTACTGAAGTGGATTGGGAAATTTCTAGTCATTTTTATAATTTTTTAGAAATATTTTACAATGCAACTAATCAATTATCCGGTGTGGACTACCCAACTTCTTACTTAGTCATCGAGTGGCTTTGGCTCATTACTAATGCTTTTAAAGAAAATAGAGATACTTTTAATGAAAATAGAGATAATTATATTTTACATCGTATTATAGAACCAATGGAGTAAAAAATTTTAAAATATTTTCAAGCTATTCCACATCTGTACTATTTTGCTATCATTTTGGATTATTAGAGAAAATTTTCTGACTTATAGGGCGCCTTTGAGGGAATAGGTGAGGCATTTAATCTTGATTTCTTCGAGGCCTATACCCTTGTTTATAACGAGTTTTTCAGAGTTTTTGATAAATATTATGAGAAGTTTGGCACCAGAAGTGAAGCACGAAAATATACCTCAACAATACAATCAGCACGAAGCAGTTCGACCGCTTTAAGTATATGGAAGAAGTTGAAAAACAAGTCGTCTAGTTTATCTTCCGAAACGCCGAGCAAGTCGTAATGGAATCCACGGGTAAAGATCAACCACTACCTTGATGCACCTTTCGTGGAGACTAAGCTTGACATGGATGAGGAAAATCAACTCAGCTTGCTCTTGTGGTAGAAGAATAACCAACATATTTACCCCGTGCTATCTCATTTCGCATGGAATGTACTTACGGTTTCGGTGTCCACTGTCTTGTCGGAATCCACTTTCAATTTAGTGAGAAGGATACCTGAGCCGAGGAGGTCATCTCTCAGACCTGAGATGGTTGAGGCAATTACATGCCTCAAAGACTGGGAGTGTGTAGATGATAGGACACAACATCAGCCCGAGGATCCGGAGATCACGGATGTGGTAGCCGACTTTGACAATCCCAGACTCGGGTAGTCTATATATATATATACGTAGTTACTGTACTCTTTTCTTTACAAGGGTACTCCACACTAGGGTGTAAGGTTTTTAACGAGGCAGTAACGTTGTATATGTTCAAGATTTAATAAAATTTACTTCTTTTTCCCCCAATATTTGTGTCCATTACTACCAATACTGATATCCACACAAAATGTTTCTTTCACATGCTTTCATTTTGATCCTTGCTTTGCGTGCACAAGTAAGAAAAAAATGGTGCCACTTTAATTGGCATGATTTACATATTTATTTGATTAATGTGGCTATACATTCGCTGCATACCGTAGCACCACATACACACGTTACTGCAAGCAATTTCGGGTCATGTCCTTTGGTCATAACAGTGTAAATAGGTTGGGCCTGGACTAGAACGGCACGAAGCAGGCACAAAACGCAAATGGGTTGTGCATGGGCTCACCGAAGGTGAGTTGGGCTGGGCTGGCCCACCACGGCGGGCCATCGCGGTCCGGCACGGTTTAGGCCCAAGCATGATGAGCCTGTGCTGGGCTAGCCTGTTCCGGTATGACACCCACCTCTACGCTTGAACCAGTAGGTCTGGAGTTCAAATCCTTGCACTGCCTGTTTATTTTCCTTTATGCTTTATTTTATTTTCTCCTTATATCTTTTGCTAGGATGGTCCAAATGAGGTAAACTACGAAAGTCCAAATGAGATAAACTAATTTTCTAAATTTGAGTTAAGCCATAAGGATTTAGAATATGCAATAATATCTATATGTTCACTGTAGTTTAAATTAATTAAGTCAAAGTTTGTACAAAACTGCTTAGTAATATATATATGAGGAAGTATAGGGTGAAAGTGAACATATGGTGAAATCATGAAAATAATCAAACAGAAACATTGAATCAAACTTGAATGGTTCAGATCTAGGTGGAATCCCACCTCCTCACTTAAACACATTTTACACATAACCCCCTAGAAAAATTACAAAATTCCACGCTTTAAATGGAGGAGGTGAGATTCCATCTAGATCTGAACCATTCAAGTTTGATCCAATTCCTCTGTTTGATTACTTTCATGATTTCACCATATACCTACTTTCACCGTATATATATATATATATATATATATATATATATATAAACTAAAATCAATCTTGACGATGCTAAGTCTAGACTTGAACTCAAGTGCATGAAATCATGAAACTTTAAGCCACACCTGCTTTCTATAGTAAGTTTCTATTTGATTTTTTATCTAATTTCTTTTGTCCTTATTAGAGTTTATTATTTGCTATATTTCCATTGAACAACATGTAGAACTCGACGTCATGGATTCCGTCACCAACTATGTCAACTGCGATCATGACTTCGTCATGGACAACAATTAAGCAAGACAAGCACTCCCTTTGATCATATTGATCCCAATGTTTAATTTTTACTTTGTTTTACTAAATCAATTTATGTATGCGTGTATTTTTTGTAAATTCGCTATATTGTAGTACTGGTAAATATACCTATTGTCTCATTCAACTTTCTTGATAAGTATTGACATATGAACCTTGATAACCCTAGAGTAAGGTTAGACAATATGTATTGTCAATTTGGGTATATGCAATTTAATAATCATGTTTAGCCATACTTTAGATTTGGATAAACAAATTGGATGAACTAATCGGATAAATTTGGAGATATTGAGATATGATGATGGTTGCTGGTATTTTGTTAATGTGTCATTGATACGTGGAGTCAATAAGACAATGAAAGCCATATAAGGAATTGCCCATATCTTAAACATCTGATCTTTTTAAGGGTTCTTTTCTTTTTTTTGAAATTTTGGCCAGGAGCTCTCGTATTCACTGTAGAAAAAAGAACAACGGCTAGGCTGCAAACACACATACACCAACACACGCACTCACACACACTACACACACAATGCACCCAACCCTCATGCGCACGCACGTTGAGCCAAACCCTCGAACGCGGGCGGACAGGACATGCGCCGGCATCTCCACCAACTGAGCTAGGCTCAGATAGCATCTTTTTGAGGGTTCTTACACTCCAAAATCACATATAGAATGAACAATTGCACAGAGATTCATAGCTAAATTATTTCTCGTGGAATTCCTGCAGTCTAAACAAGCCCTTAATTACCAGTCAATTTCTGAGGCAGAGAGAGAAGGCGAAATCCACGAGAAAGCTGTGTTATCCTAGATCTAAGGCAACTTCCTATCATGTGACCAAGACGAGGGCCACGATGCATAGGTCATCGTCATATATAGCACGGTAGTACGTCACAACGAATTCCTAGTTTGCGACGAATTGTAATTCGAAGCCTCTTTTTCATGTACATGTTTAATTGCCATGCTGGCGTCAAATGCAATGGTTTTCTTTTTTTTCTTTTCTTTGCTGTCGATCAAATTAAATTTTTTTTCTTTAGATGGGAACAACCAGTATCACAAAACTATCTTATAGAGCTCTTCTATGGTATACTAAACTCAATACGAAGTGTTTATTGATCTTTTCAATTTAATAAATCAGATTAACTAGAATTTATTTATCCTTTTTCTAGTAGTAGAAATACTCTTAACAAATCAACGACTGGATTTGATTTCTACTACCTACTTTATACTACCAATACGTAAAATTCTCATCTTATAATACATTACCTTATTACATGGAAATATTTGAAATACAGGTTATCTTCAAATACCCATTATAATATTCCTATGATGAGCTTACATTTTGGAATTTGGAAATATCAATATAGATCAAATCACGGAAATATAATATAATTATTACAACGATATTGAAAGAAGCATCCACGTTCGTTCAGGAATGCTAGAATTTTTTTTATATTAATTGAAAATAGAAAAATAAAATATCTACTTATTATGTTGGGCCCCTATTGCCCATCCAAACGGTGACCCATGCAGCCCAATTAATTGTTGCGAGAACAAGCGGAGTACTCCTGTGATTCTTTACAACTTATTTTATTTTTTATTTTTTTGGTGACCATGTTCAGTTGAATTGTATAAAAAAAAATTGATTGCATACAATACGTTTCCAAAAGAGAAAGAGGTTTCTTGAAACAAGATGACGCGACCCACGTAAGGATGGATGCTCACTAATTATCTCTTGCGTTGTGCAATCAAACTCTAGCTGGGGAAAAAAAGATAAATAATTAATGTAGTGTCTACTTCGAACTGCTGCTTAAGAAAACATGTGTTTTTTTATCTTGGGCAATGAGGTTTCCATTGAGGAAAGAAGAGACAAATAATGTGAGCTGTCTACTTCAACAGTTGCTAATTAAGCATCGGCGGGCCGATCTCCCCCATGCCGTACTGTCAAACTCCCAAATTGAGTGGCAGGTAGCGACAGGGATGGCGATGGGATGAGTACTTCCGGGTACGACTGTCGCCTACTCGCCTATTTGAATCTGAAATCCGAAATTGTGCCACACACCTAAATCCGTTAAGTTTTTCAAGGATAGATTTGTGCCCACGTTCGAAACCGATTTGTACCTGAACTCAACGGGTACTTATAGGTAGTTTGTCGTAACTAAATATGACCATCTAGGATACCTAATGGGTACCTATTGATGTAACTAAACATGGGTATCCGAACCCAATAGGTATCTATTGATCTAATTTAATGAGATTACATGTGTCTATAAAAAGTGAGACCCATATGTCATAAGATACCTATTGGGTACCCATAAGTACAAATTGATACCCACGCTCATCCTATGACCTTATTAGGTACCTAAATCTGAAAACTCGTGGGTTTGAAGTGCTACCCATATCCGTCCTTATCGGGTCGGGCACCCACAGATACCTAAACCTATAGGTAAAACTGTCATCCTTGGATAGTGATAAGAACGCAGAGATTTTGTAGGGAATGAAAAAAAATTTCTTACTAAATGTGATTTTCTTTTCGAAATTCCTTTAGGACTCCCACGACTAACAGCCGCATTTAGTCAAATGTTGCATAAAAAATCTAAATTGACAAATACATGCAAGACAAAATCAACTTGTTAAAGGGGACATATCCAGTGTAATCAGGACTTTAATGTAATCACCGTGCAATCCAACTAAGAAAAGTTTCAAAAAATTCTGAAAAATTTAGTGTAATCATCGTGGATGTACATCTCATCTTACCCCATCTACATATAAAATTTCATGATCAAATTCGTCCTATGTTAAGAGTAATAAAAAAGATAAATTTCTGATAAACTTGAATAGTTCAAATGCACTCCAAATTTGTCATTTTTGTAACTTCAATCATAGGACGAATTTGATCATAAAATTTTATATGTAGATGGGGTAAGATGAGATGTGCATCCACGATTTTTTTCAGAATTTTTTAAAACTTTTCTTAGTTGGATCGCACGATGATTGCACTAAAGTCCTAATTACGCTGGATATGTCCCCCTTGTTAAAAGGACATAATACGGGGAACGAGCAACTATGAGCGATAGTATAAATGAAAATGGAGACAGTAGCATCAAATATAGCGGGTGCAAGTGAGAAACTCTGAGCGAGTTAGACTAAAGCTCGGCTATGCTATGCTCGTTTTATATACCGAGCAAGCTCAATTTGAGCCGATCGAGCTGGAGGTTGAGCTAGAGAGTGTTGGGCCATTGTTGAAACTTGAAAGGGTATGTCATGCAACTTGTAACAGCCCGGCGCTAAACACGCCACGGATGCTACCAAAACTTTGAAAACTAACGACACCTCTAGCGAAAAGACGGGAATTAACCTCTGACTCTTAAAACTGGTTTAAACTAAGTCACCGAAATTTATAAAATTTCGGCAGCACCTCCCTTAAAACTAGGACATCCACTCAGCAGACAAAAGAGCAATAGCAGATATATAATATATCCAACAGATAAAATAGAATCAAACCATCTAGCAGGTCCTTAGATAATCAATCACACAACCAAATAGAAATTATCAACTCCAGCACGACGAGCAACACATCACAACACCATAATTTACAACTAGGCTTTATAAATTAATTAAACGCGGTGGTGATGACCGAGTCGATGTCACGCATTACTACTCCCATCCCAAATGAGCCAACTTCAAGGTACCTAGACAGAAACACACAAGCGTGAGTCCAAGACTCAAAGAAAGCGCAACAATAAAGAAGCGCAACCTAATCAAACGAAATAATAATACCCGAAACGTAATATACTCAAATAATTGGTTGAATTTGGTAAATAAGTGAACCGAAACTGATGCCAACTACTACAACCATTTCAAGAATTATTGAAACTTTACTCATACCTCGACAAAGAGTTTATGGGATGAGTCCATGACTCAATCCTCAACCTATGAATGCCATTAATTCCACGATGAACCATTAATAGTTTCAATTCATTTGCCTTCATGCTCAAATGCACAAAACATACACAAGAAGAATCTCATATCCATACATAAAACTCAATTCATTTAACATGCTTCATCATTGTAAATGCAATGCATATGCAAATAGGCTATACAAAAGAAGAATCTTATATCCATACATCACAATCAATTCATTTAACATGCTTCATCATTGTAAATGCAATGCATATGCAAATAGGCCATACAAAAGAAGAATCTTATATCCATACATCACAATCAATTCATTTAACATGCTTCATCATTGTAAATGCAATGCATATGCAAATAGGCCATACAAAAGAAGAATCTTATATCCATACATCACAATCAATTCATTTAACATGCTTCATCATTGTAAATGCAATGCATATGCAAACTTGCTTGCTTGTTCATATGCTCAACCCATTTCAAAAATTCTCATTTCACTCCACCATTCTCATGCATATCTCATAATCTTTCATGCATATGATGCATCATTGTCAATGCAATGCGATGATTGCTCCTTCGATGCATCGCACGCAGATCGCCGAGTGCCCACCCGCCGATGTGCACCCTCAAACCCAACCATCCCGTGGAAGGGGCCTCGCCGAACAGACTTGCCCGCTACCCAATGAGCGGGTCCTCGCTTAACACCGCTCCCATCTACGCCAGTAGATGGGACTACGGGGTAGGAACTTCGAGCACACCGGATTAGTCATACAGTCCGTATGACGTTCTCACCGCCCTGGCTCAATGCACTTTTCATGAATGCACATATGCAAATGCCTTCCCTCACATTCATATCCATATTCTCAATACCCATATCCGCATTCCTAACATTCATATTCCTATTCTCAGCTCTCATATTCAGATTCTCAACATTCATTTCATAGTCTTGACACTCATATCTACATGGTCACAATTATCATTAATACTCCCGTAAAGTCATAATCCATCCTCATGATCGCCAAATCATCCATTCTTACTAATCAAACCTCACTACGTCATTATTCACATTAACCTATCATACTAGTGATAATAGTATGACATCTCAACCGATAGCTCTCCATAATCTTAAGGTATCATGACATTCGACTCTCGACACAAATCTTTTCAATCAACGATGCACTTGCATCAAATTACTTTACCTTCTCACAAAAGGCTATTACCCTACTAGACGTGCTTATAAACACAAACACCACCATTAGCAAGCATATACATAACACAAGCAATCAACTAGATACCGTATAGGGGTTATACGAGTTACACTTGCATATAAACTCGGCTTAAATAAAAGCATAACCAATTAACCATTCTCATGCATCAAATCGCATGCAAAAGCAAACACGACAATATTAAAGCAACACATGAATAAATGTATTCTTGTAAAATCTAGTGGCCACCTAAGCCACAACCGACACAATGCACTTGCCTTCAACTTCTCGAGACGGTGTGGCGAGACGAGGTTACCACACCTGGGGTCACACCACCTGCACATGGATATAACTCACTCAAAAATATGCCCATAAATCAACACAAGACTCATACTAAGTCGGCTTCGCAACCCACTCCTAAAAACCTGGAAACAGAAATCTGCCAACCCTGGACAGCACTTGGTAAAACAGTCATAACTTTTAGTCGGATGAACGAAACTTAGTGATTCCAGTCGCTATTGAAAGATAATTCGATTATCTACAACTTTGTCTATAGCCAACCGACCGGGAAAAGCACCGATATTTCTCAGATTTGCGACAAACAGCAGACAGCCGCAGAACTAACGCGTTCTGGACAGCACGCGGTAAAATAGTCATAACTTCCAAACCGCTGATCGGAATTTAGTGATTTTGGTCTCTATTGAAAGGTAATTCAATTATCTACAACATTCGTTATAGTCAAACCCCCAGAAAACGCTTGTAGAATTTTCCATTAGCAGCTCTAACCAAGAACGAAAATCTGCCCGAACAGAACACTCTCATTCACTCTAGTCTCTCCATTTCCCCAACTAATTGCATTGCAAAAACAAGAACCCTAGTCAAGCAATTCATCAAACACCTTGTATGCAAGAAATCTCACCCCACATTTCTAGGGTTTTACCTCAAATCTCCTACTCATGGAGGAAGGAGGTGGAGGAATGCCGCCGCAGAGGAGGGAAGGCTTGCCGCCCACGGAGGGGACTCACGGAGGGAGGACGCCGGAGGCTGGCCGGAGGAGGGTCGCCGGGAGTGGCACCAGGAGGGAGCCGACCAGCCAGGCGCAGGAGGTCGCTAGAGAGTGGCGCCAAGAGGGAGCATGCTCTTGCCGCTTCTGACTTGCCTCTGGAGGAGGCCGGCCGGGAGGGAGTAGATCGCCTGGGCATGGCTCGAGAGAAGGAAGGCCAGAAAGGGCAAGCCTGGGGTGGCTCGGCACACACAAAGAAAAGGGGAGGTGGCCACCACTCAAAACAATTGATAGCCACACATAAAAAGGAAAGGGAGAGAGAGAGTTAGGTGAGGAGGGGCAATTCCAAAAACCCTCCCAAAACCAAAATCTAACTTTTAACCATTAGCGCAGAAAGGATAATTAACTTCTTGGCCAAACGACAATTGTCGAGATAGACAACTCGCCGCAAAAAATAAACGGCACGGAGAAAACACCCAAAACTTTAAATAAACTGCGAGGTGACAAAACTTTTCTCTGCCGAATAAATCCTTGAATCAAGAAAATGAAGACAACTCTGGCCAAAAACCCCGGAAAAAGATTTCGCGGTATTACACAACTGTACTAGAAGTAAATTTGCGTGTCATATAGAGTACGCGCACATCGAAAGCTATATAAATAGAGGTCTATTTAAGGTAATTGCTATCTGTTAGTACTACTTAGAAGAAAAAATATTAAACACTCTGTTCACAATTGTAACATCCGAAAATTTTAAAAATGATAAAAATAAAAATTTAAAATTTTAAAATGAAGTTGAATAAAAATTTTATTTGGAATCAAGATTTTAATCTAAAATATTATCCTTTCTCTCATTTTCTTGAGTTGTAAAAATAATAAGTTGCAATATTAATTTGTTTTTCCAAAATGAAAAAACTATTAAAATGAGTTTGAAATATAATATTATTTTTAATTTCCGACTTTTCTTGATTTTTCTTGAATTTTTGTTTTTAAGAAAATCCTTTATGTTAATTGTTTTCTCTCTTCCAAAATGCAAAACCCAGAAATAAAATATGAAAATTTTATATAAATCCCAAAACATCTTCGGAGCCTTCTCAAATTTTTTCAAAACAATGTGAAATCATTTACTACTGAAAAGAAAGCAAAAACAGTGATGTAAGACTAAGGATAGTCCAATATCAAAATTATCAAATTTCGATCAGATCTTATCTTATCTTAAAAAATTTACCATATAATCTACGTAACTAGGGAAACTTTTTGAAAATTTTTCTAAAATAATAAAGTTGAATTTTCTTCTTTATAAAATCAAAAATAAAACTGCAATAAATTAATAATAACAATGTCGAATTTTATAAAAATAAAAACAATTTATGATAACCTGAAATTTTTATTATAACTTAGAATAATCATTAGGATTTCACATCAAATTTTTCATATAAATAAAGTGTAACACCCCGGCACCCCACGTGCCCCGAATGTTACACCCTCAAGCACCAATGTTACAAAACACAATGGAATGCTAGCAAAGCAAGCTAACATACTAGTAGGTTTGCCAAACTTAACTAAAAATTTTGGCAGCACCTCCCCTAAAACTCGGACATCCACTCAGCAGATAAAATAACAATTAATATATATGTAGCAATTCATAACATCTAACTAGCTAGCATAACCAAATAAACATATAACATAGAAGAGCAAGCACAACATATAACAACCATAGCATCATTTATAGTGGCGGAAGCAAAACAAAGCGACAACCGCAAAGAGAATCACATGAACCATTTAAGATACATGAGTGCAACCAAACCTAAGAGAAATATATTACAATGACTCTAACTACATGGATGATTAGTATGAGTGAAGTGGTGCTAAACCCCTTTCCCGTATGCTGCTCTCCATGTACCTAAAAACAATTAAATAAACAAGCGTGAGTCCAAAACTTAGCAACGTGTATCAAATAATAATTTCATAACCAATTAACGGATTTAAACCCACAACATGATTATAATTCCTATACAACTTAGCAAGTGCATAAAACAATTATATCAACACCATTTATCTCCTTTACCTCATTGCTTATTTCACACACATACCTCCTTAAGCCTTTTGGGAGGAGTCCATGACTCTATCTCGAATTCACATATTTTCAATTAACATAATAATTATCATTAGCGATGCAATGCAACATGCATGCTCATGAATGCACCTTTCTTTGCACATACCGGTATTGCGGAGTGCACACCCGTCGGTGTGCACCCTCTCATTCCCTTCCATCCCGTGGAGGGGTCTACTCTTACTGTCTCGCTCCCATCTAACCATATGGAGGGGACTATAACGTAGGATTTTCGTACTCACTACGTGTGAGCACAGAGGTCCACATCAGCATGGGTCGCCTCTTCCATTGTGAATGCATAGATGTGAGTGAAATGGATAAATTGCAAGTGGCATTGTATTTTAACCTTCACCTCACCATAATCATATTCCTAACATTAACATACATATGGCATATTCTTACATATATAAGCTTAGCATTTTTATCATCCTAATCAGAACCACAACCACAGTCATACGCATTGACATATTCATATACCCATGAACTTAGCATTTGCATCGTCATAATCAAACTCATAATTATCAATATAATCAAAATCACAAAGCAAAATATGTCATAAAACCTTCTAGCATTTAATCTACATGATATATTTGCCTTTACGCACTCGGAATAGAGTGGCAAGAAGTTGTGGCCACCCCTGAGATCACACTTCCTGTAATAACATATAAATGCATTCATCTCATATAATGCAAATCACGATTCAATCGATAAATAACAATAACACTTTCGCTCCTATACTTAACCTCGCTTTGAATTTCCTCAATTAGCCCAATTAATCCTTTCACAAGTAATCCATCTCAAATTTAATTCTTGCCCTAAAATCAAACTACTGCCACACAGGACAGCAGCCACTAAAACATGCATAACTTTTACATAGTTGATCCAAATTGAGTGAACCCTGTTTCTAATTAATCATAAGAGGATAATCTACAACTCTAATACAGCCATTTATTCAGAAAATGCACCAATAATTCCCAGATTTGAAATGAACAGAGGTGACATGCACCTTCACTTGTTCTGGATAGTCAATATTAAAACAAACATAACTTTTGAATGGCTAAACCAAAAATTGATTTCTTTTGCTCTAATTGACCACAAGAGGACAATATACAATTATCACAAAGCCATTCATACAGAAGATGCTTCAGTAATTTTCAAATTAGAAATAAACAGAGGTTACATGCATTAACTCTAGTTCTAAACAGCAGGCATAAAAATGAGTATAACTTTCAATTGGCTAAGTAAAAACTTGCATTCTTAAGCTCCAAATGACCATAAAAGGATAATATATAATTATCATATAGCCATTCATTCAGGAGATGCATAAATAATTCCCACATCAGAGATGAATAGAGGTTATATGCATTGACAATAGTTCTGAACAGTCTGTACTAAAATGAACATAACTTTTAATTGGCTAAGCAAAAACTTACATTCTTGGGCTCTAAATAACCAAAAGAGGATAATATAAAATTACATATATCCATTCATTCAGGAGATAGGTTTAAAGTCCTCAAATAGCACTCTGAATCACAGACTAAAATCTGAACATTCAGCAGTTTTAGATTTCAGAATAGTATACTTCAAAATAGCATAACTAGTGATTCTTGAATCCAAATCAAGCAAACAAGGATATTTTCTTAATCTAAAAGAAATTTCCTAACTTTCTCCAGGCAATCAAAAATTCTAATTCAGCCTACATCTAGCTCTAAACAGCAGTTTAACATTTCAGCTATCAACACAAGCACAATCAGGACAGCCAGCACTAAAATGACCATAACATTTGATTGGCTAAACGAAATTTAGTATTCTTGATCTCAGATTAAAGAGGAAACATCGAGCTACAATTTTCTCTACAGCCAAATATTCAGGAAATACTTTTAACCAGCTCGAAAGACAGACCAAACAGTAGGAACAGTACAACCCGAAAACTGAAATTTTCCCTCCAAAACCTAGAACTACTTATTCCCCCAAATCCCTCAAGACCCAAACCCTAGAACACCCATACCAGCCAAATATCCTTGTTAGAGTAGCAAGCACACTCCCAAAACTAAGAAATTCTCATCTTCTTGCACAAGAGGAAGAAGAAGGAAGGGATCACTGCCGCTCATTGCTTCTGTCTTGCCGCTGCTTTTCTTGGCTGCTATTGCGAGGGGAGGAGGAGGTGTCGGCTGGGGAGGTAGGAGGAGGTGGCATGAGGGGAGGAGGCACCATGAGGGGTGGAGGAGCTGGCCTGGCTGCAAAGAAAGAAGAGAGGAAGGAGGCTGTTAACTTGGGGGAAAAAATAAAGGGGCGCGGGTTTGGAGGGAGCTGTCTGGTGGGGGAAGGGAAAAGGAGGAGGGAAGGGAGGAAAAAAAACAAATTCTCCCGCGACAGGAAAATATTCATCTGTGATATTACATTATCTCCCCCTTAAAGGAATTTGACCTCGAATTCCCAGAACACCAAAACACAAAGCAAGATCCACCGGGGACACAAACTTCCTTGCAAACTCAAAGCACCCATGCATGGATTCAAACAGATCCAAACGATAAACCAGAATCCCAAATCCAACTAATATCGAAAGTGATTTGACTTAACTTAGACTATGATTATCTTCTCACGACTCTACATTCACTCCAATTTCTACTTAAATTTGCAAGGGACAAAACTCAACTCTAAATTTCCCCTTCAACTTCAATCTAATCTCCCCTTTTGACCTTTTTACCACAATTCAACTTATTCATGACAACAAGAATGACACGAGGTTTTTTCTTCTAACATTCCTCTAAGCCATAACTCAACTAATCACTCACACCACCCATTTGGATACCATGGGTTCCAAACTTGAACCCCAAGAGCCTATAACATGAATCTCCATCTGGCCCAAATAATTAACCTTTTCACAAAAAGACCATAACCAACCAATGCCATCGAAGGAAATAGTCCACCTTGGCACAAATTCCTTCCAACCGAAAACCATGATATATATACAAAAATAATTATTCTATCCTCTCCTAGGCATATCTCACACCTAGGGACAACTAGCTACAATAGATGTTCACAACATAACACTTTATATCAAATTGCTATCACTATCCCAACAACCAACAATACTCCCAACAAAATTTGGACCAAGACATCAAAACCTCCATCATAATCCACCCTTAAATCAATAAAGGTTAACACCTAGTCCAAGCTAGGATCGTAGATCATTACCAAACCACAAATGGTTCTCTTCTTAAGAGGGTCTCGCCCTCACACTTTCACTCAAATAACCAAGCCCAAGAGTATAATCCTTTATGATACTCAACAAGATATCATAAACATTCATATTCTTATCTCAGGCTAGAATGCAAATAAAATATAATTCTCTTTAACCAAAAGAACCACATACATCACCTAGAACCCAAAGCGCTAAAACTTACCTTGAAGAGAACTTGACAAATCCCACTGATCACTCATTTTCTTTTCCCAAGCCAAATCACAAAGGAAAACTCAGCTCTCTTACTGACGAATACTTATACCAGAGGTACCCTACAGCAAGGTCTCAACGGGTCACGAGGGACCCTTCGCCTGCGCCGTGGTCTGCGGGAGCACGCCGACCAGGCCACGGGTCAGACTCCTTGTGGTCCGCAGCCGGGCTTCGGGTCGAGACTTCCGAGGGCTCCGACCGGGCCACAGGGCGGGAATGCACGCAGCCTCCGACCCAGTTGTTGGTCGGGGCCCCGGAAGCGTCCCGCCTCAGCAACTCCCGCCACGTCATCAATCGACCTCGAAATTGATCAACCGACGACTAAACGAGACGGTCGAGCAGGGAAAGGCGTTCCTTCCCAAGGCAACACCAGAGGCGCCGTCCACGCAACGCCTACTTCTGACAAGCGCACAGAGGACGGGAGCGCGCCTTCCCAACAAAGCGCCGCTGGCTAACCCTACCGACAGGGCATAGCTGGCTGAACCTGCCCACCCATCATGACCTATGGGCACTGCCGACTCAAGATCGCAAACCGGATCGCTAATTAAGGATTGGAACGCCCTAGCCGCACCTCTCCCTCTCTCTCAAGTCTCGTGTAACCTGCTCCCGCCGCTTATATAAGGAGGGGCGTTCGTTCTTTTCACGAACAAGAACTCCCTCCGCCTACCTAGCATCTTGCTCGCTCCCCCGATCCAAGCGATCGGTCGAGGCTCCCGAGTTCCCCCGTACAAATGAGCGCTAAGGGCATGTCCTTAGCCCTCGCATGTAATCCGCCATACCCCGATCAACGAGATCCTCCATCACAAACTGGAAGTAGGGACATTCAGCCCGAACCAGTATACATCTGGGACTCCTCTGCCCAATCGAATACGCGTTCGCGACTCCATGAGTCAACCATCAAGGAGAGGGGGGGCGCGTGGCCCCTTGACCTGCAAATACGTCTGCTGGTTTTTACGAAACGCCGACAGTTACATCACCAGAACCACTTCTATCATTCCAAATCAATGTGATAAAATTTCACATCAGGGAGAAACTCAAATTAAAAGAGAAACCCCACACAAATTTTTGGCAGAAGCCCTAAAAAAACCAAAACAGATCAGCTCGCTTTCACCAAAGCAAAACCTCTCACGCTTAACCAAAACCAACATTTGGAAGAAAAAACCGATTCTCAAGTCAAACATCTGTTTAGTTCCTTTAAATATTAATTCCAAGGTTAATCCGTTTTTGTACAATAAGAAGCACGATCCAAACACACACTCTTAAGTTTAAATCCCACATCCATAACTTAAGCTAAATAACTTAGCCCAAAAAAAAAAGATTGAATATTCCAGGAACCATTAACCGATTACTTCATAATTACTCTTTCATCCTCATTGTCGACCATCAAAACCAATTTCGCAACTTGACAAAATGCAAACTAATTGGGGGAGTTCTACTGCACACTAATCAGGACACCTTAACCAAAAGGCATGCATCTCACAAGATCATACGATCAATTGAATCCGTAAACCCTTAAAAGAAGGTTCACCTTGAAACCCACCATTTCTAGTATTCCAATACTTTTGCCATTAAAGATTTCATATTCACCAAAGGTATCTTGAAAAGCCTAACAGGTTTGAACATAAGTTACAAAACCCAATCTTTCTCTAATTACCTTCTACTATTCATATAACCACCACTGGTCATAATATCATCAAACCCTAACCAAGTCTATCTCATGACATTCAACAAGGAGAACCACGTTCTCACTTCTTCAGCACAAATAATTTATCAGTTAATTCAACATAAGACGTGTGTCACCATTTTCTTTTGGTTTACTAACCATGACGCACCTTCATTTATACAACTGTTTATTCCAAGCTTAAAACACATTTTTTTAGTCATTTATTTCATCATAAGCCACAAATACCTTTTGCACAACCCCTAAGTGAACATTTTTAATATCCCAATTCATTCAACCAATAAAAACTTCTAACAACTCGATGTGATCTCTACTAGCCATATTCATAAATACGGATCCCAAATAGACATTTGTCAATGACAAACTCAACCTTTCATACAATCATTCTATATATACTCATTCTTTGATTACACATCGATCAAGTCATTTTGTTAATCCACAATTTCATTAACCCATAAACAACATAAACCAACAACCCTCATGTCTTTACACCATCACCTTGCTATAATAAATTAATCAAACAGAAGATTCTAGACCTTTCTCAATCATGATCAACACTAGCCTTACAGTAGCACAATCCCGTACCTCCAATTAATTCCATGACTTGCAACAATTTGCATAAAATTATAATCAACTTTCACCACAGATCACTTACCATCTCAATTAATCTTTCTATACCAACACAATAATTTAGGTTGTCTTTAAACAACCAACAAATTCACTTTAACAGAATCAGTAACCCACATCATCTGAAAGCTCTACTACTCATCATACACTTAACGTCTTGAACATCGTCGTGGGTCACGCACTCTACCTTCAAGGAACCACAGTTCTTAAGCATGAACAATATCAATAAACATCTTTCTTTCCAGAAAAACCCAAACCATAAATCACAAGGGAACTCAACTCTCCAGTTCCCAAACTCTGGCATACAAAATCTCTTCAAATAAATCTCAAAATTTACAACTTCCACAAGGAAGAAGGATGCAAGGATGATTTCACGAAAGGAAAACCAAGCGATCAACCAAATCTTTTCTGATAAAGACTTAAAACTTAACTCCACACGACTTAAGATTTACATCAAAACTTCAATAAACTCTTTTGAACTTAAAGAATGACAAACAAGAGAATAGTATAATACTTTTCTCTGCAAAACCACCAACCAAACTAAACACCAAAATGGTAGTAGCAATCCGAAAGGACTCATCACCAAACTTTTCCCTTTGTCTCCACCCAAGGAAGTCAAAAGAAACCAACATTCTCCACCCACTCTCTAAACTAGGTCACAAAAGGCGGCGACCCTCACCTATAAGAGGTCCCCAAACTTCAAGGGGTGGCTCTAACCGGCCACACCCACAACCAAGGCCCTTAATACGGCCAAAAGAACAAGGCCGGAAACCTTCCGGCTTAACCAGTTCACTTAAACATACTGATTCAAATAATTCTTTCATAATCAAAATAATATGCATCAACAACTTTAGCATTCAACATCAAAGCTTAAATACAACATTTAGGCGTAATGCAATGATACCTATACCCACTACAACAGGAACACCCCTTTAACAACGGATACATAGCAACACATGATGTTATGCGCTGCAAGCAACAGGTGGCAACGCTTGCAAAGCGCTGCAAGCATCATCCGTGGGGTTAAACAATGGATACATAGCAACACATGATGTTATGCGCGCAAGCAACAGGTGGCAACGCTTGCAAAGCGCTGGCACATCCGTGGGGTTAAGCAACTAGTGGCAACATTTGTCAACCTGCTGTAAGAATCATCCGTCGCCGCCCAAGCCGCGAAAGGCCCGGCAGTGGTGAAAACGGGTCGGTACTACCCGATGGGTACTCGACGATGCAAACCCGCCGGTCGGGTCAAGGAAAACCCGATTTTTGGTACCCGCCGGGTTCGGGTTCGATTCAGATATTACCCGTTCACGTCTGGTCGGATTTGGATTGGACATGGGACGGATGATACCCGAACTTTTCGGACCGGGTTCGGATGAGAGATTTAGTATTTTGCCACTTCAAACATGTGGCTTCGCAAATTTGCCACTGGACCCACATTTCATTGACTCAAATGGTCTCATATGTCATTGGCTCAAGTGACATCATAATCAAAGAGTCAATCTTTGAAGTGGCAAAATACTAAATTTTTCGGTTCCGATACCCTATCAGGTATCCGTTGTTCTACCCGCTCCAATGTCTAATAATACTCCCTCTGCCGACTGCCGTGCGGACCCTGCCTGGAGGGTGGAGGCCCTCAGTCCCGTTCCCGTAACAGCCCCCGTCCCTCAGGCCTCCACATCGCCCACCGCTCACAATCCCAACCCAACCCTAGCCGCCACCGCCGGCCTCCCCATCGCCCACTGCCGTCTGCTGCCCCGTCCGCCGGCCTCCTCGTCGCCCGTCGCCCCGTCCGGCCTCCAAGTCGCCCGCCGCCCGTCGCCCTGTCCGGCCCCGTCCCCGTCCGGCCTCCGCCCGTCGTCCCGTCCGGCCTCCCAGTCGCTGCCACTCGAGGACGTCGTGGCCGCAGCGGCGACGAGCCGACGAACGACGGCCGGCCGGCCGGTGAGGTATTAATTATTCAACTGGAGTGCTAATTACTTCTCCTGCCCTCTTATAACAATTTGGGGGGATCCGATTACGAGTGCGAGTGTATTTTCAATTGGAGCGCAAGAAATCAGTCTACTCCATATCACGACATTTCTTTACCAATGTTTTTTATTGGCGATCAACAGATCTAAGTAATGTTTCATGCAAGGAAAGAAGTTGGACTCTTTGTATCTGTGCACCATATTATCTGAGGCAGTAATGGGGAGCTGGTGAAGGGTTAGTAGTTGCTAGAGCCCAATATACATGACCAGGTCCTCAAATCTCTGATAGTTGGATAAATATATTGGACTTTTCTGGACTGGTTCTGGGTTTTTCAGACTGTTTGATGTTTTAAATTCATCTACACAGTTTGACTTTGCAGACGAAACAGTCCAGTTTAATACTGGTTTCTTGTGGGAACCGTTTGGTTTTCATTACCGCCAGCGGTATGCTAGCCAAATATGATACTTGGAACATGTTCTAGGCTATTTCTGTTGTCCAATGTTAAAACAGGAAAAAAAAGCTATATACTTATATCTTGAACAGATAGGCAGTATGGTGTTGGGATCTATCTCAGCTTGGCCCAATTTTTTCTAGATTTAGATTTGTTGCTCCTAGTTATTATTTCATACTCCTACATGTGTTGTGTTTTCAGGTTCAGTTTGGTTTTCTTCAGAGATGAAGGCATTGAGTGATGATTGTGAGCCCTTCATATCCTTTCCCCCTGGGCACCTGTACTCCAGCAAAGCAGGTTCAGTTTTCTTGTTGCATTCGTGACAAACTGACAATTTAATCTGACGCTTAATACCAGAAATTGCAGTACTGTAAACCCTGAAGGCAAACATAATTCAAGCTACTGTTTATGTTACAAGTATCTTTTGTTTCGCCTACTGACCTGTTTTCTGATATCCACCATAGGTAGCCTAAGGAGGTGGTACAACCCACCATGGTTTTCAGAAAGCATTCCTCAACCATGCTTTGAGAAGGCACGCCCTTGTACTCTTTGTTACATTTTCATACCTTTTGATGCATATTTATATTTGATATGCTGATGTACTTTTGTATTTATTTTCATGATTTTCTCTATTTGGAATTTAGTTTCATGCTGATATGCTGTGTTGATGCCTCTGGTTAGGCAATGCCTGTCTGGACCTCAGTTGATGACTTGATATTTCATGTGTCAGATTCTTATAGTATGCTTTGTTATGCTGTTATCACAATGATGGCTCAATGTGTTGATTTCTGTATTAAGATGTAAGCTAGATGGCATATCTTTCAAAACCATGCTGACCGATTCTTAAATATTACAGGAAGTGTAAATAAATGACTATCTAATACACACTTCATAAGTTTTATTTTGTCTACATGTACCATCCACTATATTATTTTACATGAGTTACAAATTCTGCAGGCTATCATTAAGAGGCTAATGTCCGATGTGCCATTTGGTGTGCTCTTGTCTGGTGGACTTGACTCTTCTTTGGTTGCATCTGTTGTTTCACGGCACTTGGCAGAAACTAAAATAGCCAGACGGTGGGGAAACAAACGGCATACGTTTTGCATTGGCTTGAAGGTAAGTGTCTTAACTCCTAATATTGTGTACCAGTGTACCCTTATTTCTGAGAATCATGTTAGGGCATCTTTCCAAATTTTACTTGTTTTCTTGTTGTTGTAAGTATATAGACAAGAACAAGGAATGTTCTACCTCGTAGTTTACATCATAATCAACAAGAAAACATCATTATTGATTATGATGTTTCACCTACTGTAATTAAATTTAAGTAGTTAAGTTGTACTATCATATAGAGTTTTATTGTAACAACTATTTCGATCATTTAACTAACATAATACCACATATGGTGGTGTTTGCACTATTTAAATTTCACTTACTGCAACAACTTGTTTAATCCATTCTGATTGTTCTGGGTGTTTTTGTGGATTTGAATTTTGAATTACACATTTCGAGCAGCATGCCTTTCCATTTCCTTCAGAAATTTGCTTACTGTGGTTATACCAAAAGATCAACAGAAGACTTCCATGATTGATCTTCCTTTTTCCTTTAGTTTCTCTTTTAAGGATATGATATAACATTTTTGAAGGTGGCACCAAAAGCATGTGGACACACTGAAGGAAGGAAAGTCATCTCAAGGGAGGAAGCAATTATGCACATAAAAGCTGCTGTAGATGCTAGGAAGGTGAGTGGCTCTGACATTGTTATTGTGGCAAGGACAGATTCTCGTCAAGCTATTTCACTTGATGAAGCATTATGGAGAGTACATGCTTTTGCTGATGCTGGAGCTGATGTTCTATTTATTGATGCTCTTGCTTCAATAGAAGAGATGAAGGAATTTTGCACCATTTCACCTGAAGTTCCAAAGATGGTTAGATATATTCTATGTACTTGTGCCTTTTATATATACTTGAGAGTTACGGTTGTCCCCACATTCTTCCAAATTGCCTAGGATTATACTTCTCTTTTATGTTTGTAATGCATCTGTTTGTGCTAACCTTTAATCCTGTCCTCCTTGGGCAGCATTCTTGATTTTTTAATTGAGTCGAAGTTCTGCACATGAACAGCAACCATGAATGTAAACCCTAGATTTTGACTAGTTGCACTTTACATAAATTTTGTAGGTGTGGACAGTGAAATGGTTTGCTTACATCATCACTATTTTCTGATATTTTCCTAACTATTACATTGAATTAAAGTATTCCAATTCCATTTGCAGATTGAAACAACTATTTGATCCCATCGATGAATAACAACACGGGATTTTGTTTTATTTGACCACAAGGTGATGTTTCTAACTTTGCTTGTTTCTAACTTTTACACTTCCTCTCGCTTTGAATATAGTACCTCGAAAATAATTAAAAATAATTAATGTTGGTTCCGATTGATTTGCCTCGAATATTTTCTTTCCATTTTGTTTTCGGTTTGGGACCAACAAAGATGACTACTTGAGGATGTGAGGGCTTCCATTGAAATTAGTGCTTTGCTTCTTATTTACTTTGGATCAAGATCTGTCATGACTTTGATTTAAGAGGATTCCTTTATATATATCTTGCTATCACAAAGAAAAATGTTTGAACACGATTATGTGATGAATTAATTTGTGGATGCTACTCTATAATGTGAATATTTGTTTTAATATAGACTAATTTGTGTTTATTTCCTATGTGTGTGCCTTGGATGATCTCGGAAAAGTTTCAAATGAGCATTATAAGATTCGTACATATTTATTTGGCTCCAAATAAATATTAATTATTTTTTTCCAATGGTTAATTTCTTGTAACGCATATAAGCGTTGCCACAATTCGAATCTAAATGTTGCAACAAGCTTTAGAGGTAAGCGCCCATGGGCGGCACAAACACATGTAAGCGTTCTTTGAGTTTATAAATATCCGCTGCAATTTAGCAACGGTTATTAGTAGGGTTTTCAACGATATATAAGCGTTGCAATAGCCCCTAACAACGGCGGCATAGGCAACGCATAATTATGCGTTGGTATAGACCCTAACAACGATATACGGACTTTAGCAACGCATATATGCGTTGCAAAAGGTGTCCTTTGTAGTGACCCTTTGCATCGAGTGTATCAAGTTTTAAGTTACCAATCTATTCCAGATTTTATGGTTATTGCCCTAAGGCCAAGTTTTAACGAGTAGATACCTATGCCAAGTTTCTACTCTTCCAAGTCAACATTTTAGTTTACTCTAGAGTAAATTACTAAATTCATATGCCACGGACCTAAAGCCCGCTTGGATACCAACTGTAACACCCCGGCACCCCACGTGCCCCGAATGTTACACCCTCAAGCACCAATGTTACAAAACACCATGGAATGCTAGTAAAGCAAGCTAACATACTAGTAGGTTTGCCAAACTTAACTAAAAATTTCGACAGCACCTTCCCTAAAACTTGGATATCCACTCAGCAGACAAAAGAACAATTAACATATATGTAGCAATTCATGACATCTAACTAGCTAGCATAACCAAATAAGCATATAACATGGAAGAGTAAGTACAACATATAACAACCATAGCATCATTCATAGTGGCGAGAGCAAAACAAAGCGACACCCGCATAGAGAATCACATGAACCATTTAAGATACATGAGTGCAACCAAACCTAAGAGATATATTACAATGACTCTAAATACATGGATGATTAGTATGAGTGAAGTGGTGCTAAACCCATTTCCCATATGCCGCTCTCTATGTACCTAAAAACAATTAAATAAACAAGCGTGAGTCCAAAACTCAGCAAAGTGTATCAAATAATAATTTCATAACCAATTAACGCATTTAAATCCACAACATGATTATAATTCTTATACAACTTAGCAAGTGCATAAAACAATTATATCAACACCATTTACCTCCTTTACCTCATTGCTTATTTCACACACATACCACCTTAAGCCTCTTGGGAGGAGTCCATGACTCTATCTCGAATCCACATATTTTCAATTAACATAATAATTATCATTAGCGATGCAATGCAACATGCATGTTCATGAATGCACCTTTCTTTGCACATACCGGTATTGCCGAGTGCACACCCGTCGGTGTTTACCCTCTCATTCCCTTCCATCCCATGGAGTGGCCTACTCTTACTGTCTCGCTCCCATCCAACCATCTTTCGTACTCACTACGTGTGAGCACAGAGGCCCACATCAGCATGGGTAGCCTCTTCTATTATGAATGCATAGATGTGAATGAAATGGATAAATTACAAGTGGCATTGTATTTTAACTTTCACCTCATCATAATCATATTCCTAACATTAACACACATATGGCATATTCTTACATACATAAGCTTAGCATTTTTATCATCCTAATTAGAACCACAACCACAGTCATACGTATTGACATATTCATATAACCATGAACTTAGCATTTACATCATCATAATCAAACTCATAATTATCAACATAATTAAAATCGCAAAGCAAAATATGTCAAAAAATCTTCTAGCATTTAATCTACATGATACACTTGCCTTTACCCACTTGGAGTAGAGTGGCAAGAAGTTGTAGCCACCTCCGAGATCATACTTCCTGCAATAACAAATAAATACATTCATCTCAAACAATGCAAATCACGGTTCAAGCGAAAAATAACAATAACACTTTCGCTCCTATACTTAACCCCTCTTTGAATTTCCTCAATTAGCCCAATTAATATTTTCAGAATAGCATACTTCAAAATCTAAAATAGCGAAAAATGGGTTCAATATCCTCAAATAGCACTCTGAATCATAGACTAAAATCTAAACCTTCAGCAACATCAGATTTCAGAATAGCATACTTCAAAATAGCATAACTAGTGATTCTTGAATCCAAATCAAGCAAAAAAGGACATTTTATTAATCTACAAGTAATTTTATAACTTTCTCCAAGCAATTAAAAATTCTAATTCGTCCTGCATCTAGCTCTAAACAGCAGTTTAATATTTCAGCTATCAACACGAGCACAATCAGGATAGCCAGCACTAAAATGATCATAACTTTTGATTGGCTGAACGAAATTTAGTGTTCTTAGTCTCAGATTAAAGAGGAAACGGCGAGTTACAACTTTCTCTACAGCCAAATATTCAGAAAATACTTTTAACCAGCTCGAAACATAGCCCAAACAGCAGGAACAATACAACCCGAAAACTGAAATTTTCCCTCCAAAACCTAGAACCACTTCCCCCCCCCCAAATCCCTCAAGACCCAAACCCTAGAACACCCATACCAGTCAAATATCCCCATTAGAGCAGCAAGCACACTCCCAAAACTAAGAAATTCTCACTTTCTTGCACAAGAGGAAGAAGAAGAAGGAAGGGATCAGAAGTTTGCTCAGCTGCCGCTGCCATCTTCTTTGAGGGGAGGAGGAGGCGCTGGCTGGGGAGGGAGGAGGAGGCGCCATGAGGGGAGGAGGAGCTCCTGGCTACAAAGAAAGAAGAGAGGAAGGAGGCAGTCGGCTTGGGAAAAAAATGAAGGGGCGCTGGCTTGGAGGGAGCTGTCGAGGTGGGGAAGGGAAAAGGAGGAGGGAAGGGAGGGGAAAAAAACAAATTCACCCACGACAGGAAAATATTCATTTGTGATATTACATAAAGCTTATTTAATATCTAAGAAAAATAAAAATAAGAAAATATAATTTTAGTGATGCAGTATTGTGAGAATTTTAATAATTTCTATAGATAATATATTCAGCCAAAATTTCTACAGTAGAATGAATATTATCTCCAGATCACTCAAAAAAATTTAAAAATATTATACAAATTAGATACCTCATTTAATGCAAAGATCATGAACTGTCCAGAGATGGCCTAAGTCGGTTCCTTCTTTAGCTTCACACAGTGGGCCCATCACCTGACTGACCCCACTTGGCAGCAGCACTTGTTCCTCTGCCTTGTCTTCTTCCACCAACTGATGTTGCTCTACCTATTCGTTGCCACAACAGATTCATTGCCATGACACTCTTCGGGCAGTTCATCACGGCATCTCACCTCCTCTCTGTCTCACCTATGTGTCGGGACCTGAATATGCAAATCTGGGCTCTCTGTGCATACTACACTAGTCCAGGATCACGCTAGTGTACACAGGTGCAATATCGGTAAATATCACAATCATACATAGTTGAAACAAAATAAAACATATCATATATTAAATATTACTAGTTGAATGACCTTATGGTTAACTTACATGACTATACCTCACAAGACTGAATAATAAATTATACTGTAGTGGAATGAAGACGTAGATAACCCCTCAATATACTATAGGCAATTGACAAGACTCGCACCCTAAACATTCGTCTCCTCCTAGTACTCCTCCAACACTGATGTGGACTTCTCAACTGGCGAAGTTGGTGACAAGGGTGAGTACTTAAAGCACTCTACAAGTTGTGCACAGAATGTAATTCTAACATAACTATATGTATGGCTTATTCCAAAGGAATGGCTAACATGGCTATTTTGCAATAAAGCAGCATTCGTAAATGAATACAATAGATAGATTGAAAAGACAGTAAAACAAATAATAGTAATAGATAGATTCAACATTTCTCAAATAACAAAGGTATTCAATTCTAAGTCAAATTCAGACCTTCCATAGCAACCTGCCATCCATTCTAAGTTTTAATTTGCTAAATCTAACCCTTGACTATAATCCCTAAGCAATGCTCAATACCGCGAGCACGACTATTCAAATAGATTTTACACTCTACAAAGGTTATGCACCTTACCCACACGATATGATATTCTCCTTGTGTCTGACCATTAGCACACTTTCTTTGGTGTGCTGGCAGAGAAATCATGATAAAGTCTTTACAATACTCTGACTTAACCTAGTATTACCCGCTAAGATTTTAACACTAAAGGGACTGATTACCACAACAGGGGCTCCTCTTGCCCATCTGGGTTCATATAAAAGGTGAACCATATAACCACTTGTAGTACCAAAGCTAAGACATTGCAAATTAATCAGCTAGGTCCGTCCCATTTCAGACAAGTGGTTGCATGTTTGACTCAGGTCAAAGACTTACAAGGTTAAGTTTTAGAGTGACTAGGGCAAGATTTCAACATATCCTTTGCAATTTCTAGCCCACCTTGGCACAATGCCCCTTATCACTTACCCCAATCTAAATGATTACCACTCTAGTTGATTACCAAGCACCACATGCAATCAACAAGTCAACATTGCCGCGTGACATCCTCTGTTAGCATAACTCAATATCATTATGTGACAACACCCGATACACAAATTCATAATCACGTTTCATAATCCATAAGTCAAGATTAAATTTTGATATTTGAAACACATGTGATGACGTGGTATGACTAAGCATACTAGCACAGTCTAATCAACCCATGTTGATTTTAATATTAACCAACTAATAGTGAACCAATCTAGGGTGACAATAGATCATGGCATACAAATGACAAGGTAGGGTATAATTCAATTAGGTAGATTAGCTAAATCCCAAACTATTTCAAAATAGTTGTACACATAAAATATCATGCGTAGAGTAAAACAACATAGCAATATTTAAAACTAGGTTCAACATGTTCAAAGCAAAACTTGCCTTAGCAAGGTTCTAGTCTTGCTCTGAAAAGTGCTCTTGAGTTGATGGATCCTCCTCCGATACGTCGCACAACTCAATGTCTACGTGAATCGAAAGAGAAAAGAAAATAAATAGTAAAAATAGATAGCAAATAACTCCAAAAATTAAATAAAATTCATCATTAAATAGATCTCAATTTTACATATTTTTATAAATTTTAATCACCTCAATCGGAGCTTGTATGAGGGAGAACGAGCTTGAGGAAGATTCAAAAATCCTAAAATCAGAAAATTGAAAATCAAATAATAAACTAAATTATTTTTGTCGACATTTGAGAAACGGATACCCTATCGAGCTTACTTGTTGAATGAGGGATCAACCAAGGCCTCTTTTCCGCGAAGGGTTTGGCGTTCGGAAGACGCCGCCGAGAGGGGATGGATGGTTAGAAGCTCAAAAGGGATAATAGATAAGAGATTTTATCTTGATTTGGGCCTCTCACGAAGGAGATAACAACCCTACATCCAATGGCTTTACTACTGCTTAGATGTTTACAAGATGCTTGCGTGAATGTGTGTCTACGGGTGTTGCTTGTCAGTCTTTCTTTTTTTTCGATCCTCCCTGAATGCTTCTTACAGCGGGGTATTTATAGGTGACCTCAGTCTTACAGCAGTTATAACCGAATGACATGCCACTACTGTGTCCGAACGTGGCCATAACCGATGCCCCCGCTTTTCGCCATGCCGTGACGTGGGAGTAATGGGCTCAGATCGTGGCCGTACAGTCCTTGAGCCGCAGCGTGATTAATGCCGCGTCATCTTCATGGGCCAAGCACGACCTGCCGATCATGCCCGGGATCTTCCTTCGGCTCTAGCCGACCGTCGCACTCCTCCGAGCAGGCACGCTCGGGAAACTGAGGCGCATGCTCGGGGATGAACTTGGTTGTGGTCGGGGTAGACCCATCAGCTGGTCTGTTCGAGGATCTTCCTTGGGGACATCGTTGAAGGGCAAGGATGGTCGACCGAAGATTGGCTGTCGGGGTACGATGGTCTTTATGGGAATTATCCAATCCCCGACAGCTAGCCCTTGAGGCTCAAGTGGAAATTCACTTGGTGGGGCCTTCCCCTTGAGCCTTCAGACTCACAGGAGGGATTGGAACCTTGCAGCGGAACATTGCTGCAACATCTGAGCAATTCTTGCCCGCATGCGAGCATGCTCTGACGAGGACCGAGCATCCGGCTCTAGGCCCAACCAAAGCGAGACTCGGGAAAAGAAGCAAAAGTTCGCGACGGTTCCTTCTTCGCGAAGCCTTGCGGGAGCAGTTCTGACAGTTTTTGGGAACCATTCTTTTATTGGATAGTTTTGAAAACTGCGCCGCCGCGCGTCGGTTCACGAATAGGCAAGAGCAGATTTCGGTCCGTTCGACTTCTCTGCCTATATATATCGGCGGGAATGGTATTGAGAAATTCTTCACTTCTATCTCACAATCAGACCTCAAAATATTCCAAGCCCTAAACTCTTTCACTCCTGCGCTTTCTTCTTCAACCTCCCCCCATGGCGAAGTTTGGTCCGAGCAAGATCAGCAAGGAGAGGCTGTAGATACTTGAGGACTTCGACTACCTTGACGTGGGCACCTGGCGCATCCCTGATGGTGAAGGAGCCCTAGTGCCGCACAACGACGAGATCGTCTACTGCGATCTCTACACCGTCAATGGGCTTAGAATGCCCGAGAGTGAGTTCCTCGAATCTGTACTCGCTCAATGCTAGTGCAAGATTACCAACTTGAACCCCAACTCCATCCTTGTTTTGGCCATCTTCTCGCACCTTTGCGAGGGATTCGTGGGCATCATGCCCACGGTGAGCCTCTTTTTTCATTTTTACTCCTTGTTTCGCACGGGTGGGGCTTCTCCCACCGACTCCGCATACTTTCGCCTGTGACCCAACCGACCATACGAGTATCCTTTCTTCACACTCAAGGACTCGGTGTCGGGCTGGGCCGACTTCTGGTTCTACCTGAAGAAGGCGGAGGAAAGCACTCTCCGCTTCTCCGGAGCGGCTGCGCCAGCCGTCGAGACCCGCGTCCGCCCGTGCAAGCCGAGAAGGAGCGGACGTTGATAACGATCAGTGAGCTCACCAACATGGGCCTCACTGGTTACAACATCGTTCGGGACTACCTCAGGAACTGGGTGTCCCCTTTGAGGAGGAGGGAACACCCCTTCTTCAAGATGTCCAAGTGGCAATACCTCACCCGAGAAGCTGACTCTGGTAAACTTCTTGAACTTAGAGAATTTCTGCTTCTCATGCATGATTTCTGCTTGTGCTAACGCTCCCTCTTGATCGGTTGTAGCCCCGAGCAATGATTGGGTGGAGAAACGGGTTGCCGAGATGTTCAGTACTCCGAAGGTCAAGGAGCTCGGCATGGGCGACAGGTCCCGAGGAACGTGCTCGAGTGGGGTGAAGTGGTAAGTTTCCTTGCGATACCTGCTCGAGGGAACGCGTCCCGAGCATCTTCTGATGTTTCTTTGCTTTTGGCAGGAGAAAATAGCCCTTAAAGCAACGATGGCTGAGCTTAAGCCGCTGTCGCATGGCCAAGGGGAAACCATCCTTACCGCCAAGACCAAGAAGGCGAGGGGCAAGCGACAAGCTCTACCACCGCCACCTCCTGCCCGACCATTGAAGAGGTGGGTGACTTCGACCAGGAGCCCTCCTCGGCAGCACTTGGAGTATGCCGATAGGGTGGAGGTAAGCGACCTGAAGGCCTGGACGAAAGGCCATTTTGAGAGAAAACCGGGGCTGATGGCTCGTATGCAATAGCTCGCGGAGCAGGCGAGGCTGGTCGAGGAGGTGAGAAATGCTGAGCGCAAGGCGCTGGAGGGCGAGATCGCCACACTCCAAGCCAAGCTTGCTCGAGTCGCTTCAGGCTCTCAGGTGGGAGAGCTCGAAGAAGAGGACGAGGACCCGACGCCTCTTGCCTTGAAACGTTGGCGCTCGAGGAAGACTTTAGAGGAGGTCGACATGGAGGCGGTCGACCCCTTGATGGCGCAGATCAGCCACGCTGCTGCGGAGAAATCCGAGCTCGTGGTCGTGGCGGTGGCCAAAACCGACGAAGATGACGGCGAAGAACTTAACGAAGGTAATTTTTTGCTCTTCGTGTTTTCTCCTTTCTTTCCTTCCCTTTGTTTTGTTTGACCGAGTGAACCCCACTCTGTTGATGTGGGCGTGATAGCTCGTAGGGGATCTTTGGATATTGGGGCTGTGGTTGACGAGATTCTCGATCGTGTCACAGAGAGGCAGCTCGTTCTTGCTGCTGACCTTGTGATGGCTGAGGCTGTCGATCTCGTGATGGCGGAAGACCTCACCACCGACACCAACCAGCAGGCCGTAGCGCCTCTTGCCCTGGAGGGACCAACTCTCCAGGGCACATACTTGGCGCTCCCGAGCATATCGGATGCTCAGGATGAGGAGGACGACCGCGCGCTCCTGAGCGAAGAACATGCTCGGGAGGAGGAGGACGACCACACGCTCCCGAGCTAAGAACATGCTCGGGAGGAGGAAGACGACCGCGTGCTCCCGAGCAAAGAACATGCTTGGGAGGAGGACGCGAAGCTCCCGGGCAAACTACCTGCCCAGGTGGAAAACGCAAATCCCCCAGGCAAAATGCATGCCCGGGAGGAAGGCTTGAAGCCACCGAGCGAAGTCCCTGCTCGGGAGGAGAGTGAGAAGACCCCGAACAGAACGCATGCTCGGGAAGAAGGCCAAGTCTCCTCACCGAAGTCCCCCGCGGGAGATCTCGCGGACCTTCGGGAGGAAGACGTCACCAAGGCCTTCTGGGACAACCTTCTTGCACGTCTCCGCTGGGTAAGTGTACCTTATTTCCGTAACTTTCTTCTTTCGAAACCGAGGAGAATCTAAGACCTTCTTGTTCGCAGGTGCTCCAAGAGACCATGGTGGACTTCAAGTCAGCAACCGTTCCCCCTGAAGTCATGGCCAAACTTACTGCCGATCATGACGCCAAAGTGGCGAGCTCGAGCAACAATTGGCCGACCTTAAGGCTTGGGACCTGGAGATCCAAACGAGGTGTTGCCAGGCTGAGGAGAATGCTACCAGGAACAGAGAGCGGATATGCGAGCTCGAACTGAAGCTCGAGCAAGAATAGCAATGCTCTCAAGTCTTGGAAGCGAAGGCGGACGAGCTGAACCGGTCTGCATGGGAGGCCACTGAACTCGTCGAACAAGATAAGGAGGAGATGAAGCGACTCCACCAAGAGGCTCGAGAAGGATGCAAAGTTCGACAGTGGGTCCTCGACCTCGAAGCTGCGCTCGATGAGGCGAAGGAGAAACTTTCGACACTCAGAGGAGCAAAGCTCGGGAAATAGCCCCCTTATCTAGGACTTATCTTGATGTAATAATAAGTTTTTTTTCTGATAAATGGAAGATAATTTTCAAGAGACTTGCTTTTTGTCTTGTGTATTTGGCATTTTGCCCTTTTTGATGAGTGCCTGCATAAAACAAATGCGAGACGAGCAGACGAAAAAGGATACAAATAGAAGTACAATTAGAACGAAACACGAGCGCGTGTTTTTAGGAAAACACGGTAGTACGGTAGTTCGTCCCTACTAAGCCCCCCGCTGTGAATGAAGGTCGTGCACCTAAGTTGCGAGCACGAGTTCATTCACAGGAGAGTTAGAAAAAATGCGCCCTCTTCCCTCGACCAAACCACCAATTTCTCTGAGTTGCGAGCATGGGATTGGTCGAGAGAAAGAAGCGCGCACGACCTTAACTTTCTTAGTGTCTCAAACCCATGCCCCTAAGTTGTGAGCATGGCCTTGACGAGGAAGAACGCGCGGTTGCCCGACAGAGTGCACGACGACCAAACACGCGAATTGAGCTAAGGCTCTGGACCAACCGAGAGGGTGTCTGTATGCGATCGTGAACTTGCAGCGAAGAACTACTGCGAACAATAATCAGCTTATGAAGACTACGGCCTCTGGTGGCGAGATTAGTGATTTGGCGCTGGTCGTGGCACTCTGTACGTTCTTGCGCACGCTAGCCAAATCTTAGAATAGGCCAATTGAAGCGAATGTTCCTGCCCGGACGCGCTTGTCTCATCACCAAGATCGTGAGGAAAAGAGTGTGCCCTTGTGCGAGACTGAGTCGGCTTACCAATGGGCAATGACTTTAGAAGCATTCACAAAATCTTGGGAAGAATGGACTTCGCGCGGGCGAAAGAACCGAATTTCACAGAAAAAATTCACTGAGCACACGCAAAACATGAAAGTAAATGAAAGCTAGACAAAGAACTTGCGCAGTTGGTTGATATTCCAGGAGCTGGTGAGCACCCGGCCATCCTCCATCGCTAAGCGGACAGCCCCCGGGCGTGCCATCGAGACGACCGTGAACGGCCCTTCCCATCTGGAAGACAGCTTGTTGGCTTTTGACAGGTCCTGAATTCAACGTAGGACTAGGTCGCCAACTTGCAAGGTCCTTGATCGGATCGACTTAGCCGCATACCTACGAAGAGCCTGTAGGTAAACGGTGGATCACAGCAGAGCCCGTTCGCGTGTCCTCTCAGTGAGGTCTAGGTCAAGGAGGCGCTCAAGCTCCTGGTCAACGCTGTCGACCAAGTGCACTCTTTGAGAACCTAGCACGATTTCTACGGGCAATATGGCCTCTGCACCATAGATGAGCTGGAAAGGGGTTTCGCTCGTAGCCCTGCTCGCCGTAGTGCAAACTGACCAAAGGACGGAAGGGAGCTCGTCCACCCACGATTGACCGTGCTGGCTAAGGTTTTCGAAAACCCTCTTTTTGATCCCTTGTATAATTTGACCATTTGCTCGCTCGGCCGCTCCATTGCTCTACGGATGCGCTACAGAGGCGAAGCAGACCTTTGTCTCAATGTCCTCACAGTAGGCTTGAAACAGTTCGCTAGTGAACTGAGTGCCATTATCTGTGATGAGGCGATTAGGAACGCCAAAACGCATAACCACGTTACCGCAAAAGAACCTCCTGGCTGCTTGAGCCGAAATGGTCGACATGGGTTCGGCTTCGATCCACGTAGTGAAAGTGTCAATGGCCACGAGCAAGAATTTGCAGCCTTTCCGACCACGGGGGAAAGGTCCGAGTATATCGACTCCCCAGGTCGAGAATGGCCATGAGAGCGGGATAGTCTGAAGCACGTACGCTGGTTGATGTGCCTTGCGAGCATGATACTGGCATGCTCGGCAAGTCACCACGATCGTCCGAGCGTTGGCTAAGGCCATTGGCCAATAATAACCCAATCGGAAGGCTTTGCTCACGAGCACCCTGAAGGACGAGTGAGCACCGTACACTCCATCATGGATATCTCTTAGAAGGAATTTGCCCTCTTCCTGAGATATGCACTTGGAGAGGACTCCTAGTGCTCCTTTGCGGTACAAGGCACCCTCGATCAACTTGTATGGAAAGGATCGCCTTATAAGCCGGGAACGCTCAGCTTCTTCCTCAAGTAGTGTCCCATGTGCAATATATTGGACGAATGGCGTCATCCAATTTGTACCATGCTCGAGGAGGGAGATGCTACCACACATCTCCGATGCCTCCTCTATAGAGGGAATGGAGGGCTTGTATAAGTGCTCGACGAGCACCCCCGTCGGGGCGGGCATTTGGGAGGAACCGACCTTTGAAAGGTGGTCGGCTAGGGAATTGTCCTTCCTGGGGATATAGAGTACTTCGAAATTTCTAAAGTACCTCTCCATCTTTCTTACTTCAACCAAGTAAAGTTCCATTGAGTTATCGAAACATTGATACTCCTTATTAACTTGGTTGACGACCAACTGCGAATCGCCTCTTACAGTTAGTCGCTGGACTCCGAGCGCTTTGCATGCCCGCAGCCCGTCCAGGAGGCCTTCATACTCCGCCGCGTTATTGGTCGCGGTGAAGTGTAATTGGATGGCGTATTGGAGTTGATCTCCCAGTGGGGATACTAGTACGACCCCAGCCCCCGAGCGCTCGTAGGCTCGTGACCCGTCAAAGTACATGGTCCAACGACCTTTCCCAGATCCATCGGGCTCGGCAGCGGGTGGCACTGGATTTGTCCATTCCGCTACAAAGTCCGCTAGGATCTGGGATTTGATCGCTGTGTGAGTTGAGAAGTGGATATCGAATTCGGCGAGCTCCATAGCTCATTTTGCTATTCGACTAGCAGCATCTTGATTTCTTAGGATCTCCCTAAGTGGAAAGTTGGTCGGGATTACGATTTTGTGGGCTTGAAAATAGTGGCGTAGCTTCCTTGAGGCCATGAGCAGCGAGTACAAGAGCTTCTGGACCTCAAGGTATCGCTCATTTGGACCGTGCAAGACCTCGTTGACATAGTAGATTGGTCGCTGCGCCCCATCTCATTCGACTGTTAACACCGCGCTCACGGCCTGCGGGGTTGCCGCTAGATATAGCAGAAGCGCTTCCCCCGACCTCGGTGTGGTTAAGACAAGTGGGCTGGACAGATATTGTTTTAGCTCCTCGAAGGAGCGATTTGCCTCCTTCGTCCATGCGAAACCATCATGCCTGCGGAGCGCCTTGAAGAAAGGCAACCCACGCTCGCCTAACCGGAAATGAAGCGACTCAGAGCCGCCATACGTCTGGTCAAAGCTTGGACCTCCTTTACACAGCTGGGGGACTGCATTCTTTCAATTGCTTCGATCTTTTCCGGGTTTGCCTCGATGCCTTGTGGACTGATCATATAGCCGAGCCGAGCACTTTTCCTGCCCTTACCCCAAAGACACACTTTTCAGGATTAAGTTTTATTTGATGCCTGTTGAGGTTACAAAAGGTTTCCTCAAGGTCGGATAAATGATCTGAGGTGAGCTTACTTTTGACCACTATATCATCCACATAGACCTCCAGATTTCGACCCATTTGATCTGGGAAGGTTTTCTGCATCAGGCGCTGGAAGGTTGCTTCAGCGTTCCTTAGACCGAAAGACATGGTCGTGTAGCAGAACGTGCCGAATAGGGTAATGAAAGAAGTCTTCTCTTCATCTTTAGGGGATATGCTGATTTGGTGGTATCCCGAGTAGGCGTCTAGAAAGCTCATCACTCGGGACTCTGCTGTCGCATCGACTAGCTGGTCTATGCACGGCAACGGGAAGTTATCTTTGGGACAAGCAACGTTCAAGTCGGTGTGGTCGACACACATGTGCCACTTGCCACCTTTCTTCTTGACGATGACCGGGTTCGCCAGCCATTCCGAATGCTCGACTTCCCGGATGAAACCGGCCTTAAGGAGCTTGTTGAGTTCATCCCAGATGATTGCTTGTTTCTCGAGGGAAAAACGCCTGAGCTTCTGCCGCACAGATTTCTTATCTGGCTGAATAGCTAGCCTATGCTCAATTACTTCTCTTGGAACTCCGAGCATGTAGGACGGCTCCCAAGTGAACACGTCCGCGTTCTTCCGGAGGAAAGTAATGAGCTTGAGTTCCTATTTGGGATCTAAGGAAGATCCCAAATGCAAGACCTTAGCTGGATCCGCGCTGCGCATGGGACCACCTTGGTTTCTCCTCCGGCTGGAGGGCAACTTTTGGTAGGGAATTCTTCAGCTCTTGGTCGGGACCACGCTGAGGTAGCTGCCTGGCCATGTCAAGTGACTTTTCATCGCAATTTAAGGCCGCCCTTTGGTTACCCTTTATAGTAATTATGCCCTTTGGGCCGGGAACCTTCAGGCACTGGTACGCATGATGCGTAGCAGCAATGAACTTGGAGAGAGCCGGCCTGCCGAGGATGGCGTTATAGGCTGACTCGAAGTCGACCACTTCGAAGGTGATCATTTCGTTTGGAAGTTGCTCGGGCTCCCGAACGTGACCGGCAAGACGATCTGGCCAAGGGGCTTGACCGAGGTGCCCGGAACGATCCCAAAGAATAGGACCGCTACGCTCTTGATCTTGGACCGAGGGACTTGCATCTCGTCCAGGACCTTGGCGGATATAAGGTCCAAGGAACTCCAGTCGTCAATGAGGACTCGCCCCACCATAGCGTTGCTGATGGTCGGATTCACGACCAAGGGAAGCTTCTGAGGCTTGGTCATTCCAAGGGGACAATTATCCTTGGAGAAAGTAATGAACAGCTCAGACCACCTGAGCTGCTGCACAGGGGGCTTGCCTTGAGCGACGTGGTGTACTTCCCGTGTAGCCTCCTTTAGATCCCTACGGGACCTGTATGTCGAGGAGCCCCCGAATATAACCGCTATATGATTGTAGGGCTCCCGGTACTCCATGTCTTCGTCGTCTTCACCTGCGGGCCCCTTGCCCTTGCTGCTCTCCCCCTTTTCTGGGAGTGTGGGCATAGGGCCTTTGCCGTTGTAGAACTTCTCCAAGCAGAGTGCCCAGGTTCAACAGTTGCGGAGGTCGTGCCCGTATGCTTGATGAAGCGGACAAAAGCGATTGTTAGAAGGCATACCTTGGCTACCGCGATCTTGGGCGCCACGAGCTTGGTCGTTGCGGCTACGGTCATCGCGCCGCTGAGGTGGCCGTCTCCCTCCTCTTCTAAGCTGCTGAGGCGGTGGAGCCCGCGGTGGATGATGCTCGATGGCCGCCACCATGCCCGACGCGGACGACCTCTTCTTCTTCTTAATTTTCTTCTCCATAGAACCTGGGTGCTTCTTGCTCGTGGAGCTTTCCAGGCCCGGCTGAGGCAGCAGCTATAAAGCATCTCTCACAACACCTGGAGACTTATGTTGGAGGTTTTGTACTTCACCAAAGGTGTGTATGCCACATTATTAATCTCATTGTGCAGGCATGTTAGGTTGTAATGAAATTTAGTTTAGATGGCATATGCAGTGCTATCGATTTTATTACAAATTCACCCGTAAAGTTTAACCAGTTCTCGGAGTACTATAGGGCCAACAATAAGGAACCAAGAAAATTCAACCTTGACATGAAGGTTGGATGGAACTCAAATTATACTATGCTGCATCGGTGTGTAGACTACGAGCATATTATCACTGTCTTTGTCAACTGCAATAATCGTGAGGCATTGGTTACTGAAGTGGATTGAAAAATTGCTAGTCATTTCATAATTTTTTAGAAATATTTTACAATACAACTAATCAATTATCCGGTGTGGATTACCCAACTTCTTACTTAGTCATTGAGTGGCTTTGGCTCATTACTAATGCTTTTAAAGAAAATAGAGATAACTATATTTTACATCGCATTATAGAACCAATGGAGTAAAAATTTTTAAAATATTTTCAAGCTATTCCACATTTATACTATTTTTCTGTCATTTTGGATCCTCGGAGAAAATTTTCTGACTTGTAGGGCGCCTTTCAGGGAATAGGTGAGGCATTCGATCTTGATTTCTCTAAAGCCTATACTTATATTTATAACGAGTTTTCCAGAGTTTTTGATAAATATTATGAGAAGTTTGGTACCAGAAGTGAAGCACGAAGATCTACCTCAACAACACAACAAGCATGAGGCAGTTTGACCGCTTCAAGTATATGGAAGAAGTTGAAAGGCAAGTCGTCTAGTTCATCTTCCGAAACGCTGAGCAGGTCGTAATGGAATCCACGGGTAAAGATCAACCACTACCTCGACGCACCTTTTGTGGAGACCGAGCTTGACATGGATGAGGAAAGTCAACTCAGCTTGCTCTTGTGGTGGAAGAATAACCAACGTATTTACCCCATACTATCCCATTTCGTACGGAACGTATTTATGGTTTTGGTGTCCACTGTCTTGTCATAATCTACTTTCAGTTTGGTGAGTATGATACTTGAGCCAAGGAGGTCGTCTCTTAGATCTGAAATGGTTGAGGCAATTACGTGCCTCAAAGATTGGGAGTGTGCAGATGACAGGACATAACATCAGCCTGAGGATCCGGAGATCACGGACGTGGTAGCCGACTTTGACAATCTCAACCTCGGGTAGTCTATGTATATATACGTAGTTATTGTACTTTTTTCCTTACTAGGGGTACCCACACCCCACACTGAGGTGTAAGGTTTTTAATGAGGTTGACGAGGGCTGGGCGTCCCTTGACCGGCCGGCGCATGATCAATGGATCCCCCAAGCTTGGGAGGCCCGGCCCACGACACAGGTGCGTCTTGGCGCTCGACCTAAGCCTGGACGAGACTGCGGCCCCGCTCGATCTCGAGCTCGGGCGGGCCCTTGTTGAGCCGTAGTCCACCCTTGGATTTGGATCAAGCATTTGACGTGATTGCCCAAAGGCGGTCGTGGGGTAAGGCAGTCGTGCAACAAGTTCGGGCGGTTCTTTGCCGACCCTCAACGTGCATGAAGGCCACTTCGGGAATCTCTCCGTTCGTTGCGTCTTGATGGAGTATAAAGACCAAGGATGCCGGTCTTTTGGAGGACACGAAGACAACACACAATACGCCATAGCTCGAGCTTAGACATAGCCATTGTTAAACTCGAGCTGTAACACACCCTTGTACTCAGAAGTAGTCAAGAAAAGCTGAAAAGCGGCGGAATAAACTATTACCTCCACGAGGGGCTCGAACGGTATAAATCTCGATCTCCACGCTTCGTTGTCGTCTTGCTCGACCATCACCACGTGTACTCTTTTCCTCCGTTTGGCGAAGCCTGACTCGGGTCCCACATCATCTTGACTCTCCATCTCATTTCTTGCGGTTGGCGATCCCGATCGTCGGCAATGGCATACCGTGGGGCAGGTGCGCCAGCTCTCTCGCGAGAGCGACATCAAGGTCGGGAGCATGGCGCACTTCATTGGGACTTTCCTCAAGCGTGGATTGAGGCAGGCTCCGACTTCTGTGTCCTTGTTTCGCCTTATGCCCGCGCTCGAGCATCACGTTCGATGGCGGGCGGTCAAAGCAGCGGAGAAATCACGGGTGGCCGTGATCGCGCAGACCCACGAAGCGCTTCGCCGGATGGTGCATGTCGCCATTAACCAGCCATAACCACCCTCGTGAGAGGCCGAGAGAGAAACCAGACCGTCTTACAGGCCACCAGAACTCCCTCTCGAGGGAGGCGCCTCGCCTTCTCGCCCTTGTCATGGCTGACCCGATAGAGGCGGTCGGAGCTCTTTAGCGAAGCTCTGGCGAGGCTCGATCGGTATGTTGAGTCGACCCTCCGCCTGACAAAAGTCGGCACTTTCGGGACCGCTCCCGAGCGATGACAACCGTCGCGCCCGTCGCCCGCGCGCCATCGGACGCCTCCTGGCAGGCTGGCCCCGGCGGCGGGCTCGGGATAAGAGCTTTAGCGCAGAGGCAGCGGCGTCTTGCGAACCTTGCAGTGCGAGGCGAGGGCCAGGCCGAGCCGAGCCTCACAAACTCCGAGTCGGCCGTGGGTCTGCGGACCTCTCCCAGACGTTCGCCCGAGCGCCGCGAGATCGGGACCGCTTATGCGTTACCTACGAGTCATTCCGTGGCGGCACCATGAGTGCGTTCCACGAAGGTCGGGCCGAGGTAGCCTCGACTCGAATCCGTGCGGCGCAGGACCTTGTCGGTGATGACCACACCGTGCCGCTTTGTCGACCTATGGCGCATGGGCGTACTCGACGGCTGCGTCGCGTCGATGGCGGCTCGGTTCAACCCGCGTGATCGGCGTTTAGCGGGACCAGAACCCCGATGAATTCTTGTCTATCTACTCGACCGCTATCTTGGTGGCGGGGTGACGAGCTTGTCATGGCCAATTACCTCCGCCGCTCACCGGGCCGGTGCCGCGAACAGCTTTTCAAACGAAACTGGTTCCTTGGTCGTGGCACCAAATCAGGAAGCATTCGCTCCAACTTCGAGTTATTCTGGCGCCCGGGGAGAGAAGGACTGGACCGTGTCATCGAGGGCAAAACGAGCCGGCTGCGTGATTTTGTGCGGCGATTCATCCGCTGAGGAACTGATTCCAAGCATCTCCGCGAAGCCGTCATCAAAGCCTTCAAGTTAAAGGCGTCGCGATCGGCGCCTTATGAAGACACAGAGATCACCTCGAGGCTCGGCGTCAACAAGCTTTTAAGCATGGCGGAGCGTCTGTGAGGGACGACGGCGTTGTCCATTGGAAAGCGACTACGACCAAGGTAAGCTTGGTCTAAACCCAAGCCAGCCGTCCAACTCGGGCGCGCCACCACCGCACCACCACCAAGCGGAGCGTGATCGCGGTAGCGGAGGAGGTCTGCAGCGGGTGGTCGTTTGGCGGATGGGCAGCGAGTCCTTGAAATCCGAAAACAGCTCGGGGGAGGCTCAAAGCCTCACCAAGGTCGGCCTCGACCTCGCGCGCGTAGAACCAGCCCCAGCGGGAAGGGCGGCGACCGGGCCCCATCGCGTGATGCTCGGCCCAGCGGCCGAGAACACGCCCGGAATATGACGAGCAAAGTTACTGCTGTTTCATAGGTGGCCGGCCCGACCTCACGAACTGCGAGGCTTAGCAAAACAAGTGGAGGCCTTCTATGATGGGCGAGGTGAGATGCCGTGCTCCGGGATGACGACCAACCGGACGGGGGTGAGCAATTGGCGCGAACATAATGACCCGACTTGGATTTCGGTGAGGCGAGCACGGATCGGCGTCATCTTGGCGGCTCGTCGGCTTATCGATCGGTAGCGAGTCAAGGCCACCGCACGGACTATCTACCAGGTCGCCGCTGGGAAGCCCGTCGAGCACCCTTGCAAATGGGCTAGAGCCACCATCACCTTCTCTCCGAAGGACACTCTCCCAGGTATGGCCGAGACCTAAAGACCGCCTTGGTCGTGACCCCAACCATCGGCAATCTGCGGTCGGGCGCGTCATGGTCGGCGGCGGTGTCTTAACTTCTTGCGGCGGGGCGCTTGGCCGGATGCAAATTCGATCGAAGGTCAAAACATCGCCATACCCTTCTTCGGGATCGTGCGGAAGCTTGACCATCCCACAGGGGCGTGGTCTTGCCCGTTACCTTGGCGACTCGAGCAACTTCATGCCGAGCTAGTCACCTTGAGGTGGTCGAGGTGACCTCCGTCTAGCGCCATCCTCGGTCGGCCCGCTGGTCAAGTTTATAGCGGCCAACCATTATGGCCATCGATGTATGGTGCACAGCCCCAATGGCATCATCACCATGCGAGGCGATCTCTGGCGGCACATGGATGTGAGACCAAAGCCTTGGCTCTGCGAATGCATCTTGCCCAATGGCCCAGGCGGCAATGAACTTGCCCGCCCGAGCGGCAATCCAGCCCGATGGGGCGGCGAAGACCGTGCCGCTCGATGAGGCGGCCGGTCAAAATGCATCCGTCTCGGCGGCTGAGTTCCAAATAGGAACTCAAGCTCGTCACCTTCGCCAGCGCAACAAGGGTATATTAAGCAGGAACCCGGACATGCGGCGTTCGAGGAAGTGATCGGGCACAAATTCTGGTGAGATCCGGCTCTCGACACATGCCCGAGCTGCGTCGCTTCTCCCGGAGGAGGTCGCGGTCATCAAGAGAACCTTGACAAGCTCCTGAAGGCGGTTTCATCAAGTGAGGTTGACTACTCAGTGGTGGCCAACCGGTCATCGTCCAAAAGAAGGCGGAAAGTGGAGAATATCGTCGACCATACGGGGTTGAACTTCGGCTGCCGAACAACTTCCCTCTCCGCGCGTCGACCGGATCGTCGACTCCACATGACGCCAAAATCTTTGAGCTTTTGGGCGCTTACTCGAGATACCACCGGATCAAGTGGCGGTTGGCGGCGAGGCGGGGCGGCCTTCATCCGCCATTTGGCACCTATTGCTATCGACCATGTCGTTTGGTGCTGCGCAATCACGGGGCCCGTTCAGCGTCTAAGGACCAAGGCGTTCGAGCCACGATCGGGGCGGAACCTTGAGAATCTCGTGGGCGACATCATCGTCAAGAGCCCCTCAGAGGCGACCACGTTCGCGACCTCGAAAACCTTCGCCAACTTTGAGCGAGCACAAGATCAAGCTCAACCCCGAGAAGTGCGTGTTGTGCGGCGTCGGGAAGGTGCTTTCGGCTACATGATTAGGAGCTCGAGGGTTGGTCCAAACCCGGAGAAGATCGAGGCGATCGAGAAGATGGCGTCCCCGACCTCGATCAAGCAGGTGCAGAGTCTCACCGGCCGCATGGCTGCCCTCAGCAGGTTCATTTCGAGGCTCGGCGAGCGCGGGCTCCCATTCTTCCAAACTCTGCGCAAGCACGGGGGCTTCGAGTGGACTCCAGAGGCGCAGCGGTCCTTGACAATTTGAAGGTATACTGTCGTCCCCACCCCCCCTTACGACTCCATAACTGGCGAAGGTTCTTTGCTCTACTCATGACCACCACCCAAGCGTCACTTCTTTGTCTGGTGGCTGGGCGGAAACCGGCGACTTCGGTCTACTCGTCAGCGAGGTCTTGCACGGCCCAAAGGAGCGCTACTCGCAGGTACAAAAGTTGTTGTATGCTCTCCTCATGGCTTCGCGCAAGCTCCGGCACTACTTCGAGCGCCTGCTTGTAGTCGTTCGAGCAACTTTACGCTCGGGGACATCTGAGAACCCGGAGGGTGGAGCGAATCGCCAAATGGGCCATGGAGCTAGCGGCGTTCGGCGTCGGTCGTGGCCCGGCTGACCATAAAGTCGCATAGTGCTTTCGCCGACCCGTGGTCGAAACAAGCGTCGCAGCCCGCCCCGAGCTTGGTCGAGGAGGAAAGCCAGGTCATGTTCTTCGACGGCTCTAGGTCCTTCAAGCGCTCGGGGTGGGATCATATCCTTACCCAGCGCGACGGTTAAAATGCGTGGTTCGTTTGGTTTTCGGCGACCAACAATGTGGCGAGTATGAGGCCCTCTAAGCGGGCTTACGAGCTTGCAAGGCATTGGGCGTCGCGCGGCTGGTCGTGAAGGGCGACTCGGCTTCGTCATCAACCCGTTCAACAAGGACTACCAATGCTCGAGGGACTCGATGGCAAAGTACCTCGCCGAGAGTGCGCAAAAATGGAAAGTGGTTCGAACTTGGAGCTTAAGCACATTCCTAGGAGGGACAACTCCGGCGTGGACTTCCTCTCCAAGCTCGGCTCCTCCGACAACGATATCCCCGGCGTCATCACTAGAGACGGCTGGCCCCTTCGATCTCCGATCAAGCGGTCACCTTTCGCGTGGTGAAAGTATCCCCTCTGGGCGAGCCCATCCACAATTTCCTTGCTGGGGCGACGCCACCCGACCTGCCGAGAGGCGAGGATCAAGCAGCGAAACAAGCTTGTACTGCGCTTCGTGGGCGGCACACTCTATAGGCGGAATGTATCGGCATTACGACTCGGTGCATCTCTGCGGAGGAGGGTAAGTACCTATTAAGTGACATTCACTCGGGCCTCGTGGGCGCACTCTTCATCTGGGGCGATGGTCGGTAAGGCCTTCGTATGGGGTACTCTTGCCATGGCGCTTGAGATACTCGTGATATCGTCACTTTTGCCGAGCATGCGGTTCCACGCAAGGAAATCGCACCAGCGTGCTATCGCCCGCCAGACCATCCGCTCGCTTTGGCCTTTCTCGACACAGGGGTTGGATATCCTCGGCCCTTTCCTCGGTGATCCGGGGAAAGAAATTTCATTAAGTGGCCATAGACACCTTCACCAAGTGGATCGAAAATGAACTGTCTCGGCAATCCTTTTTTTCGGTGACCGTTCGTTTCTTTAAACTTGTTAAGTGGTCACCGGTATGGGGTTCCATGCAAGATTATCGCGACAGCGGTACTCAATTTACGGTTGAGTTGTTCCGGGAGTTTTGCGAGAACTTCGGCATCAAAATATGCTTCACTTGGTGGCTCATCCCCGAACAGCGGAGCGGCGGCAGCAGCCAGCGAACCGTCGTCGAGGCGTCAGAAGGAGTTGCGGATGAGCTCGAGCGCTACTGGCAAGACACAGGTGGGCGAACTTCAGATCCTATGGTCTGTCGTACCCGACAAAGCCGAGCCACAGGGGTCCACACCCTTCCGGCTCGTGTTGATCTTGAAGCCGTCTGCCTCCAGAGGATTCTGTTGGGCTCTGCGAGGTCGGCTTAGTCGACCAAGTCGACTTGAGCCGAGCGGTCTCTCAACCTTACCCTCGCGGAAGAAGTAAGATGCCGTGCCTTTGCTTTCGATCAACACACTACACGCATGCTCTTGGCGGACATGCGTCTCGGTCGATACGACCAAGGAAGCTCCTTGTTGGGGACCTAGCCACGAGGCGGATTGGGGGCTCGTCCAACACCAACAAGTTATCCCACGCAGTGGGAGGCCCCTCTGAGTCGTTTCAGCGGATCGCCGCGGGGGCTTACCGGGCTAGCGATGCCCGATGGCGAGAGCTCTCTAGCTCGTGGAACATAGATCAGCTTCGAAAGTTTTATGTGTAACATCTATACCTTAAATTTCAATAAAGCTGTTCGTTTATTCTCGTTTTTTATGTCTGCTGCCACTTGTGTCGGTATGGTTCTTTTTGTCCGGGACTCTTTCTTTCACGACCTTCGTGCGCCACACATTTCCTCTTGGTCTAAAGCGTCGCGAGCTCGACGTCCTCCCCCAAGGGACGAGCTAAAACGTAAGCCGAACCTCTTCGCAATCTAGCTCTCTCCTGTGCCCGGGCCCGGACCAAGAGCCTCGCCACTTTGACTGTGGAGTAGTGCGCATGGTCGTGGTCGTGATTCGAATGTTAGTCCGGGCGAAACCGTCTCTCTATCGATCTCATTTTTGTCACGTCTATGTCCCATGCGGACCTTTTCACTATTTTGCAGGTTATGTTCGTTTGCTAGCATACAAATTTTGCGCCCAAGGCCGGCGTTGCTCGACCTCGGACCCAACGAGGGCTGGATAAGGGTATCCTGTTGGCATACGACCTACGGCGCAAGACTAGGAGCGAAAGGGACGGACACCGAAATATCCTCGACTATAAGCTTAAAACAAGACAATAGTTTTTCTGCTCTCCAAAACAAATCACAGCTCTATTAACACATGTTGTCTTGATGTTTTCTGGCTCGGCCATCTCGCGAGCAAACTTCTCCTGCTCAAGCTCGGCGACTTTGGCCCTCGGGGCGGCTGCTCGCTTCTGATTCTGAGAGACTACCGTGGGAGGCGTCCATGACCCGGCGCCGTTCGTCTTGGAGTTGGGACATGGCGCTCGTCGCCGCCCTTTTAGCAGCCTTCGAGCCTCCCTTGACTCAAGATCTTGGCCTCGAGCTCGAGGCGCCAGCAAGGAGGACAAGCGATCATGGCGGCCTTCTCGGCGCCTCGACTTTGGCCGCTCGTCCTCGGCCGCCTTGCTAAGCGCTCAAGCTTCTTCCGAGCTCAAGACCTTGGTCTCGAGCTCGGGCGCCGGCGGCGAGGCGTCCGCTCCGGCAGCCTTCTCGAGCCGACTTTAGCCCGCTCGGCCTCAAGCACCTTTCTTGCGACAGCGCGCTCTTGCTCCACGGCTTTAAAGCCGAACTTCGCTTCGGATGCCTGGCTTGCTCGAGCTCGGGCGCGTGAGCTACCTCCTGCGCCCTCATAAATGCTGGCGTAGATCGTTGAGCTCAAGGTTTTACGCTCGAGCTCCTCTGCTCGACCTCGATGGTCTGATGAGTCTGGAGCGCTCCGCCTCTCGCACCTCAACCACATTCATAAGATCTCTCAGCACGTCGGCATGCCCTCGAAGGCCTTCGAGGCCTAGGGAGATGTGGTCGGTTGCCTACGACAGTGACCTAAAAATAAGAAGAAATGTGGAACTCGAGAAACATGCGAAAAGGTCTTGAAGGGTCTTTACCTCGCGAAGCGGTTCTCAAGGCTGCGGGTGAATTCCACGCGGTCATCAATACGATCGCGAGGATCTCCTCCTCCTCGTCATTGCCGTGTCGATGTCGAGTCGACCTCGACCACCGGCCCATTGGCAACAGGGCGAGGACCTTGGGTCCCGCCCGTGGCGGCTGGTCATCATTGCCTCCTCCGGTGGGTTCAACCCATCGACGGGGGAGGGCGTGGCGGCGGTGTTAGTCCCGACCTCCACGGCCGGGGCCCCGCTCGTCTCCGGCATCAAGAGGATAGCGACCGGATCCGCCGCAGCATTCTCGACCTCCGTGGCCTGGGATGCCACGGCCTCGGCGCTAACACTGCGCATCTGGCGGGCTGCGCGGCTCTCTGGCTGATCACCTTCGGTGGCCGGCAGGATCGCAGCCTCGGCGCCCGGAGCGGCCGTGGTCGGGGGAGCTCAGGGTGTCGCCTCGGGCGTAGCCACGAAACTCTGGGTGTCCCCCCCTCGCGGTGGCCTCGGGAATGTCGACGATGGCAACTGCGTCGTGGGCCTCGCCGGTGTCGTGGTCCTCGCTGGTCATAGGCTCGTTCTCCTCCGACAAGTCGTTGAGCCCTTGGTAGAATTCGCCGACCAGGGGCTGGCTCGGGAGTTCGGGAGGGGTGCGCGTCCGGCTCGAGGAGCGGCGCGGGACCAACTCGAAGGCATTTTCCTCCTCGACTTCGGATTCGCCACGGACAGGGCATCATCAAAAGCGGGCAAGTTCGAGCTCGGATGCTCGAGTCTGCGATCAAAACATACTCTAAAACGAGAAGATCACGGGGAAGACGGAGGTCTAGAGGCCGGGAACTTACAGGACACCGGCCTCCGCCTCGTCGAGGTCGGCGAAGGTCTTGTTGCCCCGAGGCTGAGGGGGCACATCGCTTGCGTGTCCTCGTGACCTGGGGTCTCGAGGTCAGAACCGGCTCCGCGTCGCCCGCCGCGGCGGGGGTCCCAGCTCGAGGCTCCAGGGCTGGGGGAGGGCTCGAAGATCTGGCGGCGGCCGCTGCGCCCTGCTGCTGCAAAGAGGAAAATTCATCAACCAGCGAGGCGCGTAAGCGCGGGCTCGGGGGCTCGACCGGCGGGATCCTTACCGTGGCGCGGTCCCCCCACTCAACGTGGCGCTTCTTCGCCTCCGGGTGGCCTGCTCCGGCAGGGGGAGGTCTCTTCCTCCCTTTCTTGCCCTTGCCCCTGCCGTGGTGGAACATCCTCTGGCCGTCTCCAACAACTCCTGGTGGTCCTGCGAGCAAGCGAAGCTCAAGAAGGGGCTCGTGGGCACATGACTAGAGCGCTTGGTCGGATGGCTTACCTCGGCCTTTCGACGGAGCACGTTCCTCGGGACGGGGTCGCTAATAACGTACTTTCGTCGCCCGGCTTCGAACATCTCAATCATCACAGAGCGACCGAGATTCCTTGGTATTTGCAAAAAGAAGCGGCCATCAGGGAAGGTCGAAAGGTGGACCCGAGCAAGACCTTGGGGCAGGAAGGCTTACCGGACGCGCCCTCGCGGGTCGGGTCGTCGTGCCCCTGGATCTCGTAAAACGGGTGCATCCTCCTCACGGAGAGGGACCAGCGATTCATGAAAGTCGTTGGCAATCGCCTGCCCGTTGAGGCATCGCATGGCACAGATGTGAATGAGGGCGATGGCTTCCTCATCGACCTTGAGGTCGTCCGCCTCCGGGGTCTCCTTCTTCCCGGGAATGAGGGCCCCCTCGTACACTAGCGTGCCGACCTCGCCCCTCTTCAGGTAGAACCACCACTCGGACCACGGGCCGAGGAGTCGAGTTGGAACTTGGGGAAGGACCACTTGAGCCGGCCAGATTCTTTGGAAATAGAGGCATCCAGACCACGGGGTCCTTCACGGGCGAAGAATTTGAAATCTGGGAAGAAGAAGCGAGGGGTCGGAAGGATCCTAGGAATCCCTCGCATAGGTGTGAGAAGATGGTGAGAAGGAGAACAGAGTTTGGCACCAGGTTGATGAGCTCGATGTCGCAGCTGGAGAGGACCCTCGCGACGAACTTCGCTCTCCGGGGTCCGTGGGCGAAGAGGACATAGTGCTCGGTGCAAAGCGATCTTAATAGATCCTTGGGGTGCGGCTCGGTCTCGTTGCCCGTGCCGCCATCTGAATGGATCGGCGGTCCAGGCCTCGAGTTCCTTCATCCTTCGAGGCGACAACGTGCTCCTCCTAAGCAGCCATAGCAATCGCGTCGATTTTTTGTCGAAGGTGGGGAGGAGATTTTAAACTTGAGCAAGGAGGCTTGGAAGGCGGAGGGCGCTGGTGGGAGTTTTCTCAAGCGAGCTAGCTGCGGTTTGAGTTCAAAAGGCTTGCCGTTAAAAGCAGTCCACAGCGCTTGAAGGCGTGTGGCCATGATTTGTGCGAGAGCAATTAAGGCACAGGCTGCGATTTTGAGACACGGCAGTATGCCAACCGTTTACATCCGTCTGCGGGTTCAGGAGATCAAGAGGCACCGGTGTAAACTTACTCGCGACTGGCGTTACGTTTTCGCCCGACCTCGACCTCAAAGAAGTGCAGGAATCGATCCGGCTATGGAGACTCAAGGTCGGCCCGTTTTAAACCACGACCTTAAGCCTCGAGGCTGGTAGGCCGAGGTTGGGCATCCTTGACCGCCGACGCATGGTCAGCGGATCCCCCAAGCTCGGGAGGCCCGGCCACGACTTGGTGGAGTCTTGGCGCTCGACCTAAGCCTTGTTGGACACGAAACACGCCCCGCTCGACCTCGAGCTTAGGCGGAGCCCTTGTTGAGCCGTAGTCCACCCTTGGATTCGGATCAAGCATTTGGCCGGCGGTTTGCCTAAAGCGCGGGTCGTGGGGTAGGAAGCAGTCGTGCAACAAGTTCGGGCGGTTCTTTGCCCGACCCTCAACGTGCATGAAGGCCACTTCAGGGAATCTCTCCCGTTCGTTCGTCTTGATGGAGGTATAAAGACCAAGGATGCGCAGTCTTTTGGAGGACACGAAGACAACACACAATATGCCATAGCTCGAGCTTAGACATAGCCATTGTTAAACTCGAGCTGTAACACACCCTTGTACTCAAAAGTAGTCAAGAAAACTGCCGAAAGGCGACTGGAGTAGAGCTATTACCTCCACAGGGGCTCGAACCAGTATAAATCTCGATCTCACGCTCGTTGTCGTCTTGCTCCGACCATCACCACGTCTACTCTTTTCCTCCGTTTGAGCAAAGCACAGCTCGGGTCCCGCATCATACTGACCCCCATCTCATTTCTTGCGGTTGGCGATCCCGATCGTCGACAGAGGTAGTAACTCTGTACATGTTCAAGATTTAATAAAATTTACTTCTTTTTCCCTAATATTTGTGTCCATTACTAGCAATTCTGATATCCACACAGAATGTTTCTTTCGCATGCTTTCATTTTGATCTTTGCTTTGCATGGACAAGTAAGAAAAACAATTGGTGCCACTTTAATTGGCATGATTTACATATTTATTTCGTCAAGGTGGCTATACATTCGCTGCATATCGTAGCACCACATACACACGCTACTGTAAGCAATTTCGGGTCATGTCCTCTGGTCGTAATAGTGTAAATGGGTTAGGCCTGGGCCAGAACGGTACGAAGCGCAAATGGGCCATGCTTGGGCTCACTGAAGGTGAGTCGGGCCGGGTCGACCCACATAGCTGGCCATCACGGCCCGGCATTGTTTAGGCCCAAGCACGATGGGCTGTGCGGTGGCCCGATGCACGCCGACACCCACCTCTCAGCTTGAACGAGTGGAGTGCAGGTTCAATTTCCAGCACTGCATGTTTGTTTTCCTTTATGCTTTATTTTATTTATCTCCTTATATCTTTTGCTAGGATGGTGCAAATGAGGTAAACTACGAAGGTCCAAATGAGATAAACTAAGTTTCTAAATTTGAGTTAAGCCATAAGGATTTAGAATATGCAATAATATCTATATGTTCACTGTAGTTTAAATTAATTAAGTCAAAGTTTGTACAAAGCTGCTTAGTAATATACACACACACACATACATACATACATACATACATACATATGTGTGTGTGTATCTCAACTAAAATGCTGAGTACATGAAATCATGAAACCTTAAACCACACCTGCTTTCTATAGTAAGTTTCTATCTGATTTTTTTGCCTTTATTAGAGTTTATTATTTGCTATATTTTCATTGAACAACATGCTATTGCAATCATGACTTCGTCATGGACAACAATTAAGCAAGATAAGTACCCCTTTGATCATATTGATCCTAATATTTAATTTTTACTTTGTTTTACTAATTTAATTTATAAATGCTTGTATTTTCTGTAAATTCGCTATATTGTGGTACTAGTAGATATACCTATTGTCTCATGAAACTTCCTTGATAAGTATTGACATGTGAACCTTGATAACCCTAGAATAAGGTTAGACAATATGTAATGTCAATTTGGGTATGTATGATTTAATAATCATGCTTAGCCATACTTTAGATTTGGATAAACAAATTGGATAAACTGATCAGATAAATTTGGAGATATTGAGACATGATGATGGTTGCTGGTATTTTGTTAATGTGTCATTGATACGTCGAGTCAGTAAGACAATGAAAGCCATATAAGGAATTGCCCAAATCTTAAACATCTGATCTTTTTAAGAGTTCTTTTCTTTTTTTGAAATTTTGGTCAGGAATTCTCGCATTCATGTAGAAGAAAGAACAATGGCTAAGCTACAAATACACATACACCAACACACGCACTCACACACTACACACACAACGCACCCAACCCTCATGCACATGCATGTCGAGCCAAACCCTCGAACACGGGCGGGCAGAGACATGCGCCGGCGTCTCCCCCAACTGAGCTAGGCTCATATAGCATCTTTTTAAGGATTCTTACACTCCAAACATCACATATAGAATGAACAATTGCACAGAGATTCATAGCTAAATTATTTCTCATGAAATTCCTGCAATCTAAACAAGCCCTTAATTACCAATCAAATTATGAGGCAGAGAGAGAAGACGAAATCCACGAGAAAGCTGTACATGTTATCCTAGATCTAACGCAACTTCCTATCATGTGGCTGAGACGAGGGCCACGATGCACGAGTCATTGTCATATATAGCACGGTAGTACGTCACAACGATTCGTAGTTTGCGACGAATTGTAATTCGAATTAGCCTCTTTTTCATGTACATGTTTGCCATGCTGGCGTCAAATGCAATGGTTTTCATTTTTCCTTTTTTTTTTGCTGTCGATCAAATTTCTTTTTCTTTAGAGTGGGAACAATCAGTATCACATCTTATAGAGCTCTCCTACGGTATACTAAATTCAATATGAATCGTTTATTCTTTTCGATCTAATGAATCAGATTAACTAGAATTTATTTAGACTTTTTCTAGTAGTAGAGTAGTAGAACTATTCTTAACAAATTAACGATTGGATCTGATTTCTACTACCAGTATAATGCAGTGTAAAATTTTCTCATCTTATAATACATTACCTTATTACATGGAAATATTCGAAATACAGGTTACCTTCAAATACCCATTATCTCTACTACTTCTAATTTTGAGTTGGTGGTGATCCGTTCTCCACCACCAACCCCTTGGATCCCCTTCTCTCGATGGATCATACATTCCTACCCTGCGGCCCATTTCCCACGCGTGTGCATTCCTACCCTGCGGCCCAACACTCACCTCCATCCGCAGGGAGCCCTACCCTCGCCCTCGCCTCCATCCGCCTCCCGCCAGATCTGGGTGCCTTCTCCGCCCTCGAGTCCCTCACCATCCGGCGCCATCCACCTCGAGCTCAGCAACGCGCCCGCGCTCTCCGACCTCGATCTCGCCGCCAACACTCTCTCCGGCGCACTCCCGCCCTCCATCTGGATCCTCTGCGACCGCCTCTCTGACCTCCGCCTCCATGGCAACGCTCTCGCGGGCGGGGCACAACACCGCTCGTGACCACCTCCGTGTCCTTGACCTCGGCGCCATCCGCTTCTCCGGCGACTTCCCCTCCTTCCTCATAGCCTTTCGCGGCCTCCAACGCCTCGGCCTCCCCTCTTCTGCACCGCCATGGCCCACCGCCCCTCCCCGCCAACCCCAGCAGCTACGGGTAAGTCTTTTGTGACACATTCCTTTTCTGCAGGATGCCTTCCTTAATTAAGAAAAGAATATATGTTATTGGGATGCCTTCCTTAATTAATAAAGGAATATCTGTTACTGCCATTTCTGATTTTTGTTATTTCCTTGCATGTTACACTTTACTTGCATGTCGTTTTGGTTAAAAGAGATCGTATGGAGGCCAAGTCTTTCGGTGCTTTGGGGACTCAAGTTGGCGAAGTGCTTTGGGGAAGTGAGTGATTCATTTCGATTCAAATTCAATCCCATTTCTCTTCATTTCGTTTCTTATGTGTTGTGTTCTTAGATTGTTGATTCATTTGGTTTTGCGGAGGCTCTGATTGGAGAAGTGGTTCTGAGACTAGGCGTCGTGGTCGAAGAGGTATCATTTGATCTTACCATGGTTGCTTGTTTGGTTGCATTTGCTCATGTAACATTTCGTAATTTTGTTTGATTCTGTATCTCAGTAGTTAGTTCGGATGTGGTCGTGGTTGTAGAGTGGGAAGTTTAGTATTAGCGTTTATTCGATCCATCTTTGAGGCGAGTAGTTTGATGTCGAATTTTTGTACTCTGTTGTGACTTGCAAGCGGGGTTCCAAATGGCGGATGTTTGTGGGATAGTATTTGAGTTTGTGATCAAATAAAATATAATAATTTACACTATATTTTCTTGAAAGCGTTGAACATTGGTGGTTCTCGGCGGATATTAATCTATCGAGGAGTTGGAGCTACATCCTAAAGCGATATTGATCTATTATTTAGCTCAATTAGTTGGATATCTCTAAGGTATTTGTTGGTCTTGATGAATTTTAAGCATATTTTAATGGTGGAAACAGTAATACTTTATTATGATTATCTGTATGTTTGTAGAGTCGTTTTAGATTAATCGTAACTTTGTTGACACCTTTCATTTTGCCTTTCATATTAATAAGCTGTTGTGTCTATCAATTGATTTACATGGTGGTACCTTCATAATCATCTGAGGAACCTCTTTCCACTTTAGCAGCTGAGTTACAAGGTGAGGCGTCTCTCTCTCTCTGTGCAATCGCTGTAGATTTGTTCATGTTTCGGCTGTGGCAAGAGATCGAACCTGATTGTCTAGTAGGATGTGATTTTTGGTTGTGGTAAACTGTTGTACTGAAGTTTAGTTGGCATTACATAAGGGATTGGAATTTGGATAAACAGGGTACAATTACTCCTTATCAATTACAGGACCGAGCTAATTGAATATTAGCTCTAGGTCTACACAAACACAACTACACCCTACGACATCTGAAAACAAAAGACACTCATGTAGCATAAAAAACATTCCTTTCTTTGTTTGCCTTCTCCATCCTTGTTTCACTGTCCAAACTGGTTGCTCATACAGGGAAGCATTTCATAGCATAATCAAAACACTGCAGCAGAAAAAAGCGAAGATCTTGAAACATGGAATCCCCGGGATCCAAAACTTGCAATTCGCGCCTCTCCATATTTCAATAAAAATGGGTTATGTATCTTGTGATTGCGCTTTGGATTTCTTGGCAATTTCATCCAATCTGCAAAATAAGGTTTTGTAGGTTCCCCGCATTTTGATGATTGATTTCAGTTTTGACTTTTGAACCACATAACTGTATCGAACTTCTTATAAAATAATCGAGGAAAAACCTGTCGTGTTGTAATGTAACTGTTTATTTTCAGATCTTTCGGAATGTATACCAAGAATATTATTTCTAAATTTGTTTTAATATCATGAATGCCTAAATTCATGTCGGAGGAAAACCATAAAACTTGTGTGTCGGGAGAAATAGATGTTTGATCTTATAGCATAATTTTATTTTATTGTTTGATCTTTATGTTTCGTTACCAAATTTATTTTTCGTAGCAACGCACGGGCATTGAACTAGTAATATTCTTATGGTAAGCTTATATTTTGGAATTTGGAAATATCATCGTGAGATCAAATCATGGAAATATAATAAAATTATTACAACGACATTGAAAGAAGCATCCACGCGTTCGTTCAGGAATGCTAGAGTTTTTTATATTAATTGAAAATAGAAAAATAAAATATCTACTTATTATGTTGGGCCCCTATTGCCCATCCAAACGGTGACCCATGCAGCCCAATTAATTGTTGCGAGAACAAGCGGAGTACTCCTGTGATTCTTTACAACTTATTTTATTTTTTATTTTTTTGGTGACCATGTTCAGTTGAATTGTATAAAAAAAATTGATTGCATACAATACGTTTCCAAAAGAGAAAGAGGTTTCTTGAAACAAAATGACGCGACCGACGTAAGGATGGGTGCTCACTAATTATCTCTTGCATTGTGCAATCAAACTCTAGCTGGGGAAAAAAAGATAAATAATTAATGTAGTGTCTACTTCGAACTGCTGCTCAAGAAAACATGTGTTTTTATCTTGGGCAATGAGATTTCCATTGAGGAAAGGATAATGTGAGCTGTCTACTTCAACAGTTGCTAATTAAGCATCGGCGGGCCGATCTCCCCCATGCCGTACTGTCAAACTCCCAAATTGAGTGGCAGATAGTGACATGGATGGCGAGGGGTGGGTACCTCTGGGTACGACTGTCGCCCATTCAAACCTGAAATCCGAAACTGTGCCGTCCACCTGAATCCGTTAGGTTTTTCGGGCATACATCTGTGCCCATATTCGAATCCGATTTGTACCTGAACCCAGTGAGTATCCATGGGTAGTTTGATGTAACTAAATATGAGCGCCTATGATATCTAATGAGTATCTATTAATGTAATTTAATGGGATTACGTGTGTCTCTAAAAACCGAGACCCACATGTCATAGGATACCTATTGGGCACCTATAGGTACAAATTGATAAACTAAAGGATCATACCAATATACCTGTACCAGCATTTGGATGCTTTGGATATCTCGGGCCTAGTCCGATGGGATAAGATATATGGGAAAAAGGATATCCCCACGCAAAGAGGGATATCTTCATGAAGGGAAGGATTCGATCATATTCCCAATACGAGGAAACCCACTCGAATACGCCCGGCTATTATGGAAGTTTGGATATGATACAAAGATCATAACGACAATAGACTCCTCATCGACCACGATTCGGTACTCCAACCCACTATATAAGGGCAAAGGTAGCGTCGTCAAGAAGGGGCAACTCTCAAGTTACAGCCATCCAAAGCTAGACGCACGGGAAGATCTCTGAGTAGAACATCCATTAGTCATAGCTTAGCCACCTCCAGAGCTATTTTTCCTTGTAACTAGAGCTAGTCATCCCAATCTGTAATCTACTCATCGATCTCATATATCATCCATACAGGAGTACGGTGTTACTCGATCTAAAGGCCTGAACCTGTCGATATCGTGCGCTCCTGATTGTATGTTTGACCCTGCATATCTCGAAGGTACCCGAATATAAATTTGTTGTAGATCACTATCCTTCGACAGCTGGCGTGCTAGGTAGGGGCCTTCAGCTATTTTTGCAGATCAGACATGTCTTCGGTGTGCATCCACGCCAGAATTCCTGACATCCACCAAGCTCCGTCAGTAGGATCTGAGATTGTCTTTGGAACCATGCTGTACCGATGGGGGTCATTTGGAGATCTTGAGCACATCAGCACAGGGTGACAACGATAACGATGACTTCAGCAGTCAGTGCAGCAGTCGAACAGATCGACACATGTTCATGGCCAGAGCCAACAATGGCACTATCGCCGGAAGTTCCCAAGAGAGGGATCCAGGGGCAGAAGCCATGGACAGCCAGGAGCACCACATCCCTCCAGGCACACCCCAAGATCCTATGGCAGCACTTGCCTCAGTGCCTGCAGCCCCGAATGTCGTTGCTCCTGACCTGGCAGACCATTGTTGTGATCCAACCACCGCAGCCACTGTAAGGATTGTGGCCAAACTGTCAAAGCATCTTAACCTTGATAATCCAGTGACGCCTCATCTGCAGGTGTCAGGTTTTCAGGGGCAGCAGACTTTTGGTAGTGCGAACACAATGGCGGGCCCAACCGCATCCTAGGAATAGCATCTCATCAGAGCCACTACAGCAACATCTTCAGTACTCCTGAGGCCAATGTCCAATGCGCTCATATGCTGCTAAAGTCTCTTCAGCCATTAGATCTGACTAACCCGATGATGCCGATGTTCGACCAGATGAGAACACTACTCGATGCAGTGCAATCTCAAACTGCTCGAGCCGCCAATCCAAGGTTCGGACATCCTAGCCAACAAGGTGCCTGAAGCCAGCTACCGAGACCATCTCACGATAGTCATCGGGCAACGAGATCAGCAATGGCTAGCTCTATCCATCGTAATTCCAGAACAGTCCGTTCCAACCCCCGCCAAAATACCTTGGAGATCTCTGAGACCGAACTCTGCACAATCGACGAGATTTGCATGATGTCTTGCGAGATCGAAGGGAAGAATGAGATCGCGAGGACCGCGGAAGGCGGGAAAATGAGTCCACATCCTCAAGAGGCCGATCCCCAGTGCGACACGCATGGTAAGGCAAATCTTCGCCCTCGAGGTGCCGCTCGTCGCTGCGACATAGGCTTCCCCCTCAACAAGATGTGTACAGATGGCAACGCCAAATGATTCTTGAGGACATCGATGAGGGATGTAAAGTGTTTACTACCGCACTTCGCATGGTCAGATGGCCAGACAAGTTCAAGCCTGGTCAATACTACGGTCATGAGAGCAGTTGGAGGAAACGAGAAGGTGATGGCCAACTACGTGCTTACCACCCTCGATGGAGCGGCAAGATCTTGGTTACTCAACCTCCTACCTCAGTCGATATCTTCGTAGGCAGAGTTGCGAGCCTAGTTCATCGCTAACTTTCAAGGCACATATGAATGCCCCGAAATGCGCAGCGACTTGCATCGGCTGGTATAGAAGCCAGGAGAGTCATTGTGTAGCTTTATCCGATGCTTCAGTGATAAGCGAAATCTGATCCCGAATATCTCAAATGAGGCAGTAATCGTGGCCTTCGAGAACGGGGTCAAGGACGGAGATCTAAAGGGGAAGCTCACCACCCAAAAGATTAGAACCACTAAGGAACTCTCCGAGTTGGCAGACAAATACACCATACGCGCCGAGGCTCGAGACCATCTCGATAATCCCAAGCCTTGCAATGATAAGCCTGAGTCGTCCAAGCAAGGGGTAAAGAAGAACAAGAACCACAGGGAGAAGCGCAAAGGCGACTCCACCATAGCCATGGTCGAAAGGGGCAAAGCGCGCAATCTAGGTGACAACAAGGGCCGGAGTCGTGGAGAAAACAAATATTGCCCCGTCCATCATACAAACAAACACGACTTCGATGTGTGCCAGGTGGTCAACAAAAAAGTCCAAGAGAAGCTCAAGGCTGCCCTCACCGAGCGTGGGATCGAGTAGGCTAAGGAGAAGCTCGAGGACAATGAGCCCGAATACCACGAGGCTGAACACAAGCTAGCACATATCTTTGGGGGGTCTGCCATGTACAAGTCCAAAAGGCAGTACAAGGCAGTCGAAAGAGATGTCAACCTGGCCACGCTAGCTCTCCCCCAATTCCTCAAGTGGTCAGAGGTACCAATCACTTTCGACCAGTCAGATCACCCATCTACGGTCCCACATCTAGGACAATACCCGGTAGTGGTTGAGCCCACCATCGTGAACGTCAAGGCCACTTGAACCCTAGTCGATGGAGGTAGCTCATTGAACCTCATCTTCGCAAAGACACTGAGAACATGGGAATTTCTCGAACCGAGGTAAAGGCCGGAGCCGAGCTGTTCCATGGCATAACTCTGCGCTCATCCTTGATCCCGCTGAGCCAGATCGAGCTGCTAGTCACATTTGGCACGCCGGACAACTTTCTCACTGAAAAGATCCTCTTTGACATAGCGGATTTTGAGATTTCTTATAATGTGATTCTAGGCCGTCCAATGCTAGCTAAATTCATGGCGATAGTGCATTATGCCTATCAGACCATCAAGATGCCAGCACCAAAAGGAGTCCTCACGATCAAGAGAGACTAGCGCGCTACGGTCAGATGCGATAAGAAGAGCCTGGAGATGGCCGAGCATCTCCTCGTATCGGCAGCTAGTGTCGGCAACGAGAAAGCCAAGTGCCAAAAATCCAGAGGTGGTGATCAGGCTTCCACATCCAACAGTGTCGCTAACAACCCAGTGGACGACGGCAAAAAGGACAAGAAGACCTGCGGAGGTGTCAAGATGGTGCCCCTAGACCCAGTAGAACCATCTAAAATGGTCAAGGTAGGTGTCAACCTCAACCCCAAATAGAACCTCAAGCTCGTCACTTTCTTTCGGGCAAACCGTGACGTGTTTGTATGGCAATCGTCCGACATGCTCAGGGTCCCCAAGGAGATGATCGAGCATTGACTTTGTGGAACCAAGCGCCAAACCTATGGTGCAGAAGCAGTGCAGATTCATAGAAGATCAGAAGCAAGCCATACAAGAGGAGGTCGGCAAACTCCTGAATGTTGGCTTCATCCGAGAGGTCTGCCACCCAACATGGTTGGCAAACCCGGTCCTCGTAAAGAAGACCAATGGCAAGTGGAGGATGTGCGTCGACTACACTGACCTTAACAAAGCCTGTCTTAAGGATCCTTTTTCTCTCCCCCGCATCAACCAAACAGTGGGCTCCACTGCAGGTTGTGAATTGCTAAGTTTTCTAGATGCCTACTCAGGGTATCACCAAATTAGCATGTCTACAGAGGACGAGGAGAAGACTGCCTTTACTACTCCTTTGAGTGTATTTTGTTATATAATGATGACTTTTGGTTTGAAATGTGCTGGCGCAACAAATCAGCGTTGTATTCAAAACTGCTTGAAGTCCCAAATTGGGCTCAATGTAGAAGTGTATATTGATGATATCATAGTAAAATTGAAAACCAGGGGCACCTTAATTGGTGACCTCGGAAACATTCGACAACCTCAGGAAGTATCAGATGATGCTCAATCCTGAGAAGTGCATGTTCGGCGTCTCGTTCGGCAAGCTTCTTAGCTTTCTGGTGTCTAGTCGAGGCATCAAGGCTAACCCACATAAGATCAAGGCAGTAAATCAGATGCGTCCTCCACGAATGCTAAGAGAGGTGCAAAAGCTCACATGCTACATTACGGCCCTTAGTCAATTCATCTCTCAGATGGGCAAGCTAGAGCTACCTTTCTTCAAGTTACTTAAGAAGCAAGACACTTTCGAGTGGATCAAGGGGGCTGAAGAAGCTTTTCAAGATCTGAAAAGATACTTATCGTCTCTGTCAATTTTAGTATCACCTAATGAAAAAGAGGAGCTCTTTCTGTATATTGCAGCTACTGCCAAGTAGTAAGCACGGTCCTAGTGGTCGAACAGGATTGCCCTGAGAAAAAGACCAAGGTCTAGAAGCTAGTGTATTACGTGAGCAAGGTCTTGCACGATGCCAAGTTGCGTTATCCCTAGATACAGAAGATGCTATACGCCTTTCTGATGACTTCCTGGAAGCTACAACACTACTTTCAAGCGCATAAGATTATGATCAGGACAACGTATCCGCTCAAGGAGGTGTTACATAACCGAGAGGCGACAGGGCGAATTACGTAATGGGCAGTTGAACTCAATGAGTTCAATATCAATTTCGCGCCATGGACCAGACATCAGGTCAGGAGTTTTGGCAGATTTCATCATGGAATGGACTCACGTGAGGAAAAGAAAACCAAGGCGGTTGATAACCACTGGACTATATTCTTCGATGGATTGCTTACACTTCAAGGCTTAGGGGCTAGCGTCATGCTTAATTCTCCGACAGGTAAGGAACTTAAATATGTCATCCAACTCGATTTTTAAGCTTCAAATAATGTTGCAGAGTACAAGAGACTGGTCAACAGGCTTCGAATAGCTGTAGCACTTGGAATCAAGCAATTGCTCGTAAGAGGGGACTCACAATTAGTTGTAAACCAAGTGCAAAAGGAGCACCAGTGCTCGGATGACAACATGGCAGCGTACTTGAGCGAGGTCCGCAAGCTAGAGCACAAGTTCGAAAGACTTGAGGTAAGGCATATTCGGCAGAGTGATAATGCCGCCACCGACGAACTTACCAGGCTCGCTTCGTCCCATTCGCTTGCACCTGCAGGAGTCTTCATCGAAAAACTCCCTAAACCATCCATCTCCCCCCGCGAGAGACAAATGCTGCCCAACTTGATCAGTAGTTTGGTTGAGTCAGAGAGGCAGGACTCACAGACACGGAAGCTACACTACTCGAACGTGAACCGGCCTGGATGGCTCCATTCCAGGCCTATCTCAAAGGTAAAGAGTTTCCTAACAATGATGTCTCAGCCGAGAAAATTGCACGTAAGTCCAAGCTATACGCATCGGTAGACGGCAAGCTCTGTCGAAAAGGGAGTAATGGAATCTTGATGAAGTGCATCACTCAGAAAGAGGGCAACAAAATATTGCTCGATGTCCATGGAGCCATCTGCGGCAACCATGCGTCCTATCACACTCTAGTCAGAAAAGTTTTTTAGCAAGGGTTCTATTGGCTGACTGTCCTCCAAGATACTTGCGAGCTCGTGAAAAAATGTGAAAGCTGTCAATTCTATGGCAAGCAAACCACCTCACTAGCCCAAGATCTGCAAACTATTCTCTATCTTGGCCTTTCTTCGTCTAGGGCTTAGATATCTTGATACCTTTCCTTAGAGCCCAGGGAGGTTATAAGTTCGTGTTCGTGGCAATCGACACGTTCACCAAGTGGATTGAGGTCGAACCCATTAGGAACATCATTGAAGGATCAAGATGGTGAACAGAGGGGGGTGAATGGTCGCAAACAAAATTTTCCCCACAAAATACTCTAACTAAGACCTCAAAAAGATCACGCAAAAGGAATTGTGAAAGACCTGAACAACTTGACAACTATGTGTACTCCTAGCTTGCATGGATGAGAATCATGGAATATGTGGGAATTTTTGAGTCACAATCCTAGTTGTCAAGTATCAAAAACAAAAGGAATCAATTCAACTCTTACTTTTAGAAATGAGATTGAGCCAAATCACAAAAGTCACTTTCAGAAAAGTAAAAGCAGAATTTTCAGAAACTGCCCTCACTTGGAGTAGGTAGTTGGTGGAGTTCTGTTACTCTAAAAATTTTGAAATTTTTTCCTATGAGCAAATGTGTTCTGAAGCATTCCACCAAAGATCACCACAAAACTACTTGTAGAAAAATCAGCAAAAATCAAATATCACAGACTGTCAGGAACTTCGAGTAGAAAGTTTGGGGCTTGGTTTTCACCTCATGGCGCCAAAACGGTGTGACCAGTGGACTCCCAAATTTTTCCACAGATGGATATAAGAGTCCCGCACCTTCTCCAATAAGAATCACTCAAAATAATTTTTCTAGACTTTGTTAAAAATCAAAAATTGTTGGGGATTAAATTATCCCAAGTTACTCGGAAAACCTGTTGCTTGGGATAGACAAAGCAATATGGTAGCTCTCTTGCTCGGCCAAGGGCTTGACGAATCATTTATACGCAATAAATGAGCACATGAAGATAGGAATAAAGACTCCACATGAAGGCGGTGAAGGCGGTGTAATGGTTAGGATAATGAAGACTATTAAAAAGAGTAACGGACAGCATTAACCATGTATTATTAGCTCTTAGCACCTGTATAAATAGGGGCAGAGAGGTATCCCGCGAGGCGGATGGCTGAGACTAGCCATTCATGTACTTGTGTTCAACATCTCAATACAGAAAAACGTCACCAGGCTGAAAGGACCGATATGTCGCCTAGAGGGGGTGAATAGGCGATTATAAATTTAAATGCATAGCGAAATTTACTATTCAGATAGTCAGAAAATACCTTGAATTTGTCAAGTGGTTCGGATAGTCCGAATGTCTTTTCGGATACTCGAATTGCTCTTCATGAAATACCTAAAAAGTAGATCTGAGTTATTTGAGAGGCTAGATTACTACCAAATAAGGTTTCTAAGCTAGGGCAACTTCAGTTATGAGATTCACCCAATATCTCTTGCATGAAGCTACCAAACCCTTGTATCCCCAAAAGATTAAGCTAAGCACAAAGGGACAAGTGGAAAACTTACAAACAAAAGAGATGCAGCGATTTTTCTCAGAAGTTCGGATCCTGAGGATCCTCGTCTCAGTTAGTGGCACAAAGCGGGGTCTCTTTCAACCCTAATCCTCTAGGTGTTGCACCAAGCACTCACCTACTTTTCTTTGAATCCTTCCCTTGCGGAGGTGGATTCAACCTTCACAAACTTCCGGTGGCGTCCCACACGAGCTTGGGGGCTCACCGGCGACTCCTAGCCGTCTAGGAGTCCTCAACCTCCAAGAGTAAAAGATCCGGCAAGAAATTCGCTTGAAGATGAACCAAGTGCTCAAGATGAATCACAACCTCTAGAGCCTTCAAACTCTCAACTAGATTTCCCCAAAAGATTTGCTAATCAAGAGATCAAGTGGGAAGAACACTAGAGCCCAAGAGTGAGAGGGAGCACAGCTCAAAATGAATTGAATGCACTTGTAAGTTGGTAGGTGGGAGTGGGGAAGTATTTAAGTCCTCCCAAAACTAGCCGTTTTTCACTTGACTGAAACCTTTGGGATAGTCCGAACCAATTTGAGCTGAGAACAGCCCGAACACACGATTCGGACGATCGAATGACACTTGGACGGTCCAAGACCAAAACTCAACCCTAACAGGGGTCCACTCGGATACTCGAACCTATGTTCGGACATTAAACAAAAGAGCTCGACCAACGAGAGAGGTTAGCTCGGATACTCGAACCACGTTTAGCACATTCAGAACCAAATTTTGCACGAGCAGCAGGGGTCGGCTCGGACATTCGAAGATGTATTCGGATACTCCGAACCTTTTTCAACAAAAAGCCCCTTAGACTTTACACATTGACTCATTTTTCAACTAAAGTTCATCTTTGAGCACATTAGATCATTCTAAAGCTATTTCTTGCCCTATCCCTCTTTATAGTATGGTCGTCCTTAAACTCAAATAAAATTAAAACTACATACGCAATCGTTGAGTTTAGTCGACGCCTTTTCTCCTTCAAATTGAGGGACCTCTTTCCTTAAGCGACCTTTCAATGAGCGTATCCATCTGTTCACCATACTCAAAATACTCATTAGTCACTTAATCTTGTTGTCATTAATCACCAAAATCATTAAGGGGCCTAGATGCACTTTCAATCTCCCCCTTTTTGGTGAATTGATGACAACACGATTAGATTTATGATTAAAATTTGAATTGAGAGTATTTGGAAAACCAAATACGGAGAAACTCCCCTAAATGTGTGCATTGAAGTAGTTTGAGTGGAATGTCAAGCGCACATATTCTGACGGAAATTTTGCGAGCTCCCCTAAATTTCGATTTGAGAGAATATAATAAGATATATGATGAGATAATTTGCATAAATAAATATGACATGATATCACACAAATGAATCACTAAAGAGAAATGGAATTTCTATTAATATCAAGCATCCAACAAGCAAACCAAGAGTAAGCAACAGAGGTTCAACTTCAACTACTAAGCAAGCAAAGAAACAAACTACCACAACCAAGATAAATCTAAAGCACTTCACTCCCCCTTTGGCATCAAGACACCAAAGAGGTCACTCCTCATTGCCATCATAAATAAATCATTCTTTGTCGTTGTCTGGCCGGCACATCTTGAAGTCGCCCTCATCGTCACCGATGGCGCCGAAGTGGCGGGAAGGTCGAAGAAGGCTGCTTGGTCGCCCGAATCAACGATCGCGAATCGGACTCGACTCGGACTCCTCGAGAACCACGACAAGTTGAGCTTTCCCTTGATCATATTGGTGGCGAGTGATCGGTGATCTTCTCATTCATCTGTCGATCTTTACGTGGTTCTTGATCCCAAAATGAAAATAGCCTGAAGCATGTTCTTTATGGAGCCGCTTGGGAGGAAGGATCACTGAAGCGGGCCTCGTTGAAGTGGCACCAGTTTCAGTAGTGGTGGCGAAGGAGGAGGCCTTGGGTGGTGGAGGAGGTGGAGCCACGATCACATGAACTGAGTGCTGACACATGCTCCACATCCTTAGCAAACCACAACAGGAGATGCTCTCCACCATGCACATCACATAAGGCGCGAATCCACAGTTGCTGCTTGAGCTAAGGGAGTTGAGGCGAATCTCTTGCCAAATGAAATCAAACACATCAAACGGCCTAGAACCTTCGCCAATCCTCAAGAGCAAGTTCCTAGAGTAGGAACTAATGTTGGTGGCGTCTCCCTCCTTGGGCCACAGGGTCTTCCTCAGCAACTTGTACAGGATGGCATAGAAGGGCTTCAAACCTTTTGTGGTGCCCAGCTTGAAGTTCTGAGATTCGTCGTACAGAGGAGTCAGATCATTGATACTGGAGGAGTCAAACACGTGCAACTTGTCCAGATTGTCCCAGCCATCAGTGGAAAAACCAATGCAGTCTGCAAATTGAGCCTTGGACACTGCATAGTAGAGCCAATCCACCATGAACCACATGGTGCTCTCAGCATCTGTGTCCACATACAAAGTCGCATAAAACTGTGCCACAACTTCATTGTTCCATTTGCACTTGAAAGACATGATGTCTCTCAAGTTGTGGCGCTCACAAGCAGCAATTACCTCATTGAACACGCTGTCCTCCTGCTGTGCCATGTAATCCCGATCAATATCTTGCATCGAGACTCTTGGTTTCTTCTTCTCAGCAATTACAGAATCATAGAAGTCTGTTGGAAGTGATTCCAAAAGCGCTTGTCCACGTAGTCCTCTTGCAAGTACATCAGTGGGTCCTGACTTCTGTGCTGGCGGACTTCCTTGCCTCTCCCTTGCCCAATACAGTAATCTACTTTCTTTTTAGGAGTGACACCCATTGGAGTAGCACGACGAGCAGGGTGAATCTCCAAGGGGCCAATCAGCTCTCCAGCCCTGCGCTGAGCATCACACTTCTCAGCCCTCAACCTAGGCATGGCAGCCCTAGGATCCTCTGCACCACTGCCACCCTGACCCTCATCACCTTGTCCACCACCTTGGCTTGGAGCACCCTTATGGGTTGACTTCTTCCTCTTGCGAATCGCTTGACGCTTCGGTCTTCCAGCAGACTGAGCAAGAGGAGATTCCGGAGGGGAATCTTGAGGGGAATCAATGGGAGCCGCCGAGGAGCCACCGGCGGGAAGATCATTCCTAGCCTTCTTCGAGCGAGCCGCATCGATGTCAGCTTGGCCAGAGTGAGGATTGCCACCCTGAGAGGGATCCATCTAAAGGTATACAAGGGTAGATACAAGATTAGACACTAATTATAACCTAGATGAACAATAAAGAGTTGAAATGAAGTCACATTCTTCGGATAGTCCAAAGTTATCTTCGGATAGTCCGAGGGTTTCTTCGGATAGTCCGAAGTTTTCATTCGGATAGTCCGAACCTCTTCGGACATTCCGAGGTGACAGTTCACAAACCCTAAATTTTCAAACTAGGTGATAATTCAACCAATTTAAGATCTAATCATATGATGACTATCCTAGCAAGGTCTAGGATGGTCTAGAGTCTAAGGGTTCTCAAAATAAATACGAAAATAACTGACATTAGGGGAGGTTTGAACCAACCTTTTGAAGATGAGAAACCGGGTTCCCAAAGCAGGATTAGGGCACAAGGATGAAGAAGAGGAGTCCCTTGCCCTAGGAGAGGGTCTTGAAGCCCTCAATCCGCAAGAACACCGGTCAAAACCCTAGATCCACGAGGAGAGGCGGTTTGAAGAGAGAGAAACCGTGATGGGGAATGAAAAGAAGGAAAAAAGGAAGAAGAAGGGTCGGGTGGCTTAAGAAACCCGAGACCCCACTTCGGATAGTCCGAACGTAAGTTCGGATAGTCCGAACCAGTTCGGATAGTCCGAATGGAATTTGAGACGATCCGGCTATTTTCTTATGATGGCATGAGAATAAAGGCAGGAATGACTCCGGAGCGAGAAATAGATGAGAGGACCTAATGAGTCAAGTCATCAAGTGATCAGCAAGCCATACAACACTACAAACAATGATCACAAGATGATTGACAAGATCCGAAGATCAAACACCAATGAACACAAGAAACTTTTAGAGAAAAAAAAGGAATAAGGTTTTCTAAGACATTTTCAATCACCAATCAAAGTGAGCATGTTTCAAGCCAAATTGCAAGAGTCTAGAATATTTAGCCCACTCCTCAATTCACAAAATCTCTTCTCATCAAGTGGCTTGGTAAATATATCGGCTAGTTGGTCATTTGTGCTCACATGTTGGATCTCGATATCGCCTTTAGTGGAATGATCCCTTAGGAAATGGTGGCGAATATCAATATGCTTTGTACGGGAATGTTGGACAGGGTTGTTGGCAATTTTTATGGCACTCTCATTGTCACACAAAAGTGGCACACGGTTATAGGTTAGGCCATAATCATTTAGGGTTTGTCTCATCCAAAGCAATTGCGCACAACAACTCCGTGACTATATATTAAACCGGTGTGGATAAGACTCACGAATTTTGCTTCTTAGAGGACTAAGAGACAAGGGATCTACCTAAAATTGACATGTCCCCGAAGTACTCTTCCTATCCACTTTACATCCGGCATAATCCGCATCGAAATAGCCAACTAACTCAAATGATGAACCTTTAGGATACCAAAGCCCGAAATGAGGAGTGTGCACTAAATACCTCAAGATTCTCTTTACGGCCATCATGTGGCACTCTTTAGGATTGGCTTGAAAACGTGCACACATGCACACACTAAGCATAATATCGGGCCTAGATGCACAAAGATAGAGTAAGGCGATCATCGAGTGATATACCTTTTGACTGACGGTTTACCTTCTTTGTCGAGGTCTAGATGCCCGTTAGCTTGCATCGGCGTCTTGATTGGCTTAGCGTTCTCCATGCGAACTTCTTGAGCATGTCCTTGATATACTTCGTTTGGCATATAAAAGTTCCTTCCTTGAGTTGTTTGACTTGAAATCAGGAAGAACTTTAACTTCGCCCATCATGGACATCTCAAATCTTTTAGTCATTATCTGCTAAAATCCTTGCACGGTGTTCATTAGTAGATCCGAATATAATGTCATCAACATATATTTGACATACAAATAAATCATTATCAATGTGTTTAGTAAAGAGAGTTAAATTGACCTTTAGACTATAAAACCTTGATGAGGAGAAAATCGCGAAGGCACTCGAACCACGCTCTCGGTGCTTGCTTAAGTCCGTAGAGAGCCTTGTGTAGGAAGTAGGCGTGGTCCGGATGGTTCGGTCTTGAAGGGGTGGTTGCTCAACATAGACCATCTCGGAGAGTGGTCCATTCAAGCGCTTTTCACGTCCATTTGATACAACTTAAAATCATGGTGAATAGCAAAGGCAAGTAGTATTCTAATAGATTCAAGCCTAGCTACGGGAGCATATGTTTCATCGAAATCCAAACCTTCGATTTGCGTGAAGCCTTGAGCAACTAACCGGGCTTTATTCCTCGTCACTATCCCATTCTCGTCTTGCTTGTTCCGAAATACCCATTTGGTTCCGATAACATTTTGTTTGGGCCTTTCAACAAGCTTCCACACTTGATTCCGTTCGAAATTGTTTAACTCTTCTTGCATGGCCATCACCCAATCCGGATCTTGGGCGCTTCATCTACCTTAAGCGGTTCAAGAGAAGACCTAAAGGAGTAAAATTCACAAAAATTAGCGACCACGAGATCTAGTAGATACTCCTTGTTAATGTCTCCAAGTATGTTGTCGTGGGTGATCTCTTTGTACACTCTGATGGACTCTTGGATGAGGTAAGGTTGCGTTGGTTCTTTGGATGGGACCCTCATCATCTTGAGTGGCATTCGAACCGTCTTGAGCTCGCATTGAAGACGAAGGAGTATCATCTGGAGCGTCCATCGTCGCGTCATGAACTTCTTGAGTTGAAGCGCTTGGCATTACATCTTCCTCAAGTGGCCTTACTTCTCCAATTGCGGTTTCTTGATTGCGTCGCCGCGGGGTTCTTCCACATCAATCACAGCCACGATCAACTTGTTCTGTTGAGAACCGTTAGTTTCATCAAATGTCACATCATGAAATTTCAACCACACCGGTGGTGTTGTTGAAAACTTCGGTATGCATAGGCATTTGATCCATATCCAAGTAAGAAACCTTCATCTACTTTAGGAGCAAATTTAGAAGACTTAGCCTTTTGTTGAGGATGAAGCATTTGCTCGAAGACTCGGAAGTAGGATACATTGGGTTTCTTCGATGCAAAATAGCTTCGTCTGCCGTCTTCTTTAACAACTTGTGGAGATATAGCGGTTGGAGCTGTGGCATGCGGTGTTGGGCCTCCGCTTGAATATGTCGGAGACCTTGTACTCGTCAAGCATCGTCGCGCCATCTCGATGAGAGTTCGATTCTTCCTCTCGGCTACCCCATTACATTGAGGAGAATAAGGGCGAGAACTTCGTGTTGATGCCTTCTTCATCGAGATACTCCTCAACACGGTATTCTTGAATTGATGCCGTTGTCCTCAATTCTCTTGATCTTCACTTGAACTCATTTTGAGCCCTTCTCATGAATTTCTTCAAGTTTCCTTGGGCCGCTTTTGTCATGCAAGAAAAATACCCAAGTAAAGCGAGAAAATCATCAACAATAACTAAACCATACTTGTTTCCACCAATGCTTATGTAGGCAATCGGGCGAACAAGTCCATGTGTAGTATCTCCAAGGGTCTCGAGGTGGTCATCACATTCTTCATGGGATGAGTAGCTCCAACTTGCTTCCCGCTTGACACGCGCTACACACCCTATCTTTCTCAAAGACAATATTCGTTAGCCTAAGGATGTGATTGCCCTTTATGAGTTTGTGAAGGTTCCTCATACCAACATGGGCAAGCGGCGATGCCATAGCCAACCCATGCTAAACTTAGCCATTAAGCACGTTTCAAGGTTCACTCTATCCGTATTGAAGTCGATGAGATAGAGATTTCCTTTAAGCGACCCTTATGACTATTGAACCATCATCCCTCTTAATGACATCCACACCTTATTACTAAATACACAATTGTAGCCCGCTTCACATAATTGCGCAACGGACAACAAATTGTAGTTTAGAGATTCAACAAGCAAAACATTATTTATATGAAAATCATTGGTAATTAGGATTTTACCTAAACCTACCACTTCACCTTTTCCATTATCGCCAAAAATGATGCTTTCACTATTCGATCCATTAGCCTCCAAATGTGCGAACATCGCCTTTCTCCGGTCATATGATGCATACATCCGCTATCCAAAATCCAACTTGATCCACAGGAGATGTAGGCCTACAAAATGAAATTTAGTTTTGCTCTTTGGTACCCAAACTTGTTTAGGTCCACGACGTTAGTAACAAGTGATTTGGATACCCAAATAGATCGCACATTAGATGAATCTTTGGGTCTACCCCAATGGGACATGCAACTACTACGACCATGGTTAGTTCTCTTAAGTACATATGAGGCAAAGAAAGTAGAATGAGTTTTGTACTTAGAGTTTTCCTTGCTCTTAACAAATTGGATGGGCTTGGTCAGCGGAGCAATCACAATATTACTCTTTTTCCTTTGGGAGGAGTATATCAAGCCCATACTTCATAGTATTACCTTGGCGCTTACCTAGGAACTCCTCTAGTCCCTTACTTGCCTTGTAGGACTTTTTGAAGTCCATCTTCAAGCAATCCCTTGAGCTTCTCATTCTCATATGCTAATACTTGCAATGTCTCAAGGTTAGTGGCACAAGTATTAACATCTATATTGAAGCATCTAGCACAACCATTGCTAGTAGAGGTGAAAAAATTAGAACTAATGGATGAGGTAATCGGAGGGCTATTCTTGAGATCAACAAGCTTCAACTCAAGAGCCTTGCAAGCATCTTTCGACCCGCAAGTTCCTCTTGAGTGAAGCGTAGGTGATCTCAAGACTAGTCACCTCGGATTTTGTTACTTTTAAGTTCTTAACCAATTCCTCATTCTTCTCTCTTTCAAAAGATAAGCTCTTCTCTAGCTCACGGTTTTTCTCCTTTTCGAGGATGAGTAAATCCTCTTGAGCCTCAAGAGTAGCTTCCTTTTGTTCAACAACTTCCTCTAATTTTTTAATGTCTTTTAAGAGCAAGTTTAATTTGTGAATGTCAAAATTCTTCATGGATTTAAGCACAGTGTTAATATCATCATCATCACTATCACTATCGTGCTCATCTAGACATTCATTAACAATGGAGGGAGTAGAGTCTTTTGATGATACCTTGTGCCCCTTTGCCATAAGGCACATAGGAACGTTGTCGTCGTCATCGCTCAAGTTGTCGAAGAGGCTCTTCGACATTGTTGAGGTGGTAGGCACGGCAATGGCGACGGAGGCGATTCCACCTTCATTGTCGGAGTTTGACTCGGAGTCAGAGTCGGAGCTGGAGTCGGTGTCGGAGTTCCACTCCTTTCTAATGTAGGCACGACCCTTGCCTTTGTACTTCTTGCTCTTCTCCTTCTCCTTGTCCTTGCCCTGATACTTGTCTTTCTTGTGCAGCTTCTCATCTTTACCTTCCTTATTCGGACACTCGGCAATGAAATGGCCGGTCTCGCCGCATTCATAGCATCTTCTTGTGGAGTGTCTCCCCTTTGATTTTCTTCCATATTTCTTTGATTGACCTTCTTGTTTGAAATTCTTCTTCTTGAAGAACTTGTTGAACCTTCGCACAAATAGGGCCATATCTTCGTTTGTCAACGGACCACTAGACTCTTCGTCTTCACTTGTGCTTTCTTCGGCTTGGCGCATAACTTTGATGGCCTTTAGAGCAATGCCCTTTTTCTTCCCGGACTTGAGTTCTTCCACAACTTCAGCTTCCTTTACCATCATCTCGTCCATCATGAGCCGGCCAATGACATCATGGGGTGTTAAAGTGTCGAAGTTGGGTCGGTCCCGGATCAACTGAACAAGGTTGCGGTTGGTAGGAGTGATCACGCGAAGTATAATCTTCACCACGGCCTTGTCGAGAAAAGATCGGTGCACCCAAGACCCTTGGCTTGATTAACGGCACCATCAAGCGGTTAAACATTTTGGTGTAGGATTCTCCTTCTTCAAGAGTAAACCGCAGCTCACCAATAATGAGCTCTATCTTTGATTCTCGAACACTCGAAACTCCTTCATGGTGACCATAAGCTTTGTCCCAAATAGCTTTTGCTTCTTCAAGTCCATCGACTCGATTAAACTTCGGAATCACTTAGAGCATTAAACAAGGCATTGACGCCAAGTCATTGAAATGTTGATCTTTGTCTTCTAAGAGAGTAAGGTTGTCCGGATCAGCGGGCTTGAAACCTGTTTGCACAATCTTCCAAATAGAAGGGTGAAGCGATCTCAAGTGCATCTTCATCTTATGTTTCCATGCCGCATAGTGAGTGCCATCGAAATGAGGCGCTTCGGCCGGAGAACGCGGAGACATATGAGGAAAAGCTTGAATACCAAGGAACGATAATCATATGGAATTGCAACTCCAACACGGTCCGTGCCCTTGTCTTGGTCATGGACTTGGTATTCTTATCTTCTTGCGACATATTGATTCTCCTAGCGGTTAAGCCAAATTACGGAGATTTGGCTCTGATACCAATTGAAAGGACCGATATGTCGCCTAGAGGGGTGAATAGGCGATTTACAAATTTAAATGCAAGAGCGAAAATTTACTATTAGGATAGTCAGAAAATACCTTGAATTGTCCAATGGTTCAGATAGTCGAATGTCTTTTCGGATACTCGAACTGCTCTTCGCAAGAAATACCTAAAAAGTATATCTGAGTTATTTGAGAGGCTAGATTACTACCAAATAAGGTTTCTAAGTTAGGGCAACTTCAGTTATGAGATCCACCCAATATCTCTTGCATGAAGCTACCAAACCCTTGTATCCCCAAAAGATTAAGCTAAGCACAAAGGGACAAGTGGAAAACTTACAAACAAGAGAGATCAAGCGATTTTTCTCCAAGTTCGGATCCTTGAGGATCCTCGTCTCAGTTGAGCGGCACAAAGGGGGTCTCTTTCAACCCTAATCCTCTAGGTGTTGCACCAAGCACTCACCTACTTTTCTTTGAATCCTTCCCTTGCGGAGGTGGATTCAACCTTCACAAACTTCCGATGGCGTCCCACACGAGCTTGGGGGCTCACCAGCGACTCCTAGCCGTCTAGGAGTCCTCAACCTCCAAGAGTAAAAGATCCGGCAAGAAATCCGCTTGAAGATGAACCAAGTGCTCAAGATGAATCTCAACCTCTAGAGCCTTCAAACTCTCAACTAGATTTCCCCAAAAGATTTGCTAATCAAGAGATCAAGTGGGAAGAACACTAGAGCCCAAGAGTGAGAGGGAGCACAGCTCAAAATGAATTGAATGCACTTGTAAGTTGGTAGGTGGGAGTGGGGAAGTACTTAAGTCCTCCCAAAACTAGCCGTTTTCACTTGACTAAACCTTTGTTGGGATAGTCCGAACCAATTTGAGCTGAGACAGCCCGAACACACAATTGGACGGTCAGAATGACACTTGGACGGTCAAGACCAAAAGACTCAACCCTAACAGGGGGTCCACTCGGATACTCGAACCTATGTTGGGACATTCAGAACAAAAAGAGCTCGACCAACAGAGAGGGTTAGCTCGGATACTTCGAACCACGTTTCGGACATTCCGAACCAAATTTTGCCTAAGCAACCGAGGGGTCCAGCTCGGACATTCCGAAGATGTATTCGGATACTCCGAACCTTTTTCAACAAAAAGCCCCTTAGACTTTACACATTGACTCATTTTTCAACTAAAGTTCATCTTTGAGCACATTAGATCATTCTAAAGCTATTTCTTGCCCTATCCCTCTTTATAAATGCGGTAGTCCTTAAACTCAAATAAAATTAAAACTACATACTGCATGATCGTTGAGTTTAGTCGGCGCCTTTTCTCCTTCAAATTGAGGACCTCTTTCCTTAGCGACCTTTCAATGGCGTATCCATCTGCTCACCATACTCAAAATACTCATTAGTCACTTAATCTTGTTGTCATTAATCACCAAAATCATTAAGGGGCCTAGATGCACTTTCACAGGCGACTGGACGTAGCGCTGTTATCTCGATCATGAGAGGCTCGAACTAGGATAAAATCCTTGTGTTCTTCATGTTCTAATCAACAATCTTCCACGTCTTCGATGCTACACGTTTGGCAGAAAGAGGGCATGTTGATCCTTCAAGTCAACAAATAAGCTCGGTGGAGAACCCGTTTTCCAATCGTCGACAAAAATTGACTGTTGCACGGAGAACAAGTTCTGGACAGAGATGCACTGCACAGGAGAAGGAATGGGCAAGGCAGAGTGGAATGCGGAGGCGGCGACCGTGTGGTGGAGAGAGGATAAGGCCAGAGCCTCGGTGGCGTGAGCTACAGGAGAGGATGACGCGAGCATAGGAGCACGCAAAGAATTTTCACTCGGGGGTGCCAGCATCTGGAGGAAGAAGCAGAGCAGTGTCTTCGGCTGGAGAGTGGGCTGCACAGTAGTTTGGGACCCACATGCAAGTGAAGGAAAAGGGGAAGTAAAGCAAAATGTAGAATGGGCAGCAGGCTGATCAAGATAAGATTCGTTGGAACGGTTACCAGTCACATAAATAACTTGTGAAAATTTTTATGAGAATTATTAAGTAGTTATATTCATACTTCAGAAATTTGAGATGAAAATATTATCCACATAATTTATAAAAATTCTGACAAGACTCTTTGCATGAATTTCAGTTTTCTATTTTTGATTTATCAGAGAATTTAAATATTCTCAAAACTTTTTGAAACTTTTTATAATAGTTCTTCTTGATCATATAATCCTTCATTAAAATTTTCAAATTGATATATTTTGTATTTAATTTAATAAAATGTTGATATTCAGATTCTTAGATTTTTAGTCTTTCTATTTTTGAATTTTTAAATATCACAAACTAATTTATTAATTTTTAAATTTTTACCATGAATGTATTTATATATTTATAAGATAATATTAAATGTTTAGCTCGAGATAAGGTTAGATTATTTTTATTTAAATCTAACAAGTTTACTGTTACTAGTCAAGAATCATTAATTGGCTTTCATTTCACGCATAATTGCTTTGTTATGATATTTTAAAATTTAGAATTCAGGTTCTAGTGATTTCTTGAGATTATTCAGAATTTATACCTTTTATTGTTATAAGATTTTGTTTTAGATTTTTCCATTGAAGCAAAAATCAAGGAAAATTCAGAAAAATTCAGAAAATGCAAAAAGGCATCAATAAATATAATTCAATTCTAAAATTTAGTTTCTTATTTTATTTCAATTTTTGGGATGTTACAATAGCGAACCACCAAACGACATATACTTTGACGCAGGTTGTGGAAACATTGTTTGCGAGTTTTTCAAGGGTTTATACCTTGTCAGTTGCCTAAGGGTTGGATGGGCATACTATAAGACTTTTGCTTCTTTCTGCTGTAATATACTTTGCTCTGACCTTATTAAATTACCATATCATATGTAATGAAGTGTATGTATGTGATATCAATTGTTGTAAATGTACGTGTTAACCACTAATTATGAGACTAGTACTATATGCACATAGATTCTTATTCTAGCATTTTATGCAAAAATAAGGGTTGTTATAGGAATACTTGTCATTTTTTATCATTTTATTTGTTCACGGATACTTTCACTTCAAGTTTTCTAATATATGATTTTCTATTTTACCCTTATAAATATATCCTTAATCCATCACCTACCAATGGTTACTTGGTTAGTACTCCTCTGGTCACAAAAATGTGAATTTTTTACTTTTTAAAGTCAATAAGATGCTTCTTTAACTAAATTCTCTTATCTTATGCTCTCATTGTCCACAAATGTAGGTCGCCACGGTTTCTGCTTGGTCAAGTTTTAGAAACTTTGATTATTAATGTATGTTAAAGTATACAGAATGACCACAAAATAACATCATTGGATTTATCTTGCAAAATAATTTCTTAATATATAAATTTTTATTATTTTTGTTATTATACTATGATAAATTACAGTGAAAGTCTTGCACTAGAGACCATGAAAAAAAAAGAAAAAAAAAGACCTACATTTGTGGATAGAGAAAGTATTCGGAACGCAGTTGTAAAAATGCAATGTTATAAAATTACTTCTCATGACAAATTCACTCCTACCTTTTTCATATATTCAAATAATATGTTTTAAACAATATATTTGGTCAAAATTAACAGGGTTTGACCGTATGCATGCTATGGTGTCAATTTTTTTTTCTTTCTGTGACCCGTGGGTATAGTTTCCTAGGACATTTTGGTCGCATTTTCAACAAAAGAATGACTGCCTTGGTAATTATATCATGGTCAAAAGCGACAAGTAAACACGAATAGAGGGGGTATGATCCGAGCTGTGTCGAGTCAAAAATCGATTTAGCGTACTCATTTTCCAACCGAGATTGTAAAAAAAAATATGCTCAAAGTTAGGCCTTGTTTGGAAGCAATGTATTTTTATAGTTTCTAAGTAATACCATAATTTCTAAGAATACCATGATATTTTATACCATAATGTGTTTGGTTACCATGCCAAAAACTCTGTATTAAAAACCATGGTTTGGTAAATACTATGGTATTTTTTGAGTATTTGAAATTCCACTCCAACCTAAAGTTTTCATGGTTTTGACTAGTTTCTTGTATATTTCCACTCAAATACTATAGTTTGTGATGTTACATCCAAACAGTTGGTAGTTCTAAGAAATATCATGGTTTCAAAGGAGTTTAGTAAAACTATGGTATTCATGACAAAACAATTACAATCATAGTATATCAAAATTATAGTTTTAAAAAACTATACTTCTAAACAAGGCCTTACAGGGCCTTAGTTCATTTATTTTCGAATTGATGTCGAGCTGAGCCGGAAATAAGCCAAAATTTGAATGCCTCGCGAGCGTCAACAGATTCAATTTCCAATGTGCCTGTTGGATTTTTGGAACAATTAATATTGGTAGCGGTTGGCCCGCGCGCGACCTGCTTTCGCAATTAAATGCTGCATGGGCGGCTTGCGCGCACGCCTCCCACGCGCCGTTTCTAGAGAGACGTGGGCCAGCGAGGACTAGTATGCAAATCTCACCATTTCGTGAGATCTTGATTTTCAGATGTGGACAAATTTTAAAACACTTATTAGAGTAGAATAATAAAAATAAATAAATTGCTACAGTAACCTTCAAATCTCGCCGAGATCTCGCCATTTTTTATCAGATCAGATTTGGTCCAATAACTCTTAAGAAAGTCATCTCCAGTGAAAATTTGATGAAAAACCGAATTTTTGAGATATTTTTTAAAAACTACAGAAACACTGTCATATTTTTATAACATTGTACATGCTTTATCATGATGTGAAAAATTTATGGTACCATTCTACGAAGTGTAGGATCATACTAGAAAATTTTAAAAATAATTTAATTTCATTTGTTATCTTTATAAAATCAAAAATAGAATGAACATAATTAGGATAGTAACCTTGTCGAATTTTATAAATTTTCTTGAGTTTGATAATAATACAAAATTTTTACAAAAGTTTAATAATTGACTCAATACCATTCTATAAAATTTTCAAAAAAATTCAAAATATTTTGTTTCCACAATCAAATCTATGTATACATTGAATTTCATTTGTCATATTTCAAAAATAAAAATAGAAAGAACATAAATGGTACACTGCACTTGTAAGAATTTTATAAATTCACTGGAGTGTGATCATGATTCAAAATTTTTATGAGGTCTTAATAATTTCCTTAGAACCCTTCCGCAAAATTTTCAAAAATTTTAAACATTTTTGATTGCTAAAGCAAATCTATATATTGATTATTAAGCTTTTATGTGGACATAGCACTGTTAGAATTTTTGGAACTTCTTGAAACTTAATCATCATATGAAAATTTTATAAAAATATTGATGATACATCAGAACTATCCAAATTTTTTTCAAAATTTTCTAACATGGTTTATACTATTTTTTATTTGGTTGAAATTTGCTGGTAAAGCTTTTATTAGGATAGTACCACTTTCCGAATTTTTAAAAATTCATAAAGCTTGATAATTATCTAAAAATTTTATAAGAACATTAGTGATGCTTTATAACCATGTAAAAAAATTAAAAGTTTTATAATGTGAGTTCAAACTTGTCGGTCTGTGTTTTATCAGGACAGTAGTAATGTTTGAGTTTTAAAAAATTCCACAATTTGATAATCATCTGAAATTTTTATATGAACATCATGGATGTGTTAGGAACCAAAAAAAAATTTTAAAATTTTTGGCGTCGTTTGAGCCATTTTATGCTCGGTGCAATTTGCCGAGATCTCGGCAAAACCAGTTGAGATTTCGGTTTTAAAATTTGGAATTCAAATTTTATTTTTACAATTCATCCGAATTTGTTTGAAATAGCAAGATCTTACTGAGATTTATTCTCCGGCCATGGACGATATTCAGAACAAAACCGAGGACCGGAGGAGTGTCTCGCTGATGATAACAAGGCCGTGGACAGGGATCACATCCAGTTGAAACCTAAAAAAAGCGACGACTAATATTTCTTGAGTTATTGTAGCAAAAACAGTGTAGCAATTTTTTTACTATAGCATTTACTGTAGCAATTTACTGTAACACACGTCGTCGATGCTAAATCGGACGGCGGGACTGCTTAACTTGTTGTACCCATTCAAACTGCATTTGATCCCTATCGTGAGGCCGTATATATCCGCATGCATAGACTCCCAGTTGGCCGTGCACCGCGGCGCAAAAAAAAGCCAGAAAAACGGTGCCAAAGCACGTCAAAATCTTATCAAAACACGCGCAAGGGCACACTACTAGATTCGAGCCACTCGGCATCGGCGCCGGCGCGCGGCCGGTCGGGGCGCGGGATCGATGGACGCGGGGGACATCCAGAAGGTCGCGAGCATGCGGCGGGACAGCGGGTCCCAGTGGCGGCGCGGGGACGACGAGTTCTCGCGCTCGTCGCGGGGGGAGGACGGGGACGACGAGGAGACGCTGCGCTGGGCCGCGCTCGAGAAGCTGCCCACCTTCGACCGCGTCCGCCGCGCCATCCTCCCGCTCGAGGACGGCGACGCCAAGGCGGTCGTGGACGTGCTCAGCCTCGACCAGCGCGAGCGGCGCGCGCTGCTCGAGCGGCTCGTGCGCGACGCGGAAAGGGACAACGAGCGGTTCCTGCTCAAGCTCCGGGAGCGCATCGACCGGTGCGTGCGAGTCTCGCAGCCGACTCTCGTGCCTTGCGCGCCGGGCGTTTGACGATTCGCGCGTGTTTTTGGCTGCGCAGGGTTGGGATCGACATGCCGACGATCGAGGTGCGGTTCGAGCACCTGGAGGCTGAGGCGCAGGTCCGCGTCGGCAGCAGGGGCCTCCCAACCATCCTCAACTACATCGTCAACACGCTCGAGGTGCGCGCGCGCCGTTGTGTTCGTTTCGCCTCGCCGCGAGTTCAGTTATGCTTACGAGACAAAAGCATGACTGATTATTAATTGCCTTGGAGTGCAGGAAGCGGCGAACGCACTGCACATACTACCGAGCCGGAAGCAGAGCATGCCCATCCTCCACGACGTCAGCGGCATCATCAAGCCCCGCAGGTGAAGGCAACCACCTCATAGTACCGGGGGATTGGATTTACCCGTTCCCAAACCAGTCCAGCAATTTCAGAACGCTAATTAGGCCTGTTTGTTTGGGCTTTTTCATTGATTTAAAAGCTAAAAAACTACAGTCTAAACAAATGAGTAGCTTTTTATTTAGGCTTTTCAAAGGCCATAAGGCTCCATATAACTAAAAGCCAAAAGCTACTGGAAAGAGACTTTTTTAGTTTATTGATGGTTGATTTTAAACTGATAACACTAAAGTTAGGTAAAATTACTCACCTCTATTACGTACAAAAGCCGTTAACTTTTAAGCTATTTAAACCAAAAAACTGACTTTAAACTATAAGCGAAAAAGTCTAAATCTAAACAAACAAAGCCTTAACATGCATGCAAGACACCAAAATAAGCATCTAGATAGAGGTGGGCCTTATGCCCCGTCACATGTTCATCGTGTTTCGTGTCTAAACCATACCAGGCCGCGACAGCTCATCGTGCCTACCATGCCATAGCGTACCGTGTTGGCTCGGTTCGCATTCGGCGAGCCCAAACACAGCCTATTTGCGTTTCGCGCCTACTTCGTACCATGCTGGCCTAGACCTGCCCATTTGCACTATTGTGATGAGAGAGAAGAAGCTGAAGACACATGGAGTTGAGGTAGTGGACACAAGTATTATAAAAAAAACTAAAATTAATTTATTCTTGAACAGTTACAGAGAGCGAGGAGGATGTGCCAAACACGAAAGAAAGAGGGCAATGGGCGAGAAAAAGAGTGAGAGAGACAGGCGAGAGAGAGCAATTTCTTGCACCGTCTCAGTTAGCTCTCCCTTTTGCTCGTCTCTCTCAGGTGTTGGCATCGGAAGTGGTACCCATGCTGCTGGGTGCGTCCATAATGTTTATGCTCTACGGATTGGTGACCTTCATGCTGGGCTTCATCCTCATGCCCTTGGTCATCGGGTCCAATCATACCATACTACAGTATCGTGCCTAGTTGTGCCGTCCATTATACCTGATTCTCAGACCCAGCACGGCCTATGTTACAGTGTCATACTGGCAAGACACGACCTATTTCATGCCTGACCAAACTTTGAACTGGGCCATGCCTCGGGCTAAAAAGCCCGACCCGAGTGCCCACCTCTACACCTAGCTAACCTACCAACCCGGCACATGAGCCAAACAAATCCACATTAACATCCGTAGAAGTTAACAGTTGCCTACAGTTGCATAGCCCAATGGTGTGGCACCTCGGCTCTTTGGATGACAGACCAGAATTCAACTCCCACTAACCGTAGGTTTGGTGGTTTATTTGTGTATATTTTTCACTGATTTTCTAAGAATTTGAACGTGCGATCTATGGACTATGAGTTCTAACACGATTACACTAGCCAATTGCCTCCGCTCTGGAAAAACATCACACTAACCAATTGCCTCCGCTCTGGAAAAACATCCACATAATTGTGATTAAACTAGCCGAGACGAAACTAAACATAACAAAGTAAACTTTTGAGCACCCAACATTTTTTTTTCTTAACGGGGAACACCCAACATCTCCACTGGACACTTGTGCGCGCAATTCCTCCTCGTATAGCTTCGTTAATTCGTCCATGGTGTCCAGGTCTATTAGCTGTGGTGTCTTCCTTTCTCCAGGGTGCTTGAAGTTGAACAACGCCGTCGGTGACCAGTCCTTCCTCTAGCTCGTTCTTTCGAAGACCTCCCCAATATTTTACAACATGATGAAACTAAAAAGATCTAAATCACGATATAATTAAGAACAGGATCTCACTTGCAAGAAATAGAACACCACAAGATTGCATAAGAACTGAAGATGCAGAAGCGTAGTGGAAATTGAAGCCATGATCAGGGTTGTATCTTCAATAGCTAGGATTTTAATCTTCCAAAGCAATTAGCGGATCTTATTCCTCTAACTACTGATGGGATATAGGTGGATTGGGGCGAAATGCCGCCTCTGTCGCTACAAGCCCTAGCAAGCCCTCCTACCCCAGATCCCGCCCATTCCCACCACAAATTCAACAAATCAACACCAAATCCAGATCCCCCAGATGCTGATCTACCACCGCCGGGACAGAAATTGGAACAAGGGTTGCACGGAAGGTCAGATCCAGAAGGGAAGGGCCACAGGGTAGATTTGGGGGAAGATCCACTTTCTCCGTCATGGTCAATGCTGGGGAGCCCACAACGCTTTCAATTGCTACCAACCAGAAGACAAGCCGTGGAAGAGCTTCGAGATACAGAGGTTAATGCGCATCGCCAGGCCCCAGCGATTCAAGATGAAAGGACAGATCAACACATCTTTCGGCTGGAGAGAAGCGGAGGCATTGATGACTATAGCTCGAGGCAACTTTCAAGGGCGACGGTCGAAGAGAAGATCTTCACACACAGAATCCCAGCCACCGCTAAAGGGAAATGGATCATGGGAGAGGAGCGCAGCAACCGAGAGACCAAGCCGGGTCACCGGGACTCCAGCAGACAAAGGCCAAGAGACCAGCAGATCTGGAGGAGACGCTACTCGACGCTCATGACTGCGCAGCACGACTTCATGACCAGAAACCCAAAAGAGGAAGCTGATGGATGGATCGCGGTTAAACCTCAATACTGGTGGCGGAAGAACCAGACGCATTCAACTCTTCAAGGCACTCGGGAGCAACCAATACAACGTCTCAGAGGCTCGGATTTTTTCAAGCAGAAACTGAAAGGGAAGTGCTTTAATTGTTTTTCATTGAATCATATCGCTGGTTTCTGTGGGAGACCGACACGGTGCTGGGATTGCCTTCGTTCCGGCCACAAGGCCATTGATTGCCCAAGAAGAGATAGCAGCAGGGAGGGCTCAAATACATGGAGACCGAGACCACCAAAGCAACCTCAGCATTCACCTCCACTCAACATCACAGTGAAACACAATAGCCAACCCAAATCCTACTGCCAAGTTGTGCGAGAGGGTAGAGAGATGGAGGCCAGATACCCTGGAGACCCCAGAGCAAGGCCTGCGAGGGCTTACTGTGCCATTTCGGCGACTGGTCCTATCAAGCGCCGCCGCGATGAACTCATCGACAGAGCCGCTGTTTGCTGGTTCGAGGGCAACAGTCATGATGTGGAGACTTTCATGGTGGGCGACATGCTTCGAGAGCGATTCAACCTCGGCCATGGAGACTTCCAACTTCTCAAGCATTTTCGGAAGCGGTTCATGGTGATCTTCTCGAGGCGTGATCGGGAGGATGGTGGTGAACACAACTTCTGATTGCACTACCGTGGCCGTGAATTCAAGTTTGCGGCATAGTGCGAACAACTTTCTGCGACAAACGTAAACTTTGAGTACCATGTCAAGGTCCGCGTGGAAGGAGTGCCGGTGCACTGTTGGAGTGAGGAAGTGGCGGCAAGAGCTTTGGGGAAGAGCTGCGCCATCCACTACGTGCAGGAGCGTACAAGGCGTAGGGAGCGCACAAGATCCTTCGACCTATGGGCATGGTGTTCGGATCCTTGTGACATCCCGAAAGAAGTCAGCTTGACAGTGATAGAACCTGACAGAGAGCTACCTCCCACCAACACTCCTTTACCTCAAGTGGTGCTACAATATGATGATCCAACCGACTTGAAGCGTGGCCAAGTTTTCAACCTCCGCAACCACTTGGAGATCGTCGAGGATCTCTCCTTCCTCCGTGGTCGCGGTGGTTTGGGAGGGCCCCCCAACCGCAAACACCGACGGGAGTTAAATGCAGGGCATATGGTGCCCCGGGCGAGGTGGAGTGTGAAGGGACCGTCTGGTGAGAAGAGGTAGAGATGATACACACCACCGGCGCTACGACGACCACGACGACGACAACGACTACATCAACCGTCGCCACACTGCTCGCAGACACCGTAGCATGTCAGCATGGGTAAGAGAATCCAGATGCAGAGGAGGGACGGAGGACTGCCTAAGCTCCTCACGGCGGGGAATGGCGGGTTCAGCAGCAAGGCGCTATAGGCACTCCAAGCATCAGGAGCAGATCCATGGCATTAACAAACTCCAAGCAGGAGAAGTCCACAACGCCGACGGGATGCCAAGGAGATCAAGGCAACAGAAGGAAGGGAGAAGAGTTCAGTTTGCCGAACCCCTGGTATGTCAAAACGATGTTTCATTTCTTTGCTCCCAAACAACCCAGAAGGCACAACCACTGCCAACACATCATTTCTCTCCAGTGTCAGTCACAAATATAGTTCAGGGGGCGATTAACCATTCCAGAAATGACATCGTTAGTTCTCCCATAAAACAACCTATAGAGGAACGCACATCCCAGGAAATGGACATTGCACATGAACATAAGGTTCACCAGGAAGCTCAGACACCCGTAATCTCACCAGTCCAGTTAACATCTTCGACCTTTTTAATGGCCACAGAGCAAGCTGTAGTTGACCAAATAGATGACAACAATGTTACCTCACCCTTGGAGCAACCCCCACAGACCCACACATTCCAGATTGAGGCAAACATGACCCATCAACAACCACTGGTACCCCAAAACTTACATGACCAAATACCAATTTCGCAATTTCTAATGGCCACAGAACAAACTGTAGCTCATGAAGACCCATTCCCTTCAAACCTAACAGAATATCAACTGGGACTACAAATAGTCACCCCTGCAAGCACTAACCAAGACAGTCAAGTTGACATGAGCATAGAAATCAATACACAAGATCTTGGACAAACTAGACTTCATGATTTCAACACACAAGTAGAGAAAAATGATGAGCCCGGGATGTTCGAACATCTGGGCAACCAAACACCCAAGATGTTGCCAGATCTGAACCCAGTTGCTCAAGGGGCATTGCATGCTGATCATAATTTAGCACTTACAAATGCATTGCCTACCGGTCAAATCATAGGCAACAACCAGGAGGATCTCCAAAAATTCATAGATACAATTACACAAAACACTGAAGAACCTATCATTCGAACACCCCCTAGCCTCAATGATATGGAGCCCTCTTTTGTTGAAGATAAGACCTCAACCAACAACAGCGCCAAACAAAGAAAGAGCGCACGCTTAGCTGCAAAAAATAAAACCAGAATGGGAACAAACAGAGGTACAATACAGTTAGCACAAGATTTACTAGCAACAAAGTTACGTGACCTCTCACCACCACCACCGCAAACAATGCTCTCACATGACGATTTATTTGAACAGTTTGCCAAACACTTCGAGAAGCCTCTCAGCAAGGAAAAGGTGGAAGCAATTCTTGAGCTCGTGAACCAAGGCATGATCAAACACAAAGTGAATCAAGGCAACATCAAGCGCAAGGTCAAGCTTGCTACAGGCTCTGGGAACAAGCTGAAGAAGGCAGGGGAATGCGGCAAGGCTTAGGCCCAGGTTTATTCCAGTCGATGAAGGTTGTCAGATGCTCTCCCTTATGTTAAAATCTGAACAACCTGATACTACTAGAGGTCGGCATGCGGCGAGTGGACAACTTTTTACCCGCGCTGTTCTTTTAGTAGTTGACCCTCAAGATAAGGTAGTTTGGTCGGCCTTCAGGCCATTGTATCCAGTAGAAGATTGTGTGCTATGTTCCTTTATGTTAGTAGCTGAACTTTCTAAACCTCCTAGAGGAAGGTTTGTGGTTGGGACATCCTTACCTGCTGTGTTCTCTTTGCTGCTGTGTCGCAGGATAAAGGAACTGAGTAGACCATTAGATCATTGTATCGTTCTGTATCAGACATGCTTTGGTCATTCTATCGTGCTGTATCAAAAGTGTTGTATCGTGTTGTATCAGACATGCTGTAGGTATCGTGCTGTATCAGACATGCTTTGGTCATTGTATCGTCTTTGTGTCGAGGCGTGCTATATCGAGCGTCTTTGTATCGTCTTTGTATCGAACGTCATGTCGACATGTTGTTATCTTTGCTTGCCAGGCAAGCCCAGACTTCAAAGACTTCGCTGTACCCGACATGCTTTGGCCTACGAGATTTATGATCATCGTTGGGTGTCGATTACCCCATGCAGTAGAATCACCAGTCCGTGATGTCGACTAACTGCACTATTCTTTCGTGGAACGTTAGGGGATTAAATGATCCCGCTAAAAGGCATAGTGTTAAACAATTTATTTTATCAAGTGGGGCTACGATCGTTTGCTTACAGGAAACAAAGATAGAGAATTGGACAACAGGATTGTTATACGATACCCTGGGGGCGAGGCTTGCAACCCAGGCTGTCTCAAGCCCAGCCATTGGGACTTCAGGTGGAATCCTACTAGCGGCCATGGATGATCATTTTGATCTTCAGAACCCGAGAATCACGCAACACACTATCACCGCGACGCTTAATTCGCGTTACGATGCATTGTCCTGGGATATTACTGGGGTTTACGGACCGCAAACAGTTGAGGAGAAAAGAAATTTTCTCATGGATCTTGAAGCACTACAAGGAGCAGTCCTCCCAAGTTGGCTGCTTTTAGGAGACTTTAATCTCATTAGACAAGCATCTGAGAAGAATAGAGGGACGGTAAATAGGGGAATGATTCAACGCTTCAACCAGACTATTAACAGACTGCAGCTTTTAGAGATTGACCTTCAGGGTCGCAGGTTCACATGGACAAATGAACAAGAACAACCCACCATGACAAGAATTGATCGTTTCCTGGCAACAACGGAATGGCATGAGGCATTTCCAAATCTTGGACCTATGCGCAATGCCAACAATGACATCGATCACCGCCCCTTATCATGCAAGGAAATCTGACCTTCGACTATTTGAGAGGTTTTCGATTTGAAGCTTCTTTGGATCAAGATGGAGGATTCAAGAGACGATAAATCAATCATGGACACAACCGTTGCACATCGGATCCTTTGCTAAAGCTACACATCAAAATGAGCAGAACTGCTAAGGCATTAAAAATCGGAGAAGGAAAACTTTTGCAAATATTGCGCTTCAAGCAGCGTTGATACAAGTAACAATCGCTATACTTGAGAGCTCGCAAGAAAGAAGACTCTCGTCCCCAGACGAGCATGAGCTCGAAAAGCTCTTAAAACTAAGGCGCTTGGCATTGCCGCCATTCAAAAATCTAGGGCTAGACAACACTCAAGAATAACAAAAATCAGACTTGGGGACTCCAATACACGGTTTTTCCACTTAATGGCCAGCTCAAGAAGGCGAAGAAACACGATTCGGGTTCTTAAAAGGAGGACAGAATGATGTTCACTCGGCAAGATAAAACAAAAGAAGCTTACCATATTTCAAAAAAGCGTTGGGAGACCATGAGATTAGAGATAAAGCCTTGCATTGGAGCACTCGGGATACTCTACAAGAGACCTCACAGCTCGGAAACTCGAGATCACGGAGGAGGAAGTGATTAACACGATCTGAGAACTCCCGAATCAGAAAACTCCAGGACCAGATGGCTATATTGGGATATTCTATAAATCATGCCTCCACATCATCAAAAATGACCTGCTAGATGCAATAAGAGCTTTCTTTGACCTTCGCCATCAAATGTTACACAACTTTAATGAAGCAAACATTATTCTTCTTCCGAAAATAGACAGCGCTGATCGATTAGAAAGCTTCAGACCTATTAGCCTTATAAACAGCTTCATGAAGATTATAACCAAAATTCTCGCGAACAGGCTTGCGACTAAATTAGATGAGTTGGTTTCAGTAGCACAAAATGCCTTCATCAAGAAGAGATGCATCCATGATAACTTTCTTTATGTTCAAAGGGTAATTCGGCAACTACGAGACAAAAGGCCACCCTATTCATCAAATTAGATATCTCAAGAGCCTTCGATTATTTGAATGGACATATCTTATGGAGGTGCTCGGGCTTTAGGCTTTGGTCATAAGTGGCGGGAATGGATTGCGGCAACCCTAAGGACATCCTCTTCAAGGTTACGATCAATGGTCGGTAAGCGCCAACAATAAGGCATGCACGGGGAGTACGTCAGGGCGATCCCTTATCCCCGCTGCTCTTCATCCTGGCAATTGACCCTCTGCATAAGATACTCGAACTTGCGGATAATCAAGGCATTTTAAAACCGGTGCTCCCGGCAGCGGCCAAACTTCGTTGTTCTCTTTACGCGGACGATGCTGGAGTATTTCTAAATGCTGATACGACAGAGCTCACGGCTCTTGGTCGAATACTTGATATTTTCGGAAGATGCTCCGGGTTGAAAATCAACATCTCCAAGACCGAAATATACCGTCGGATGTCAAGACGACCTCATTCAGAATTCTTGGATATCTTCCCGGGGAAACTAGCATCTTTCCCTGGGAAATACCTTGGTCTTCCATTACACACCAGGCAGTTAAGAAGAATTGAGATTCAACCATTGATTGATAAAATTGGGAACAGGCTCTCAGGGTGGAAAGGAAAGTTTCTCTCAAAATTTGGTAGAGGCGCTTCGTTAAGGCAGTGTTCTGGCACAACCTATTTATCATCTAACGGTATTCCAAGCACGAAATGGCTGATTCGGCGGATTGACAAACTTAGACGAAGTTTCCTTTGGAGTGGGAAGGAACCAGAAAACCTGCGGTGGAGGCCAATGCTTGATAAATTGGGCTAGACCTGCCTGCCGAAGACCAAAGGAGGGCTCGGTATCAAAGACCTTGAGCGTTTTGCTAGAGCTCTTAGACTTGGCGGCTATGGTTTAGATGGAAAAACAATGAAAGAGCCTGGACAGGACTAGAACTGCCTTGCGATGAAACAGATGTGAACCTTTTCAATGTGTCAACGATTGTCACGGTGGGAAACGGCAAGTTTGCAGATTTCTGGAGATCAAGTTGGGTGGAAGGAAAAGCTCCAAAAAACATGGCACGAACCTTTTCCAATCGGCAAAAGAAACACATCTCGATTACAGCAGGCCTTGACGAACAACTACTGGATCCGCTTTTGTTTACCGATGAATTCGCAAACGGAAATACGCGAATTTGTAGCACTTTATGAAGCAATACGGCGGATCAATAGAGATGAGGACAGCGACGATCAAATAATATGGCGCTGGACGAAGGATGGACAATATTCCACAAGGAGTGCATACCTAATCCAATTCAACACGGTGTACTGCAAGATAAACACCTGCCCGATATGGAAAGCGAAGGCCGAACCTAAATGCCGTTTTTACGCATGGGCGTTCTTGCAAAATAAAATATTAACGGCGGATAATATGCTCAAAAGAGGGTGGCCATGTAACGCAATATGCGACCTTTGCAACATGGAACCGAAACAACAAAGCATCTTTGTAAAGATTGCACCTTTGCTACACAAGTGTGGAGAATCCTACTAAGTTGGGGCAAAATGGATCGGTGGCAAAACCAAAGCGATAGCGGCTCAATTTACAAATGGTGGAAGAGATTACGAACATTATATGACGAGCATAATCGTCGGGACCTAGATGGATTATTCATCTACTCTTGGTGGAACCTTTGGTGGAACGGAACCAACGAATTTTTCAAGGGAAGACGAAACGGCGGAACAAGTTGCCTCATCGATAAGGGCGATTCTAAATCATAGTTTTGCTTGGTCGCAAGCGCATCAGTTTAAAGTTTAAATTCGGTGGTACTCCTTTTTCCTTAGGGTGTTCTGCTTTTTTTTTTTTCCTTACGGTGTTTTTCCTTTCGGTGGTGTGTATTCTAGTACTAGTTTGGCGCGAGCCTGATGCTTCGCTTGTGGAGTTGCTATGAGTGGTTTCTCGTTGTAAGGTTTTTACGGGCTTGGTTTTTCCCATAAAAACAGCCCACCCCCTTCTTTCCTTCTTCTTCCCTTAATAAAATCTGCGGCAAGTCTCATGCCGCTCTTTCAAAAAAAAAAAAAAATATAGGTGGATTGGTGGATCCCTAATTTAGGGACCTGACCCTGTATTTATAGACAAACCTTATGTGTCAGTTTCCTATTCTAAGAATAGGAATTAGCATGTGGTCACTACACATATACAAATATGAGCCCACTCTTATTACTATCAGTTACTTGGGCCCTAATAAATATCTTTAGTTGATCACTTAATTTGTGAGCCAACTTGCATGATAGCCATAATATACACAACACATGCGGGTCCATCTAATAGCTAGGAAATAATCTAACACAGCACAAGAAAAGGTGCAACATAGGACATAGCAAATGGTGACTTCATCAGAATTTTGTGAAAGAACACCTTGCTTTGTTATTTCATATTACCAACACAAAAGTGACAAACCCTCATAATGGAACTGTTCCCCATCCGGCAAATAATTTTGTGCCCAGCAATATTACTTCCAAAAGTAAGTATGTGTGCAGTCTGCACTGACCACCTAGAAATTTGGCAACAACTCTCCGACTACCCTTGCCACAGGACATTCAAAAAGGATATATTAAATAGTTCTATCAGCAGATTAGAAATTGAAGTTCCTACCAATAAGCCACGAAAATGTTGTACCTTCAACAGGAATTGTTCGCCTCACACATTTTCCTGTTAGCAGGTCTCACTTCTCTTTTGTTCTGATGTCTATACACTAACCTCGCAGTGAACTTTCCTGTTTTTCACCACTAAAATTTTTATCCATGTCCTCTCTTTTAGATAAACATGCATTACATAGCAAAAGCCTTCAAATCGAGTTCTCTCTGTTGGAGGTCAGGAGGGAGCAATCACAGCCATCTCTTTTTTAGAAAAACTTTTTGCCTACTGAGAAGTTGAAATGCTCTTGTCAACTTGATTTGTCATGTGTGGGATAGTTATTTATCTGGGTCGTTTAAAGTTTGATTTCTTTGCAGGATGACTCTGCTGTTAGGTCCACCCGGGTCAGGCAAGACTACCTTGCTGCTCGCGTTGTCTGGCAGGCTTGACAAAAACCTCAAGGTTATTAAAAATAACTTCTTTACTTCGTTGCACTAATTAAAACACAATCATGCCTTTGAAAAACCAATCTGCATTCTCACGTATGCAAAATTTATCATCTCATTTTTCAGTACAAAATGAGAAGCCAAAAAATAGGCACCGTTTGGGGGGACACAGTCCAAAATAATGCAATATATTTCTGTAGAAATAGATTCATACTGATTATTGATACACACATTGCGCAATGGGGTAAAATACTGCACAGGTTTCAGGAAAAGTTACCTACAACGGGCACGGTATGGGGGAGTTTGTGCCCGAGAGGACAGCTGCCTACATTAGCCAGCACGACATCCACATAGGGGAGATGACCGTTAGGGAGACGCTCGAGTTCTCTGTACGCTGCCAGGGTACTGGCACTCGCTTTGGTATGATTCCAAGCAATTAGTCACAAGCAGATTCGTTCGTTTATGCTTCTTGCAGATTCTGCAGGATTGGCCTGGTTTAATTGTTATGTTTATGAAGTTTTCCTTTTTGATATGTTGTTAGATTTGCTGACTGAGCTGTTGAGGCGAGAGAAGGCGGCAAATATCGTGCCTGATTCTGATGTCGATGCATTCATGAAGGCAAGAATATGTCCTTGGTTAAGTTTTTTTCTTGACAACTTGACTAATCAGATTGAAGACTAAGTGTACATTTCTGCTTATCTTATTTAGGCGTCTGCAATGGGGGGACAAGAACCCAACGTGGTCACTGACTATATACTGAAGGTACAAGAGTCTTTGAGTGACAATGTGAGTAATTTTAGATTCAATGACGAAGGCAGTCTTGTTTATTATTTTGCACGTTACTTGTCGACCTGCTGTAGATGTTAGGACTGGAGATGTGCGCAGACACCATGGTAGGGGACGAGATGCGGAGGGGCATCTCCGGTGGACAGCGGAAGCGCGTCACAACGGGTGAAAAGATAGAATTCCAACACCATCTCACTTCAAGAAGAATGGCCGTTACTGGACGTACGTAATGGTGTGATCAATTAACATTTTTACTCGGCTATGCCCTGCAGGGGAGATGCTTGTTGGGCCGGTGACAGCGCTGTTCATGGACGAGATCTCGACTGGACTCGACAGCTCGACTACGTTCCAGATCGTGAACTCGCTCAGACAATTCATCCACATCTTCAGCGGCACGGCCGTCATCTCTCTACTACAGCCCGCGCCTGAGACGTACGACCTGTTTGACGACATCATACTTCTCTCGGACGGGCAGATCGTGTACCAGGGTCCTCGAGAAGATGTGCTCGAGTTCTTTGATTCAGTGGGCTTCAAGTGCCCTGAGAGGAAGGGCGTCGCTGACTTCTTGCAAGAAGTACACACATTGCCACCATCATTGGGAGTACAACACATGTAGAATCCTTGGTAACGTGTCTCTGTGGAAATGATGAGCAGGTGACTTCCAGGAAAGATCAGAAGCAGTACTGGGCTCGGCGCGATGAGCCCTATCGGTACGTGCCGGTGAAGAAATTCGCACGCGCGTTCCAGTCTTTTCACATCGGGAGGGCTATGGCAAACGAGCTCGCTGTTCCATTCGACAAAAGCAGGAGCCATCCGGCCGCACTGACCACCTCGAGGTATGGCGTTAGTGGCAAGGAGCTGCTCAAGGCAAACATCGACCGGGAGATCCTGCTTATGAAGAGGAATTCCTTTGTCTATATCTTCAGAACCTTCCGGGTGATTAGACATTAGTTTGAACAAAAGGATTAATTGTATATGTGAAAAAGCAACCAACGACATGACTGACTGCGTTGTATTCTGGCATGGCAGCTGATGCTTGTTTCGACCACTGCATGGACTGTCTTCTTCCATATAAAGATGCACCGTGACTCGGTGACTGACGGGGGCATCTACATGGGCGCACTCTTCTTCAGCGAGCTCATGATCATGTTCAATGGCTCCGCTGAGTACGCACTCACCATCTTTAAGCTGCCGATTTTCTTCAAGCAGAGGGACCTCCTATTCTATCCAGCATGGGCCTACACCATACCCTCATGGATCCTCAGGATCCCCATCACGTTTATCGAGGTGGGAGGCTATGTTTTCATCACGTACTATGTCATTGGGTTCGATCCAAACGTGGGCAGGTGAGACTTACCCATAATTTATGGGTTATTTTGTTTAAAATATGAGAGGTGCTTCTATACATCACTTTTGAAAGTCTTATAAATTTGTGCTTCAATGCTTTTTCTTTTTTACAGTTGCATAAATATTAAAGCATGAATGAAAAGTAGATGATAATTACCTACCCTTTACGCTTGCTTTAAGATTCATGCAATTTGTATCGGGAGGGAAAGCACTGAAACAACTTCAAGATTTATGCAACTTGTATTAGAGGGTGATTCATTGAAGCACTACCGTGGGATCTTCTTTATGCCAGTACTGTTCTGGAGTGTTCTGATGGTAGTTGTTGCCATTAGGTTCTTCAAGCAGTATCTTCTTATGTTAGCAGTCAATCAGATGTCAGCGTCACTCTTTCGGTTTGTTGGCGGGATAGCGAGGAACATGATCATTGCAAATGTCTTTGGATCATTCTTGCTGATAATCTTTATGGTCTTGGGCGGATTTATTATAGTAAGAGGTAAAAATTCACCCTTCTCTCGCACCGTAGTCCCTGGCAATGCATCAAGGTAAGTGCTTCATTATGTTTGAACCTGCAGATGACGTGAAGAAATGGTGGATTTGGGGCTATTGGATCTCCCCAATGATGTATGCGCACAGTGCCATCTCAGTGAATGAATTTTTGGGGCACAGCTGGGACAGAATCCTGAATAGCTCTGTCTCCAATGAGACCCTAGGCGTGCAAGTCCTCAAGTCCCGTGGAGTATTCCCGGAAGCCAAGTGGTATTGGATCGGCTTTGGTGCACTGCTCGGATTCACCTTGCTCTTCAACGCTCTCTTCACTCTTGCCCTTACGTACCTAAAGCGTGAGTACCTCCTGGACTGGTTTGTTCAGTGTTCTTGCATTCAACATCTGCACCTGAAAACGGTTTCATCTTCTGACTCTGTAGCTTATGGTAAGTCCCATCCATCTGTATCTGAGGAGGCGCTGAAGGAGAGGCACGCTAACTTGAACGCTGAAGTTTTTGATGACAATCTCTTGGAATCTGGAACTACTTATCAAGCAGCAGTCAAAAACACTGAAAGTAATTCAGCTATCGTTGAGGATGATTCCGTCTACAAGCAAAGGGGGATGGTCCTCGCCTTTGTCCCGCTTTCACTCACCTTTGACAACGTAAGATACTCTGTCAGCATGCCACAGGTAGAGGATGGAACTTGCTTCTCATATGCTGTCAACATTGGGTCATCATCATCAAAATTAAAATTATGTAACCTTGGTTATGAAATTAAAATTCAGGAAATGAAAGCACAAGGCGTAGTTGAAGACCAACTGGTGCTCTTGAAGGGTGTCAGTGGGTGTTTTAAGCCAGGAGTGCTTACCGCACTGATGGGTGTCACTGGCGCTGGCAAGACTACTCTGATGGACGTGTTGGCAGGGAGAAAGACTGGTGGGTACATTGAAGGAAACATCAGGATTTCAGGATATCCAAAGAAACAAGAGACCTTTGCCCGTATATCAGGATACTGTGAACAAAATGATATCCACTCGCCACAAGTGACAGTCTATGAGTCGTTGCTTTTCTCAGCATGGCTTCGACTTCCTGATAATGTAGATTCAAAGACAAGAAAGGTTAGTCCAACAAAATAATTGTAATTCTCACCTTCAGTTGATACTGTTTTTTTGAAACAAGGGCATTCGTTCAATTCTCGCTAGGTAGATAGTTTGCTGACCTTTCTGCATGTAGATGTTCATTGAGGAGGTGATGGAGCTTGTCGAACTCAAGCCACTTAGAGATGCTTTGGTTGGAATTCCTGGTGTAAATGGCCTGTCAACTGAGCAGAGGAAGAGACTGACCATTGCCGTGGAGTTGGTTGCAAATCCTTCAATCATTTTTATGGACGAGCCAACCTCAGGGCTTGAAGCTCGAGCTGCTGCAATCGTGATGAGGACAGTGAGGAACACTGTCGATACTGGCAGAACTGTGGTCTGCACGATTCATCAGCCTAGCATTGACATATTTGAAGCATTTGATGAGGTGAGATTTCTACCCATCAATGTCTAGAATCTGTATAACTATGCTAGATTGGTGAAACTCAATTGATTGCAACTGGTTTACTTTGGGCAATGTTGGAAGGTCTAAACTCTAAAGTGTCGAATTAATGCCTGCAGCTTTTTCTTTTGAAGCGAGGAGGTGAAGAGATATATGTTGGCCCATTAGGCCATCATTCTTCAGAGCTTATCAAGTATTTCGAGGTATGGTGATTTTGTAAGAATTCCCTCACAATTCACAATTACTAAAAATTAGCTAAATTTTTGGCTAAACACTACAATGCATATGTTTATATCAAAACATAGAGTTGTATATCATGGGAATACAATTGTAATAGCTCTTATGTCTATGCTAGTTTAATCTGCACCATTATAATCTGACCTACCACAATCAACGATGTGGATCATCCTCTTTTTCCTCCTATCAATGTGGTAATTTCTATCCATTGAGAGAGAACACGGTGACCTCTTTTTCCATGGCTTTAATGATATAATAGATAGATCTCATATGGTTTCATATTATCCAGGGGATCCAAGGAGTCAGGAAAATTAAAGATGGCCACAATCCAGCAACATGGATGTTAGAAGTGACAACAACTTCTCAAGAGCAAACACTAGGTGTTGATTTCAGTGACATATACAAGAATTCGGAACTGTACCTGTGAGTAACTTACTTGAAATCATTCTGTTGAATCTCTAAGGATCTTAGTGCCTAGAATAAAGTACCTAGATGCGGGTCTTAGGGTTAAATACCTTCGGGATTGCCGTTGGACGATGAGGATGCCATTGTGTGCGTCCGGAGAGGATGAAGTAGCAGTGGCGTCCGAAGAGGAAGGATGCGACAGCGTCTGCTCCGAGATCTCCTTTCCTTTCTTCACGTCCCGTCGGAGAGGAAGAAGAAGGAAGAAGATGGTGATGAGGAACGGCGGCGGCCTTCCCGTCACTTCCACGCGCTAGGGTTTAGATCGGGTCGGTTTGTGGGGCACAGGGAGCGCAGGCGAACGTTGGTTCGCGTGCTGGCCGTGTGTCTCTTTATATAGCGCGGGCGTGACAGGGGGCCACAACCAGTTGTAGGGATTGCGCCCCCGATCAGGGCGCCGTCATGGGTACGGACTCGGTCTTTGACCGAGCCGCCCGAGATCAAAACCCAACATTCTCCCCCTTGATCTCGAACTTAGAATAACTTAACTTAATATTAATTCCGCTTCTCAATAGATTAGTGCACAAAGATCAAGGCGTTGCGACAGCCAGTTACGTGCTGTTGAACTCAATGACTATAGTACACCTTTCTATCTTAAAACGGAAACTTAGTCTTATGGGAGATGGTTGCTTATTTGACCCCTTACATCCAGAATCACAGGCTTTCCAATAATCCCATGCCGGCTACGTGTTCTCTGAACACATATGGTGGTAAGCCCTTAGTTAGTGGATCCGCGAGCATTTGCTTGGTACTTATGTGTTCTAATCTTATGGTTTGATCCTGGATCTTCTCCTTCACAACATAAAACTTAATGTCAATATGTTTGGCAGCACCACTTGACTTGTTGTTATAGGAGTAAAATACTGCTGGTTCATTGTCGCAGTACAATGTGAGTGGCCTTTCTATGCTGTCCACCACTCTCAATCCCGGTATAAATTTCTTAAGCCATAGTGCCTGCCCGGTTGCCTCATAACAAGCTACAAACTCAGCATGCATTGTCGACGATGCAGTGACAGTTTGTTTGGAGCTTTTCCACGAAATAGCTCCCCCTGCGAGGGTGAAAACATAACCTGATGTGGATTTCTTAGTATCTACACACCCCGCAAAATCTGCGTCAGAGTAACCCACAATCTCGAGGGCACTCGACTTTCTATACGTTAACATGAGGTCTTTGGTTCCTTGCAAATACCGCAAGACTTTCTTAACAGCTTTCCAGTGATCTATTCCTGGATTTGACTGATATCTGCCAAGCATTCCGGTTACAAACGCTAAGTCAGGGCGAGTACACACTTGAGCATACATTATGCTTCCGACAGCTGAAGCATATGGAACCGATTTCATTTGATCGATCTCATATTGGTTCCTGGGACATTGAAAATTCCCAAACTTATCGCCCTTGACTATTGGAGCAGGTGAAGCCTTACACGCATGCATACTGTATTTCTTTAGAACCTTTTCTAAGTATGCCTTTTGCGATAGGCCTAATACCCCTTTTGTTCTATCTCGGTGAATCTCAATTCCTAAGACATAACATGCCTCACCAAGATCTTTCATTTCAAAATTTGAGGATAAGAAGTTCTTAGTTTCCAGAAGTAGATTTTTATCGCTGCTTGCCAGCAGGATATCATCTACATACAGGACTAGGAAAATGAATTTTCCATTCTTAAACTTAGCATAGATACAATTATCTTCCTCATTTTCCTTAAAATCAAAACTTCTTATAATCTCATCAAACTTAAGGTACCACTGTCTGGACGCTTGTTTTAGTCCATAGATGGATTTGTTCAGTCGGCATCCCATATTTTCTTTGCCTTCCACGACAAAACCTTTTGGTTGTGCCATGTATACATTTTCATATAGATCCCCGTTAAGGAATGCCGTCTTAACATCCATCTGATGTAATTCTAAATCATAATGTGCTACAAGCGCCATGATGATTCTAAAAGAATCCTTTAATAAAAAGTAGAAAGTCTCATTATAATCTATTCCTTCTCTCTGAGTGAAGCCTTTTGCCACGAGCCTTGCTTTGAATCTTTCAAGATTCCCTTTGGAGTCACGCTTAGTTTTGTAGACCCATTTACAGCCTACTGTTTTGGCTCCTTTAGGAATTTCTTCTAAGTCCCATACCTTATTTGCGCTCATGGACTTCATTTCATCTTTCATGGCTGCGAGCCACTTAGATGAATGGGGACTTCTCATGGCTTCTTCATAAGAGGTGGGATCACCCTCTATTTCTAATTCTTCACTTACATATACTTCATAATCAGCAGAAATTGCTGATCTCCTGTTTCGTTGTGACCTCCTAAGAGGTTCTTGAGCAGGTACGTCGCTCATTATAGGAGGCTGCTGTGGTTCTTCAGGTGCAGCTGCAACGGTATCTTGGGGCTCCATGACAACAGGAGCCTCAGGCACGTTAATAGCTGCACTAGGAGAACTAACAGCAGGTGTTGCAACAACTGGAGGTGCAACGACAACAGGTATCGAGAAAATGTGCTCTTGAATCATCGGAGTTGGGGCACAGACCCGCTTCTCCTCAAGGCTTATTTCTCGGGGTACCATGCTCCCCCTGATCATTTCTTCTTCCAAGAACACAGCGTGTCTTGTTTCTACAAACTTAGTATGTCTGTCAGGACAGTAGAAACGGTACCCTTTTGATTTTTCAGGATAGCCAATGAAGTGGCAACTGACGGTCTTAGCATCTAACTTTCCAATATTTGGATTGAATACTTTAGCCTCGGCCGGACAGCCCTACACTTGTAAATAATTTAGAGTGGGCTTCCTCCTAGTCCATAACTCATATGGTGTTTTAGACACCGATTTACTGGGAACCCGATTAAGAATATGGGCAGCGGTTTTTAATGCCTCCATCCATAGACTAATCGGTAGAGTGGAGTAGCTTATCATACTTCGTACCATATCCATTAACGTGCGGTTACTCCTTTCAGCTACTCCGTTTTCTTTGAGGTTAGCGGCATAGAATCTTGAGCTACTATGCCATTTTCTGCGGTACCTTGCAAAAGGTCCAGAACTTGGCCATAAGGGTATGTCTACCGTAGTACTCCCTCCACGTGCGATCTTACTATTTTAATCTTTAGATCATGCTGATTTTCAACTTCACCTTAAATATCTTAAACTTATCTAATGCTTCGATCGTTCTTTAATTGGATAGATATAGCCATAGCATAAAAATCATCGATGAATGTTATGAATGAATCAAAACCATCCACTGACTTCACAGGAAAAGGACCACAGATGTCTGTGTGAACAATTTCTAAAATTCCTGCGCTTCGTTTGGCATCTTTCTTAATTTGCTTAGCATATTTGCCTTTAATGCAATCAATGCAATGTTCTGAATCCGAGAAGTCTAACGGGTGGAGAATTTCTTCTTTGATTAATCTCTCAATCCTCCCCCTCGAAATATGGCCTAAGCGACAGTGCCATAATTTCGAAGACGTCTCACTTTCACTTCTCTTTCGTTTATTATTACATTCATTCTTCGATGAAGAGGCATTCACAACATTCACATCATTACTTTGGGAAAGTAAATAAAGCTTGTCTTGCATAAAGGCAAGACCAATATCAATATTATTGAATTGAATCAAACATCTCTTATTCCCAAAATGACATGTATAGCCATCATCATCTAAACAGGATACTGAAATCAAATTCCTCCTCATGGAGGGTACAACTAAAACATTATGTAAATGAAGAATGAAGCTATTATTTAATTCTAGGGAGAGGTCTCCGATGGCTTCAACATCTTCCTCGATGCCATTGGCGACTCTAATGCTTCTTTCTCCTCTTTTCAGGATCCTCTTCGTATGGAATCCCTGCATGGAATTTGCAACATGAACAGTTGCACCTGAGTCAATCCACCATGTATGAGTGGGAAAATCTAAATACAGGGATTCATCTATGAATGTAATTTGATACTTACCATTCTTGTTCACCATTTAAGGCTGAGCGCAATCCTTCATGTAGTGTCCTTTCGATTGCAATGCCTACATGTATCCTTATCCACCTCTCTTTGGACCCTTGCCTTTGCCTTCATAAGGTTTACGGCCAAGGAAAACTTCTTATTTTGAGGTTTTCCCTTATTCTTAAAAGAAGGCTTAGACTTGCTCTGAAAATTGCTCTTTTTATTTGGAGATGACTTGAAATGGTTGATATGGTCAAGCCTCTGAGCTCTAAGCCTATCTTGTACTTGAGCACACATAGCCATCAATTTTTCTATACCCTATTTTTCATTTATGGAGTTGTAATTGACTGCAAAAGTCTCATATTCCCTGGGTAAGGAATTAATGATAAATTGCACCAAATACCCTTCTGAAATCTCCATTTCCATGGTTTTCAGCTTAGTGGCTATGTTGCTCATCCTTAGAATGTGCTCTCTAATATTACTTTGCCCATCAAACTTCTCATTTGCAAGTTTTTGCATAAGAGAGTTTGCATACATCTTAGTAGAGCCAGTGAACTGACTCTGAACTTTGCTAAGGTATTCCTTAGCACTAGCACATTCTGGGATAGCACCTCTTATTGCTTCCACGATGGAATTTTTAATTACCATCATGCATTTTCTGTTGGAGTTTTCCCACTTCACACGCTCAATGTCGTATGCCATTCTTGCCGTAGCATTATTCTGAGCACCCGGTTGACCATCAGGGATCGATTGGGGCTCAGTGGGACGATCATGCGTGATTGCATAATCAATGTCTGAGAGAGCAAGCGCCATCTCAATCTTCTCCCTCCAAGAGGGATAATTCCCCCCGTTTAGGGGCTCAATGGCAGAGATCAAACTCAGAACATTTGAAGTGTTCGCAGCTTCGAAAGAAAATATAACTTAATCAGAATACTGAAATGAAAAATGCATGAATTAATTTAACGTTGGTTCAATTAAAACATGCTCTTAACAGGGGAAAAATTGTTCTACTTCTAAATCACCGTTGGGCAGAATTAGAATGGAACAAATTTTAAAACTTAAATATTGTGGCAAATTTTATCATCAACGTTGGTCAGAAGATAAAATTCCACACTGAGAATAAACTTAATAATTTTTATGGCAAATTTTATCATCAACGTTGGTCAGAAGACAAAATTGCCATACTAAAACAGACTTAATATAATTTTCCAATTAAATTTTCACGTTGGATCCAATTTAATCAGAAAAATAATCTAAAACTTAGCAGCGGAAACATACATTAACTTAGCTCAGTGTTATTTACAGCAGCATAAAACAGTAATTAACTTAACTAATTACAGCAAAAGCAGTAATTAAAAAAATTTACTGTTCACATTACTGTTTATTGCCGAAAACAGCCCAAAATGGCCCACGGCCTTTTCAACGCTGCCGGTCACGGGCCCCAAAACACAGGCTGGGCGACGCATCTCCTTCACTTTGGGCCTAAAGCCCGGCCAGTAGAGCGCTTACCTTTGCTTTCGCCGTTCGATCTGGACGAACGGCCGAGATTTCCTCAGCGCGAAATATAACTCCGGAAATTTCGGAAACACCCGAAACCCTAATTCATTTGCTTCACCTCCTGCCCGAGTGTATCTTCTCCACAGCAAACGCGAGAGAGAGAGATGGCGATGGAGGAGCGGCGGCGCCGTCGCAGGCCCTCTCGCCGGTGCGCGCGCCCATGGATGGTGGACGCGCCGCCGTCGAGTGGCCCAGCGGCTGCGCCCTAAGCCGCGCACGCATGGATCCGATGGCGACGGAGGGCAAGGACGCGGCGCACGGGACTCATCTTCCTCGTCGACGACGAGCACGGGAGGCCAGGTAGGTCTCCCTTCTTTTTTTTTTTTTATGATTTGGTTCTTCGGGATTTCTCAAAGGAAAAAACACTAGGGTTTCGGGAATTGGGGAAAAAACCGATCTAGGGTTCATAAACTTAGAGCAAAAATTGCCCTTCCTCTCCTTCTGATTGCTTAGCATTAGATCTAAGAGGCATTAACCGAAGGATTCTTCATCTAGGGTTTATGATCTAGGCACTACAACACTAGCTCTGATACCATTGTTGAATCTCTAAGGATCTTAGTGCCTAGAATAAAGTACCTAGATGCGGGTCTTAGGGTTAAATACCTTCGGGATTGCCGTTGGACGATGAGGATGCCATTGTGTGCGTCCGGAGAGGATGAAGTAGCAGTGGCGTCCGAAGAGGAAGGATGCGACGGCGTCGCTCCGAGATCTCCTTTCCTTTCTTCCGTCCCGTCGGAGAGGAAGAAGAAGGAAGAAGATGGTGATGAGGAACGGCGGCGGCCTTCCCGTCACTTCCACGCGCTAGGGTTTAGATCGGGTCGGTTTGTGGGGCACAGGGAGCGCAGGCGAACGTTGGTTCGCGTGCTGGCCGTGTGTCTCTTTATATAGCGCGGGCGTGACAGGGGGCCACAACCAGTTGTAGGGATTGCACCCCCGATCAGGGCGCCGTCATGGGTACGGACTCGGTCTCTGACCGAGCCGCCCGAGATCAAAACCCAACACATTCTAGTTACTTCATTTTTTTAAATCTTATTAGGTGGATAGCATAACAACTAACGGGACTAAAATCAACTTACTTTGGAGGACCTGATGTGACATGAACAACACAATGCTATGTGAATTCAATGTTTCATTAGTTATTTGTTGCCATGCATGCATGAATGTTCCCTCCATCATTTAAACATAACCAAATTCCAAGTATTGAAAATTATCTTTAATATGATTATAAAGTTGTTGTTCCATCGATTCAGTGACGGACCCAGGAAGAAATTATAAGTGAGGCAAACTTGAAGTATATACACACCTGGGTATAAATTTGTTGGACTATGCCCTACCTATGGACCAAATTTGTTGAGCTATACAGTATATACACACCTGGGTATAAGAAGCCTTGTAAATTATAAGTGGGGCAGCCGCCCAACCTGCCATACTGTTGGATCCACCCCTGCATCGATTGGCCTGGGTAATTAGGTGACATGGTGTAGTATACTCTGTAGATTCCTATTAATTCACTAAGCAAGTTTGACTTAGGATTTTTGTTCTTATATTTTATTTTTATAGGTTCCAGATAACATCCAATGGTTGTGGATTAGGCATAAGTCATAAGTCATAATTAGGACCCACCAAACTGGGCTAGATGTTATTTTTTATTCGATTATTTCTACTATTTTTCTCTTTTTTCTATAGTGTTTACCACACATCATCATTTTTAGTGTATAAAAATTTAATGGCCTCGTGTTTTAGTATTCTTGGTAGACTTCTACTCTTTAACAACTTAAATTTAACATAGGATATATCTTAATAATATATATGTTGCTCTATTTTATCTTGTTTAACTCAGTTCTATGGTTCAAGATTCTTTTGTAATTTTTGAGCTTGATATGTTCTAGATAACAATGCGTAATGTTTGTGGATTAGTCTTAACTAGTCATTGACTATGCATCTGCAGTGGCTACATTTTTCCAACGATGTGTTTATTGTTAATAATCTTTTCTGGTGTAAATTTGAATTTACATAGATTTGTGTAGCATATTTTTTTAGGAAAAGCTCATGCTTTTATTCGTTGATAGTCCAGAATTGCAATCCATTTCCAAAATATGCGATAAGAACACTGGTCGTACATGGGACCAAGTAATGCAACGGTCCCTGCACATAGCCTTCACTAAACAGTGAGCCGCTTCGTTGTCGAATGGTGTTGATCTTGTGATCTTCAAATTGCCGCAACTTCCCCTTGATCCTCTGCACCAATATCTGTGCACCAAGCCATCCAAACCCTCCTCCTGAAGCTTCTGGATAAACATCTAATTAGTATAAATATAGATAGATTAGTGACGAATATTTATACCAGGGGTACCCCACAGCAAGGTATACATCTATTTCGAGATCGTCTTTCTCTCAGTCATACGAACATGGCGGCAAGACTGGCAGTGATGCAGAGTGCTAGAGAGAGTATTACCAAAGTCTCCGTCCCTCATAGATGGGATTATCACTAAATATTGGCTGGACCACCAGATGGTTCGTTTTGAGCCCAGCTCTGGGCCTCGAGGGGCCACGAAGGACCCTCGGCCTCGGTCAGGCCCACCAGGGGCGGTCCGACCTCGCCACAGGTCGGACGCCCCCGCAGGCTCTGTCATCGCCGCAGGTCGGACGCCCCCGTAGGCTCCGACCTCGTCGCAGGTCGGATGCCCCCGCAGACTCCGACTTGGCCTCGGGACGGATCCCTAACAAGCTTCGACTCAACGACCTCCGCCACGTCACCAATCGGCCTCAAGCCGGTCACCTGCCCCATGGACACGACGGCCATGCTGGGGCAGGTGGCTCCTTCCCAAGGCAGCCAGGGGGCCGCTAAGTCAAGCGCCGGTCCCTTCACCCCGTCGAGCACAGATGGAGGGCGTGCTCCCCCGAGGCGCAAAGCGGCGCAAAGACGAAGATGTTAGCATCGGCGAGCGCCTGAGCGGTCGCCCCTTCCCGACAGAATGCCGCTTGCCGTGTCTACCAACCCAGGCGTGGGATGAGCAGGGACCCATCAATCGACAGTCGCCGGGACCGAAGACCGGGACTCCCGGGCGTAGCACACCCTTTACCTTTTTTCTCCAAACTCCCATGTAACCTGCCCCCTTTGCCTATATAAAGGGGGGCTGGGCCCCCGAGGAAGGGGACGAGCACTCGACTAAAACTCGCTTTCGACCCACGCTCGATTCGCAGTCGATTCAGTCGGACCCGATCGGTCAAACATACAGACGAACACCACCGAGCTCCCTCGCTCGGCCGAGTGCTAAAGGCATGTCCTTAGCCCTCGCTTGTAATCCCTTGTAGTCCACTGCATCCTGAGCAATAAAACCACCACCACGAACTGGACGTAGGGATATTCAGCCCGAACCAATATACATCTTGGACTCCCGCGGTCTAACCATTCAAGGAGAAGGAACGCGCGGCCTCTATACTTACAAATTTACTTGCCGGTTGTACGAAACACCGACAATTAGGACAATCAAATCGGGGTTTGGACTTTTTGAGAACTTGTCTATAGCGTTTTCCCTTTTTTTTTAATGGCTGTCAATCACTAGTCACTGGTTTTTATTATATAATAGATACATTACGATAGGTCAGAGTTATATAGCCAAGTTACGTGTAACGTAACGTACTTATATAAGATGCTAAATAATATCGCTTGGCGGCAGATGGAAGACAAGCTGTTGCTACGTACCAATGCACTCTGCAGTTTTAAGAATGATTTAACTTTTTTTCTCCAAAGCATTTTTGACATGGAAAATCTAGCATCAACTGTTGACTTCTGCAGGAAGAACAAGGGATTGATAAAGGAACTGGGGAAACCGCCGCCGGGAGCAAGTGACCTCTATTTCCCTACCCAGTACTCGCAGTCATTCTTCATGCAATGCATGGCTTGCCTGTGGAAGCAGAACCTGTCATACTGGAGGAACCCTCCTCATAATGCTGTCAGGTTCTTTTTCACCACTGTCATCTCTCTTCTCCTCGGCACCATCTTTTGGGACCTTGGTGGGAAAATGTAAGTGCTGCCACATTATACATCTCAAGCTAATTGCCACCTTCAGCATATGTTACACAAGTTTTGCTTCTTGATGCAGCCAGGAGTTGCAAGACCTGTCGAACGCCATGGGGTCAATGTACGCCGCGGTTCTGTTCATCGGTGTCCTGAACTCTACTTCAGTCCAGCCGGTGCTGGCGGTGGAGCGTACAGTCTTTTACCGTGAAAGAGCTGCTGGCATGTACTCTGCTCTTCCATATGCATTTGGGCAGGTGAGTGATTCTCCTATTAAATTCCACACGCACCCTTTGCGCTGCTGGTTCTTGCATTCTTGTACCGTAGCTACCAGAAACGAGGTTCGCTCAAATCATGATACGGGATTCGGGTTCGTGGTTCACCATTTTTTTTTAATTTCTACTGCAAATATGAATCATATGTTCTAAACCGGTTCAAGTTCGACGAATCTAGTTCGTGATTCGCTGGGTTTACCGTGAATCCGGTAACTATGCCACGGACCCATAAACCGGTCAACTCCTCTCTCGCAGGTCGTCATTGAACTCCCGTACACGTTTGTTCAGACCAGCGTTTATGGAGTCATAGTGTACGCGATGATCGGGTTCGAGTGGACGGCTGCCAAATTCTTCTGGTACCTCTTCTTCATGTACTTCACGCTGCTCTACTTCACATTCTACGGCATGATGGCCATTGGCTTGACACCCAACTACCACATCGCCGCAATCGTCTCCTCGGCATTCTACTCCATCTGGAATCTCTTCTCCGGATTCATCATCCCCCGACCAGTGAGTGCGCCATCCTCAAGATCTCATCGCGTGGTCTGAATCTATATATCTACCTCTGCTTCAACGATCCTGTAGCTCATCTCCGTTTTGGCCTGACGCTATGTTCAGAAAATTCCAATCTGGTGGAGATGGTACTGCTGGATATGCCCCGTCACGTGGACGCTGTACGGGCTGGTCGTCTCGTAGTTTGGCGATGTCACCACGCCTATGAGCAACGGCATCCCCGTCAAAGTCTTCGTGGAGAACCACTTCGACTTCAAGCGCAGCTGGTTGTGGTTGGTTGCCACTGTGGTCGTGGCGTTCGCGGTGCTCTTTGCCTCCTGTTCGGCTTCGCAATCATGAAACTCAACTTCCACAAGAGATGATGACATGGCCGAGGAAAGAAATACATCCATTGGGTTGCAAATACAAGCGAATTCGTGCGTATCATTGGAGCAAACAAAATGTTTGACTTTGTGATGATCTTGTAAATCATAGAGATTTCCCCTCTCCTTTGGTAAGATCGTATAATGTGTGTAAGGGATATTCCGGGACACCTTGTTTATGTCACGAGAAGCTCATCTATACAATGATTTGAATTGGCTGGTGCATGCAACTCAATATGGTATCAGAGTCAAGAAGTCTCAAATTCAAGACCCGGTTGGCGCAATTTAAAAAATAATTGCAGTCCACTTCTATTCCACGTCCTAGACCAGAAGGAGCCTGCATATGAGGGTGTTGAAGTAAAAGTGAATTGCCCACCTTTCCTCATCGACCTTAAGTTTTTGGGTGGTGGTTTGGTGCATACAACTCAATAGCACTGTTCATCCTTATGTAGTATTTTTTCCGGGCCGCCTACTGGCAATCGCCGACAGCCGCGGGAAACTGCCCATAACCATCATCTCCGTGACACTCATCTTACCTCTGCCGGGGCCGTTCGCTTTGGCGCCGTGCCGTTTGCTAAGTTCGGCAGCCGTGTCAATCTCCAGATAACACAAGTTGTTCTTTTTTAAAAAAAGAAAAGAAAAGAAAAAAAAGCAGGATTACAATCAAGCTCCAAACTCTGAAGCAAGACATCAAGTGCTTCATGCAGCCAAGTGCACCAAGGAGTATTAGCAGATGCTTGTCTGCCACGCAGATGCGCAGCCAAATTATAAGTTGGAAGTAGGCAACGTTGCCACTGGAGCTCAACTGAAGTCGGAGGAATGTTCTGCAAATGGGACGGCTGTGATGGTGGTATACCCTTCGGACAGATCCACAGTCCAGAATCAATTCAGTAATCACTGTTTTGGTTAAGTAGGGGACTGTAGTTTTGTCGGTTAAACCGTCGCTGTTAAATTCGTTATGCCTGTAGTCTGATCGAAATCGAGACAGATCAAGAGAAGATTTTGTGAAAGTTCAACTATTAATACTTCTAAGAACTAGCCATATATACTTGAAGAGTAGCTCACTAACTACTAAAATCCCGACCCATCCACATAGATCCCGACCAGGAATGAGCTTCCCAAACCAAGTCTGTGAGCGAATGTGTTACATCAGTTGCTTAATGGAATAATAATTTCATAAAAAAAGAGCAAGCTACAGTACTGGGAAAGAAATTTCAAGGATCGCCCTGTTCTCGTGCCTCATGGAGGTTTGATAGCCTAGTTAACTACAGCGCTAAAAATAATACGTAGAAATTACCAACAGAGGAACAAGAAGGAAAATTGCAAGTGGTAAAAGGTGAGTATCCAACAGCCGTCACAGGTTCCCGACTTTAGCACAGCTTGATTAGAAACGACGCGGACTGATTACTGCTAAGCTGTAACAGCCCAAAATTTCAAAGGACAAGAAATACAAAAAATTCAATCTGAATTTTTGGCCTTGATTTTAATTTCATCATTTTCTGAAATTCTTAGAATTTTGACAATTAAGAAAATACTTTTATAAGGTCGAGATGTGGATTCTAAACTTTCAATCACTAGTCACTGGTTTTTATTATATAATAGATACATTACGATAGGTCAGAGTTATATAGCCAAGTTACGTGTAACGTAACGTACTTATATAAGATGCTAAATAATATCGCTTGGCGGCAGATGGAAGACAAGCTGTTGCTACGTACCAATGCACTCTGCAGTTTTAAGAATGATTTAACTTTTTTTCTCCAAAGCATTTTTGACATGGAAAATCTAGCATCAACTGTTGACTTCTGCAGGAAGAACAAGGGATTGATAAAGGAACTGGGGAAACCGCCGCCGGGAGCAAGTGACCTCTATTTCCCTACCCAGTACTCGCAGTCATTCTTCATGCAATGCATGGCTTGCCTGTGGAAGCAGAACCTGTCATACTGGAGGAACCCTCCTCATAATGCTGTCAGGTTCTTTTTCACCACTGTCATCTCTCTTCTCCTCGGCACCATCTTTTGGGACCTTGGTGGGAAAATGTAAGTGCTGCCACATTATACATCTCAAGCTAATTGCCACCTTCAGCATATGTTACACAAGTTTTGCTTCTTGATGCAGCCAGGAGTTGCAAGACCTGTCGAACGCCATGGGGTCAATGTACGCCGCGGTTCTGTTCATCGGTGTCCTGAACTCTACTTCAGTCCAGCCGGTGCTGGCGGTGGAGCGTACAGTCTTTTACCGTGAAAGAGCTGCTGGCATGTACTCTGCTCTTCCATATGCATTTGGGCAGGTGAGTGATTCTCCTATTAAATTCCACACGCACCCTTTGCGCTGCTGGTTCTTGCATTCTTGTACCGTAGCTACCAGAAACGAGGTTCGCTCAAATCATGATACGGGATTCGGGTTCGTGGTTCACCATTTTTTTTTAATTTCTACTGCAAATATGAATCATATGTTCTAAACCGGTTCAAGTTCGACGAATCTAGTTCGTGATTCGCTGGGTTTACCGTGAATCCGGTAACTATGCCACGGACCCATAAACCGGTCAACTCCTCTCTCGCAGGTCGTCATTGAACTCCCGTACACGTTTGTTCAGACCAGCGTTTATGGAGTCATAGTGTACGCGATGATCGGGTTCGAGTGGACGGCTGCCAAATTCTTCTGGTACCTCTTCTTCATGTACTTCACGCTGCTCTACTTCACATTCTACGGCATGATGGCCATTGGCTTGACACCCAACTACCACATCGCCGCAATCGTCTCCTCGGCATTCTACTCCATCTGGAATCTCTTCTCCGGATTCATCATCCCCCGACCAGTGAGTGCGCCATCCTCAAGATCTCATCGCGTGGTCTGAATCTATATATCTACCTCTGCTTCAACGATCCTGTAGCTCATCTCCGTTTTGGCCTGACGCTATGTTCAGAAAATTCCAATCTGGTGGAGATGGTACTGCTGGATATGCCCCGTCACGTGGACGCTGTACGGGCTGGTCGTCTCGCAGTTTGGCGATGTCACCACGCCTATGAGCAACGGCATCCCCGTCAAAGTCTTCGTGGAGAACCACTTCGACTTCAAGCGCAGCTGGTTGTGGTTGGTTGCCACTGTGGTCGTGGCGTTCGCGGTGCTCTTTGCCTCCCTGTTCGGCTTCGCAATCATGAAACTCAACTTCCACAAGAGATGATGACATGGCCGAGGAAAGAAATACATCCATTGGGTTGCAAATACAAGCGAATTCGTGCGTATCATTGGAGCAAACAAAATGTTTGACTTTGTGATGATCTTGTAAATCATAGAGATTTCCCCTCTCCTTTGGTAAGATCGTATAATGTGTGTAAGGGATATTCCGGGACACCTTGTTTATGTCACGAGAAGCTCATCTATACAATGATTTGAATTGGCTGGTGCATGCAACTCAATATGGTATCAGAGTCAAGAAGTCTCAAATTCAAGACCCGGTTGGCGCAATTTAAAAAAATAATTGCAGCCCACTTCTATTCCACGTCCTAGACCTGAAGGAGCCTGCATATGAGGGGGAGTGTTGAAGTAAAAGTGAATTGCCCACCTTTCCTCATCAGCTTAAGTTTTTAGGTGAACTGGTTGGTGCATACAACTCAATAGCACTGTTCATCCTTATGTAGTATTTTTTCCGGGCCGCCTACTGGCAATCGCCGACAGCCGCGGGAAACTGCCCATAACCATCATCTCCGTGACACTCATCTTACCTCTGCCGGGGCCGTTCGCTTTGGCGCCGTGCCGTTTGCTAAGTTCGGCAGCCGTGTCAATCTCCAGATAACACAAGTTGTTCTTTTTTTAAAAAAAAGAAAAGAAAAGAAAAGAAAAGCAGGATTACAATCAAGCTCCAAACTCTGAAGCAAGACATCAAGTGCTTCATGCAGCCAAGTGCACCAAGGAGTATTAGCAGATGCTTGTCTGCCACGCAGATGCGCAGCCAAATTATAAGTTGGAAGTAGGCAACGTTGCCACTGGAGCTCAACTGAAGTCGGAGGAATGTTCTGCAAATGGGACGGCTGTGATGGTGGTATACCCCTTCGGACAGATCCACAGTCCAGAATCAATTCAGTAATCACTGTTTTGGTTAAGTAGGGGGACTGTAGTTTTTGTCGGTTAAACCGTCGCTGTTAAATTCGTTATGCCTGTAGTCTGATCGAAATCGAGACAGATCAAGAGAAGATTTTGTGAAAGTTCAACTATTAATACTTCTAAGAACTAGCCATATATACTTGAAGAGTAGCTCACTAACTACTAAAATCCCGACCCATCCACATAGATCCCGACCAGGAATGAGCTTCCCAAACCAAGTCTGTGAGCGAATGTGTTACATCAGTTGCTTAATGGAATAATAATTTCATAAAAAAAGAGCAAGCTACAGTACTGGGAAAGAAATTTCAAGGATCGCCCTGTTCTCGTGCCTCATGGAGGTTTGATAGCCTAGTTAACTACAGCGCTAAAAATAATACGTAGAAATTACCAACAGAGGAACAAGAAGGAAAATTGCAAGTGGTAAAAGGTGAGTATCCAACAGCCGTCACAGGTTCCCGACTTTAGCACAGCTTGATTAGAAACGACGCGGACTGATTACTGCTAAGCTGTAACAGCCCAAAATTTCAAAGGACAAGAAATACAAAAAATTCAATCTGAATTTTTGGCCTTGATTTTAATTTCATCATTTTCTGAAATTCTTAGAATTTTGACAATTAAGAAAATACTTTTATAAGGTCGAGATGTGGATTCTAAACTTTAAATTCTGAATTCAAACAAACAAAAAATATGGAGAAAATTTATTTAAATCCTAAGAAAACCCCAAAACATCTCTAAAAAGTTTCAGGAATTTTTGAATGCATTTCATGCTTCTTAAAAATCGAAAACAGAAAAATTCAAGAAGAATAGAGGCATTGTCAGATTTGTATAAAACTACACAAACTTGATCATGCTTTAAAATTTTTATGGTATCATCATTTCAAACACCCCAGGACCTTACAAAAAAGTTTCAAAAATATTTGACATCATTTATTGCCTTTGGAGAATCAAAAACAGAGAAACTTATGTAGAAGCGTAGTACTGTCAGATTTTTATAAACTTCCACAAGTGTGATCGTGATCTAAAATTTTTATGAAAGCTTAAGAATTACTTCAGACCCACACATAAATTTTTTTGAAAATTTTGAAGTCCATTTCATGACTAAAAAAATTCTATAACTTCAACCGAAAGATAAAAATTAAAGACAAAAATCAAAAAGTAAAAAACGGAAGGCATTTTCTCCAAGAACCTGTATCCTCTTTAGGAAGGCGGAAACCCAAGAAGTACACCTTCCTATTTTGGCTACCTTTCCCCATTTTCTCTGATGTGTGGGCCTGACCACCCTTCGGCCCCACACGCCACCCTGACCCCCCTTGTCACGCGCCATGCCTTGTGCCAGCTTGCCTATGCATGCCACCCTGACCCCCAATCGAGCACACTACCATGGCAATCTACTATACACTCATGCCCTACCATGGCACAAGCTTCTCTTTGTGCTAGGAGTCGGCAAGGAACGATCTGACACTCACAATCATGGAGGACTGTGACTTATTACATATTATGCTATTCATATTTGCTATAAATGAGTCAAAACAGCTCTTAGAAATTCCATTTACAATCTATTATGTGATATCCATATTTCAAATTCGCTTTATGCAAATAAACTTAGTAGCCTTCTCTTTTGACATAGCCAGAATTTAATTATATCTTTGTGATACACTACAAGTCTTACTAAGTACGAAAGCACTCAATCTTACTATTGTTGATATTCAGTGAACAAAAGAATGGAAAATCCTGACAACACATTCTATACTGTAGGATACAAAGATTTTGCTTATGCGTTCTTCTAAGAGTTTTATTGTTATCAGTTGCCTGATGGTTTACACTTTACTATGGGCATACTACTGTAGTGATGGTAGTTTTACCCATGGGTTATAAGTGTTCTTCTAAGAGTTTTATAGTTGTTACTTGCCTGATGGTTTGCACTTTACTATGGACATACTACTGTAGTGATGGCAGTTTTACCCATGGATCTAGGTCTTGATAAGGATGGGTATGGGTACCACTTCAAACCCATGGGTTTTCAGATTTAGGTACCAGATAAGGCCATAGGATAGGCGTGGGTGTTAATTTGTACTCATAGGTACCCAATGAATATCCTATAACATATGTGTTCCACTTTTTATAGACACACATAACTTCATTAAGTTACATCAATGGGTACTCATGTTTAGTTACACCAATGGGTATCCTAGGTGCCCAAGTTTAGCTACATCAAACTACCCATGGGTACTCATCGGGTTTGGATGTGGGCACAATTCTATACCCGAAAAGCCTAACTGGTTTGGTGGGCGGCACAGTTTTGGGTTCAGGTGGGCGGCGGTCTTACCGGAGGTACTCACCCAATTGCCATCCCTATACTACTGGATTTATGTATCTTCCACTGCACTTTATTTTGGCTTCTAAAGCCCTATTGTATACTTATCTTAGGCTATCATATGTATGACATTGTGTATGCTAGCCATTGATGATGGAACTAGTACTTTATACACATGGGACCTTCTCGGTATTCCATAGTTGAAGGGACGGCCCCCACATAAGCATTCCAGCCGACATCGTGCTACTGTAAGCTACTACTAGTTATATAGTTGTATTTTTATACTAAATGAGTAAGTGACAACTTACATACACTACTACAGAAAAAGGCCATCATGGATGGTTCAAAAATATTATCACAAACGGTTTTCTAAACCATCTATAAGCATGTGTCTGTGATAATACGACGTATCACAAATAGTTTTCTGAACCATCTGTAAGCATGTGTCTGTGATAATACAACATATCAAAGATGGTTTCTAAACCATCTATGAAACACCTATCACAAACGATTCTTGATACAGATCGTTTGTGATAGCATATTATCACAGATGGTTATGAGTAGAGAATTGTCTATGATAATAGGCTATCACACATGGTCTATATAAAGAACTTTCTATGATAGTCTATTATCATAGGCGGTTCATAGTTCCAGCCGTCCGTGATATGAGATATATCATAGACAGTTTTTTTAAGGAATCGTGTGTGATACTATTTTGTATTGCTGAAGCTTTTTCTATTTATTAACTAGCCTCAGGAAATGCTAGCCATGCTCGCTGAAACAAGCATATTACATATTACACATCCACAAGTACAGACGTACCATCACAAATCAACTCAGATTATATCACAGTACATGCAAATTACAGATTACACCACGTCATCTTCATTTCAGAAATCATCTCAGATATATTAACCAATTGAATGCACAAGTGTACATATGCTACTATAGTTCACAGTATAAGTTTCACAAATTAACCTAAGTGCTAATTCATAAATTCACAACATGTATAATACTACTAGTTTAGTTTTACTCATCAAGTTAGGGTCAGTGGAACTCGCATTTTGGGTTTATGACCTCACACAACAAGAAGTAAACAAGTTGTTCTCGAATTCTGCCCAGATTGGTCGGTTCCAACACAGTTGTAGCGTATTTTGCAACATGTTGATGGGGAGATTAAAGTCATGCATATATATATAAATTGATAATTATAAAATAATTATTGTAAGATTGACAAACCTCTAGGTCATTGGTCTTCATTGTACTGATGATGAGTTGCATGTTATGGCAAACGTAGAATCCACATAGGTTATTTCCCTTTGGCTGCTAGTGGAACTGCAAAAATAGAATTGGTTAGTTTGAGAGGCATTATTACAGGGAAAAAAATAGAATTGGTTAGTTTGAGATGTATTATTACGGAATATGATATAGGACTATTGTGTACTAGTCGATATTAGAAACTTCAAATTGTGGTTCAGCTGTGACCCTCCCTTGGATGGCATTCTATGAATTATGTACACTTTGAACGACCTATGTGATTCTAAAAAGTTAGCTTCAGCCGTTCTACGAGCAACGTATACCTTGAACGACCTACAATAGAGTTATCTATAGAGAAAATATGATTACCTGTTGAGTAATTGTGTGACAGGCCTCAAGTCATTGGTGTTGCCCTTTAAGAAATCAAGGTAGATTAACCCAGTTCTTTCTTAGTACAATTACAATAAGAACCCAATGAAACCTACATAAATATGTCGTCATGGATGTTCAATCTAACTTTAAGTTGTATATAAAGTATAAATCAATAAGTACAGCAACTAGTGCAGTATTTACCCCCGAGTTGTGGGGTAAAAGTATATAGGATTTATTGCATTGAGCCAGCAATGCTCTTGCTACATAATCCTCGATGGCTTGTAGATTGTCATCCATACTTTGCTTGGAGACCATGTGTGGGTCAAGGAAACCTACCGGTTCATCCTTGATTTTGGCTTCAAAGATCATGTATGTGTGTATGTGTGTGTATATATATGCTATTCTACAGCTATGCATAGCCTACGTGCTAGCCAGTTAACATAGACCGACCGAGCCTAATTAACATAGACTGAATGAGCCATCAATACTCTACGTATCGAAACTATCTCTTAACTAGTAAATGACTAATAAATGCTACTCCTTGTTTGTGTATGTATCTTTTTTTTGATTTAGTCATAACTTTCAAATGAGATTGATTTTGGTATTCAAATTTTATAGGGCTGTATAATCTCACATCCTCTATGTATGATAATTTTTTAAGAATTTTTGAAAGTATGTACATGTGTTTTTCATGAGTTTTTGAAGATATGTTGCCTTTTACTATTCAAACATATAACATGTTACTAGCTATTACACAAGATGTTACTGTACTGAAACAAAGTGTACAAATAGAACTAAATTTTTGTTGTGATAGTTCACTTCATTTCAGTATAGAAACATCGTGTGTAACAGCGAGTAACATGTTATTTTCTGGATAGTAAAAGGCAACATATCTTGCGTAAACCATTCCTACCGTGTAAAATCCATGAAAACCACATATAAATGTTTTAAAAAGTTATCAAAAAATTATCATATATAGAGGAGGTGAGATTCTACAATCCTTTAAAATTCAAAGAGCAAAATCAATTTAAGCTAAAAGATATGAAAAAGACAAATTCGATTGAATAGTGATTTTCACTGTTTAGCGTTTTCAATTTTATATCTTTCAAATACTATTGATTTTAGTCTTTAAATTTTATAGAATTGTACAAGCTCACATCCCCTAGGTATGGTAATTTTTTGAGAATTTTTTAAATATTTTACTATAGGGGCGACAAATAGAACTAAATTCTTATTCATGAAAACCACATATACATATTTTCAAAAATTCTTAAAAAGTTACCATACATAGAGGAGGTGAGATTATACAACTCTGTAATATTTTAATACCAAAATCAATTTTGTTTCAAAGATATGAAAAAGATAAATTCAGCTCAATTGTGATTTTTCACTGTTTAGTGTTTATCAATTTTATATCTTTCAAATGCGATTGTTTTTGGTCTTCAAATTTTACAAGGTTGTAGAAGCTCACCTCCCCAACATATGTTAATTTTTTGAAAATTTTAAAAACTTGTACATGTGATTTTTAAGAATTCTTGTTCTAATAGTTGTTTCCGTATAGTAACCTCTTGTGCAATAGCCAATAAAATGTTATTTTCTCTATAGTACACCTTTATTCATGAAAATTATATGTACAAGTTTTGAAAAATTATCAAATTTTTTTTGAGAAAATTATATGACAGGTACTAGCTATCACCTCCTCTGCGTATAGTAATTTTTTGAGAATTTTTTAAAACTTGTACATGTTGTTTTCATGGACTTTACACGATAAAGATGGTTTACTATCAAATGAACACTAAATGACTGATGTATGTAAGAGTTTACTACTGAACAGGCATTTAACATTTTACAAATAGTTCTTATTTGATTTTTACCATCTATTACAGTTACATTTACGATTATCCACATAACATTTTACTAAAGATCCGACAAACAGAACTAAACTCTTGTTTTGGTAGTTCACTTCGTTTTAGTTTAGTAACATCTTGTGTAATAGCTAGTAACCTATTATTTTCTAGATAGTAACATCTTGTGTAAACGCTAGTAACCTATCATTTTATGGATAGTAAAAGACAATATATCATGTGTAAATTCATGAAAATCATATGTATAAGTTTTTAGTAATTATCAAAAAATTACCATACGTAGGGGAGGTGAGATTCTACAACCCTAAAATATCTTTCAAATGCGATTAAGTTTGGTCTTCAAATTTTTTAGGGTTGTATAAACTCACCTCTTCTATGTCTGGTAATTTTTAAAGATTTTTTCAGAACTTGTACATATGGTTTTCATGAACTTTACACTAGGGATGGGTATTTTTAAACCGAAACCAAAAAATCAAACCGAGCTGAACTGAATTAACTAATTATTTCAGTTTTTGATGCCCTTCATTTCATCAAGCCAAAGGCTTATATACTACCAGTTTTTTACAGCAACAACCAGGTGAAAGTAAAGAACTAGCAGCGCCAAGTGAAAAGAAGCCGTAACGTGCGATTAACGACAAAACTTGACCTCAACAGGTGTTTTTACTGCTATTATCTACTCAGTGATAACCGTTGGATGCTGCTATCTTCTCATCCTTGAAATCCCAGCCATAGATGGAAACTAAAGTGAACTTAGCCAAAACGGTATAAAGACTGCCGACTTCCCTATTCATCTTCTCCAACCCGCAATCTGACAATTCCCCCTTTGAAGACAGTTCTTGTCCCCAAGAGCTGAAACTCGAAAATCCACTCTGAATAAATGAATCACCTCCCATGTAGCTTCTTCCGGAGGTAAATTTAGCCAATGAATAAGCCATTGTGCCACAGCTACATCCTTCATTGGTATCATTTGCCGATCCAGTATCGCTATGGGCTCTGTCATAATCTTGCATTCTGAGTCAACTAATGGAAATCCAGGAAGAGGATCTGCATGGTTATTGACATGTTTTTTTAATTGGCTAACGTGTAACACAAGATATTCTCTGACAAAGAATTCCACACTTCCTCTCATTAACAACCAATAGAAAACCCTCTGAAGTCTCAAATTGGTTGCCCTCACACCCAAATGAGTACCAAGAACTGATGTGTGGAAGGCATCCAATAGCAGTGACCTAAGGTCACTCTTGTCCTCTATAAACCATCGGCCCTTGTACTTGTACTTGAGAACTCCAGAATCCATTTTGTTTTTGCCATTCGGGTCCACACCAATCTGCAAGTCACTCCTGAGTTTTGACACCTTGGTTTCTAGCTCACAACTAGTTTTAACAACAGTAACCCCTTCTGGAAGGACATACATGAGGGCAGCACACACTTTGGTCTTATCATTTGGATAATCAAATCTAGAAATTGCATCATCTTCTTGATTCTCTTTACTCTTCGAATACTCAATTTGGAAAGCAAATTCCAATAACTTCAACATCAAGTTATGCTGTCTCAGGTTTGGAGGCTCTGCACTATTCTTCAAATGAATCACTTGGCCGCATTCAATAGTGTTCATGGCAAATATACATTTACTCTTATTGGCGACTAGTTGGTTCTCTTGTAATACATTCACAGCGATCTTCAAATGTTGTACATGCTCAGTCAAGCTCTTACTATAAATCAATATGTCATCAAAGAAGACAAAAATGAACTTTCTCAAATGGTCTGCAAACACCTGATTCATAAGAGATTGAAATGTAGGAGGATTAGCTCCAACATCCAAATGGGTATCACGGCCGCAGTCCCTTTTTGTTGGTAGTCCAACCCTTTCAACAAATAATCCCTCATACTGTGAAAGGACTTCCTCAATCTCTGAGTATTTCTGTGATCCTTCAATCACCTGTTTAGTGTTTATGAAATTAATTTGGATGCACAATCCTTTTGTCCCGTTATGCATCATCTTCTGTAATTGTTCTATGTTAAGGTTGACCATTGAAGTCGGCTATGTGTAATCCGGAACCAAGATTGGTTGTCCATCTGTTCTAAATGTCAACAACTTCTTCTTGAGATCCAATATAATGGGGCTATGATCATAAATCCAATCAGCCCCAAGGATGATATCATAACTCCCCAGCTGTAGCCATTTAAAAGTGGTAACAAAAGGGATGTTCTGAATTTTATACTGAAGTCCAATCACCTTAGCATTGGAAGTTAACTCTCCCCCACCAGCTATCTTCACTGTCTTGATAAACATGAAGTTCAAAGTATACCCATTTTCAATGGCAAACTCACAATCCATAAATGAATTAGTACTCCCACTGTCTACTAATGCTACAGCTTGTCTGTCACCTATACTCACCACCAATGAGGAACTAGCAAGTCCTGTTGTTCCTTGAGCTGCATAGACTGATAATTGCATGAGCTAATCTTCATCTTCATTTACTTCTGCTCGACTGGGGCTCCCAGGTGCCATCACATTTCCAGTCTCCACCACAACCTCATGATCCTCCTGTTTGTTATCATCCTCTTCATCATGCATCAGAATAGCATGCACAGCTTTCTTCAACTTGCAAAGGAGATGATAGCCCAGAACCCATGGCTCACTGCAATGCCTGCAGGTGCGTGTTTTTTTATAAGAAGGTCCTGGTTTTACCCGTTCTGAGGTATCAACATTGTTAGCTCTTGGATATGGTAGTCGTGAATTAGTCTGTTGTGACTTGTTCTTTTGACTTACTGAGCTTTGTCTCTTGGCTATAGCAGCTTTTTCCCTTAGCTTGGCATACCAATATGCTTCAAGTAATCCTTTCGGTTGGTGACTACTCACATTGTATTTAATTTCTTCTTTGAGGCCTCCAATAAAACAGCTTAGTAAATAGATTTCTTGTAAATAAGGATGATCACGCTTCACTAACTCCACACATCGCTCAAAATAGTCTATGTATGTTCCCACCATGCTCAATTGCTTAATGTTTTGCAATTTCTCAACAGCCTCATGCGCATTAGCTTTCGAAAACCAATCACATAGTATAGCACTAAATTGCTGCCAACTCAGTAACTGCCAAGGAATTCCAACTCCCTTAAACAAGGTATGTGCTCTCCCTGTTAGATGTCCCAAGGCCAGGTTAACCCATTGATCTCCAGGTGTCCCTGCCATCTCAAAAAATCTCTCACATTGCTCCAGCCATGCCACAGGGTTCTCACCTGTAAACAAGTTCAACTCTAGTTTGGGTCCCTTAATAACAATTTTAGCATAAGGTTGAGAATTACCCGTTTCTCCCAGGTATATATTCCTTTGAGCATCCAAGATTTTAATTCCCGGGTAATGACTGTTTTGTGAAGGTATACCTCCAGGGTAGACTACTCCAGAACCAAAATCATGACATAACGCTGAATGTTGGTAAGTTGGTACTTGAGGAAGATACCCTATGGCTCCCATTCTCATCTGCTGATAAAGCCTTGGACCACTCCCTAAGTTAGAACTATTTTGGATCGGCAACATTTGTGGCTAAACCTGGACAGAAGTTCCATTCATGTTGAACCCTCCATATAAGTTTCTCTGAGAATCAAGTAACTGAACACCAGGATAATGTAGGTTTTGAGAAACACCTCTACTCAGTGGGATACCCAGTTCAATTGGTTGATAGAAAGTTGGATGATGGTACATAGGTACCTGCTGACTACTACCTCCACGGCCCAGCTGTAAAGAAGAGTATGTTTGTTGAGGCACTTGAGGTACCTGGTTAGGTATCGCTTCTATCAATCCCATTCCTTCGTAAGTTCTTATCTGCTGATGCAAAGGTCTGACATATGGAGTATAAATTGGCAAATGGTTACTCCCAAACACCTGAGGTTCCTGTTGATGAGATCCCTCCAAAGCTACTACCTCTGAAACCCTCAACGATCCAACCCTGTTCAGATCTGAAGGAATTGAGATAGGAGTACCTTCGCCAATAACAGATGATCCAAACTGTTTCAAAGGATTTGCCATAAAACGTGATCTGCCCAGGAGCAAGTTTTTAATCTCAACCACATCAGTTTTGAGAGTCTCTAGATCTGAGAGACGTACCTTTATCTTTTCAATCTCCTCCTGAACATCCATTAAGAATCTACTGGATCCTTGCTGATTTCAAATCAGAAGCAGTAAACACTGAATAAGTCCACCGATTGGGGGATTTTACAGCACAGCTAACCCCACTCCCAAATACACCGATCCAATCCTGAAATCCGAGGAACTGCTCTGATACCACTTTGTCAGGACCCTGATGAAATCCGAGAAGAGACTGACCTGTAATCCAAACCAGATACAAAAACAGGAAGAAGACTGATTGGATCGCCAGCCGAAGAACACAAGAACACAGAAGCAAACAAACTACTCTAACAAACTAAGAATACTCTAGAAATGAGAATATGCTCTGATGCCCTTCATTTCATCAAGCCAAAGGCTTATATACTACCAGTTTTTTACAGCAACAACCAGGTGAAAGTAAAGAACTGGCAGCGCCAGGTGAAAAGAAGCCGTAACGTGCGATTAACGACAAAACTTGACCTCAACAGGTGTTTTTACTGCTATTATCTACTCAGTGATAACCGTTGGATGCTGCTATCTTCTCATCCTTGAAATCCCAGCCATAGATGGAAACTAAAGTGAACTTAGCCAAAACGGTATAAAGACTGCCGACTTCCCTATTCATCTTCTCCAACCCGCAGTTCTGACACCAGCCTCCCTATCCAATATAAAGTTGTGATTTTCTGATGTCCATGATTGATTTGATTTCTACGTATGTATTTAGAATGGTTGAGAGGTCGGACCTGGTAGCTCTCGAGTTCTTGATGTCCAAGCAGCCCCTTGGCAGAGTCTGGGTCTCTGAAGGCAACCGAGTCTGGGTCTCTGAAGGCAAGTGTGAAATCCACAGCTATACTACTGGCACCATTGTTTATATATGAGCCCCCATGACCTGTAAGAAAGAAATTACCTTTCCATCTTCCATATGTTTCCTGTGCATCCTGTAGATTCCATGCTGTACTATGAATTTTTTATCTCTCCTTTTCTGCAACTCTGTTCCAGCTTACTTCATTTCAAAAGAAGCCCCCTCCAACGGTAAAGGTTTCAGTTTCCTAGTGGCAGGTTTCTTCTTGGTCAGTTGTTCTCTTCCTCCACGTATGTCCACAAAAATGAGTACAGCGTATAAATGCATATCTGAACTTCAATACTTCTACAGGCAATATCCTTATATCCTTGTGCTTTGCTTGGATTCTTGATAAAAGAATTCAAGGATAAATGCGCTGGAGTTGCAATTCCAGTCATGGATTTTGAAGGTCGGTCTGATGGGCGTTCCGTAAAATTAGTAATTGCCCATCTGGCCCCATTGAAACTTGTACGTGGCTTTAGTTGGAAATTACAGTTTTGACTAATAATTTCTCCATGTTTAGCATATTTTTTTACATGTGGTTTATCCTTTTATGATGATCCTTATTGTGATTTAGTGAGTGTGATTTCAGTTACCTGCAGTTGCTTTGCTTGTTTAAGTGCTTGCCCTGTATGTAGAAAATTGTTGTATCATCCTGAAGCTCTTCTCATGTTTTCTAGGTTTTGTGCATAGATCAGCGGAACCTAGTGAACATTTATGTGCTTACAAGGATTGTATGTGAACTGTTGTCAGTCAGCCAAACTCTTTTTTAGTAGAGCTTTACTTAGGAAGTCATGAAATCCAAGCAGCCTCCAGCCCGATCATGGTTCTGAAATTCGGTTTATCGAAAAGCCGAATTAACCGAACCAAATTTTTTGAGTTAATTCGGTTTGGTTTTAGGATTTAAACTGAAAATTTTGGTAGCTAGTTTTCAAAAACCAAAATATTTTTAAACCGAAATAGCCAAACTGATAAACCGAATGCCCACCCCTACTTTACACAATAAAGATGGTTTCCTGACAATGAACACCAAATGACTGATGTGTGTAAGAGTTTACTACTGAATAGACATACGCTTAACATTTCACGAATAGTTCTTATTTGATTTTTATCATCTACTACAGTTACGTTTACGATCATCCACATAACATTTTAGTAAAAGGCCGACAAATAGAACTAAACTCTTGTTCTGATAGTTCACCTCGTTTCAATTTAGTAATATCTTGTGTAATAGCTAGTAACCTGTTACATTCTGGAGAGTAAAAGGTAATATATCCAGCATTTAGTGGCGAGACTTATATCATTTTGTTATTTTTGTTGTCAGTAAGCTACTGATGAAAAACGTCCATGAATCGGAGTTACTAGTAAAAAGTTATAGTTAAAATAAAGAAAATAGATTCATGTACAAACTACAAAACACATTTACTAGTAGTTGACCACTTAACTAGTTTAGTCAACACATGGGCGTACATGGGATGGTTTGCATGCACTTCTTCATCCAGAGCGCAGAATAACTATTCTACGCTTGGGAGTAGAATAGTGCTACCGTGTATATATAGGAAAATGATTCTATACTCTTGAGAGTACGTACTCTCACTCTAAGTATACTCCTTAAATGATATTGTTATATATCTTTATCCTTTTGGGCATACTCTAATACTGATTATAAGATATTCCAAAGTGAGTTCCATGAAAAATTTCATCATAGTCCACTCTTTATAGCATAATTTATGTATATACTTCTGTTACATATAGAAAAGGGTATATAACAAAACTAAATGTCTTCGATGAAATTTTTTCAACTATGACGTATTGGAGTATCTTAGAATTATTATCGAAGTATACCAAAAGTGATTACACAAATGTAGATTGTGATTGCACACACTTACAATGTCTAGTATGTCAAGAGTTAGGAGAGCGCGAGGTTATAGAGATTGAACAGATCGCTAAAGTCGACCTCGAAGAAACACCCCAATAACTAGTTGAATAAATGCTCCTCCTTAAACTTGACAAGGAAACTTGATATCCGTTCTGCCACCGGCTTGTTAGCTTGTTCCTTGTACCAAGTATGCAATCTAGTGCAAGCCATTTCAAGTATTTGTAGGTGCTCTTCTGGTACGAAAGGCTCTCCTAGCTTGTATTTTCGGGCCAATGGGGCTAACAAAAAGTCGAGAGCCTATGTGCTCTGCTTCAATTTGCCATTGTCACCACCTCGTTTTCTAATATAGGTTGTATTCACGGGAAACAACTGGGTATGAAGTGATGTAGCGGTCTGTGATATACGGGGCATGGTAGCCGATTTGGTGGTCTGCTTTGGTGCAATAGGTGGTTCTGGTAGTTTGGGTAACTTCGGTGCAGCAGGTGGCTCCGATAGTGCGGATAGATCTTGTGTTGGAGGACGGTCGTCTAGGAAGATATCCCTCCTGATCTACTAGATGAATATGCTAATGGCATCTTCTAGTGTCGCAATCTCGTCATTTGGGGCATCTAAAATGTGATAGCTTTAAAAATTTCATGTACACCGTCCACATTCACCTTGAATATAATGCAATTAGAACCAATTACTACCTTAAAACACAAAAAACAAATGGATCTACATCAAGCTAGATCTAAATCATCTATAATTCTCTCTTTACCAAGTTAGATCTTGAATATAATGTAATTAGAACCAATTACTAACCTTAGATCACCAAGAATAAATAGATTTACAATCACTCTTTCAAATCCACGGTCTCATTTCACTAAATTGCCTCACAGCCGCCGCCACCTCAAAGATAGATCTAAAACCCGAAAATCTTAAGTAGGTCAGGGCTCTATATTATATATTGGCAAGAATTAAATATCATAGACGGTTTGCTAAAATCAGTTTGTGATAAATTGATATCATAAATGATTTGTGAAACTAACCGTCTGTGATGTGTAGCCATATCACAGACAATTTGTACTATGAACCGTATGTGAAACCATTTATGATAATTTACAGATGGTTCGTAGGACGAACTATCTATGATATCAACTTATCACAGATAGTTTTTTGCATATCTAGTATCTTAGATGGTCGCGATAGCCAAATCATTTATAATTAGCTTTAACACAGACTGTTTTTTGAAAACCGTATATGATAAAACGTCTAATATATGTCTCTCTCTAGTAGTGATACGTTGCCATAGGAAAACTAGGAAGTGGTTTCCATCTGAGGCCTGATTAGCAAAATGATCACCTCCAACTTGTATGATATATATGTGTGGCATGGTTAACCTGCATAAACATATCCAAGAGGATAATCGATAATCTCTAAGCAGATAACAAAACCTCGCATCTTCATCCGTTGTCTTGTTTAATTAGTTGCTGATGGCCAACGTTGGACGACCGCGCAACCTGTTTATGACAGCAACCAAATTTTAACCTAAATAGACGCAGGCATGGATTCAAAATTCGGCGAAATTCGATGAAATTTCGGTTTTCGGCCCTCCCCGAATTTATATATCCCGGCCGAATTCAAAATTTAAAAAATTTGATTTGCTACAGTAATTTCGACGAAATTTCGGGTTTGGAGTCCGGATTTTCAAATTTTTTGGCCGGATTTGAACGGAATGGGTCCAATAACCCTTAAGAAAGTCTTGTTCCATGAAAATTTGATGAAAAACTAATTTTTGAGATTTTTAAAATTTGGGCAGAAACACTGTCAGATTTTTAAAAATTTTACAGGCCTGATGATCATCTGAAAATTTTATGGTACCATTCTTAGTAGTTTAGGATCATACCAAAAAAACTTCAAAATAATTTAACATCATTTGTTATCTTTTAAAAATCAAAAACAGAATAGACATAATTGGGACAGTAATCTTGTTAGATTTTTATAAATTTTCTCGAGTGTGATCATCATCTAAAATTTTTATTACAGATTAACAACTTCCTTAATACCATTCTGTAAAATTTTCAAAAAATTTAATCTTTCTTGGTTTGCTCAATAAAATCTATGAATACAGTAAGCACTAAACTTAATTTGTTGTATTATATTTCAAAAATCAATTCATTTGAGCTAAGGATTTATCAGGCAATTCAAATATTTTTATAACTTTTTGAAATTTTGAGTTTCAAATTTATTTGAGCTAAGGATTCTTATGTAAAATTTTCAACTCAAAATATTTCTCCAGGAATTTATAAAAATTCTGACATTCAAAGTACTAGTTTTCAATTCTCTCCGTTTTTGAATTTTTAAATGTCTTAAATTAATTTATTAATTTCTGATATTTTTAATGTTGATGAATTTATTGTTGGGGAAGATAATATAAAATTTTCAGATTGAAATTATGAAATAATATTTTCATTTAATTCTGACATTGAACTTAATTTGTTGTATTATATTTCAAAAATCAAACAGAGAAAGAACATAAATGGCACTGTGCCTTCTACGAATTTTATAAATTCATTGGAGCGTGATCATGATTCCAAATTTTTATGAGATATTAAACATTTCCTTTCCACCCTTATGTAAAATTTATAAAATATTTAAACCTTTTTTATTGCTAAATTTAATATATGTATTGATCATCGGTTCATTAACGTGATAGTAGCACTGTTCGCATTTTTTAAAATTCATGACACTTGATCATCATATGAAAATTTTATGACAATATTATGGATGTGTCAGGACCATACAGAAAAATTTTAAAAATTTTACAAGCTCGTCTGTTCTAATTTTCATTCGGATGAAACTTGCCGCTCAGCGCTTTACCAAGACAGTACCAATGTTTGAATTTTTAAAAATTCCTCACATTTGATCATCATCTGAAATTTTTACATAAATATCATAAGTATGTCAGGAATATCCACAGAAAATTTCAAAGTTTTCTAACGTAGTTTGTACTATTTTTGATCCGGTTCAAACTTGCCGATCAACGTTTCATCTACATAGTATCAATGTTTGAATGTTTAAAATTCCACAGATCTGATAATCACCTGAAATTTTATGAGAACATCTATAATGTGTCAGGAACCTACAAAAAAATTTCAAAATTTTTGATGTCGTTTGAATCCATTTTCACTCAGTTCAATTTGACCGAAATTTGGAAAATTTAGCGAATTTCAGGGTATTTTCGCGAATTTGAGATTTCGTGCCAAAACAAACCGGATTTGAATTTTGAAATTTGAATTTTGAATGTCCTCCGGCGAATTTACAATTTCAGACGAAATTTCGGATTTCGGCCTGGTCCGAATTTTTTGCTCAAACGAATTTTGAATCCCTGGACGCAGGAAAACAAATCAACGGCGGAGACAAGTGCATGTCAACAAGCAGCCTGCAGGCATGGTTACACCCTTTATACGTGAAGAGAATGGCGAGAGGCCAGCATGGACACGTGCCCCTCAAGCCTGCTTTGCAAAAAAGACCTCCGTTTCTTCGAAATTACGTATAGGTCCTTCCGAATTACAAATAGGTCCTTTGTAATTTTTTGTGAGACAAAAAAATATTTTCTTTCTTCGCGTTTAGGTCCCTGGCGCGGTATTTTACGGAAAAACCTTACATTAATTTCGAATCGCGAACAAGCCTTTTTCTAATTTTTCAGGATAGCGAACAGGTCCAAAAAAATAACAAACAGATCCCTGATTCTTACGTTTAGGTCCTTTCTCCGTTTTTCCCGGGAAAAATATTTCCGTCACAAAAAATCCGGAAAAATGTTTTCGTCACAAAAACGGCAAAAAATGTTTTCGCCAAAAAAAACAGATTTATCGAAGTTTATAGCAACTTATGGATTTGCCAACGGTCATAACATGGTTTTTTTTAAAAAAAATGTGGATTCATCCGAAGATTTATAGCGACCCGTGGATTCGCCGGCGGGTCCTATCGACCCGTTTTTAAAAAAAAAACCCGGAAAAAAATATTTACGCCATCCAAAAAAAAGGAAAAAATGTTTTCATCGCAAAAAAACACAGGTTCATCGAAGGTTTATAGCAACTTATGGATTTGCCAGCGGATCATAACCGCGTTTTTTTTTAAAAAAAATATTGATTCGTCCGAAGCCCGTGTATTCGCCGGCGGGTCCTAACGAACCGTTTTTTTAACAAACGCAACCAAAAAAACCGGAAAAATGTTTTCACCACCCAAAAAACCCGAAAAAAATATTTTCGTTACCAAAAAACACAGATTCATCGAAGGTTTATAGCAACTTATGGATTTGCCAATGGGTTATAACCGCGAGTTTTTTTTAAAAAAAAATGTAGACCCGTTCGAAGATTTGTAGCAACCCATAGATTCGTCGGCACGTCCTAACGACCCATTTTTTTACAAACGCAACAAAAAACCCGAAAAAATGTTTTCGCCACCCAAAAAACCGGAAAAAGTTTTGTCACAAAAAACACAGGTTCATCAAGATTTTTCACCCTTTTTCCTCTAGGCTATTTTTCACCGATGGGTGGTTTTGCGAACATGTATTATTACTCAATGAACGCATATAGTATTAGGCTCAACAAAAGAAGGTTGTCATCTCTGATATTTTTTTCCCCTTTTTTCTCTAGACTATTTTTGAGTGGTGAGTGGTTTTGCGAAAGTAAAAAATTATTTTTTTCCCAAGCGTATACTATCGAAATTCAACCGGCGCAGCGTAGCGCGCTTATCTACCTAGTTCATCAGACATGCGTCCATTTCCATGACATGCCTAGATACAGAAAACTGTTCTGATAATTCTATGTACTTATCTTAAACATAAGATACCAACACGTGGTTATGGTATGTATGGTAGGCTCTTCACAACCTACTTGGTTTCTCTTTTTTAAACGATAATAGTACTTGCAGCCTAGTGACGTCTTAGACATGTAGTAAACAAGTATATATCAAGGCTGCTACGTTATTTATTTATCGTGAGTAGTTTACAACGCGTAGTGGTGGATTAGACATCTGCAGTAACGGGCATATCAAAGGCTGCTACACCTGATGCTTCGACGAGTGATTGGTTTCTGTGAGTTCGTCAGAGGCCTATACTTGCCCATTGATAAGTCGAGTAGGTCAAAGGGTGGCTGCGACGGAGGACCGAAGGAAGCTGGATGGCTAGCTTCGCTCGCAAGGGTATGACGTCTCTTAACAGTATAAACCGTATGCGCCTCACCTAGTAAATATGGGTACCCACGTGCATGTATGTTCAGCGGTAAAACGAGTGTCTCCGTAAAAATCCCAGCGTGTGTAGAGAACGTACAGGCGTGTAAATATGTATTGTGACGTGAGTGGGGTGTATATTGTACATGTGTATGGGTCCACCTTATACCCTCCCTCAAAAAAAGGTGGCTGCGATGTGTGATTGTTTTTTTAAGACTAGCTTCCTTAGGAGCTTCAGTTTTAGACCTGTTTGGATTGTGAGAATTAATTATTCCGATTTCTAAAAGGATTGGACCGTTTAATGTCAAATTTTTGTGTTAAAAAAAGGGCCTTGACTCCGAGCCATACCACAGAAATCCTCGGCGCACCAAGTAATTGAGATGCCGTTTCTTATGACTTCAAAAGGAAAAGAAGTTGAAACCGGCCATTTTGACTTCAAAAGATCGATAAAACACTCAGAAGTTGAAACCGATGCCATTTTGTACTGGAAAGTCGAAAATTGAAAGAACTTTTAGGTGGATCAATCACAGAAGATGTTAAAGACTAAAATCAAATTATGTATCGTATATCTCCTGCTTATCCGTTGCAACACTGGATCTACGTTGGAATGTATATGAAAATAATGTTATTGGAGTTGTCTTACAAAATACGTTCATAATATATAATTTTTATTTTTTGCTAGTGTATATCATGATACAAAACCATAGTCAAAGTGTTATGTTAGAAACCGTGTGAAATAAAAAATGACTTATATTAAGGGACGGGAGGAGTAGTGTTCTTACTACTTAGGCCTGATTTAAGAGATGACCGCACCCATCCAAGTTGCATGATATATATATACGTGTGTATCATAACTAACCTGTAAATTATACAACATATCCAAGAAAATAGTCTCTAACACATACTAAAACATTGCATCTCCATCAGTTCTCCTGTTGTAAACACGTTGCCACTTGAAACTACTGCGGAAACATGCCACCTTGTTTAATGGCTGAAACATTTGGACGATCGCCCACTTGTCTTAGTGATGGATGAGGATCCATTATTTCCTGATTTCATAGGCAAATTAAAATTGAACTTCCATGGTCGTTATAGCTGAGACTGCGGATATAATTTTCAAATGCAAAAATGGGGGAAGTACGTAAGGGCTGACAATTTGAGATCTTTGGGCAGCAAAAACAATGAGCGAGGTAACTTCCTGCTAGTTCTGCAGATACGTAGCTTCCTGCAGCTAGTAGCTAATTAATTCAGACTCGTAGCTTCCTGCTAGTAGCTAATTGCTAGATTATTAGGTACGTGCGTGGTTCTGACATTGTAGCCCTTGTGGAAGCTTCAAACAAAAGTAATCAGAAGAAAATCAATTAGTTTAAAGAAAACAGAGAAGGGACGGACACAAGCAACCAGACATTTATTACACATGCGTTCATTCTCATGCGACATGGCATGTCGTCAAAAAAAAAAGACTGTAACATGTCCTTATAGACGGTTTGTAGATAAAATTATCTATGATGAGGAAATATCGCAGACGATTTTATCCATAAACCGTCTGCGATGAAAGCGAGAATTTCACAGACAGCTTATGGATAAAACCGTCTGTGATGAGGAAATATCACAGACGGTTTTATCCACAAACCGTTTGTGATAAGTCTCAGACTTATCACAAATAGTTTTTGGCTAGAACCGTCTGTGATGTTCACCTCATCACAGACGGTTTTAATTTGAAACCGCTACAAATAATAAATATTGCTAATTACCTCTTCTGCCTTCTAATTTGAAAGAATTGAAATTAAATAATATTATATTTGAAATAATTGAAACTAATATTCTATTTTCAATAATTGAAAATTACGACCGAAACAGATTCAAAACTTCGGAGGCCGTTTTGAGGCCCGAAATGACGTTTTTGGAATTTTGTCGCCGTGCACGCACTCGCACAAACCATCAGGATTTGACCATCTGATTTTTGTGCACTTATGAAATTTGGGTGCTACTTTTCGTTATTTTTCCAACGAGCCAAAGAACGCACTGATCGGAGTTACGAATCAAAAGTTATGGCTATTTTAACAAACATGCTCAGATTTCATATTTGCAAACTAGAATCGGTGCCCAAAAGAATATAATCGGAGAGCTCATCGCGTGATTATTCCGGAAAGCACAAGAACACCAAAATCGAAGGTACGAGTCAAAAGTTATGGTGTTTTAAAAGTTTCATTAATAGTAATGGCACATATAGTAGTGCGAGTCATGGCATCACTAGAGTGGATCGGGCATGCATAAGCGGTTCGAAACCGCTTTCAGAAGCGGTTTTAGAACCGCTTGTAAGCAATCGCGAGTGATACCCTGTCGGGTATCATAAGCGGTTCCTCAAACCGCTTCTGGTTGGACACTTCCACAAGCGGTTGGTGGAGAGGCTCTCTCCAAAAGCGGTTGGTATTACGAACCGCTTGTGGTGGTTGGAGTTACCAACCGCTTGTGAAGAGGCTGACAGCACAACGTTTTGATTATATTCAATATAGAATATGTTTTCAGAGGGGTTTTTGATATTGGTTTTGACAATTAAAATAAATAGAACTACAGGAGTTTTTTTGACACAATAATTAAATATATATTATTCATGCATACTCATTCAGATAATTACATGTTCATTTATAGAAAAATACGAACTTAATAGACTAAAAAATAAACAAGTTGATGAACACATGAAATAATAAGCCACTTTTTACAAGTTTCAAAGAATAAAAGGGGAATCTTGAGCTCATTTCTTGCGTGCGTCGCTCTTTGTGCCCTTGGTCGACGTTGATGTCAGTTCACCTGTCTTTATTTCAGGACAAGGTCTCCAACCATTTGTGTGGAACTCGCCTTTGGTGGATACAATCTCGTCGACAATAAAGCCGATGAGTTGTTCTTGGATTGCTGCAACCCGGTGCAGCGGGATCACGCCTTGCACATCGATGTTGGGCTGACAAAGCGGGAAGTAAATAAATCTCTGGAAATGTAAGTAAAGTGTAAGTACTAAGAAATTGACATGTTCACACTACCTCGGCATTGGTTGTCGGCACATCGTCGTGGGTAATACTTTGTATATAGTGGCACACATAATAGCCACATAAGTTGTTTCCTTCCGTCTGTTGTAGAACCTGCGATGAAATTTGAAAAGAAAACAATTATTGGGATGAAAAACTGTTACGGCATATTAATATTCTTTAATAGTAATCGAGTACTTATTTGTACATCAAATTCGTTCTCGAAATCTCCTTGTTGCTTCTTTTGAAACCTTGCGAATGCCCTATGTGATGCGTTAGTATGAATAGTAATTATCAGAGTTGGAATTAGCAAGGTATTTCAATATATATAATAAGGAAAACTATCGTATATATATGTGCTATATACCTGTTTAGCATGTCAATGATATATTGATATTTTTCCACCGAGTCCTTTTGAGTCTTGAACAATGATCCGTGGCTATCAAGCTTGATGACAAGAAGGATCCAAAGAAATCTATTCATGTATTGCAACATATATGTAACTAGCTAGTAGTATTATCAATGCCTTGGAAAAGATAAGAATGAGAGGTTGTATATATCGTGCTTTCGAAGTTGAAGGGCGTATATGTACGGTTTGTAGTGCTGTCCCAAGAATGCATCGAGAATGTAATCTTCAACATCCTTCTTGCTGCATCGAGATATAACGTACTCGTTAACAATCTTTGGGTCGATGAAGCCCACGTTGAAGATGTTCTCTTTTCTACATCGTTGTATCTCCATTCTACATAGAAAGGTATAAGTTTAAGAGTTGCAATTTTATTGTACGAGTAAGCACACGGTAAAGGTATGAGCTTGACACTTACAGGCACCAACAGCTCATGAGAGACACGTTGATGGCGTCGGCATGGTAAATATGGTAGAAGTCGTCGAATTCGAGCCATATGCTGTTGGCCCCGCGATAAAAATCATCTTCTTTGATACGGAGGGGGAACATCGTTCTTCCTTGAGCGGACTCTGTCATGTACCATTCGTGAAATTACCGCATCTTGGTTGGCAGATCCTTTATCTCATTAGGGTCAATCAGCTCCCGGCCCAACTGATATTGCCATCTAACCTTTGCCATTGGAAGATCATCTATTAATCCAAAAGCTGCAGCTGTGGAACTGATTCCTACCTCCTTCATAAACCTCTCGAGGTTCTCCTGATCTTGGTCTCTCTTCTTCTTTGCCGCCGCCGACCACCACGTTTATTCTTCGTGTAGCCTTTATTATTGTCCGCTCATAGTTGGGCGGCAGCAGCGGCTTTTTGCCGCGGCATGTCGCGAAGTGTTTACGCGCTTTTGGATCAATTGGTACCTTTGGCTCGGCTTCTTTTTTTGCGAAGTGTGCACCAATTTGCTTTCGTGACCGTGTCACTCTCCTCCTTAGTCATACCATATGCCCTCTTTGGAGGTTTCTTTATCTTTGTCGATCGGCTGGACTCCGCCTTCTTGGGAGAAGGTGAAGGAGCCTTTCTACTATCGAGCTTCTTCCTCGGAGGAGATGGTGGAGACGTGGTTTTCCTGGGGGGGTTCGTTTTTGTTTGAGATGGTGGTGGTGGAGTAGGGCTTCTGCGTGGAGCGGGTAGTGGACGAGGCGTGCTCTGTTTTGCCGGCGAGGCATTGCGTGGAGGTGACGTTGGAGGAGGCGTGGGTTGCTGTGGTGGAGATGACGCCTCCACACCATCTGGAAATATGATGTATCGTTTGCGCCAGAGGATGATATTGTGGAGGGCCTGTCCAAGCTTGGTCACGTCGTCGCCTCCAGCAATGTCGAGGTGAAGTTCTTCAAATCCGCTCAGCACCTCCTCCATCGCGACCTTCGAGTAACCGGGGGGTATCTCGTTGCAGTGGAACGTCTGGCCCTGCTCCACCAGAAATGCCATGCTGTAAGCTATCTTGATGGAGAGGTTACGCGCATCAACGTGTAGCTCACACTGGCGGCGAACCCTTATGTCATCCACGGGATAACGGGCTAGCAAGTTGTCCGCTTCAGGGGCCCCGGTGGACGCGCAGCTACTCCGCCGCGTGGAGGGGCTGATCATGGCGTCCGGCTGATTGCTCGGACCTAGTCCCTAAAGCTTGCTGAGGGCAATTTGTACTTGTTACGCAACTATGTCGCCGATGCTAGCCTGGGTTGCTCTGAGCTCTTGTTCCAATTGGTACATTTTATATAATTCCCTTCTTTTGCTTCTTTCTGCGGCTCCTGTCGTATCGCATCCTTGGCGAAACCGTATTTCACTGCCAGATGCTTGCCCATACCTCGTGTCCGTCCCGGGTGCTCAGGGTTTTGAAGGGCATGTGTAAGCTCGTCATTCTCCCTGTCTATCACCAACGTACCTGCCTGAGACTGCTCGACAACTTGTACAATCCTTTGACCAGCCTCTTGCACTCCTAGTGCCATCACCAAGCTGTCGTCATCTGAAAGGCTCCCCCCATGACCCATGAACCAATTGCGCAGGCGCTCTTCCCACTCCGCGGTAGCCGGTGTGACGTCCTTCGCCATTAATTCTTCTTCCCGCTTCTCCCATTTCGGTACAGCCTTGAGGTAACCACCGGTGCCAAGATGGTGGTGGTATTTCTTCATCTGTGAATTGGCCTTGTTCTTCTGACTCGCGGCCTGGCCTTCAGCTGACAGCTTGTACTCCTCAAATGCTTCCCAGTGATCCGCCAGCTTAGGAAATTGGTTGAAGTCGGGTCTTTCTCCCTTCTGGACATACTTGCGGCTGAGAGACGTCTTCCACGCCTGAAACATTGTTACCGTCTTCTTCAGAGTGAATTTCTTGGCCTTGTCTTGGACCCTTCAGAAATGTGAAATTTTCCTTAATATCTTGCGGAAAGCGTGTCCTTGGTATCTTGAGGAACTTCGGCCCATTTCTGATGCTAATTGGGACGTGATCCCTCACGTAGTAACCGCAAGCGTTGTTGTATGGCCCAACTGCTGAAAGAGGGGCCACCAGTATCCCTTCGTTGTTAATGTCGGTAAACACATGCTTTGTGGATGGCTTCTTGTTAGGTCCCCGATGCTTGGATTGGTTGCTCGATGTACGGGGCTTGAAATACACAAACATATGTATAAACGTGTCAGAGTGTATTATATTAATGAATCGCGATTAATTAACATGTCCACGGGGATTATATTCTTCTGGCTATACCTCATCCTGGCCGAAACCAGTGTTACCACCGGACTCAGCGGCTCCAGCGTCAATGGCTTCATCGGCTGCAGCCTCAACGGCCTCACCAGAACCAACGTTAGCCTCAGCAGCAGCAACGTTAGCATCACCTTTGATGCTACCCAGCGCGATGGCGTTCAGCAAGAACTGTTCTCCTTCGTCGAAAGTAGGGTCACCACGTCCTGGTTGCGCCATCTATCCTAATTCCGAAAAAATGTTGACATAAATATCATATTACTTTGAAACAACCATATTACAGATTACTAACACATTTCACATGATACATATACAATTTGACATTTCACATATACTTACACATTTCACATGATACATATACAATTTGACATTTCACATATACTTACACATTTCACATGATACATACACAATTGACAATTCACATATACTTATACATTTCACATATACTTACACATTTCACATGATACATATACAATTGACAATTCACATATACTTATACATTTCACATATACTAACACATTTCATATATTCTTTAGAATATTATTGTATTTGCTTAATAAAACTAATGAATCATTCTTATTCCACACTAATATGATTTTCAAAAAATAAAATAAGGTTATAAATCCACAACTAGAATGTTAGTAGTCTATTACACCAAAAGAAAGCAAAGCGATCATTTCATGTCAACCAAGCACGTCATCTCATGGCTCCACCTCTCGAGAAGGTCTCTCTGGTGACCATACTTCTTGAACTTGCAAGTTCAAGAGACCGGCCTTCTCCATGGCAAGAGACCTAATGTGCCGTTCGAGAGGCTGGCCACGAGGTGACGATTTCATTGATATGGAATGATCGCTCAAGCATTTCTTTTGGTGTAATAGACTATTAACATACTAGTTGTGGATTTATAACCTTATTTTATTTTTTGAATATCATATTAGTGTGGAATAAGAATGATTCATTATTTTTATTAAGAAAATTTTATCGAGTCCTTATCTTCATCGACCAAATCTCAGTAATGAGTGCCATAACTTCAGGGATATCAATCTGGAATAAATTCAGATAGTAGCTAGTTATTTTTTCATGAACAGTAGTGCCATAACTTCAGGGGATACCATGCATACTATGTGGCATCTGTATCTGTATATGGCATCACAATCACGCACATCCAATTATTCATATTCATAGATAGATAGGTCTCTTTATCCTCACTACATATTGGATTGTTGTAAATATTGCGGTATTTTCAATTTTATCATGACAATCATTCCAAGCAAAATAAACAGCCATGAGATAACATTGTCATTTAAGCATAAATACTGAACCAAGATATTATCTAGTATCAAAGCATTCAAGCTCATGAACAAGTATTTGCTTAATTGCATAACAATAACGAGTATAAGAGACATCACAACTAGCATAGTGCTCAAGTTGTTATTTTTGTATTGTTCTCAGATGACGGGTTGCCTTAAAGGCCGTCCTCGTCACAAGGGACAAAGATCACTGACCTATTTGTGACAACCTTATTGAAAATTAGTGCCATCAGATGAGTGAATTAAACATAGACAGCAAGTTAATTCAGCATCAACATATAGCAAAATTAGTGCCTAGAGAAAGCAATAAGATGATTTCAACACTAACAGCGGCAAGATATTGAGCATACCAGAACAATATTCACAGGACATATATATATTGGATTTGACTAGTTAACAATTAAACTACTCAAGTATATATCAGTTGAAATTGTTGTCACAAAGGTCTCACTAATTCCCAATCCTCATTGAACAAACAACTACCACTTGTAAGGTCCCCAAGTCTGAAAGACTAGCCCCTTTGCAAGACTCCAACAGTAAGGTAATCACAGAGAGTGCTTTGTCACCGAACCCCTGGTGGGCATTTCACCGAACACCTTGTGGGCAGCCGAATTAGAGAGGGAGGACGACGGCGTGCACAGCTATACCTCGGTCCTCCGGGGTGGAATTGCGGTGTGGCGGCGGCTTGGTGACGGAGGACGCGTCGGCGAGGTGGCGGAGGATGTGTCGGCAAGGGCACCCGCGCGGGGGTTGAGTGGCGCCGGGGTGGAGTGGCGCCGGGGGCGGACGAGGGCGACGGCGTCGACGAGGATGGCAGCGCGGGGTCTCGACGGAGGCGGCGGCGGTGAGACACAAGAGCTAGGTCTGGAGTCTGAGAGCGGGGACTTAGAAAAATTTGGGGTCTGAGAGCGCGGGGACTTCTCTTTACCTTATACAGAAACTCACTTCTACAAGCGGTTTTTACTACCAACCGCTTGTAAAATATCTCTACAAGCGGTTTTTAGAACCAACCGCTTGTAGTGGGAGGACTTCTACAAGCGGTTCATATTACCAACCGCTTGTAGAGCGCAAGCTACAAGCGGCTATTAATACCAACCGCTTGTAGAAGTGCTAACCGGGTAATATTCAAAAGAATATGGTGCCCATATCGTTCGATAAGATCTCTTCCTCCCCCCTAGCTAGCGCGTGGTGTTTGAGTGTGCGGGCTCGTCCACCCCGGTTCGAACCCCGCTCGTGCCCCCTTGCCATTCTTTTTTTATTGTACAGCTTTCTACAAACGGTTCATATTACCAACCGCTTGTAGAGCGCAAGCTACAAGCGGCTATTAACACCAACCGCTTGTAGAAGTGCTAACCGGGTAATATTCAAAAGAATATGGTGCCCATATCGTTCGATAAGATCTCTTCCTCCCCCCTGGCTAGCGCGTGGCGTTTGAGTGTGCGGGCTCGTCCACCCCGGTTCGAACCCCGCTCGCGTCCCCTTGCCATTCCTTTTTTTTACTGTACAGCTTTCTACATGCGGTTGGTATTATCAACCGCTTGTAAGATTAATATATACAAGTGGTTGTTAGTACCAACCGCTTGTAAAATTAATGTCAGAATTTTTTAAAAAGCTTTTAGAACTTTAGTTTCATTCCATAATTTTTAAAAAAGCTTTTAGCACTTCAGTTTTATTTCAGAATTTTTAAAAATTCTTTTAGCACTTTAGTTTCATTCCATAATTTTTAAAAAAGCTTTTAGCACGTTAGTTTCATTCCAGAATTTTTTAAAAAGCTTTTAGAACTTTAGTTTCATTCCATAATTTTTAAAAAAGCTTTTAGCACTTCAGTTTCATTTCAGAATTTTAAATATGCTTTTAGCACTTTAGTTTCATTTCATAATTTTTAAAAAAGCTTTTAGCACATTAGTTTCATTCCAGAATTTTTAAAAAATGCTTTTACCACTTTAGTTTCATTCCATAATTTTTAAAAAAGCTTTTAGTACTTCACTTTCATTTCACAAATTTTAAAAAAAGCTTTTAGCACGTTAGTTTCATTCCAGAATTTTGGCACTTTACATTCATTCCAAATAAACACTTCATACAGTACAAGACCCGTGTTACATATACATAGTTCATACAGTAGTGGTACATCTTAAGTAGTAACGTACTTTGTCTTTACAAGTGTTCCTTCATTATGATCGCGACGTATGAAAGGAGTATCCACGTCTGTGTCATTGAGGAGGCTTATGTCGACATCCACAAATGAAAGGAGGATCTCGTCGAACTGACTATACTCTTCCTCGTCTGTGACGTCCTCAACTCCAACAATCCTTCGTTTGCCTTGGAGAACCACGTGTCGCTTTGGCTTAGTACTACAATCTTTCTGCTTGTCCTTCGCTTCTTAGGTTTGCTTGACATGTCCATTACGTAGAAGACCTATCTCACATCGTTCACGAGGATGAACGGTTCGCGCCTATAGCCGACTTGCGTGAGGTCTATGATTGTCATACCGTATTTGTCGACCTTCACGCCGCTTGAAGTCAGTTTGACCCATTGGCACTTAAATAGAGGGACCTTCAAAGGTCCATAGTCAAGCTCCCATATCTCTTCTATGAAACCATAATATGTATCCACCTTGCCTTTGTTGTCTTCGGCGTCTATACGGACACCGCTATTCTGGTTGGTGCTCTTGTTATATTGGGATCTGGTGTAGAATGTGTAACCATTTATCTCGTACCCCTTGAATATCACGATTTCACTAGATGGTCCCCGAGCCAAGCGTTGCAACTGTTCATTGTCTGACCCTTTCAAAAGGATGTACTTTTGTAACCAAGCGCCGAAAGAATCCATGTGCTTCAGTGTTATCCAATCCTCAGACCTCCCCGGGAAATCGCGGCGTAGAATACTCTTGTGCTCAAGGATATACGGGGCCACTATAGTTGATTGTTTCAAAACCGTGAAATGTGCTTGCTTAAATGTAAGAAGATCATTGCATGCAATTGCTTTCCTTCCTAGTGTCCCTTTTCCCCATAGCCTCCCCTCATGGCGTGATATAGGGATGCCGATCGGGTTTAGATCATTAATGTAATCCACACAAAACTCAATCACCTCCTCTGTCCCATAACCCTCGGCAATGCATCCTTCCGGATGAGAACGATTACGGACATACTTCTTTAGCACACTCATGTACTTCTCGAAAGGGAACATGTTGTGTAGATACACGGGTTCGAGAATACCTATCTCTTTGACAAGGTGAACAGTGAGATGAACCATAATATCAAAGAATGCAGGAGGAAAGATCATCTCAAGACTAACCACACTTTGTACCACGCCATCCTGCAGCTTACTTAGTTTATATGGGTCGATGACCTTCTGTGAAACTGCGTTGAAAAAAGAACACAACTTTGTGATTGTCCCCCGTACCCACTCGGGTAGTATGCCTCTCACAGCCACTGGGAGCAACTGTGTCATTAACACAAGACAGTCATGGGATTTCATGTGTACGATTTTATTCTCTTTCGTGTTTATGAGTCTCTTTACATTCGAGGAGTATCCGAAAGGACCTTCACACTGTTCAGGAACTCTATCATGCTTTTTTTCTCTTCTTTGCTTAGAGTGTAGCTCGCAGGATGTAGGTAATGTTGTCCTTTCCCTCTTTTTTCGGGATGTAGGTCGTTCCTCAGTTCCAAGAGTTTAAGGTCCTTCCGAGCTTGCAGTGTGTCTTTCGATTTTCCGTACATATCTATGTAGCCTAGCAAGTTCAAGCAGACATTCTTCGTGATGTGCATGAAATCAAGTGAGTGACGAACCTCCATGACTTCCCAATAAGGCAAGTCCCAAAATATTGACTTCTTCTTCCACATGGGTGCCTGACCATCCTCATTCTGCACATGTTTGCTTCCAGGACCCTTTCCAAATACTACTTTCAAATCCTTTACCATAGCAAACACACGTGGCCCACTACGATCTTTGAGGCCTTGCACGAAGGTGCAGTTGCTCGTTAAATTTCTGCCTTTCTTTCGCAACGGGTGACTCAGAAGAAGAAACCTCTGATGACCCATGTACACAACCTTCCGAGAGTTTTTCGGTACATGCCATCCGTTTCATCTAAGCAATGGATGCGTGCTCTATATCCTTTGACAGTTAGGGCCGACAGTTCACCGAGCAGCGAGCGATCGTTGATTGTTACAAATAACAATGCACGAGGGTGAAATACTACCTTTGTGCTCATCCCATACCCTTGCACCATCGTCCTAGCGTCACAAGATCTTCAACCAATGGTTTCGGTGAACATCGATGTCATTTCCGTGTTGCTTGGGGCCTTGGATCAACAACGACATCATGATGTACTTTCGCTTCATGCACGACCATGGAGGAATGTTATAGATACATAGTGTAACGAGCCGAAGAGCTATAGGCTGCTGCTCAATTCTCCGAAAGGATTCATCCCATCGGTACTCAACCCAAACCTTATGTTTCTCACCTCATCTGCGAAGTCCGCACGTCCGGTCGACTTTCCTCCACGTGAGCCATCTGCAGGTGTCTAAGCATCCGTCGTCTTTACGCTTTCTTTGTGCCAACACATCATCTGGGCATGCGCTTTGTTAGCAAACATACGTTTCAATCGGGGGATCATAGGGAAATACCATAACACTTTAGCTGGAGGTCTTTTCTTCTTACGCTCCCCATCTATTTCACTTGGATCGTCACGCTTTACCTTATACCGTGATTCTTTGCACACTGGACAAACATCAAAATTGGCATACTCATTACGATACAGGATACAATCATTAGGACATGTGTGTATCTTCTGTACTTCCAATCCCAAAGGACAGATGACTTGCTTGGCTTCATATGTAGATTCGGGCAGAGTGTTATCTTCTGGAAGCAACTTCTTTCACGAGTGATAACAACTCATTGAATCCCTTATCGACACACCATTTGTAGCCTTCCATTGCATGAGTTCGATGTGATACGCAGCTTTTTGTGGCCCCCCTACGCTTTAGGTACAAAGGAGTTCTGTGGTCCTCTAATATGCGCTGGAACTTCTCGAACTGTCTTTCATCTGTGTAGTCTCCCTCTCCGTCACGCAACATCTGGTCTAGCTCATCATCACCAAAGTCACCAAGTGTTTCTTCCACGGAACAATATTGCGTGCCGTCCGGGATACTGTTGAATCCATCTTCCTCTTCCTCGCCTTCTTCATCGTCATCCTGGCTAATCGCCTCAACTTCGCCATGGTTGGTCCAACAGGTATAGTTTGGCATGAAACCTCTCATGATCAAATGGTTCATAACTTGCCATCGCTGGGAGTGCTCCTTCTCGTTCTTGCAATCTACACACGGACAACATATGAAGTCGCTCGAGGCAAAAATTCAACACACAGCATCGAGAAAAGCTCACGCCATCAATGAACTCTCTCGGCGATGGTCCGCATTGTACATCCATTGCCGATTCATCTACACCAAGTTATAATTTCATTAAAAATTATAACAAATTTAGATTAAAAATTATAACGTAACTTATAGTTACATTTAAAAATCTAAAGCTCACGACCACTTAAACCCAACAAAAAAATCTCCACCTACACCGTCATCCAATTAAAGACCTACCTTTCTAATTATTTTGTATCCCTTCCTACCTTTGTAATTATTTTTATCCTTCTACATGTTTTTCTATTTTATTTCATACACTAATAATTACTTCCTTGCAATATTGTGATGTTTAAGATTCTAAAGCTAACAGCCACCTAGATCTAAAGCTTCCAATCACCTTTACCTTGTAATGTCATATTTTGAACTAGATCTCCACCCTACATCTTCATACAACAACAAAAACAAGCATAGAAAACAAATTTTTGATCATGGTGATCCCGCTTAAAAGTTCAAGATTTCTCCACATCCATTAAAAAATAGCAATCTCTAGGTGAGAAGGATGTTCACATGATGTTACTAACCTTGAAACACTTAATTTGGAGCTAATCACCCCAATTAAAATTTGGACAACACCTCCCAAGAACGATCTTGAGCCACCCTTCTTTGTTCGATCGTACCTCTCTTGGTTCGTGGAGGAAGAAGGGTTTAAATCTTGGCTGCAGAGGAGGCTTCGAAGCGGTTTGAGACACGAACAGCTTAGAATGTTGCGTTCTAAAGCGGTTCTTGTCTCAAACCGCTTCGAAAATCGAAGCGGTTTGAGACAAGAACCACTTCTAGAACGCAACATTCGAAGCGGTTCGTGTCTCAAACCGCTTCAAATCCTCTCCGATCGTTTCACTCTGAACCGCTTCTGGTGCGAACATCATAACAGGTTCGCACCAAACCACTTCTAATAGGCCGGTTGTGATGCCCAGTACTGTGGTGGTGCATGCCTCATTAACTTGTTTTGCTAATTCGTTGCACGCACGTATATAAAAGATTTAGATACCATCACGGTGTTGTATTATTGGGACTCTTCACAGCCTAATTATATTGGCCTCTCTCTTCTGAACGAAACTCGCCTTGAATTAACGGTAGGGTTTGGTGAGTAGTGACGATGCCTCAAAATGCAAACAAATGAACAGAAGTAAACGGAGGCATGCTACATTAAAGACTATGTAAAGGTCTACCTATGTTGGTGATTGAAAGACCATGTGGAGGTCTATCCTTATGTGTGATGAATAATTGACGAGATTTGAGCTGGTTTGATTTGAAATTGAGTTTGATTTGAATTAGATTTTCAATTTGAAACAATTTGAGTATTCGTTGCTTTTCCTAGTGCTACCTGGGGGCGGTGGCACTGGACCTTTGAGCGAAATTATGATTGATTAATAATTTTGAGAAAATAATTGAATATCTTTGTGGGCATTGCTATGTGAAAGATTTTTCCTTGTCTTTGATGGTTGCAGGACGACGGTGCTAGGCCATGGTGAGGCGGAGGATGACCGGGATTAGGCGAGGAGCGTCGAAGGTCCAAACGGTTGGGAGATTGCCGAAGATGATTGGAGACGGAGTCCGGGCAAGCCAAGAAGATAAGGAAAGGAGGAGATGCTAGCTAGATGTCGTGTGGATCAAGGAAGACCGTTGGATTGCGGTCCAGTTGATAGGTTAGCGGGTTTAGGTAGTATACTTTAAAAACCGTGCAAGAAACCCGTTATGTGTGTGGGTTTTGGGTTAGCCCTTGCATAGTTGTGTAAGTGGGTTAATCCTAGCCCTTAGATGAGTGCTCTAGGGTTAAGAGACTCATCCAAGGGTGGTAGGTGGCCCAAGAGTAGTATAAATAGGGGTGGAGGGGTGACCTCCTCCCCTTGAAGGTTGTAAAGGTTTTTGTGCTCCTTTGAGCTTTGCCCACCTTGTTGTAAGGCTTTGTAAACCTCATCCTTCTAGAAATACAAATCTTTTCATTCATGCTTGAATTTACATTATGCATTTACTTTATGTCTTAAATTCAGCATGTAAATTCCTACAATTTATTTTATTGCAATTTGGATTTGCCTCCCCTCCTTCTAAATACTGCTAATCTTGGATGTCTTGAGTGTGTTCATATGGTTTTACATCTCTTTGGCACTCTAGGATAGACTAGAGATCAAGTTTTCTATCAAGTTGCATCTCTGTCCAGAACTTATTCTTCACGCATCAGTCAGTTTTTTATTGTTATAAAAATCTAGAAAAATCATTTTTGAGTGATTCTTATTGGAGAAGGCATAGGACTCTCATATCAGTTTGGGCGCTATGAGGTGAAAATCGAGCCCCAAACTTTCTGCTCGAAATTCTTGACAGTCCGTGATATTTGATTTTTGCTAATTTTTCTATAAGGAGTTTTGAGGTAATCTTTGGTGGAGTGCTTTAGGACACATTTTCTCATAAGAAAAAAAATTCCCAAAATTTCTAGAGCAACAGAAGTCCATCAACCACCTGCTCTAATTGAGGACTGTTTCTGAAAATTCTGATTTTGCTTTTCTGAAAAGGAACTGTATCATTGCTTAACCTAAAGTTGCTAAAAAACATATGTGTGTATATATTACTAACTAAAACGCAAGTATGTGAAATCATACAACTCTAACCCTAAACCACATCTGTAATATGTAATAAGTTTCTATTTGGTTTTCCATCTGATTTCTTTTTATCCTTATTGAAAATTTGTTATTTGTTATTTGCCACGTTTCTTGTTGAACAACGTGTAGAACCCAACGTTCTAGGTTCTGTCATCGATAAAGTCAACCACAACCTCAGCTTCATTGTAAACAACAATTAAGCAAGGTAAACAGTGTTTTAATTTTCATTTTATTTTACCAAATCAATTTATGCATGCGTTTATTTTATGTAAATTTGCTATATTGTGGTACTGGTAGATATACCTGTTGTTTTATTAAACTTCCTTGATAAGTATGGACATGTGAATCTTGATAACCCTAAAATATGGTTAGACAATACATAATGTCAACATGGGTATATGCGATTACATGGTTAGCCTTAACTTTGCATATTGGAAGGTTGTAGTAGTACGAGCTATTCCAATATAAATTGTTTGAAGGGACACCCATACCACAGTGATGGGAACATCGCTTGCTGATACAATGGTGTACATCTTACTATGGAGAGAAGTGGGACAATGGAATCTGAAATTTTCTAAATTCGTAAAATCATTTTATTTTCCCTCTCTCCTGCGCAGGCTGTATTCCCACGGCTCGTTCTCGCTCATACAAACTCCGATTGAAGTGATTCAAGTTTCTAAATTTTTGTAAAATTAAGCTCTACCTCTCAGAGCTATTTATTTTCAGTTTTAAGCTTGTCTGAGTCTCTATTTTATATTTATTTGGTTTCATTGCTTTCTTTTCCGGTAGACGTTGAAGGAGCGAACGGAGACTTTGAAGACCAAGACTCAGCACTAGATCAGCAAGGCAAGTCGTAACCTTTGATCATATTGAACCCATGTTTCCAAAAGTACTTTGTTTTATACAATTGCATGCTATTTGTGTATCAATGCTAGTTTATGGGAATAGTTATTCACCTAGTCGACATTATGCTACCTTCAACTTTGGAATGCCATGTATCCATTGTTAGCCACTAGATGAGTCATTACTAGTTGGACATAATCATAATATCAACAATGGGTTATCGTAGTTATGCTTAGACTTGCTTAGTTGAATAATGGGATCCATATCACATGTGAATTGATGTTAATCTTGATCTAATGAGATATTGAATCATGGTCGTTGGCCATTGTTGTAAAACTTTTTATACCATGGTAGGGTTTGCCATTGGTCTTGGTTGAACAAAATGTTTTTCCTCAGGCAAGTGATCGTGCAGTAAAGGGGATGCTTTCTAGCACATTAGGATGTGGCTATCTTGCCTGAGACAACTTAAGGACTTAATCTTGTGCGCTATTGAACTGGGCCTAACTGTGCAACCACAAGTCTAGTATGGGATAGATCTAGCTGATTAATTTGCAATGTTTGATCTCGAGTACTACCAATCGTTGGTGTGGGTTCCGCGATGGATGGGTAGATTCACTTGGCTCAAGAGGGGGGCCCGAGGGGCGAAGCCTTAGAGGGCAGTACCGAGTTTAGACAGTGTATTGTAAAGACTTTGTCATGATATCTCTATGACACACCAAATGAAGTGTGTTAATATCGATTGCACCAAGAGATGTTCATATCTTGTGGGTAAAGCTGTACAACCTCTGCAGAGTGTAAAACAATTCAAATAGTTTTGTCCGCGGTCATGGATAAGCCCGGGGATTTTACATGGGGTATAGAGTGTTTCATGAAATGTGAAATTGTTGGAATGTGAACGGGGAGTTCACTGTTGTTTTATTGTCTAAAGTTATACTATTGAATTTAGTGGTTTGATACTTGTTTTGGATGGTGTAGGGTGATGCCTCGCCATTCTGTTCATGTTGTCTACCATTGATTTACCAGTTACTTATTATCGTTTTCATCAATATGCTTTCAATCTATTTACTGTATTTAAAATTCAAGTTATTGCTTTCTGCAAATAAACCCTATGACTATCCTTTGTCAAGCCTTGCATTAATATTACATTATTTTCCCTACGGCTTGCTGAGTACTTTTTGTACTCACGGTTTTATGCCTTTGTTGATCAGTTGCTGAGGAAGGTCCAGGAAATAATAAGTATCAGGAAGAGGAGTACTATAAAGACTACGTGGATTAGGAAGGCGTTTCCTCAGACGATTGCCTGTGGTATGTCGAATGACCCAAGTTATCTTATTTAAGGTCGTTTGCTTAATTTAATAATAATTTGCTTCTTCTTAGTTAATTCGTCATATGGAATGATATTTCATCTTTGTTGCCACTGTGTGCACTAGCATGATCTTAGACTAGTACAGAATACACAGAGGGTTTCGGATTTGCATATCTGGGTCCTAACATTCCCCCTCGACGTTCAAGCACTACCACAACTCGCCGTTCAAGCACTATCAGAACTGGCCATTCAAGTAGTACTAACACAGGCCGTTCTAGGAACTATGGCGATGAAGATTTCGTGTCACCTCCACCTCAACGTTCAAGCACTAACACAACTAGTTGTTCAAGCACTATCAAAACTGGCCGTTCAAGGAACTATGGCGATGACGATGATGATGACGATTTCGTGTCACATCCACCTCGACATTCAAGCACTATCAAAACTGAAGGACGGGTACCTCCTAACCTAAGAAATGATGATGACGATGATTTTATGCTACCTAGGCCATATAATGTATGGTTCTGTGACATCCAGTTGACTGTTCGAATTCCCTATTCCAAGATCCATGGCTATAGAATGTATGATTTTGTGACATGTACCTGTGTTGTATTCCAATTATATGAATTCCTTCTGTATCTTTGGTGTTATTCACATGCCGTACTACTGTAATTGTTATACTTATTGCACTTTGTAATGTAAATGTTTCATTGAATGTTTTACAATGACTTGTCGTGAAATTTGTCGCACATCGAAAGAGAATGAGGAACAACGAAATTTGAATTTTTTGTCAACCAAAAGACACTGAATAATTATTTTGTAAAATATTACATGAATTATTACTGTCAAATATGAATTTATCTTTTTTTATTGAACCTTGGTTTGAATTCTAAAATTCTAGCTACTATTGAAATAACACTGACTTCCAATAATTAATGCTCACAAGTTACATCGAATTTTTGAATGAAATCAGTGGAAAACTGTTCCTTACAAATTTAGTTTCCTTCAAAAAAAATTTTTTGGTAACTATTTTGGTCTGCTCTCTATCGCCCAACCATTGGGCGACAGGAATATGTCGTCCGTTGAAATGGTGATATATTCCTGTTGCCTTATGGTTCAGCGGCAGAGAGCCAGACTTACCAATAGAGTGGCCACGTGAGCGATTGACTCAGCTTTTTCTAGGTTTTAGAATATATCGCCTAATCAAATGGCGACATACGTATATTTTTGAAAATTTTTTCTCGAAGTATATTTTTGCAATTTCAGTAAAAAAATATTTTATTAAAAAAAATTCCAGCTCTGACCCTCGCTAGTTGACAGATTCCCACCTTATAAAAAGCCCAGTTCCAGACTCCCACGCACCGCAGCACCAGAAACCGGTGCGGGCAAACGCGCACATCGAAACGCTGCAGAAATCCCCGAAATCAAGCGGTGATTGAGGGTTCTGCCGCCCGCTCCGCTCGGCATTGGCACTAGCTAGCTGCGCGCGCGGGGGTGGGGAGGATTAGGCGGTAGGGACTGGCTAGGAAGTGGGGAGGCGATGGACGCGGCTGTGGATATCCAAAAGGTGGCGAGCATGCGGCGGGACAGCGGGTCCATGTGGCGGCGCGGGGACGACGTGTTCTCGCGATCGTCGAGGGAGGAGGACGACGAGGAGGCGCTGCGCTGGGCTGCGCTGGAGAAGCTGCCCACCTACGACCGCGTCCGCCGCGCCATCCTCCCGCTCGACGGCGACGACGGCGAGGGAGGAGCGTCGGCGGCGGGGAAGGGGATCGTGGACGTGCTCGGCCTCGGCCCGCGCGAGCGGCAGGCGCTCATCCAGCGGCTCGTGCGCATCGCCGACGAGGACAACGAGCGGTTCCTGCTCAAGCTCAAGGACCGACTCGAGCGGTGCGTGCTAGTAGTTTAGTTAGCTAGTCTACTGTGAGTGGTTGGTGTTTGATGATTTGCGCGTGCTTGGTTGTGCAGGGTTGGGATCGACATGCCGACGATCGAGGTGCGGTTCGAGCACCTGGTGGCGGAGGCGGAGGTCCGCGTCGGCAGCAGCGGCCTCCCCACTGTTCTCAACTCCATCACCAACACGCTCGAGGTGCGCGCCATTGCGTTCGTCCCTTGCGAATTGTGTTTATGTGTCATAGATAAAGATGATTGATTTGTCCTCGAACTTGTTGGATGCAGGAAGCGGCGAACGTACTGCACATACTACCGAGCCGGAAGCGGAGCATGCCCATCCTCCACGACGTCAGCGGCATCATCAAGCCCCGCAGGTGACGAGATCTCTCACGTTTTGTTTACAGAGAAGATGCGATTTCAAAACTTTGGCTGTCAATATCTTTTTAAATATTTAAATTAGATATATAAAAATTATTTATGTAGATTTTGTCTTAAAAAATACTTTTATAATTTTATTAGGTTTTATAAATATATTATAATAAAAATTAGTAGTTAAATTTATGTGTTGAAGACTATGTCAATACCCAAAACGATAACTATTTGTGATTAGATGAAGTATTTATCAACTTTAGTGCTTAATCCAAGTCTTCTGCGACTTGGTTTCTTTGCTTCTTCCATTCCACCTCACGTTCTTTTCATGCGTGTAGGATGACCCTGCTCTTAGGCCCGCCGGGGTCTGGCAAGAGCACCTTCCTCCTCGCGTTGGCCGGAAGGCTCGACAAAGAACTCAAGGTTTGTAAATAAAATAGCCTCTTTGCAAAACTACAACTCTCAAAGCGTCAAGAATCCGCGCGTGCGGGGCATTAAGTCACAAAATTTGCAAAAAAAGCCTTCGAGAATTCTAAAATTGTATTTATAGAATCAAGGATAACCGACTAGAAGGTGGTGAATAGGAGATTTCTAAATTTTTAACTTTAATTGTAATTAATTAAGAATTACAATAATGAAAGTTTTACTACTGTGATTTCTAGTGATCACAAGTACTCTAGCAAGTTAAATATGACTAATAAAGAATTCTAGTCTCAAGTATACTCAAATTACTAGAGTTAAGAATTGAGCATAATAATAATAAATGTAAGTCACAAGAAAATGAGAGACACAAATTTTTATCCCGTGGTCTCGGAGACTTGCCGATCTCCTCTAATCCACGTTGAGGTGACTTGAACTCCTTCGAGTTGGCTCCACTCGCTTGATCCTTCCTTGATCACTCGTGGTAGCTCTTCCCAACTCCGGGTAGACGAGTTCATTGCCTTCACAATCGATCGGGTCTCCTCACAAGCTTTCTTGAGAAGATCACTGATGCCTCACGCCTCCAAGTCGTCTAGGAGGCGGCAACCTCAAAAAGTAAAAGTCTTGATGCTTGCTTGAGGTCAAATTTGAGTGTCTAGAGGCTCAACACTAAATACACTACTCAATTTTGCTTCTGACTCTCTCAAAGTGTAAATTGAATGCATAAAGAGTTTTGGTGACTAACTAGAGCTCAAATATCATAAATGAGGTTCAAGAGATACTGTAAAATGCAGGTAGGGGGCATTTATAACCCCCTACCAACCAATTCTAGCCGTTGACCAAAAGTCGGCCAAAATCGACTTGTGAGGCTAGTCACACCGCCCTTGAGTCAGTATGACCGGCCCTTAGTGCTCAACGGTCACTGCTGTGCATTTAATGCCTAGTCAGTGACCGTTGATCACATGGCCGGTATGATCAGAGCGGGTTTGGTCATACTGCTTGCCGGTATAACCAGAGGGTCCCCGGTCATACCGCCCACCTCAGGCAAAAAATCAACTGTTCCGTGAAAAACACACCGCTCATGTGCCCAGTCATACCGATGGCCAATATGACCGAAGGGGGCCCGGTCATACCGCCCCACTACACCCAAAAATGCCAATCTATCCTTTTTTATTTCTCTTTTGAATATATTTTCATGGAAGTGTCTAATTGCATACGATTTGAGGCTTGATACTTCTATGGACATCAAACACGCGATAAAGATCCCTCTTAATAGTATGGCACCTATTCTAGTAATCCGATCTTTTTCTCTAAACACCGAGGTCGGCAAAAGTTATGAAAAGGTCTTTAAATTTTATACCTTAGCCATCTTATATGGACGCGTTGATTTTCTATTCATGCTTTCATGTTCATCGAATCCTGAACCAATCTATTCTCAAAATACTCAAATTGAAAATGTTAGTCCTTTAAACCATGATTGTTATTAATTTCCAAAACCAAATCGAATTAGGGGCCTAGATGCTTTCAATCTCCCCTTTTTGTAATTGATGACAATCCTCATGTAAGAATTGAATTAAGTTTGAATTTTTAAGTAAGCAACTAGGAAAATAAGTTGTATACTCGAAAAGCTTTGTTTTAATCATATTTTGCCTTTCGAGATGAAAAGAGTGTTAGGCACAAAATATCATTAAACCAACAATATTTAATTGAAAACTCCCCCTAAATAAGTGCATATGGATGAAAAAGATATCATTTGCACATTTGAGATTTTTAAGAATTTTTTGGCGAAGTTTTCTCTTAAACATTTAGTCCGAGGATAACAATATATGCAATGAATATATCCATCATGAATAAGAGACAATGAACTATGAGTACAGGACATAAATAATCACAAACATAGATAAGCAGTTATATTCATAAATAAACATCCACGATTACCACAAACATAAAAGAGAATGGTTCAACCACGACCAACGAACCAACAACCAAAAGATAGTAGCGAGGTTCATTAGCTTACACTCATAAAACGACAATAGTAAAGACTTAAGCTATTCCTCCTAAGGAAATCCTAGTAATTAATCCATACTTCTCCCTCTTTGGCATCAAGGACCAAAAAGGGAATGACGAGCTCAAGACGAAGGCGGTGGAGTACGATGAGCTCCGTAGTGGTGGAAGGAGACGGGAGCCTGCAGAGAGCGGTACTCCCTAAAGGATGTGCGAAGCTCGGAGATGGAAGAGTCAATGGAGTCCAAGTGACCGCGAACCTCCTGGACGGCTTGGTGAGTCTACGATTGATACTCATCAACCCGAGCAAAATTTCTCATCTGTAGACTCACAAAACTATTCATCATGGCACTGTGCAGCATATCGAAATTCTCATGTGCCACATCTGAAAAATGTTGTGCTAGATGAGTCTGAGTTTCTTCTTCTCCAACATCCCGATGTGGTGGCTGCTGCTGGGAGGACTCTCATTGCTTACATGGCTTGTGGGCACTACCACAACCATCACGGTACCTCGTCACCCTTTTGATAATCATCATGATATAAGGGTGAATTAAATCCTTTTTGCCTCGATCACCAGCAGAGAAATAAATTTCTCAGAGAATAAAATTCACCACATCAAAATTTTCTTTCTTCATGATTTTACTCATAATGTTCCAAGCATAGCTTCTAATCTCATCGAAGTTAGCACTCCTGGGATGAACAATAACGCGCACGATTCTATTGATGAGGCTAGATGTGGGGAGGAGATGAGCCATCTAACCAGACCTTCTGACACGAGCTGCTGGGTCATAGAAGCTGAATTGCTCAAAGAGAGGTAAAGTGGAGTCGCTGTGAATCTTTGACTGACCACTGTGGTAAACCCCCAAGGCTTGCTCAATCTCCACTTTCGAAGCTATGTACACGGCTTAGTGAGTCATCCATGTGATCTCATCAAAGGAGTCAAACATGAAGGGTGGCATAGAATTGGCGAATCATATCCTCATTGTAGTCACACTTCATGCTTACGAAAGTAGCCAAGTTAGCTCTATGAAAAAGCTCAGGAACACCAACAAATAGAGGAATATTTCTAATATGTTCCCAGCTCACCCACTTATGGTCTGCAAACTCCTTGCTCAAGTATATCTCATGATAAACTTTTTGTTGAAAGATAGTCCTGAACTTATCCAAAGTAGTACTGCGAGGGAGCATATACTGATTTGCCTGTCGAAGCAAAAAATACTTCTCCCCCTTAATCTTCCTTAGATCCATAGTGGGCTGGAAATCATCAAAATTTTCACCTTCATCTTCAGACCCTTCACTGTCATTGTCATTTTCTTCCTCAAAATCAACATCCATACTATCATCCTCTTTACTTGATTCTGAGACTACTTTATTTCCTTTTCTCCCTCGAGAACTTCCACCAAGCTCTTGTTGAACTTTCAATCGAATCTCCTTGTCCCTTCGACACGAATTTGAGAGTCTTCACTATCACTCGCATGTGGCACGGGAACACCCCTTCCTCGCATTGACTTGCGAATCAGCTGGCCGCCACGAGGAGGAGGAGGAGGAGGAAGATTTTTGGTCCTCGGCGTGATGACTAAGATAACAAGGAGTAGATGAAATGAGAATCAAGGACTACATACCCTAGAAATGGATTGTGATGCAATTGTGACAAAACATGCTAAAGTTGAGATTTTTCAGTAGTCACCCTGGTCATACCGCCCATGGGGCCGATAGTATTGGCCATGGGCGGTACTACTGCCCAAGGGTCGATATGACCGACCATACGGGCCTCTTTTGCACAAAATCGCAAAAACTCGAGTTTTGAGTAGATCGATCTATTGAATGGCACATATAGATATAAAAAGTTAGTAATGTACTCATTACTCCCATGAATTTGATTTATTTCGCATGATTTTACCACATTATGCATCAAATCTTAAAATTTTATACATAAACCCTAGGCATGGGAAAGCAAGGAATTGAAAGGAGAAAGAGGGGAAAAGATACCTTGAAACAGTAGATTGAGATGAGAGCGAAGGATTTGAGGGGAGAACTTCGGATCAAGTGATTTCTTCTTGGTGATCTTGGAAGAGAGATGGTTCTTGAGAGGAGAGGGAGAGGATATGAGAAAAGAAGAATAAAGGAGAGGGGCACAACCTGGCTAAGGAGAAGGGGAACAAGGGAGCTATTACACCGAGATTTGCACTGAAACTGTGCTTGCTTGATTTAGTCGGTATGACCGCATAGGGCCCGATCATACCACTCACTGGTGCTACCACACCTTCTACGGTCACATTGACCTTGACAGGCTGAAACGCCTTTTAAAAGCTAATTTGAGTTGTTGTTGCTCTTTTATTTGAATTTTTGATGAAAACTCTATTTGAGCACTTCAACTCAATAAAACAATCAAGAAGAACGAATTTTCATAAGTATTTTTTTGCTAAAGTAATTTTCTTTTGGGAGAAATTGAGAATTTTGAAAATAATCATTTGCAAAGATAATATGAGTTTGAAATAGCTTGCGTGAGTCTAGATATAATGGGTGTCTAGCTCCAAGGCAATAACTCATAATGTGCATTTTAATAGATCAATATAGACCAAATTTTGAACTTTGGATAGAATTTGTGAAAAACAAGATTTAGCTCAAAACATATTTGGATATATATATTTTTTAATATAGAGAAGATTAGATAGAGTAGATTTAGTCAAAGATGAGATTTATATTTATTTACATTTTGTGTAAGAATGAGGAATTCAGATGCATTCCATTGATCTGAGAGGTCATACATATAGACAGAATATGTACCATACATGGTAAGCTATCTCTAGGTATGGAAAACTATCACCTAATTTGGTACAATCATAAGGCAAAGCATGCTTGACCAGGTATAGCAAGAGGGATATGGCATACCCTGATTAAGCGCTTTCGTCCATACATGGACATGCTATAGATGGTAGTCTAACATCCCCATAATCTCAGCCGGGAGCGGCAGCAGACGGTGAGATTGGCCTCAATTCTGGAAGGCGGATGGCGGAAGCCCTTGGTGAAGATGTCGGCGTATTGATGGGATGTAGGCACGTGTAGAACACGGACTTCGCTTAAGAACAACACGCTTCGCGAACAAAATGAAGGTCGATCTCCACATGCTTGGTGCGATCTTTGGACCGATTGGTGGAGGTAAACAGAGTGACATTGTTGCGATGAGCGATGGTAGCTCGGCGAAGAGGTTGGTGTAGTTCGAGGAGAAGTTGGCGGAGCCAACAAGCTTCGCCACACCATGAGCAACGCCGCAATACTCGCCCTCGGCACTTGAGCGGACACCGTGTGTTGTCGCTGGAGGACCAAGAAATGAGGTTGTGCAGAAAAAAGCATGGCAAGAGAAGTAGGCGCCGAGTGTCGGGACACCCGCCCGGTCTGTCGGTGTAGACGGTGAGATCATGAGGACCTCCATGAGTGAGTGAACGCCATAGGTAAGTGTGCCCTTGAGGTAGCGGAGGATCCGCTTGACCGGTGAAAGTGATGATCGCGCTGGTCATGCATGTAGAAACACGCTGTTGAGCTGCATGGGAAATGTCGGCTGGTGAAGGTCAGTCTTGCGGCGCCGGCCAAACTCCGATAGAGGTAGGGTCGTGACGGGCTGTCCTCCATCGTGGAGAGCTTAGTGCGGGCTTCAATGGGAGTGGCGCAAGGGTGGCACCGGACATGCCAAAGACATTGGAGAACTTCTTGCGCATCGTGGCTCAGGCGACAGAAGAGGCCATCCAGCGAGCGAGAGACCGCAATGCCCAAGAAGTAGTGGAGATCACCGAGATCGCTCATGGCAAACTCTGCTTGAGGATGTCGATGAAGCGCCAAGAAGGGCGGTGTGGAGGCGGTGAGGATGATGTCGTCGGCGTCTGAGGAGGAGGTAGACGGTGTAAATCCGCGGAGTGGTAGATGAACAACGAAGAGTCGGACTTGGGTTGGTGAAGCCGGCGGTGGTGATGAAGCCGTGGAAGTGATCGTATACCAAGCCCGAGGGGCTTGTTTGATCCGTCTGACGACTTGTTGAGACAACCAGACATGATGAGGCGGTCGAAGTCGTGGCCGGACGGTTGTTGGCGTAAAGCTGTCTCGGTGAGGTGCCGTTGAGGAAGGCGTTCTTGACATCGGTGATGGATGGGCGAGCCTTGTCGACAATGATGGAAACCTGATCCGAATGGTAGCGGGTTTAACCACGGGCCGAACGTCTCATCGAGTCAACGCCGGCTGTTGGGAGAAGCCACGAGGACCCAACGAGCCTTATGGCGGGCGAGAGAGCCGTCGAATGGAATTTGTGTTTGTAAATCCACTTGTCGGGAGCGATGTTGGCGCGAGGGGAGCCACCAATTCCCAAGTGTGATTCTTGACAAGGGCGTTGTACTCGTCGAGCATGGCCACTTTCAATGAGGATCTTTGAGGGCACTGCAGTAGGTCTTTGGTTACGGAGAAAGACCATTGGCGGTGGCGACATGGAGCTGGAACAATGGAGGAGGAAAGGTGCCATCCTTGCTTCGGTCACCATCGGGTGAGAGGAGGCGGAGTGGGCTGTAGTCTCGGCTGGCGGTCCACGGAGAGGCGCGGCAGCCGCAGCGCCGGGAGGAACCGGAGGAGCCGCCGAGTGAAGACATGCCGACAGAGGCTTGGGAAGGAGCACGAGGCTCGCCAGAGCGAACAGGCGCCAGACACCACGATCCAACCAAGCAGCGGGCGTGGCGAGGCGGAAAGCGACGCGGGCGCCAGAAGCGATCGCAGCCAGCCGAGGCAGACAGTGATCGGACTCGAGCGTAGAGTGCGGGCGGCGTGGGATGGGCGAAGGCGCCAAAGAGGCTGGCGCCCAAAGTAGCAGCGATCTCGGCGCATCATCGGCGCCGGAAGTGGCATGAAGACTGCGTCGAAAAAGAATATGCGAGCGAAGAATGAGAGGATGTCTGGCGAAAGGAAAATCTGCTTCATCAAAAAGCGACATGGCGGGAAGTAATGATGCGATTTGTAGTCAAATCGAGACACCGATAGCCTTTTGATTTTCTGGATAACCGAGGAAGACACATTCGATGGGAGCGAGGGCAAGCTTATGGGGAACGGTGGCGGAAAGATTAGGATAACAATGGCAACCAAAAACGCGAAGGTGTGTGTAGTAGGGAGGAAACCATCTGAGAACATGGAAGGGTGTTTTGTGGCGAAGAGCTTTGGTGGGATGGCGATTTAGTAGGTAGGTGGTCAGGGAAGGGCCTCGGCCAATAGGAAGGGGCATGGAGGCTTGAAAAGGAGAGTGCGGATTATGTTGTTGGTGGAAGCGAATGATCGTTCGACTTTTCCGTTTTGTTGTGATGTGTAGGGACATGTGAGGTGGAGGTGTATACCGGCGAAGAAAGAAGGATCGAGCTGCGGTATTGTCGAACTCACGGCCATTATCGCATTGAATGTTACGGATGGTGGTGGAGAATTGGGTGAAACGAAGGCGTGGAAGTGGCGAAGGGTGGTGAAGGTGTCGACTTGAGTCGAAGAGGAAGCGTCCATAGGTAGTGAGTAAAATCGTCAAGACACACGAGGTAGTATTTGAAACCCGGACAAGCTAGAGACAGGAGATGTCCACAAATCGCGATGAATAAGTTCAAATGGTTTATTAATAGCGCATACCAGAGGAAGAAAAAGGAAGATGAATGTGTTTGCCAATTTGACAAGCATGACATAAGTGAGGTACAATTTTATTGGTCAAAAAGGAGTGATGCTAAGTTGTTGTTGAGTTGGGAGAGAGCTTGGTCGCGGATGCCCCAAACGGCGGTGCCATGTGATCTGATCGGTAATAGCAATGAGAAGGCTTGAGGCTTGGCGTGTGGTTGGAAGGAGTAGAGATCACCCGAGCTATTGTACCTCTGAATCACCGCTTGAGAATGAAGGTCCTTCACAGAGAAACCAAACGGATCAAACTTCGACGGAACAATTGTTATCGCGAGTAAATTTTGAGACGGAAACAAGGTTAGCGATAATCTGTGGGGAGACAAGAACATTGGATAAAGTGAGGGGCGAGAGGAGGTAGAGAACACTGTGATTGCGGAGGCAACAACGAAGCCGGGTACCATTGCCGACAACAATGTTTGGGGAGGAGGAAGTAATATGGTGAAGGTTTGTGAGGTTACCAGAATCGGAAGTGAGATGATTGGAGGCGCCGGAGTCCATGTACCAGGAGGTTGGATCCGGTTGCTGGAGAGTCATCGCGTTCATCGCTTGGATGAGAGCGGTCTGGTCCCAAGTGAGAGGCTGCAGGCCGCCCGTGGGAGGAGCAGCAGCAGGCACAGGTGGCAGCGGAGGTTGTTGGACGGCCGCTGGACAAGCCGGAGAGGGCGCGAAGAAGGTCTGCTGAGGCCGAGGTCCGAGGATCCCGGGAGCAGCAGCGGGAGATGGCCACATCTGGAAGGTGCCGGTCCACGGGTTAAATCCCATGCGGGCACCAGCAAGCGGAGGCAGAGGAGGGCGCCCAGCAGCAGCCTGCGGCGCAGAGAAGTGGCCGCCGGAGTTGAAATAGGGACGCCCCTTGTTCTTCCCCTTGGGTTTACCTATGCCGCCTTGGTTGGAGGAGGAACGGCTGTTGGTGCTGCTGGTCGAGGAAGCGTGCCCAGTGGTGCCGGAGAAGAGAACAGGGGCGCCAGAGGTCTTGGTGGTTTTGGTCTCTGCTTCTTCAAGGAGAAGCATGGACCGAACCTCCAGGAAGGAAGGGAGAGGTTCCCTGGTTTTGACAATGGCGGCGATGTGGCGGTAGGATTCGCTCAAGCCTCGGAGGAGAGTGAGGACAAGAGTATCATCCGGATCGGGTGGCCGACATCGACAAGGAGTCGGCGTAGGTCTTGAGGCGTTGAGAATAAGCCAAGATGGAGAGATTGCCTTCGCCAAATTATGAAAACTCGGCCTCCAAGGCGAGAGCGAAAGTCACGGTTGTTCTTGAAGAAACACTTCCACACTTTCCCAAATGTTGCGGGTCAAGCGCCGGGTGAAGAACAATGCCAAGGATCTCCTCGGACACGGAAGCATAAAGGAGGGACTTGACGGCAAAATCCGTCGTCGTCCATGTCCCATCGAGGCTGCCATTTGAGGGAAAAAAGGTGGTGGTTGGCGCCGAACTTGCCGACAAGGATCTCGAAAAGTTCGCGCCATCGGGAATAGTTAGGAGGGTCTAGTTTGGAGGGAGAAAGGGATGTGAGTTTTCACATTGATCGTGGAAACATGGAGGTGGGGTTGAAGGCGAGATTGGGGTTGGGGACAATGGCGCTGCAGCGAGGGATGCCATTACCGAAGAAGGGCGCTTGTTGCAGGAGGAAGAAGAGGAGCGTCGCCCATGGAAGGCTTGCTCGATACCAAGTAAGAATGAGGGAATTCAGATGCATTCCATTGATCTGAAGGTCATACATATAGACAGAATATGTACCATACATGGTAAGCTATCTCTAGGTATGGAAAACTATCACCTAATTTGGTACAATCATAAGGCAGATGCATACCAAATGTATAGCAAGAGGGATATGGCGCAGCCCTGATTAGGCGCCTGTCCATACATGGACATGCTATAGATGGTAGTCTAACATTTTGAAATGAAGAATCTTGCTAGATGACATTTTTAGAGGATATTTTTCAAATATGTTAGTTCAACATAATCTAGAAATTTTCTTTAAAGCGTATTTGCACTTATTTGATATTTTCCATTTCTAGGGATGTGGTCTACATATGAGAGGCATAACACTCCCCCTAAATGTGTTACTCACCAAGAAATCAAATAAACAAATAAGAGCCAATTAATTATCCACTAACAAACAAACAAACATGGTGCAAATATTCAAGCAATGTTTGAGATATCTATGATATTTAATTCATTCCTTAATTTGCAAAACCTTGCTTTATCTAAGGGCTTGGTGAGAATATCTGCTAATTGATCTTCAATTCTAATGTGACTAATCATAATATCACCTGTACTCACATGATCTCTTATGAAATGATGATAGATATCTATATGCTTGGTTTTTGAGTGTTGGACTGGTTTGTTGGATATTTTGACGGCACTTTCATTGTCACATAATAGAGGCACATTTTGAAATTTATTCCATAATCCATTAAAGTTTGTCTCATCCATAATAATTGAGCACAACAACTACCGGTGGAAATATATTTGGCTTCGGCGGTGGATAGGGCTACGGAATTTTGTTTCTTGGAAAACCATGAAACTAGGGATCTACCTAATAATTGGCAACTCCCAGAGGTGCCTTTTCTATCTACCTTGCAACCTGCATAATCCGAATCCGAGTATCCAATAAGGCCAAATTTTGCATCTTTGGTATACCATAATCCTATATTTGAGGAATATTTTAAATATCTTAGAATTCTCTTAACAGTCATTAAATGATAATCTTTGGGAGATGCTTGAAAATATGCACACATATAAACACTAAATATGATATCAGGCCTAGATACGGTAAGATAAAGTAGAATACCAATCATTGAGCGATAAAGTTTTAAGTCTACCGGTTTACCTCCCTCATTTAGGTCAAGATGCCCGTTGGACGCCATCGGAGTCTTGATAGGCTTCGCGTCTTCCATACCAAATCTCTTGAGAAGATCTTTTATATATTTGGTTTGGCTCACGAAAGTCCTATTCTTGAGTTGCTTAATTTATAATTCAAGAAAGAAATTCAATTCTCCGATCATGGACATCTCAAATTCCCTAGACATCATATCACCAAATTCTTTGCAAAAATCTTCGTTAGTAGAATCAAATATAATATCATCAACGTAAATTTGACACAAAGAATTCTCCATCAATTATTTTAGTAAAGAGTGTAATATCAACCTTCCCAATTTTGAAACCTTTTGAAATTAGAAAATCTCTAAGTCGCTCATACCATGCTCTAGGAGTTTGTTTGAGGCCATATAGTGCCTTAGAGAGTTTAAAAACATGATTTGGGTGTTTGGGATTCTCAAAACTAGGAGGTTGTTCTACAAATACCAACTCGGATATTTGTCCATTTAAAAATGCACTCTTCACATCCATTTGAAATAATTTAATGTGAAAATAAGATGCAAATGCAAACAAGATTCTAATAGCTTCTAATCTAGCTACGGGTGCAAAGGTTTCACCAAAATCCAAACCTTTAATTTATGTGAATCCTTGCACAACTAATCTAGCCTTATTTCTTACCACAATACCATTCTCAACTTGTTTATTTGAATATCCACTTAGTGCCAATTACGTTGTACTCCTTGGGTCTTTCGACTAAGGTCCAAACGTCATTTTAGGCAAAGTTGTTTAGTTCTTCATGCATTGCATTTACCCAATCTGGATCATCTAAAGCCTCATCTACATGAGTAGGTTCAAAAGAAGACACAAAAGAGTAATGTTCACAAAAAGAAGCGACATGAGATTGAGTTTGAATACCCTTCCTAACGTCACCCAAAATTTGATCTATTGGATGATCTTTGGAGAGTCTGTGATGAATCCTTTGAGGTAGAGGTTGAACTTGTTGATCATTCTCCTTCTCATCCACATCGACATGTTGACTTTAACTTGGCGTTATAGAAGTTGAGGCTCAACTTGAGTGGATGAAGGTTGATCTTCTTTATCCACTTCCGGCTTCACATCTCCAAGTGTCATGTTCTTCATTGCTTTTCTTAAACCTTCATCACCTATATCATCTAAATTTTCTTGCTCTTCTTGAGAGCCGTTAGTTTCATCAAATTTAACATCACAAGTTTCTTCAACAAGACCTTTGTTTTTATTAAAAACACGATAAGCTTTACTGTTTGAAGAATAGCCAAGCAAAAACCCTTTGTCGAAGATCGGGATCGCCTGACCACAGAAATGTATGGGGGTTAATGTGAATGCAGGACCCGGAATTGGTTTCGCTCACTGAGGAAACAAACTCGCTGTTCCGATGGTCGGAGGAAAGAGAAAAAGAGGGAGACACAGAGAGTTATACTGGTTCGAGCCCCTGTGATAGGTAACAGCTTTACTCTAGTCTTGCTCGGAGGCGGAGAAATTCACTATGTTTGAGTACAAAGAATACTCTCAAGCTCGAGCTTCTATGGTCTGTGTGTTCTATTGTGTTCTATGTTGCGATTTGCAAGGCTTGAGTGTCTGTCCTATGCTCGTCTCAGAGGGGGTTTTATGCCTCTCTCGTCCGTTACCAGAAACGGCCGAGAGAGATTCCTGGGAGAGTGGCTTCATGTGCACTAAAACTGGATCATAACCATCCCGGATTTGTCGTCCACGTCTGGCTTGACTCCATCAATTAAGGATCTTGGTAACCATCGGTGTGAATGTTCTATCTGGATCCCCGAGGTCGACCCCTCTGAGCGGGAGCTGATTCCTTACCCCCTAGCTCGAGGTTGTGCGGGAGTCGCGCGGTCAAAGTCGTGGTCAAAGGCCTCACGGCTCGAGCTCGAGCTAGGGTCTTGTTGACTTATCCGTTGACCACGCAGGATTTTTCCAGTCCCCGACAGCTAGCCCCCGAGGCTCAAGTCGTAATCCAGACACCTAGAATGACCTTGAGTCTCATGATCTGGAAAAGGGGACGGTCTTCTGGTCGTGCTCAGAGTTGCTCAAGCTCGAGGTCGAGCTCAATACTGTAAGCAGGGTCTTGACTTAGTTGTGCCCAAAACGCTCAGGCTTTCTGGAGCTTCGATCGAGCTCAGAAACGCTCGAGGTCGAGGTCAGACGTAGACCAACCAAGGGACTTAGCGCAATTACGCCTGACGACCCTTGGGCTTCGAAGTTTTGGTACGAACACGGAAGAGCAGTGGAACAGCCCACGAGGCATTGATTCCGTCGCCAAATCTCTGAATGCACCTGTCAGAAGGCAACCGGCACACCTTTTGAGGTGCAATAGCCTCCAGCTATCATTGATCGGGGCTTATAAAGCCTGAACTGTCGGCTCCTCTGAAAAATTCCTGAATTTCCTCGAATCCTTAGCAATCTCGACTTCCTTGTCTTCTGTCTAAATCGCCTTTTCGTCCTCGACCAAGCACCAAACTAACCTCATGGCCAAGTTCAGGAAGAGCTCTTTATCGCTGGCGAGGATGAAGGAGCTCGAAGGTCAGAAATCTTTGGATCCGATGACATGGCGGTTGCGGTGAGGAAGGCGACACATGACCGGGAAGACGAACTCATCAAGACCGAAGCGATGATTTGCTCTTGACTGCGGGACGCCGGAGAGCGACTTCATGGCGTCGGTCCTCGTACAATGCGAGATCGAACTCGTCAATCTGGTGCCAAACTCCGTCCTTCTTCTTTCCATCTTTTCTCATTTGTGCAAGGGTTTCCTGGGAATCCTCCCTACCCCCTCTCTCTTTTTTCGCTTTTTCTCCTTGTTCCGCACCGGGAAGGACCCCATGGTTGGGTGCCTCTACTTAGGTTCGGACGGACTTCCTTAGTCCTTCCCCAACTCCATGCTCGGGACTCTCTCGGTCCATGGACCGAGAGGTAGTTCTGAAGAGGGAGAAGACGCAGCGCTTCAGATGATGGAGCGCTCATTGTCAGCAAGCGCCAGACCCCCTAGGCGGACGACCTGGCGGTCGACCAAGAAGCCGTCGCCACTATCCACATCTGCACCACACGTGGCCACCGGACAAGCCATCGCCAACGACTTCCTGCAGAACCAAGTGTTCCCTCTGCGAAAGAGGTTGCACTGTTCTACCTCACCCGTGAGGGTCCAACTAGTAAGTCTTCTTGAACTGAAAAGCCGCTCAAGCCTGAGCTTAGGGTTTATCTAACAGTCTTGCTTTTCCAGTAGCACCAAAGGAGTCCTGGCTAGCAGCCAGGATGACGGAGATGTTCGGGAAGGCAGCGTTCGACTACTCCACGGATGATCCCGTCCCAAAGAACGTGCTGAGCCGGAGCGCCGAGGTAAGACATCTTGAGTCTGGTCCCAACTCGGGAACGTTTGAGGCCCGTCATGACCTTTGATTGTGCTTGCAGGAGAGCCAAGAGCTGCTCGAGATGGCGAAACAGATGCTACCACTGCCCGGAGCGAGCAAGGGCAAGAATGCAGGCAAAAGACCACCTCAAACTCCCCGAGCGGCAGAGCCCCGAAGAAGAAGCATGTCGAGTGGGGCAACCACACAATGGTAAGTCTTCACTTGGTCGAGCCTGAATCTTTATTCGAACTCGTGCTTCTTTCTTTTCATCCCTTTCTGATTCTTTTTTCCTTCTCGTAGCAGCAAAGGGCTACGATCGCCGCCAGACTTCAAGCTCCCAGGCAGCCCCAGGGTCCCGATCGTAGGGCCCTAGGTCTGCTGCCACGGGAACCAGAGCCTCCGCACGCTCCACGGTCTCCAGCATGAGGCGTTCGGAGAAGGGACACTTCTTCACCCTCGGAGTGCCGAGACTCCCGACAACCCCCTGCGAGGCGGAGGCTTGTGACTCAGGTACCCCACTTCTTCTTTGGTTGTAAAATTTCCTTTCGCCTTAGCTTAGTAACCTTTCCTTGCCGCAGATCTCGAGTGCTCGAACTCACCCCCGACATCCCCTGAAAATGGCTGTTGTTCAGGGCGAGTCTGAATCTAAGGAGGAGCCCTCGTTCGAATTGGTCCATCGCTCTGGCACGGGCTAGAATCGCAACTCTGTGGGCCTCCACAGTTGGGTCGCAGCTGACGAATCCGAGCAAGGACTCACCGATATGGACGAAGATGCAGCCCCAGTCGCCGCTGATGGAGAGGAGGCCGACGACACCGTGGCTGCCAGAGCCGAAGTCTCCCCGGCCAAAGCTGCAGCGTGGAGTGAAGCTCAGGGTGCCTTGACCGTCGAGGCCGAGGCTGTTCAAGCCGTTCCTGCTTCGGTTGTTTCGACCGTCGAGATCGGGACGACCCCAGTCACCGAGGCCAACAATACATTGACCGAAGCTGCCGTGGGGAACCAAGTCGAAGACCTTGCCGGGGCCGCCGCGGAGGAAGAAGCGGAAGATACCCCGACCATGGAGGTTAGGGCTAGCTTGGTCGGAGGAGCCGAGATTGAAGGCGAGTCAGGCCTTCAGGCGGACGAGGAGATCCAAGCTGAAGTTGCTACTGGCGAAGTCGACCATACGCCAGAGGGACTCCGCCCGAGCCCCTTGACTTCAGCAGAAGGCCGCACCGTGCCTGGGGCGCCAAGCAGCATGTCCATCGGGCCTCACCGTGTGGCTTTCGAAGACCGGTTTAGCCAGGTACGATACAATTTCTTCTTACTCATCTTGTCTCTCGGCTCGTCCTTCCTTGACAAAGTATGACTTCCTTTGAATTTTGCAGGCTGTTGACCTTATCGCCCAAGGGCTTCAAGGTCTTCAGAGGCATTTTGACTCTTTGAAGATCGTCTTTGACAAGGTGGAGGAACGGGAGAGCTGCCTGCTCCAACTCGAGGAAACTTTGGCGATTGAGCAGGAGGAGGCCGGGCGAAGGACAGCGGCCCATGCCGCCAAGCTTGCCGTCCTCCAAGGAATGCTGAGGGCGCTCGAGGCCACCCACGCGTCCGAGCTCAGCCGGGCCATCAACACCGAGCGAGACCATGCATTCAAGGCCGTGGAAGACGAACGCGCACGGTCGGCCAAGGCGCTCGAGGCTGAGTGTGTGGACGCCTCTAAGGCCCTTGAAGCTGAGCGGGCGAGAGTGGAAGAGGTGCAGAAGGTAGTCGTGGATCGAGTAGCTGCCCCAGCGAAGGCCTCCGCCGAGCTCAAAGCAAAGGTCACCGAGCTTGAGGAGAAGCTAGGGCGAGTGACCAAGACGGCGAAGAACACTTTGGCCCAACTCCAAGGCAAGCGGCCGTGCCGACTCTGCTGCAAATTAAACCCTTCGCACAAAGGTCGGTCGGCCTTATGAACAAAGGTCGTTGAGCTCGAGCAGGAGAAACTCGCCCGCGACATGGCAGACCTGTAGATAGGAAGACCTGTAGATAGGATTAAGTCTATGGACTTTGTAACTATGATTTTGTAAAGAAGAAGTTAATAAAACAAAACCGTTCTTGAACAAAAGGTTTGTTGTACGAATTTTGTCTTATGTCTTTTGTCATGTGCTTAGCCATTTTGAGGCAGTATGCCCTCGTCTAGCCCTCGTTGTAGTTAAGGAAGAGCAACACCGGCCTTAGTCACAAATTCCAGCAGTTAGGACGCCGTGACCTGCAAGGTCGATAGAAGGTTTTCCATCCCATAGGGAAAACTTTAAGAGTTGAAGTTGTTAAGCATAATAAGCATATTTCTGTATGGGAGGAACTAAGTTCCTGAAGGTTCTGGAGTCACTTAGATTAGACTCTAGAACTCCGAGCCCGATTTGTGCTTGCTCGACGGTCCCGAATGTGGACTTTGGTTCAAGTCCTGGCGCAGGGGCGAGGATGTGATGAGAATCAGCTTACAGGTGGCACGACCCCTGGAGGTGAACTTCAAGTTCGCAACATTCGGATCGGGTTCGGAAGCACTTATACGCGGGTCGAATTCAGGAAAAACTCTAGCTCGACTAAAGCTATACATCCCCAGGCAGGATCTCTGATTCAAGCCCTGCTACAGGGGAAGCCGTGATGCGATAAGAATTGGCTTACTGCTGGAATGACCCTTGGAGGTGAATCCTGAGATCGTAATGCCCAGTATAAAGTATAGGAAAAAGAAGGGACACAAAGACCAATATAGCCAATGAATAATAACTTTTATTAAAAATTGAGACAAATGTGTTACACAGAATTTACGGACTTGATCAATGTTCCACGAGTTCGAGAGCTCTCTGCCATCGGGCATCGCCAGCCGGTAAGCCCCCGTGCGATCTGTTGAAACGACTCTGTAGGGGCCCTCCCACTGTGGGGATAACTTGTTGGTGTTGGACGAGCCCTGAATTCGTCTTACGGCTAGGTCCCCAATAAGGAGCTCCCTAGGTCGTACCGATCGAGACGCATATCTACTCTGAAGAGCCCGCGGTAATCTTGCCGATCGTGCAATGCACGGCATCTTATTTCTTCTGCTAGGGTAAGGTCAAGAGACCGTTCTTGCTCGAAGTCGACTTGGTCGACCAAGCTGACCCTAGCAGAGCCCAACATGACCTCTAGAGGCAGGATGGCTTCGGTACCGAATACAAGCCGGAAGGTGGTGGACCTTGTTGCTCGGTTGATCGTGGTACGAATGGACCATAAGACGGTGGGAAGGTCATCCACCCAGGTCTGGCCGTGTTGTTCGAGCTCATCTGAAACTCGCTTCTTGATGCCTTGAACAATCTGTTCGTTGGCGCGTTCCACCGCTCCATTGCTTTGTGGGTGGCTCATCGAGGCATAACACATTTTGGTGCCTATGTCTTCGCAGTATTCCTGGAACAATTCGCTGGTAAACTGCGTTCCATTGTCAGTGATAATTCTGCATGGAACTCCATACCTGGTGACTACGAACAAGCGGAAAAACTTGACAGCCGCCCGGGTAGTGATGGTCGAGACGGGTTCGGCCTCGACCCATTTGGTGAAGGTGTCGATAGCGACGAACAAGAATTTCTTTCCGTCAACCACTTGGGCAAAAGGGCTGAGGACGTTGAGCCCCCATGTCGAGAAGGGCCAAGCGAGCGGGATGGTCTGGAGAGCATAGACTGGTTGATGTGACTTCCGTGCATGGAATTGGTAGGCTCGATAGGTGCGAACAATGTCCCGAGCATCTGGGGCGCTGTTGGCTTGTAGAACCCCATGCGGAAGGCCTTCCCAACCATTGTCTTGAAAGAGGAATGCGCACCACAGAGACCCGAGTGGATGTCGTTTAACAGGTACTTACCCTTCCTCCGAGGTGATACATTTCATCAGGACACCAGAGACACTCCAACGGTAAAGTTTGCCATCGACAAGTTTGTATGAACATGCCCAACGCTTGATCCTGCTCCTCTCGGCGGGGTCGGACGGGAGTTTGCCTTAGCGAGGAATTTGTAGATCGGCTCCGCCCACGAGGGGACACCTTCAATGAAGACGACCGAAACTTTTTGGTCGGAGATCGAGGGTGTTGCCAAGGTCTCAAGGACGACGTACGGAGGAACCTCATCATCGGACGACCCGAGGTTGGACAAGAGATCAGCGCTGGAGTTATCCTTCCTAGGCACGTGCTTGATTTCTAGATTCTGGAACCACTTCTCCATTTTGCGTACTTCGACGAGGTATTTGGCCATCGAGTCTTCCGAGCATTGATAATCTGTCAGGACCCGTATATGCAAATTCGAAACCCTCTGTGTATACTGCACTAGTCCAGGATCACGCTAGTGCACACAGTGGAAACATAGATGACATATCATTCCATATATCGAAATAACTAAGAAGAAGCAAATTATTATTGAATAAATTAAACGACCTTATGGTCAAGGTTCATACACCAATACCTCATGGCTTAAGAAACAAATAAAACTGTTGCAGCGAAAATAAGATAACTTGGGCCATTCGACATGCTACAGGCAATCGTCTGGGGAAATGCCTTCCTAGTCGACGTAGTCTTCATAGTACTCCTCTTGATATTCATTACCTGGTCCTTCCTCAGCAACTGAACAATAAGGGCGTAAAGCCGTGAGTACAAAATGTACTGAGCAAACCGTAGGGAAATGATGCAATATATTCATGCACGGCTTGACAAAGGATAGTCATATGGTTCATTTGCAGAAAGTAATAACTTGAATTTAAATACAATAAATAGATTGAAGGCAAATTGATAAAAACAATAATAACTAACTGGTAAATCAATGGTAGACAACATGAACAGAATGGCGAGGCATCACCCTACATCATTCGAAACAATTATCAACCACCAAATTCAACAGTATAGCTTGAGACAACAAAACAATAGTGAACTCCCCGTTCACATCCCAACAATTCCACATTTCATGAAACACTCTATACCCCGTGTGAAATCCCTGGTCTTGTCCATGACCGCGGACACGGCTATTCGAATAGTTTTACACTCTGTAGAGGTTGTACAGCTTTACCCATAAGACATGATCATCCCTTAGTGCCAAGCGCTACGAACACACTTTCTTTGGTGTGTCAGCAGAGAGATCACTACAAAGCCTTTACAATGCATGTCTAAACTCAGTACTGCCCTCTAAGGTTTCACCCCTCGGGGCCCCTCTTGAGCCATGTGAGTCTACCCGTCCATCCCGGAACCCACACCAACACATGGCAGTACTCAAGACTAGACATTGCAAATTAATCAGCTAGGTCTGTCCCATACCAAACTTGTGGTTGCATGGTTAGGCCCAGTTCAATGGCACACAAGATTAAGTCCTTAAGTTATCTCAAGCAAGACAACCACATCCCAGTGTACTAGACAGCACCCCCTCTACTGCAGATCACTTGCCCGAGGGAAAATGTCGGGGATTGGGCATTCCCCATGACGACCATCGTACCTCGGCGGCTGGTCAGCTGTCGACCTTGTTACCCTTGGACGGTGTCCCCAAGGAAGATCCTCGGGTGGGCCGACCTGCAGGCCTACCCTATCTTCAGTCAAGCTCTCCCCCAAGCATGCTTGCTCGGGGGGACGCGACCAACGACCAGGTCCGAAGAAGGGACCTCGGGCATAACCAAAAAACCGGGCACGGTCCACGAAGGTGACGTGGCATTAATCACTCGGCGGCTTGAAGGACCGTACAGCCACGATCTGAGCCCACTACGCCTACGTTGCGGTATGGCAAAAAGCAAGGGAACAGTTCCACCCACGTCCGGGAGCAGTAGTGGCACGTCACTCCATAATAAATAATGTAACGCTGTAATCATCTATAAATACCCCGTCGCAAGTAGTGTTTAGGGCTTCTTGGCTTTTCGTTCCTTCGCTCTCTGGCTCTCTGGTTCTCTACCCTAGCGAGTGTTGGAGACCCTTTTTCGAGAGAGAACCAAGAGGAGGAACACACCCGTGAGAAGTAGAGAGAGAAGGGAGGCCCTGGTGTCCCCGAGCAAACACTTGTAACTCGTCCTTTGGGAATTAGTGAAGCTGTTGGACGTAGGGCTGTTATCTCTCCAGTGAGAGGCCCGAACCAGGATAAAAATCCTCTTGTCCACCGTGTTATCCCGACCATCCTGATCCCAGCTCGGCAGGCCCTCGGACGCTATACCCTCCGCGGGAAAGGGGCCCTAGGTTGATCCCTCATTCAACAAGTAAGCTCGGCGGGGGACCGGTTCCCGAATCGTCGACAGAAAACATTTTGTTCAACCACAACTAATGGCATCCCTTGCCATGGTACAACAAGTTTTACAACAGTAGCCAACAACCACAATTGAATATCTCATTAAGTTAAGATTAACATTAATTCATATGTGACATGAACCCCATTGTATGACTAAGCAGGTCTAAGCATAGCTACGTTAACCCAATGTCGGTATTATGATTATGTCCAACTAGTAATGTCCCAATCTAAGGTTAACAGTGGATACATGGCATTCCAATAATCAAGGTGGCATAATGGCAATCAGGTGAATAGCTACTCCCATAAACTAGCATTGATACACAAATAGCATGCAATTGTATAAAACAAAGTACTTTTGCAAACATGGGTTCAATATGATCAAAGGTTATGACTTGCCTTGCTGATCTAGTGCTGAATCTTGGTCTTCAAAGTCTCCGTTCGCTCCTTCGGGGTTCGTGTCTACCGGAAAATAAAGCAATGAAACCAAATAAATACAAAACAGAGACACAAACAAGCTCAAAACTGAAAATAAATGGCTCTGGAATGTAGAGCTTGATTTTACAAAAATTTAGAAATTTGAATCGCTTCAATCGGAGTTCGTATGAGCGAGAACAGGCCTCCGAAAGATTAAATTTAGAAAAATTGGCTGAAAATTAATAAATCCGAATTTTTTGATTTATTTTTATACGAGAAAATCAATTTATTGTGCAACGCTCATGTCAGCAAGCAATTTCCCAAAATAAAAATAAATCTAAAAATTCTTATCAGGCTGACATGTGGGCCATCGGTCCATGGACCGAGTCCACAGGCACTACTTCTGTCCACGGTGGACCGGGCTCACGAGAACAATGCAGGTGGTTGACGTCTGCCAGCGTCATTATTGCCGACGGGCGTGCACGTGGGCGAAGAAACGACGCAGACGCTGATCGCGAGCGCCGACGTGGCTAGCGTAGGCGTTGACATGGCGGCTGACACGGCGAGATGCGCGTCGCACATCGGCCGTGCGGCACAGATCAGACGGCGGGGTGGTGAGGACGCAACGCGAGCGACGCGGCATGATCCGAAGCCTTGGCGACGATCGGACGGCCGGGGTTGAGCGGACGAGGTCGACGGCGAGCGGCGGCGCAATCCCACCGGACATGGGGAAGACGACACACGAAGCGGCAAAATAACACCGGATCTTCCTCGGTTTAGCACGGATCCGGGAGAGCACAACGTCGGGGAGTCCATACGTGCCCACGGCAGCGGCGAAAACCCACCGGAGATGGTGAACAAGGCGGCGGAAGGTGCTCGGCGGTGAAGAACTTCGATGAGCTCGCACGGCGTGACGGCGGGGTCTCGGGCGACGGGAGAGGTGGTGGCGGAAGCAGTGCGATGAGGCAAACCTCGTACAGGAGGTGGTGGCGCCTTAAATAGCCCCGAGAGGCGGGCCCGGCACGGATGCCAAAATCGGCTAGGTTTAGGGTTTGGGATGCGGCGGCGGCGCGGCGCGTGATGTGGCTTCATCTCGGCCAACAGCGTGGCGGCCGATCGAAGCTGCGCTAACAGGCGGTATGTGGCTTTCATGGTAGCGTCGGATCAAGATCACACGGCTATGGAGCGGAGACAATGAAGCGAGCTCTTTGGTAAGCGATTAAATGGAAGCGATGAACAAGAATGGGCCGGAATAGGAGCGGACTGACGGAGAATAGGAACGAGCTGAAAATAGATTCGGCCCGAGGGGAATTTTGAAATAAAAAAGATTTTTCCAAATAAAGAAATTTCCAAAAATAAATTCAAATAAATACAAAATAAATTTAAAAAAATACAAAATAAATTCAAAAAAAATCTCCAAAAATACAGAAAAATTCCTTGGAGCACACGGAACCCAACAAAAACTAGAAACCTTTGATTTGATGCATAGATTAATCAAATTAAATCTTTTTATTTTTAGAAAATTCAGATTAATCTTTGATTAATTCCATGAAAATGCAAATAGTTCATTTTTTATTTTTAAACATTCCAAAACTCCAAATTTTGGGATGTTACATAATCTTTGTTGAATTGGTTGACAATGAGCTGGGAGTTGCCCTTGACGATCAACCGGCGCATGCCTAGCGCCTTGCAAGCTCGAAGACCCGCCAGGAGAGCCTCGTACTCTACCACATTATTGGTGGCCGAAAATCCAAAATGAACTACATACCTCAGTTTATCTCCTCGTGGGGTGAGGATGAGGATACTAGCCCTCGAGCACTTGCGACTTGATGGCCGTGCGCGCCACGAACTGAATGTCGAACCGTCGAAGTACATGACCCAGGGCTTTTCTTCCTCAACCTCGAGCTCGGGAGCCGGCTGTGACGTTTGCTCGACCATCAAGTCAGCAAGCGCTTGCGACTTGATGGTCGTGCGCACCACGAACTGAATGTCGAACACAGCCAACTCCATGGCCTACTTGGCGATGCGACCTCTGGCCTCCGGGTTCCTTAGGATTTCACCAAGCGGGAAATTGCTCGGGACAACCACCGAGTGCGCTTGGAAATAATGCTAGAGCTTGCGCGAAGCCATAAGGAGGGCGTAGAGCAACTTCTAGACCTGAGGTAGCGCTCCTTCGGTCCGTGAAGCACTTCGCTGACATAGTAGATCGGATGCTGCCGACCATCTCGCTCGGCCACCAAGACAAAGCTGACAGCTTGGGTTACGGCAGCGAGGTAGAGCAGCAACTTTTCGCCTAGCTATGGGGTTGTGAGAAAAGGTGGACTCGAAAGATATACCTTTAGCTCGTTGAAGGATCGTTGCACCTCGGGCATCCACTCGAAGCTCCCTTGCTTATGTAGAGTCTTGAAGAATGGTAACCCATACTCGCCGAGTCTTGATATGAACCGGTTGAGGGCGGCCATGCGGCCGGTGAGGCATTGCACCTACCTTATCAAAGTCGGGAGAACCATCTTTTCGATCGCCTCTATCTTTTCCGGGTTCAGGCCGACTCCTAAGCCCCGATCACGTAGCTAAGTACCTTTCCCGAAGTGGCGCCAAATGCACATTTTTCAAGATTAAGCTTGATCCTATGCCTATTCAGGTTGGCGAAGGTCTCCTCGAGATCTCGGACGTGGCTGTCTTCAGAAGAGCTCTTGACGATGATACCATCCACATAGACCTCGAGGTTGCGGCCGATCTGAGGGTCGAAGGTCTTGGCCATCAGGCGCTGGAACGTTGCGCCAGTGTTGCAGAGACCAAATGACATGGTTATGTAGCAGTATGTCCTGAACAGCGTAATGAAGGCCGTTTTACTTTTATCATCAACTGCCAGCTTGATTTGATGATATCCGGAGTAGGCATCCAGGAAACTCAGCATCTTGGCGTTTGTAGTGGAGTCGACGATCTGATCTATTCGTGGAAGGGGGAAATTATCCTTCGGGCATGCCAAATTCAAGCCCGTGTGATCAACTCACATCCTCCATTTCCTGCCTTTCTTCTGCACGATGACCAGGTTGGCTAGCCATTCAGAGTAGTCGATCTCGCGAATGAAGCCAGCCTTCAAGAGTTTGTCGAGATTCTCCCTTATTATAGCTACTTTATCGGGGGAGAAACGACGCAGCTTCTAGCGCACAGGTCGACAGTCGGGCCTTAATTGCAACTTGTGCTCGATCACCTCCTTCGGGACTCCCGGCATGTCTGCCAGCTCCCAAGCGAATATGCTCTTGTTGGCGTGGAGGAAGGTGACGAGCTCGAGTTCCTATTTAGGACTCAGCTCAGTTGATATGTGAACACACTTGCTCGAGTTGCCTTCTTCGAGTTGCACAGCCTTCGTCGTTCCGCTGGGCTGAATTGCCGCCTTCTGGCGGGCATTCTTCATGGTCGCCTCAGGACCTTGCTGAGGCAGCATGCCGGCGAGAGACAAGGCCTTGGTTTCGCACCCGTGCGCCACCTTGAGATCACCTTGTACCATTATGACGCCATTGGGCCCTGGAAGCTTCATGCAGCAGTGGCCGTAGTGGTTCGCCGCCATGAACTTGATCAACGCCGGGCGTCCGAGGATGGCGTTGTAGGGGAGATCTCCTTCGACCACCTCGAAGGTGATCAGCTGGTGCGGAAGTTGTCCGAGTTGCCGAAGGTGACGGGGAAGACCACTTGCCCGAGGGGGGTGGTCGAACTTCCCGAGACGATCCCAAGAACGAATGTATATTTTTGACCTTCGACCGGGAATCAGATCCGTCGAAAGGCCGCTAGGAGCAAGTTGAGAGAACTGCCCCCGTCGATCATGACCCACCCGACTATGGTATTGCTGATGGTCGGGGTCACGACCAGTGCAGTTTTAAGGTCCTTAGACATACCCTGGGGAGCATCCTCCCACGAAAAGGTAATCGTGGCCCCAGCCCATTTGTAGGGCTGGTCGACGGGCCTTCCGACGGTAGCTTGGTAGACGGTGCGCGTGGCATCCTTGAGCTCACGCCGAGACTGGTATGCCGATGAGCCGCCGAAAATGACAGTCAATCCGACGATCACCCTGTTGGAACTCTAGGTCGAGGTCATCTAAATCCCCACTGGCATTGACCCTTTCGGGTTGCTCACCTTCTTCAGAGCGTGGGCATCTCTCCACGCCCATCATAGAAGGCGTCTAACTTGTTCTGCCAGGCCCTGCAGTTTCGCAGGTCGTGGCCTAGGGCCCTGTGAAATAGGCAGAACTTTTCATCATCATACCTAGGTCGCCCTTGAAGACCACAGCGTCGGCAAGGTCAATTTGGGGCTCGGGCCGACGATTCCCTATTTGAGGTCGGCACGATGCCTGTTGAGGTCGTGGCCGGCCTCGTTGAGGGCGGGGCTCTTCTTGGATCGGTTCCCGCACCTCCATCACCTCACGCTGGCCGTTCGCCGCAACGACCACGCGTGGCCGACCACCACCGCTCTTGCGATCCCTCTTCCACTTCTTGGCGGTGGGCCGGTCATGATACGCTTAGCATTAGATGGACCGGCTTCTCCGCACTGAGAACCGAGTGAGTTCACCTTGGTTGTAGTCGTGCTTCCAAAGAAACCGCTCGAGTCGTATCCAATCCATCACCTCACGGCGTCACGTATCGTTCCGCCATGCGAAATAGCTTGTTAACATTGAGCCTCGCCATGATCTCCAGGTCCTCGGTGAGACGTCTGTCACGGACACCGAACTTAAAGGCCTTGATCACAGCCTCGTCGGAGACGTTCGGGATTGAGTTCCTCGTTTGGATGAACTGCCGCACGAAGTCGCGGAGGGCCTCATTCTTGCCCTAGATAACACGATCCAAGTCCTTCTCCTTTCCAGGCCATTCGTAACAACTCTAGAAATTGGAGTGGAGAGCGCTTTGTATCTGGCGCCACGATCGGAAGGAGGCAGGCTTCTGGTTGAAGAGCCAGGTAGACGCGGCGCCATCCAACACGGTCGGGAGGTAGTTGGACATTACCGCCTCATCTCCTCCGGCCGTTGTCGGCGTATTTCGCCTGACAAGATTCCGCAAACGGGGTGTCTACCCCGTAGACGAAAAATTTGGTTCGGCAGAGGGCATCTTCATGGTCAGAAACCCTAGCATCTCTCTTCGATGGATTTCGGGGATTAGCGAACTGGTGGACACAGCGGTTTACCTAGGTTCAGGCCCCCAATGAGGGTAATAGCCCTACGTCCTGCTGGTTCTTGGTTGAGAGAATGGGGAAAATGTTTACAAGGGTGTTCTTTTGTCTATGCTTTCTGCTCTAGTCGACCGGCCTCCTTCTTCATGCACCAAGGCGTCCTTATATTGACGAGACAGCCTGAGCAGGAGAGAAGGTGGCGCTATACTTATCTACAACACATTAATTACATACATCATTCCAGCCTCCACGTCGACCCACGACTTATTTATTAAACACGCCTCCGTGGCCATGTCCTTCGGACCTCATTTAATGTTTGTGAGAGGCCTCGCCCGGTCCGCCCGGGATAGGACGCTCTTGCGACGGGTTGGTAAGAGGCGTCAGAGGAATGAGCTATCGTCGTGTCGAAGGCTGAATTCTTCACAATTAATGACCTTGACACGGGGTGCCAGGAGAGGGAAACTTCGAGGCGAAGCCTTCCCCTCATTCTTTTGGTTGCCTTCGTGGCCTGACAAGGGGGGCCCGGATGCCCGCCCACTCGCCAGGCCGCCGCATGGGCTTCTCGTCTGGCGGGCACGGCGTGATCGCCCGACTGCCCGCCAGGGTGCCACGTGGGCCTTCGCCCAATGCGTGGCGTGATCGCCAATGGGCGCGTGGGCTTCTCACCGGCGGCAAAGCGTACTTCGCCCGATGCGCCGCCAGTGCCACGTGGGCGCCGCCGCGTGGCGAAAGGGGCGTGATCGCTATTACTCGCCAGGTCACGTGGGCTTTCACCCAATGGCAGGCATGATTGCCCGACCGCCCGCCAGAAAGTGCCACGTGGCCGCTTCGCCCGTGGCGAAAGTGTCGCGGATCGCCAGTTGCCGCCAGTACCCGCCACGGGCTTCCTAATCAGCTGAGCCACCTCTTGGGCCTGCTTCTTTTACGGCGAAGAGGGTACCCCGGTGCAAAGTACACCGACAGTAGCCCCCGGGGCCGTCCCGGAGCGCACGTCAGGTGCTTTTCATACCTTATTTAATGCTAGTGCACTCTTGGATTGGCCCACTACCTTTGCACACGCAACCGCTTCGGTTTTCTCTACTTTCGCCGATTTTTCTTGGGACCCGAAACGCCATGCCTTTGACCCGGTCGTGAACCATCTTGGCGGGGGGCTATATATCGCATACCCTCGCAATAGTTTATACGCTTCCTTCACATTTTGCTCTTTGCCCTTTCGTCTTCTTTGCTTGAAAGACTTCGCTCCTGCCACAATGGCGCAGTCCCCTAGTAGACACGGGGGCGCCTCGGCTTCCCATGCCCATATTTATTCGAGAACTACTCGGCTTCTGCACCTTAAGCATATACGAATGGTACGGACGCTGGAACTGGAGGGACCATTCGCCTTACAAACCTTCTACTACTCCGCAACACTTAGCCTCCTTTTCTTTCAAACCCTTGATGGCTTCTTCCCGCTCCTTTTTTTCAATGACGAAGCTCCTTCATCGCTCTTCCCCACGGAAGAGCTAGCATTCGGCTCTGGGGGAGGTGGACCACCAGTGCCTACAGACGAGGAGGTCCTCCTCGCGGAGCTTTGGGTCGACTTCGAGCTCGCCATGGCCGAATGGGCCGAGCAAGACGCCGCCGCCGCTGTTGACGCGTTAATCGACGCCATCCCGAAGCTCGCCGAGGCGAGGGTTGCCCTTATTGAGGCGGTTCGGCGCGCATGCGGTGCTTAGGTTCGAACGCCATCCCGAGCCTTCCCAGCAAGCTTGCATGCTCGATCGCGTTACGCCGTCTTGATTTCTTCAAATTAGATCAATGCCTCAGCATTTCTTAGCTGTCATGACGCAAACAATAATTATATATATATATATATATATCATGCGTGGTAACAACAAATAGAGCCCTAAGTCTTTACACACGATTGTCACTGGCCTTTTCCCTTTCGGAGCTTTTGTCCTTGTGATCTCTTGGAGCCTAACCGCAGCATCGCGCGGCAAAGTAGCAGATTCTCAGGGGTGGTATAGGGCTCACGGCGCTCGCGGAGACAACCAGTCGGTGCTTCATGGAGCTGAACCGAGGTGTACGGGCCGTGTTTGAGTCGATCGTGCCAGACTCGACCCCCTGATCACCCGACTTTGCACGACGTGAACACTGGGCGTCTTCATTCACCAACAAGGAGCCGTCAGGTTCCCAATGCTAGCGACAATCGTGCGTAACTCGACCCAACAAGGTGCAGACGCAGAAAATGACAAGTCGACAATGCCAAATGCAAACAATTTATCTGATCATAGGCCACTGGCAACCAGCCCCCAGCGTAGCCACATGGAGATTTTAAGACAACACGGTGCCCTCAACATGACCAAAGATCCTTTCCTTGGCGAAGTCACCGCTGCCCCCTTGGCGAGGTGAGCGCGAATACGCCATAACCAGACGCAAGGTCTTTTCGGACAGAGGGCCAAAACCCGCCGGAGAGATGGACGGATGACCCAACCACTAGCCCCCTATCTAGCGCGCCCCTGTCGGCGTATTTCGCCTGACAAGATTCCGCAAACGGGGTGTCTACCCCCTAGACGGAAAATTTGGTTCGGTAGAGGGCATCTTCATGGTCGGAAACCGTAGCGTCTCTCTTCGATGGATTTCGGGGATTAGCGAACTGGTGGACACAGCGATTTACCCAGGTTCAGGCCCCCAATGAGGGTAATAGCCCTACGTCCTGCTGGTTCTTGGTTGAGAGAATGGGGAAAATGTTTACAAGGGTGTTCTTCTGTCTATGCTTTCTGCTCTAGTCGACCAGTCTCCTTCTTCATACACCAAGGCGTCCTTATATAGACGAGACAGCCTAGGCAGGAGAGAAGGTGGCGCTATACTTATCTACAACACATTAATTACATTCATCATTCCAGCCTCCACATCGACCCACGACTCATTTATTAAGCACGCCTCCGTGGCCATGTCCTTCGGACCTCATTTAATGTCTGTGAGAGGCCTCGCCCAGTCCGCCCGGGATAGGACGCTCTTGCAACGGGTTGGTAAGAGGCGTCAGAGGAATGAGCTGTCGTCGTGTCGAAGTCTGAATTCTTCACAATTAATGACCCTGACACGGGGTGCCAGGAGAGGGAAACTTCGAGGTGAAGCCTTCCCCTCATTCTTTTGGTTGCCTTCGTGGCCTGACAAGGGGGCGGACGCTTGCGCCACTCGCCGAACCACCGCTGTGGCTTCTCGTTTGGCGGGAAGGGCGTGATCGCCAACCGCCCGCCAGGGTGCCATGCCGTGGGCCTCCCGGCGAGCGGGCGTGTTCGCCCGGCGTGGGCTTCTCACGGTGGGCGGCGTAATCGCCCGTCGCCCGCCATGGTACCCGCGTGGAGCGCTTCGCCCGTGGCGTAATCGCCCGAGTTGCTCGCTAGGGCGCGTGGGCTTCTCACTGAGCGCGAGGCGTGATCGTCCGACCGCCCGCCAAATGTGCGTGGGCGCTTCGCCCGGCGCTTCGCCGAGGCCCGTGGGCTTCACCGCGCGAGCGGCGTGATCGCCCGATCACCACCAGGTGCCACGGGGCGGCCGCCGCGGCGAAGCGCGGGATCGCCAGTTGCGCGCGAGGCCACGTGGGCTTCTCGCCTAACTGGGCCAGGCCACCTCTTGAGCCTGCTTCTTTTACGGTGAAGAGGGTACCCCGGTGCAAAGTACACCGACAGCCGCCAAAATCGCGGTCGAATAGATTGAAAGGAATTCATCGGGGTTCTTTGTCCCGTCGAACCGCTCTATCAAGGCGGGCTTAAATCGAGCCGACCAGCATACTCAACGAAGGTCGTCGAGTATCTTTGAAGATATAAAGGTGGAGCGAGGACCACGTCAAGGAAGGTGGTCGCTTATCTTTGAGACCATAAATACATCGGAACGGACCACGTCGAGGAAGGTGGTCACTGCTGCTGGTTCTGGAGTCATGGTTGCCGCGGCGATCGGACCTACGTCCACTCTGGTCATGACAGTGAGCATAGGCATTGCCCAGGAGGTACCGCAGTCAATCGTGAACCTGCGGCGACTTTGGGCGAATGTTTGGGAAAAGGCTCCCGCGGAAATCCTCCCATCTTCGGTGGCTGCAAACGGTGATCGCCTTTGAGCGAGCACTTGGCGAACTCCACGGGCAATCCTCATTTTGTCAGTGCGGGCAGGAGTAGCTTGGGCCGCACCAAAATGGATGGGTGGCAGGGATGGTGGCGTGGCCAGTGGGGTGCCGACGAACTTCTTAAGTAGACCCACATGAAACACATCCGTGGAGGCAGGCGTGGGCGGTGGTGCTAGTTTATAGGCCACCTCATTGATCCGCTAAAATTTTGTAAGACCATAGAATCTCGAGCGGATTTGCCTTTGGGAAGTCTTGTTAGCGGCACGGGCGATGGCGAGCAGCGTAACCAAACCCAGTCACCTTCGGCAAAGGAGAGCGGACGATGCCCGCGGTCATAGTACTTCTTCGCCATGCTTTGAGCCTGCAGTAACCTAGCCCGAACATCTACCAAGAATAAATCTCTGTCCGTCATGGCATGCGACCATGGAACTCTGCGATCCCCCTTCATAGGACCGAATAGTTGGAGGGTCCCGGCCATAGACGACTTTGAACGGTGTCTCCTTCAATGCGGAATGGAAAGAAGTATTGTAAATGAATTCGGCCCAAGGGAGCCACTTAAGCCATTGTCGGGGCCGATCACCTGTCATGCACCGAAGATACATGGCGATAGCTTTGTTGTGACCTCCGTCATCCATCGAGCTGCGGGTGGAATCGGAACTCATGTGAAGCTTGGTGCCCATGAGCGAAGCAGTGCTTGCGGAAGGTGAAGTGACACCGTGTCGCGATCGGAGGCGTATGGACGGGCACACCATGGAGCCGGACGATGCTCGGCCGGAAGAAGGCCGCAGCTACGGACCAATAATAGGGGTGCGCCAAGGCAATGAAGTGCGATATTTGGAAAAATCGGTCCACCACCAGAAGAATCACCGATTTGCCTCCACCTTGGGAAGATGTTCGACAAAGTCCATGGAGATATCGCACTGATGGCGACGGCACCTAAGGGGCAGCAGCAGTTTCCGTGGAGGTGCTCGCTTTGTTCACCGGCACTAAGCAAAGGCGTACATAGGCTTGCATATGCCGCCGCGATCACCGGCGTAGTCACCAAACCGCCGCAAGGTCTTCGATGCCTTCGTAGCCGTCGTGATGCCTTGGAGCACCTTCGAGGATCGTGGAGCCAAAGTGAAGATAAAACTTGCCCCCATGAAGCAAAGAACCATCCACCAAAGTACACTGTGGAGACGGCTGCCGTCACCACCGCGGCCGTGAGGTTGGCGGGTTCTTGCTGCCTCCCGCCAAGGTCCCAACAATGTCGGGTTAGGCCCGAGATGCCCATGAGAGTGCTCCTCATCCACGCCGCGGAGAGTGCGCCGACGACGATGTTAGTGCGCCCGCTTGTATTCGACAAGTGAAGTTGAATCGAGCAACTTGCTAACCCATTGGCGTCGCGGAATCGCGGCAAGACATTGATCGAGCAAGAACTTCAAGTCAGAGGGTTGGTCTTGACGATTAATGGACGCCTTATAGGTAAGGCCGCCGATGGCGAACCGGCTGTCTAAAGGCGATCGGCTTCAGCTTCGTCTGCCGTGAGACCCGGTGGCGAAGCCATCGGAGACTAAAAAGCCGAGACGGCTTGTTGATGTAGGATGCGCGCGGCCTGCGCCCGTCGTCGCATTCTACCACGAAGGGCCTGGTGAAGTCGGGTAGAGCGAGGGCGGCGGCGATGTCGGCCCCTTCGAGGCGGAATGCGCTCGACCTCTGTAGACCAAAGTGAAACCGTCTTTGCGGAGGAGGCGGTGAGGGCGACCGCCCGTAATCCCAGCGTACTGCGGTAGTATCACCTTAACCGAGGAAGGCTGCGGAGGCGCGTCTGCGGCGTGGGGCGGCCAATCAACCCGACGGCCGCACTGCCGACATCCTGGCCGGCGCGGGAGATGGCGTGGCCCAAATAGGCGACAGACTCCCGAAGAAGCATTTAGACTTCTTGAGAACGAGCTCGTTGTCACGAGGCGTAGTGAAGGCGGTCTTGGACATCTTGTGGTGTTGGACCACGTCTTCTTGAAGATGAGATGTCGTCGAAGAAGGCGAGAGGCAGCAGCGAGAGCGGCTGAGGCGCGTTCATCAAGGCTTGGAAAGATTCTTGGCGCGTTAGTCGGGCGAATGGCATAACCGGGGAACTTCGTAGAGGATGTGTGGGTGCGGAAGGCCGTCTTCTCGATGTCGTCGGTGCACATCCGGACTTGATGATAGCCGGGCGCGATCGAGCTTAGTGAGAGCTGGCGCCGTGAAAGCTTCGTCGGCGGTTAAATCCCTACCGGAATCGGAAAGGTGTCCGCACCGTCCGCTCATGAAACCCGGTAGTCGGCGAAGCGCCGAAGCGTCGGCTTCTTGGCGAGACACGGTGACAAGAAGCGGGCGTCTTGCGACGGATGATGCAGGTCGAGCATGTCCTTACTTGGCGCCGAGTTAGTCCTTATGCATGGCGAGTAGACGGTATGGCCGGACGGCAGGGAGTGTGCGGGAGAGTGGATCACGGTGGTCGCATGGCGTGGAGGAGGCAGCCCGTGGCTTTCGGCGAAGAGGCGTCGAACTCTGGAGGAGGCCGTGAAGGTCTGCGCCAGCGTCGGTTATGGAAGTGAGGAGGGCTGAAGCCCTTGCTGGACCTTGTGGTCGAGGCCATGCATGGTGAGGGCGAAATCCCACAAGATCGGCCCGAAGTTGCTAACCATCCTGCGGCCGAGCACTGTGTCGAACTCACGATCGGGAGCACAAAGATGGTTGTGAATGGTTTTGGCGGATGGAGAAGGTAGCGCCTTTGTAAAACCTCAAGGCACGAGCACTGTCATGGCACACGCAGAGCTCGCACTCGCAGACGGAGTCGGCGAAGCGCTCATTCTTGCCGCCGCCGCTTCAAGATGAAGTTGTGGACGAGCCGAGTCGAGGAGAGCATGGAACGTGACGCTTCCATTGTAATCGAACTTGCATGGTGCGCCGGATGCGACTCGAGATGGCGGAGGAGATCACGCTAAGCTCGCCTCTTGCTCGTCACATGGGGATGATTTAATTGTTGCCGGGCCGGGCGAGGCCATCTCCATGACGGCGAGACGCTTGCAAAACCGATCAGGCTCCCGGACGTACTTTTCATCGCAATGGAAGCCACCGCACCTTGGCGGACGACGCATCCATCTCACCGGGCGTGAGACAGCGGTTTCTGGCGACCACCGTAGCCCCATCTTTGTCAGAGATCGTGGTGGCGCCAGCAGGCCGAGATCATGGAAGAAGCGGTGGCGGCAGCGGCGTGGGCAAGATGCTCACTGGAGCTGCAGTTGAGCGCTGAACCATTCGCTTCCTGCCGCTTTCGACGCTTGCGCGCAAAGCCGACGGCGACTTCCGTGACATCGGGTTTTGGAGTTGCACGCGTCAATGCCGAAGCGTTCTGGAGGCCGCCATGAACATTTGAATCTGCTGATGCGCGGTAGGGGACCCGCCGAGCCAGGAGCTCCATGAAGCGCCACCGTATTCCGAGAGAAGCAGATCTTGGGCGCTTAAGAAGTGGCAAGATCGCCTATAGGATTGGCGCGAGGGTGGGTCAATCGGATGTTGAGCGACTCCGAGAAGCGGGCGCCATGACGCAGTTCCCTCCTCCTCATTTGGATGTGCATGTACCACTGCTGGGCAGGGCCATCCATGCTGAACGACGCCATCCATACCTTCTCCTCCTCCAGGATTCGCTGCTAGAGAAAGGACTCACATTTGTTGAGGAAGAGGAGGGGATCCGCTCTTCCGTCGAACTTGGGAAGTCGAGTTTGTGGAGGCGAGGAGGGCGATCTCAGATGATGGCTCCACTCGAGGGCGCCATCGCTACCGCCCTCGCCTTTGGACTATGACGGCGTTGTTACGCCGTCGAGCCTCTCGATGGCATGGCGGTCTTGTTGTTGTTGCTGTTCCAAACGGGTGATGGCGCTCTCGATGGTGCCCAGCCGGCCGAGCTGCTGGGTGATGGAGGCGAGTTGCTCCATGATGGCAGACATCTCTTTGTTCAAATAGGAGCTGTTGTAGCTCTGCTGATGTCGAATGTTGTCCGGGGTCGCGTTCAGGGGACGGCGACGTGGAGGTGTCTGGGACGAATCCAGGGATCTCTGGCTTGAAGGCGACCGGCGGAGGCGTCGACGCTTGCTCGAGGAGCTATCGTCACTCATCAGGGAGCGAGACCCAGAGTGCCGACTTCGGTGCTGCGAAGGCACGACTTCGACAGCGGCTTTATCGAGCTCATCAGTGAGAGCTCGGCCAAAAAGATTCGACTTCACCCGAGCAAGATCGGTCATAACCCGGCGATAGCACGGAGGCGTTCGCCCGAGCGAGGAAGCTTGGACCGTCCGAACGAAGTACCAGCCTTCTCACGTTCTTCTTGCCGGAGGGTGGTTATGGCCTGATTGATAACAACTTGAGCCATCCGGCGAGCATCTTCGGGAGTCTTCGGGTCGCGGTCGTCCGCCTCCACCCTTGCGTCATGGCTGGCAGCCATGAAGACAAACTGTTCACGCAGCGGCGGTGAGGGCTAAAATAGGGACGTGGAGCCATCACGCTCGGGAACCGCATCTGAGACTGAATTCGCCGAACGTCCTCCAGCGATGCGCGCCATGTCTCTGAAGTGCTGATGTTCCTCCGAATGAGTGAAGCTTTCAGGCCCCACAGTGGGCGCCAGCTGTCGACAATCGGGATCGCTTGACTGCAGAAGTGTATGGGGGTTAATGTGAATGCAGGACCCGAAATTGGCTTCACTCACTGAGGAAACAAACTTGCTGTTCCGATGGTCGGAGGAAAGAGAAAAAGAGGGAGACACCGAGAGTTATATTGGTTCGAGCCCCTGTGACAGGTAACAGCTCTACTCCAAATCTTGCCCGGAGGCGGAGAAATTCACTATGTTTGAGTACAAAGAATGCTCTCAAGCTTGAGTTCTGTTGTTTGAGTGTCTGTGTGTGTTCTATTGTGTTCTATGTTGCAATCTGCGAGGCTTGAGTGTCTGTCTTGTGCTCGTCTCAGGGGGGGGTTTATGCCTCTCTCGTCTGTTACCAGAAACGGCCGGGAGAGATTCCCGGGAGAGTGGCTTCATGCGCACTAAAACTGGATCATAACCACCCCAAATTTGTCACCCACGTATGGCTTGATTCCATCAATTAAGGATCTTGGTAACCGTCGGTGTGAATGTTCGATCTGGATCCCCGAGGTCAACCCCTCTGAGCGGGAGCTGATTCCTTATCCCCTAGCTTGAGGTCGTGCGGGAGCCACGCGGTCAACGTCGCAGTCAAAGGCCTCACGGCTCGAGCTCGAGCTAGGGCTTGTTGACTTATCCGTTGACCAGGCAGGGATTTTTCACTCCCTGACACCCTTTATCGCAACGACTTTGAAATTTTGAAAGCCGAATACCCTTTTTCAAAATATAGTATTTGCAACCAAAGACTCGAAAATAAGATATGTTCGGTCTTCTCCCAACAAGAAGTTCATAAGAAGTCTTTTTCAAAAGACAATGCAAATAAAGTCTATTTGTTGCACGATAGACGATATTAATGGCTTCCGTCCAAAGACTATCGGAAGTGCCATATTCATCAAGCATTGTTCTCGCCATTTCTTTTAATGTACGGTTTTTCCGTTCTACAACTCCATTTTGCTCCGGATTGTAAGTGGCGGAAAGTTCATCCTTTATTCCAAGTTCATCATAATAATCTTCAATTCTTGTATTTTTGAACTTGAAACTATTATCAATACGAATTTTCTTTATTTTGAAATTAAATTCATTTTGAGCCCTTTTTGCAAATCTCTTGAAAATTTCTGAAGCTTCGGATTTATCATCTAAGAAAAACACCCAAGTATACCTTGAATAATCATCAACAATGACCAAACAATATGAATTTCCCGTAATGTTCTTCTAGGTTGTTAGGCCAAACAAATCCATATGTAAGAGCTCTAATGGTCTAGAAGTGGACATGATAGTTTTTGAAGGATGAAAACTAGCCATTTGCTTGCCGTCTTGACAAGCACTACAAAGCCTATTTTTCTCAAACTTTACATCTTTCAAGCCCACAACTAAATCATTTTTGAAAAGTTTTTTAAGTTGAATCATCCCAACCTGAGTTAGTTTTCTATGCCATAACCATCCTAAAGAGCTTTTTGCAATTAAGCATGTTTGAAGACAAGAGTCATTTGAGGTGAAGTCAACTAAATACAAATTTCCAAATCTAAAACCTTTGAATACCAAAAATTATCATTTTCTTTAGAGATAACTACTCCATTTCTAGAAAAACTACAAATTAGGCCTAGATCACATATTTGAGCAATTGATAGCAAATTAAAATTTAATGTTTCAACTAAAGATACATTTTACCCATTTCTAATACCTTTCCATTGCTATTATCACCAAACGTGATATTGTCATGTTGCCCACTTCCTGATTCAAATGTGGTGAATATTTTCTGGTCGCTGGTCATGTGTTGAGTGCATCCGCTATCCAACACCCAATGCCGTCCACTGGTCTCGTAGTTCACCTACAAAAAGAATTAAACCCTTTTAGGTACCCAAATTTGTTTGGGTTTTTGGTGGTTTAGTAACCATGGTTTTGGGTATCCAAACGGCTTTCTTTCTTTGGCCAATTATAGGGGTCCCAACAAATTTAGCAAATATTTTACCATTTTTATCTTTCTTAAGAACATAACAAAAGTCATAAACATTATTTTTAGATGCTTTGCCCAAGGGACAATCATTTGCTAAATGTCCTATATCATGACATTGATGACAAAGCTTTCTATGTGATTTTACAAAACGAGGAGCTTTGTTACTTAATTTCTTACCCTTTTTAGGAACATGCCCAAGTCCTTCTTTATTGTAAGAACATCTTTGACTATTTAAAATTTTATTTAGGGTGTTCTTACCTTTAAAGCATCTATCTAAACTTTTTTTAAGTTTATTCACTTGTTCTTTAAGCTCATTATTTTCAACAGTTAAATTTTCATGAAAAGAATTTGAGCTAGAGCATGACATAGATGGTATATCAATTAAATCATTACAAGAGGTGGATATACTAGATTTTGCTACACAATATGAATCAATTTCTAGTCTAGGCATATCATTAATAATATTGCATTCAATGCTAATATCTTTTAAGAACTTTGAATGATCCTTGGCAAGAAGAATCTCATGAGTTTCCTTTAGCTCCTCATAAGAGTCTTTGAGGGAAAGAAATTCTTTTCTCAAAGTCTTATGTTTAGATTTCTCTTTGTCGAGGTACTTGTTTAAGTCCTCAAGCATATCCATTAGCTCATCATATGAGGGTTCATCATCGTCATTTGATTTAACCTTAAAATCTCCTTTTGCCATGAGACACAGGAGTGACGAAGCCTGAAGAGGCATCCTTGATGGCAACACTGGCGAGACCCTTCTTCCTTGAGGGTGTGTCATCTTCGGAGGAGTTGGGATCTGAATGCTCCTCTTTGGAATCCCATTCTCCACTGTGAGTTCACCTTTGCCATCCTTTTAAAGCTTCTTCTTCGCTTGAAAAACCTTTTTCTTCTTGGGCGACTTATTTTTGTCATCCTTCTTGGAGCAATGAGAAGCAATGTGCCCTTTCTCATCACACTTATAGCACCGGATATTTGCATACCAGTTTGAACTAGAGTGTTGTGCCTTCTTGAACTTTTGAGGAGCATTTGAACTTGAACACTGCCTCATAAACTTCTTCATCCTTCTTACGAGGAGTGTCATCTCCTCGGTGTCTTCATCTTCGAAGTCATCAAGCGCCTCATCACTAGACTCCGCTTTCGCCTTTAAGTCGATATTTTTCTTCTTCAATGAGCTTTGCTCCAAAAGCTCCTCCTTGTCCTTCTTGTAAAGCTCATTGGTTATGCGGTTTCCAAGAAGTCCCGTTGGTGTCATCCTTGGTAGCTCCGGTGAATTGAGAAATAACGTCACCAAAGTCTTATATTTTTCCAGGAGAGCCCTAAGCATCTTGCGAACAATATCAAGATCGGTTAATGATGCTCCAAGGCCCTTGAGCTCATTTACTATGTTATTTAGCTGTGAGTACATCTTGTTGATATTCTCATGGGGTAACATAATAAAGCTCTCATACTTGATCCGAAGCATATGCAATTTGGCTTCTTTGACCGAGGATGTCCCCTCATGGATTTTTGAGAGGGTTGTGCAAATCTCATAAGCGGTTTCAAGGTTGCTCACTCAATCGAACTCATCCGCATTCAAAGCGCCAAAAAGAGAGTTCATAGCTTGAGCATTGAGGTGAGTGTTTCGTTCTTCTTGTTCCATTGTAAGGGTGGGATTTACTCCCAGAGCAGAACCCTCAACTACAATTCTTCATATACTTGGGCTCATGGCCTTAAGATACATGATCATGTGAATTTTCCAATATGCATAATTAGTACCATCAAAAAATGGCGCTTTGCCTATTAATACCCCATCACTAGCTATCCTTACTCTCTAAACGATAAAGCCCTAATAGAGAGTCCAAGCTCTGATATCCCTTGTAGGATCAAGGATAACCGACTAGAGGGGGTGAATAGGAGGTTTCTAAAATTTTAACTCTAATTGTAATTAATTAAGTTACTAAGTAAGAATTGCAATAATGAAAGTTTTACTACTATGATTTCTAGTGATCACAAGTACTCTAGCAAGTTAAATATGGGTAATAAAAGATTCTAGTCCCAAGTATACTCAAATTTGCTAGAGTTAAGAATTGAGCACAATAATAATAAATGCAAGTCACAAGAAAATGAGAGACACGAATTTTTATCCCGTGGTCTCGGAGACATACCGATCTCCCCTAATCCACATTCAGGTGACTTGAACTCCTTCAAGGCAGCTCCACCCGCTTGAACCTTCCTCGATCACTCATGGTAGCTCTTCCTCACTCTGGGTAGGCGAGCTCCTTGTCTTCACAACCGATTGGGGCTCCTTATAAGCTTTCTTGAGAAGATCACCGATGTCTCACGCCTCCAAGCCGTTAGGAGGCGGCAACCTCTAAGAGTAACAAGTCTTGATGCTTACTTGACGTTGAATTTGAGTGTCTAGAGGCCCAACACTAAATGCACCACTCAATTTTGCTCCTAACTCTCTCAAAGTGTGAATTGAATACACAAAGAGTTTAGAGACTAACTAGAGCTCAAATATCATAAATGAGGTCCAAGAGATACTATAAAATGCAGGTGAGGGTATTTATAACCCCCACCAACCAATTCTAGCCGTTGGCCAAAAGTTGGCCAAAAATGACCTATGAGGCCGGTCATACTGCCCTTGAGCCGGTACGACCAGCCCTTAGTGTCCAACGGTCATTGCTGTACATTTAATACCCGGTTAGTGACCGTTGGTCACATAGCCGGTATAACTGGAGGGGGTCCAGCTACTGCTAGCTGGTATGACCAGAGAGTCCCTGGTCATACCGCCCACCTCAAGGCAAAAATCACATGTTCTGTGAAAAACTCACCGCCCATGTGCCCGGTCATATCGACGGCTGGTATGACCGGAGGGGGACCAATCATATCGGCCCCACTACACCCAAAAACGCCAATCTATCCTTTTTTATTTATCTTTTGAATATATTTTCATGGAAGTGTCTAATTGTATATGATTTGAGCCTCGACATTTTTATCGACATCAAACACATGACAAATTCTCCTCTTAATAGTACGACATCTATTGTAGTAATCCGATCTTTTTCTCCAAACACCAAGATCGGCAAAAGCTATGAAAAAATCCTTAAATTTTATACCTTAGCCATCTTGTCTTGACGCGTTGATTTTCTTTTCATGCTTCCATGTTCGTCGAATCTTGGACTAACCTATTTTTAAAATACTCAAATTGAAAATGTTAGTCCTTTAAACTATTATTGTTATTAATTATCAAAACCAAATCAAATTAGGGGCCTAGATGCTTTCAGCGTTGAGGTCCTCCCACTGCTCTTTTGCAAAAATAAAAAAATCCTCGTGGTTCCGCAAATTTGTAGCTAGCTCTGAACCAAGCCTTTTTGCAAAAAAAAAAGACCTCGTGCTTTCAAAAAATTACATCTATCCCCAGACCAAGCTCTTTTGCAAAAAAGACCTTATGCTTCAAAAAAAAATTCATCTATCCTCACATCGAGCACTCTATCAAAATTCGTCCGGTGCAGCATACCGCGTATCTCTACCTAGTATTTGTGAGGTCTTCAAAAAACTAAGCTGTATTCTCACCTTATGCACACCTCATCAGCATCTCGTTTTTAGTGGAAACGATGCCTCTACACCCATGTCATTTGCAATATCTTTGGCAATGTTCAAACAAGAAGAAAATCCATCATTCTGTACTTCTCAAAGTATTCCATTATACCTTGTATTTGCTTCAAAATAGAGTCAATGCACATGGTTGGCGATTGTAGCTTTTTACTCACTTTGTTTACAACAAATAAAACATTATGCCAGATAATCATACTAACCAGAAACTCAAAGCTGTCAAGTACATCAAATAAATTTTTTGCATCACTTTTGCCCATGGTGTACTTACATACCTGGGGCCCCATGAATTTGGGGTGCCTACCCCCTGCCCCCTCCAGAGCCGGTCCTGGCCAAAAAACAGGGCACCGTTTGTGGGAAATGACTAACACGGATTACTGACATACACATTGCGTAATGGCATGAAACAATGTGCAGTTTTCAGGCAAAGTGACCTACAACGGGCACGGGATGGAGGAGTTTGTACCGGAGAGGACGGCAGCGTACATCAGCCAGCACGATCTCCACATCGGAGAGATGACCGTGAGGGAGACACTCGCGTTCTCCGCGCGCTGCCAGGGCGTTGGCACTCGCTTGGGTATGATTCTTATCGATCAGCCACATACACATGAATTTATATCCTGCTGCTTGGTTCTTGCAGATTCTATGGGATTGGGAATTTAGCATGGTTTGATTAATATGCTTATCGACTCTTCTTTTTCTTTTTTTTTTAATTATGTTGCCAGATATGTTGACTGAGCTATCCAGGCGAGAGAAGGAAGCGAATATCAAGCCTGACGCTGATATCGACGCGTTCATGAAGGCAAGAATTTAGAGATCCGAAATAAATCAAGAAGATTTTGGTGTCTGTTGTTTAGTCTTTCATGATTACTTACCTAATCAACAATGGAGACTAAGTATAAATTTTCTGGTTGAACTAATTAGGCGTCTGCAATCGAAGGACAAGAGGCCAATGTGGTCACTGACTATATACTGAAGGTACATGCATATTTGAGCTAAAACTACTGGTAATTTCAAATTGAACTGACAAAATCTGTCTTGTTCATTATTTTGGAGATTACTTGTTGCAGATATTAGGACTAGAGATATGTGCAGACACGATGGTGGGGGACGAGATGCTGAGGGGCATCTCTGGTGGACAACGGAAGCGTGTTACAACCGGTAAAAAAAAAATAGAAGTCGAGCACCATCTCAGTTCAAGAACAGTGGCTGTAGGTGAACAACGATGTGAATATTTCTACTTGGATATGCCCTGTAGGTGAGATGCTGGTTGGGCCGGCAAATGCACTTTTTATGGACGAGATCTCGACTGGGCTCGACAGCTCCACAACGTTCCAGATCGTGAACTCGCTCAGGCAGTCCATCCACATCCTCAGCGGCACGGCCGTCATCTCCCTGCTGCAGCCGGCGCCTGAGACTTACAACCTATTCGACGACATCCTGCTTCTCTCAGATGGGCAGGTCGTGTACCAGGGCCCCAGAGAGGATGTGCTTGAATTCTTCGAGTCCGTGGGGTTCAAATGCCCTGAGAGGAAGGGTGTCGCTGACTTCTTGCAAGAAGTACGTGCTTTGCCCGTCTTCTAATGTAAACATAGGTACAGTTTCGGCAACGTATCTCACTATATATCGCTGTGCAAATAATGAGCAGGTGACTTCCAGGAAAGATCAAAAGCAGTACTGGACACGTCACGATGAGTACCGGTTCGTGCCGGTCAAGGAAATCGCGACTGCGTTCCAGTCGTTCCATACCGGGAGAGCTATAGCAGACGAGCTCGCTGTTCCGTTCGACAAGAGCAAGAGCCATCCAGCAGCGCTGACCACCGATAGGTATGGTGTGAGTGGCAAGGAGCTGCTGAAGGCAAACATCAGCCGGGAGATCCTGCTTATGAAGAGGCATTCCTTTGTCTATATCTTCAGAAGCTTCCAGGTAATTGTCATTTTTCTTTTTTTGAAACAATTCCAGGTAATTGATATATATATATATATATATATATATATATATATATATATATATATATATATATATATATAAGGTTGAGATTTAACTAACCAGCTATGTGTAAAAGTATTTATGACAATGGGTTGTTTGCCACCTCGAATGTTATATAAGCGCTATATATATATATATAATATATTGCGGGTAAGTCTGCTAGTTAGTTCAAACAAAAGGATTGACTTGTATATAAGATAAAACAACAGCAGCTTATCTAACTTTATGACTGACTCCTTGATGTTCTGGCATTACAGCTGATGCTGTTGTCAATCGTTGGAATGACTCTCTTCTTCCGTACGAAGATGAAGCGTAACTCAGTGATCAACGGGGGCATCTACATGAGCTCTCTCTTCGTTAGTGTGCTCTTCATGATGTTTAATGGCTTATCTGAGCTAGCACTCACCGTCTTTAAGCTGCCTGTATTCTTCAAGCAAAGGGACCTCCTATTCTATCCGGCCTGGGCCTACACTATACCCTCATGGATCCTCAAGATCCCAATCACGTTTATTGAGGTTGGCGGGTTTGTTTTCGTGACGTACTATGTCATTGGGTTCGACCCAAATGCAGGCAGGTGAGATTTATTGTTGTTGAGAATCTCTTTTGCTTAACAAATGTGTATCATCAGCTATCTTTTACTCTGATACTATTCTGCAACGTTCTGAGAGTAGTTGTTATCCTCAGGTTCTTCAAGCAGTATATGCTTTTGTTAGCAATAAATCAAATGGCGGCATCACTCTTCCGATTCATCGGTGGGGCAGCGAGGAACATGATCGTTGCTAATGTCTTTGCATCATTCATGTTGCTAATTTTTATGGTCCTGGGAGGATTTATTCTAGCAAGAGGTAAATAGTTACACTTCTCTTACTCGATAGTTCTTTGCACAGATAAAGTGCAGGTGCATCTTTCTATTTGAACAGAAAAAGTGAAGAAATGGTGGATTTGGGGCTACTGGATCTCCCCATTGATGTACGCACAGAATGCCATGTCAGTGAACGAATTCCTGGGGCACAGTTGGGACAAAATCTTGAATAGCACTGTCTCCAACGATACCCTTGGTGTGCAAGTCCTCAAGTCCCGTGGAGTGTTCCCTGATGCCAAGTGGTACTGGATTGGGTTTGGTGCAATGCTCGGATTTACCATCCTCTTCAACGCTCTCTTCACTCTTGCCCTTACATACCTCACACGTCAGTACCTATCAAACTGGTTTGATCATTTTTCTTGGATTTGGCAATATCTAAACCTGTGAACTGTTTCATCTTGTGATTTTCCAGCATATGGTAAGTCCCATCCGTCAGTATCTGAAGATGAGCTGAAGGAGAAGCGTGCCAACCTGAACGGTGAGGTTCTACTTCTGGATGATAATCGCTTGGCATCAAAAAGTACTCGTCGAGCAACAGGAAACAACACTGAAACCGATTCAGAAATTGTCGAAGATAACTCTGGCCCTACGCAGAGGGGGATGGTCCTCCCATTTGTTCCACTTTCACTGACCTTTGACAACATCAGATACTCCGTTGACATGCCACAGGTAAAAAACAGTGCGTGCTTCAATGCTTTCTCTCTTAATATAAGACGTATAAATTTTAAAGTAAACGAAGAGGTAAGTAATCACCATTTACCTTTCATTTATACTAAAACATAGAAGCGCCTCTCGTAAACTTGGGTATGAAATTAATTCAGGGAATGAAAGCACAAGGCGTTGTTGAAGACCGGTTAGAGCTCCTCAAAGGTGTTAGTGGGACTTTCAGGCCAGGGGTGCTGACCGCACTGATGGGTGTCAGTGGCGCCGGCAAGACTACTCTGATGGATGTGTTGGCAGGGAGAAAGACCAGTGGATACATTGAGGGAAACATCAGCATTTCAGGATATCCAAAGAAACAAGAGACCTTTGCGCGTGTATCCGGATATTGTGAACAGAACGATATCCACTCACCGCAGGTGATAGTCTATGAGTCAGTGCTTTTCTCAGCTTGGCTCCGGCTTCCCGAGGATGTACATTCAAACACAAGAAAGGTAAGTCGAACAAAATAGATGTACCTCCCACCTTCTGTCGATACTCGCTAGATAGTTGCTTACCTTTTTGTACGCAGATGTTCATTGAGGAAGTGATGGAACTTGTGGAGCTCAAACCACTCAGACATGCTTTGGTTGGACTTCCCGGAGTGAATGGTCTGTCGACTGAGCAGAGGAAGAGGCTGACGATTGCTGTGGAGCTCGTTGCAAATCCTTCGATTATTTTCATGGATGAGCCAACCTCGGGGCTTGATGCCCGAGCAGCTGCAATTGTGATGAGGACAGTGAGGAATACTGTCAACACTGGTAGAACTGTGGTCTGCACGATTCATCAACCGAGCATTGACATATTTGAAGCGTTCGATGAGGTGAGTGAGATTTCACCTTGTAGGCTTCTACCATCTACTCTCTAGATAATTGGTATAAATTGGTGAAACTCGATTGTTTGTGACCGGTTTTCTAAACATTGAACTATGTTGTATGGTCTGAAATGTTTGATTAACACGTGCAGCTTTTCCTGATGAAGCGAGGAGGAGAAGAGATCTATGCTGGTCCATTAGGCCATCATTCTTCAGAGCTGATCAAGTATTTCGAGGTAAAGTGATATTACAGGAATTTGAATACACCTCAATTAAAGTTTTAAAAAATCACTGATAAACTCATATGATTTTGTATTGCCCAGGGTATTGATGGAGTCAGCAAAATAGCAGAAGGCTATAATCCAGCAACATGGATGTTGGAAGTCACAAAAGCCTCTCAAGAACAGACACTAGGTGTTGATTTCAGTGACATATTCAAGAAATCTGAACTCTACCAGTGAGTAACTTACAATCCTACCAGTCGTTCACCTTTCAAAACTTCCTTAGGTGGTTAAGAAAACATCTAACTAATGAAAGTAGCAATGCTTCAATGCTTTCCTTTCTAATACAAGTTGCACAAATCTTAAAACAAACGAAGGTGTAAGTAAGAGTACTGCTTTAATGCTTTTCCTCTCAATACAAATTGCATAGCTAAGGTACAGAACAATATAGCTTACTCGACAAAATGGAGTACCAATTCCTACATACCAATGCACTGCAGTTTTCAGTAGGATCCTTTTTTTTCTTTCCAAGGTATTTTTACAATAATTGATGTATCATTACCTTCTATAGGAGGAACAAGGCCTTGATACATGAATGGAGCCAGCCTGCGCCAGGTTCAAGTGACCTGTATTTCCCTACACAGTACTCTCAGCCTTCATTCACACAATGCCTAGCTTGCCTGTGGAAGCAGAACCTGTCATACTGGAGGAACCCTCCTTACAATGCTGTTAGGTTCTTTTTCACTACCGTCATTGCTCTTCTCTTCGGGACCATTTTCTGGGACCTTGGCGGCAAAATGTAGGTCATGCCACATTGTATATAGCAAACAAGCAGCCACCTTCAAATTTTTATTCATCTTTCGCTTCTTAATTCAGAACGCAGCCACAGGACTTGTTCAATGCTATGGGGTCAATGTACGCTGCGGTGTTGTTCATCGGCTTCCTGAACTGTACTTCAGTTCAGCCAGTGGTGGCCGTGGAGCGGACAGTCTTTTACCGTGAAAGAGCTGCCGGCATGTACTCAGCTTTCCCATATGCATTTGGCCAGGTGAATGGTTCTCCTTTCCGGACACCCTTTTTTGCTGCTAGCTGGTGATTGTATTCTTGAGAACCAGACACTTATCAACTTCTCTCGCAGGTTGTCATTGAACTCCCGTACGCACTGGTTCAGGCTAGCATATACGGAATCATAGTGTACGCGATGATCGGGTTCGAGTGGACGGCTGCCAAATTTTTCTGGTACCTCTTCTTCATGTACTTCACACTGCTCTACTTCACATTCTATGGCATGATGGCCGTCGGCTTGACACCGAACTACCACATCGCCTCGATTGTCTCCACGGCATTCTTCGGCATCTGGAACCTTTTCTCCGGGTTCATCATCCCCAGACCAGTAAGTATCGTCATCCTGTGCAGCTACTTTGTTTCAACTTTTCCAAAGCTCATTTCCGTTTTGGCCTGACATTATGTTCAGAAAGTTCCAATCTGGTGGAGATGGTACTGTTGGGTATGTCCTGTCGCGTGGACGCTGTATGGGCTGATCGTCTCGCAGTTTGGTGATATCGTAACGCCGATGGATGATGGCACCCCTGTTAAAGTCTTCCTGGAGAATTACTTCGACTTCAAGCACAGCTGGTTGGGGTGGGTGGCCACGGTGGTCGTGGCGTTCGCAATGCTTTTCGCCTCCTTGTTTGGTTTCGCCATCATGAAGCTCAACTTCCAGAAGAGATGATAACGATAGGAAGCATGTCCTGCAAAAGAAATTACATTCGTTGCCATGCATATCCAAGTCGATTTGTGCTTATCAGTGGAGCTTAGAAAATGCTTTGGCTGTTGGAACTACTAGAAATTTTACCGACATTATCAACATAGCTCACCGTCGTTTTCTGTTTTATACCTTGGTTTATATAGTCAAGCTAGATTACAAAATAACTCAACAAACTAACCAACTAAATCTTATCTTCCTAAACAAAGTAAATCTTATCTCTTAACCAATGATGTCAAAATTATATCTAACATTTCCCCTCTAATCTTGACATACTGACTCTTACTCATTGAGGTAATCGGTCTCAACTACGATTTGCCTAACACATACTCGACACAGGATAGAGAACATATCTCCTCAACATTCCGGACTCATCTTCGATAAACTTGATTTTGGACGGTAAACACATCTCCTCAACATCCCGAACTTAACTTTGAATTGCGAACACATCTCTTCAACACCCTAGAATCAACTTTGATGGACTCGAATTTGAATGATGAACACATCTTCTCAATGTCCCAGACTTGACTTAGCACACACAGCAGCTTTCTTTTGATATTCTCATGCAGCATGATCTCTTCTGATGCGCACGACATCTCTGGAGGAACCAGTACACATTTGTCTTGTGGACACTGTTATGAATAGCACTTGTATTCAATAAAAGGCTAAGGGGCTAGTATATATACATGTACAAGAGAGTATAGATCAAGGAAAGCCTATATAAGATAATAGCTATATAGGGCAAACAATCTCTATACAAGGCAACTAGCAATCTCGTATATAAGGTAACAAGGATACTATCTAACCCCTCAAACTCATGGTGGATCAACAACACTGAGTTTGGAGAGATAAAAGCTGTGCTGAGCTCTACTCTATGTCTTGATGAAGAAGTTTGCCAACTAAAGCTCTGAAGGCACATACTGAAGAGCCACAATCTGATCCTGTAATTGTAACCTCATGTAGGAATCATCAACGCCAATATGCTTAGTGAGATAATGATTCATTGGATCTCGAGCAATGCTAATAGCACATGTACTATCAGATAAAAGAGAAGTTAGTGTAGAAATAGAAATACTAAAATCCTTAAGCAACCACCGTAGCTAGGTAACCTCCACTGTCAAAAGAGCCATAGTTCGCAACTTAGCCTCAACACTCGAACGTGAAATTGTTGTCCACTTCTTAGTCTTCCAAGCAATAAGAGAACCACCAAGAAAAACATAGTAAGCAGAAAAAGACCGACGATCAGAGTGATCACTAGCCCAGGTTGCATCAGAGTAAACCTAGAGCTGTAAAGAGCTAGAGCGAGGAAAGAAAAAACAGCGAGAAATAGTTCCACGAAGATATCGTAGAACACGAAGAAGATGACTATAGTGGAGTTGAGTGGGAGCAGAAACAAATTGACTCAAGACATAAACAGGATATGATATGTCAAGAAGACTGACATCAAGGTAAACAAGACTCCTGATAAGATGACGATAGTGAGTAGGATCCTCAAGAGATTCACCATCAGTAGATCAAAGGTGAACATTGATCTCCATAGGAGTCTCAGTGGTACGCTGATTAGTAAGAGAAGTACGATCAATAAGATTCTGAATATACTTCTCTTGGAATAGAAAGAAGCCCTCAGGTGTAGAAAAAACTTCAATACCAAGAAAGTAGCAAAGAGAATCCAGATCAGACATAAAAAACTACTCGCTAAGACGTGCCTTCACAAAGGCAATATACTAGGAGTCATCTCCAATAATAATCATGTCATCAACATAGAGAAGAAGAAGAGTTCGTCCACTGGGTGAAATGTGAATAAAAAGCGCAGGATCATGAGTATTAGTAGAAAAGCCAGCAGCAGTGACCACAGAAGAAAAACACTTAAACCAAGCACGAGGGGCTTACTTGAGCCTATAAAGAAAGCGACGAAGGCGATAAACCATGCCCTCAGGAATAGAATACCCTGATGGTTGCTGCATAAAGACCTTATGTAGCTCACCATTAAGAAAGGCATTCTTGACATCAAACTGAGATATATACCACTGCGAAACGAAAGCCACTGCATGAAGGGTGCGAATAGTGGTCATATGAGCCACAAGAGAAAAAGTCTTGTCATAATCACGACCATACTCCTGCTAAAAATCACGTGCCACGAGACGAGACTTGTAGCACTCAAGAGAACCATCAGAGTAAGTCTTAACCTTATAGACTCACTTGCATGTAATGCGACGGACACATGGAGAAAGGGGCACAAAATCCCACATGCTAGTGTGCTCAAAGGCAGCAAGCTCCTCTACCATCGCATACTGCCATTCCTGATGAATAACAACCATGCGATGAGAAGTCGACTCGGCAACAACAGTGCAATCAAAGCCAAGACGCTTAGGAGGCACGGAAGAAGAGGACTCAACAGGAGAAGATGACACATCAGAAAAATCCTCAACTCGCAGACGTCGAGTGTAGTATAGAGGATAAAAAGGAACAATATCAGAAGAAATAGGTGAAGAAGACACAGGAGGTGAAGACTCTTGTAGAGAAGCCGCCGAAGAAGGAGACGCCAACCGTAGAGAAGGAAAAGTGACAACAGGAGTATCGGGAAAAGTCAAAAAAGAAAGCGGCTAGATAAGAGATGCTGAAGTGGAAGAAGGATGAGGGTAGAAGGGACGAGACTCATCAAAAGTAACATCCTAAGAGATCCGCATCCGTCGGCCAACATGGTCCCAACAGCGATATCCCTTGCATTCATGTGGTGCAAGGAGGACATAGCACACACACCCAAAGAGGCAAAGACTAGAGTAAACAGGAAGCATGCCACAAAGACGCTCCACCGGAATCCCACCCTAAAGAGTAGAAGAAGACTGCATATTTATCAAGTAAGTGGCAGTGGAAACAGTCTCAACCCAGAAATGAGGTGGAACAACGGAAGCAAGTAAAAGAACACGAGCTGTCCCAAGAAGATGTCGATGCTTGTGCTCAGCCACACCATTCTGAGCATGAGCACCAGGACAGGAAAACTAAGAAAGAGTGCCCTGCGTAACAAAAAAACACGAAGGGCACTGGACAAATACTTCCTTGCTGAGTCAACATGAAGAATTCGAATAAGAGAATCAAACTAAGTACGGATCATAGTGGCAAAATTCTTATAAATAGATAAAACCTCACTATGAGAAGATATAAAATATATCCAAGTGTGGTGAGAGAAATCATCTATAAAAAGAATGTAATATTTATGACCCCTTTTGAAACAAAAGGAGTCGGACTCCAAACATCAGAATAAATAAGGTCAAAGGGACACTGGGATACAGACTCACTAAAAGGATAGGGGAGTTGTAACTGTTTACCAAGCTTACAACCCGTATAATTTAAAGAGATATCACCAGACATAGACCTTAAAAGACCACGACGAACTAAAGAAGACAGACGTGACCCACAAAGATGCCCTAAGCAGTGATGCCACTGAGCAAATGACCTAGTAGAAGATGCAACAGAGGCGAAAACAGTAAAGAAGATGGCGAGATTGGCAGGAGCAGTGAAAGGAAGATGAAGCCAGTCAAGCTCCCAAAGGCGCTGAGAGTCACGGCAGCGAGGGCCAATACCAACCAGAGACCGCGTCCTGTGATCTTTAACACAGCAAGAGTCAGAATCAAGGATAACATGACAACCATGATTAGTGAGCTGGCCACCAGATATAAACTGCATGGTGAGTTTAGGAACATGAGAAACAGCAGGAACATGAAAAGAGGAAGACAAAAGACTGCCTAGTCCTGCAACAGAAAGAGAGGTACAATCTGCGGTCTGCATAATTATAGGAGCAGCAAGAGGACTAATAGAATAGAGACTCGTGGGATCAGATATCATATGAAAAGAAGCTCATAGTCAAAAATCCATGGTATGATACCTGATGAGGAGGAAGGTGGCCTCTCACTGGAAGACTAAGTAGTAGAACTAGTAAAACCTGATAGTGCAAAGGCAGTCATGCGACGTAGTAGTGTAAGAATCTCTTGAGTGGGGTCAGAACCAGCAGAGGCCTGCTGAGGAGAGGCACCTAGGAGTCCAGTGCCCTTAGGTGGGCACCCATCGCGACGAGCAAGATCCTTTTTCTTCCGATAGCAAAACTGCTCCACATGCCCGTTGTTATTGCAGTAGGTGCAGTGAAGCCCTGCACTCCTAGCAGTCGACACTGAAGTAGGTACCACCAGAGGAGAAGTAGCACAAGGCACCGCCAGGACTAAAGGAGATACTAGCAGGCCTACACCATAAAGACGAGTCTCCTCAGTACGAATAGCTGCAAGAGCCTCTAATAAGGTCACACGAGGATAACGAGCAAGCAGCTAAGCACGAATCTGCTCAAATTCAGCCCAAAGACGGGTTAGAAAGTCGTAGATACGATGAAACTCTAAGTGGGAGTGCTAACGCTGGTAGCACTGACAGGTGCAGCAAACCTCCAGTCCAAGAGAATCATGTCTCCTCTCCTCTTTTAGCACATACCGGTATTGCCGAGTGCACACCCGTCGGTGTGCACCCTCTCATTCCCCTTCCCCCCTCCTGTGGTGGAGGGTGCCTACTCTTACTGACTCGCTCCCATACAACCACGTATACGGGACTACGAGGTAGGACTTTCGTGCTCACTACATGTGAGCACAGAGGCCCGCATCAGAATGGGTCGCCTCTTCTATCATGAATGCACAAATGCAATAGACATAAACAAATTTGCAAACTACATTCATTTCTCACATTTGTATAGCCATAGCCAAATACATAAACATCAGCCACTTCTCACATCCATAAATTACCCTTCACATTCTCGACACTCATAATCACATCCTCAACATTCATATTCATACTCACATCGCCAATACTCGAGTAATTACTAATTCCATCTATCTTGATCATAAATCAAACCATTTTTGCAATCAAATTCCATACTCCGTCCTCACATTCATTTATCATTAATACTTCATACAAAAACCATAATCTTTTATCATGAATACGAATTGAACCATTATTCTTGACTCAAAACTCATGTCTTTGACATCAATAATACCCTAATCCTACTAGTGAGCACCAACATGGAACATAAGTTATCACAACAAGTCAAAAAGACAAGGCACATAATTCTTCAATGTAGCACACATAGCAAACAAACAAGGATGCACATGCAAGTTTCATCCTCTAATGTCATTCATGAGTGTTCACATAGCCTACCCATACTAGTGTATAACCACAACAAGCATTAGCGGTTCATATATCAAATCAATCAAGACATTCAATCTACAATTCACAAAGTTCAATCAATTGATGCACTTGCTTTCAACTTCTCGAGACGGTGTGGCGAGACGAGGTTGCCACACCCGGGGGACGGTCACACCACGTGGTCGAGGGAAGAAGAACCAGCGGTTGTATCCTTGGTTGGGATGTCCTCATCATCCTCCCCTTCTTGAATTGGAGTCGTCCTCGACTCCTTCTCATTCTCCTGCAAAAGGTTAGTGACAACAGGAGACAAAGCAATGATAATGGCAATGGTTCTATACTATCCATGTTATCTTGTGAGAGAACTTTTGTAGCCAACAAAACTTTACCCTTCAACTTAAGATCAGGTTTTTGAGCAATTGGTGTAGTTGAAAGGGTTGGTTTACTAGCTACACTTTGAATTCCACTCTCTTCTTTTTCTCTTTTAGCTCTTTTAACATCAATGTTTCTCGCCAGAGGGCTCATGGGTTTCAAAATAATTTTCTTCCCCTGATACAAGAAAGTATACTCATTGGTCCTACCATGATGTATAGCATCCATATCATAGATCCAAGGTCTACCCAATAAAAGAGAACAAGCATCCATGGGTACAACATCGCAAACAACATTATCATGATAAGAACCAATGGAGATAGGAACTCTAACGGTTTTGTTACTCGAACCTTACCATTTGAATTGAGCCACTCAATCTCATATGGTTGTCAGATGCGGACTTGTGGCCAAACCAAGCTTCTCGACCATATCCACGCTAGCAAGGTTGTTGCAACTACCTCCATTAACAATGACATGCACGCGCGACTCATTCACCACACACCTTGTCCGAAAAACAGTATGGCGTGATTTTGTTCATCACGTGTGGGCTGCACATGCAATACTCGGGTGACAACAAGAGCGGATACTTCTCGGATGCCGCAGTGATAATCTCTTCTTCGGCTCTGCAGTGTTAGTGGCAACAAGAGCATATTCATTTTCATCAATGTCACTAGCACTAGTGTACTCACCATTTTCTCGATTATGAGAGCACGTTGATTAGGGCAGTCTCGTATCACGTGCCCCATTCCTTTGCATCGAAAGCATTGTGTTTCCGCGTCCGATGGTGGAGGCAATGGAGGAAGCACTCTTGGCAGTGCTCAAGTGTGGCCGATCGTTTGCTTCCTAATGCGCCCAGTATCAAGTAGTTGGAACAATGGTGTAGGTATACGCCCGTATGGAAGATGACGCTTGCTATGGATCTCGACCGCCTTGGATGTGGAAGAGCCTCCAAGATTTTCTCGTGTTGTCGATCGTCGACCCTCGCACTTCCTTTTCGCTTTCAAAGCAAGATGGTACAAACGAGTGATAAAGTTGTATTCTTTATAATCAAGTATGTCCCCGTATCTCTCGCTTAAGCCACCCAAGAACCTAGCCATTTTGCATCTTCACCTCTTCTATTCCACAACAACATGCCAATTTGCAATTCGATAATACTCCTCAACCGCTTTATCACCTTGATTAAAGCGTTGCATTTTATTCAATAAATCACGAGCATAGTATGTAGGAACAAATCTAGCCCTCATGACACGCTTCAACCCATCCCAAGTTGTAGGTACATCACGGTTGGCTCTACAAAGTTCTTTCCACCAAATAGATGCAAAACCAAGAAATTCACTAGTGGCAAGATGCACCCTTCTCACGCCGTAAAAATCATAGCATGAAAATTTTTGATCTATCGCCAACTCCCAATCTAGGTAAGCATCGGATTATAAGTACCATCAAAAGGAAGCATAGTAAATTTCATTTTGCCATAGAATCATCATGTACTTCCCTTTGATCATGTTGATTTCTAGCCATACCTTGCCTGTTATTATGAGTCGATTTATGATGTCGGTCGTTGTTCACATTTACCCCGCAGTCATCCTCGAGTCGCCAGCGTAGTTGTTCTCCTCTTGATCCACCCCATTTGAAGGAACAGAACAACCGGTGGAGCGCCTGCGTTAGCCCAAAGCATGACCAAATGACACCATTGTTGGGGCCAAGACCTTGAAGAAGTTGTGCTAGTTGTGCTTGAAGCTCGATGAGAGGTGCCAATCGCGCTCAATCGCATCAAGAGTGTCACGAGTTCGCATCTCGTGCTGATGGTGTATCCTCTCGAAATAGTGACCCAACGCCGTTCTTTTTGGCGTGGGCGGTCCTCATGCTCACTCCCACTACCGACGTTGCTCCCATGATTGCTTGGAATACCTGCCATAGTTAGTAGAAACAAAGAAACTTCACACAGATATGAAAGCTCCTATGAACTACTAGGTGGTATGAAGTGGTAATCCTCACACATGCTCAAGCTTCTACCAAGTTCTTACAAGTCCTCAATGTGGCAAGCGATTGCAAATTCCGGAACCTGTGTGGTTAGAAGATGGTGGAGCTTGGACAGGCAAAATATGTAGCAAAGGAAGAACTAGTACCACTGAACCAAAGTAAGCTGAAAAGTCGTTCAAAATCAGTACAATGCTGGTCCTAGGCTAGACCGTGCTAGAGACGCGAGCCTAATCACCAACGATGCCACAGAAACGCAACGAGAACGACCTCAACACAAAGCAAGTAGCTAGGGCTCCTCTCTCTCTTTTTTTTCCTTCTTTTTTTTGTGGGAGCCCCAAAACTGAATAATGAGACAAAAGGACTCCAACAACACTCACGACACACACCTTTTTTTTGACCAGGGGTATAAAGGTAATTAAAAGATACTCTCTCTCTCTCTCTCGATCTTTGGTTTGCAATTGATCTAGTGCGGCTTTTGAAGATTGCACTTGCCTTTTTTCTTCTAATTTGCAGCACGAAAGCACTCGGGTGGCTAGCTCAAGCGATCAAGAGCACTCTATGCCACCAGCTCAAGCGATCAGCGAGCACTCGGGCAACCAGGGCCAAGCGATCACGAACACTCGGGCAACTGAGATTACGCAGGATGGGCGAAAGATTGCACGATGGGCGGCGATCTTGAAGGGGGTGGTACTACTTGACTTTGGGGATCGCCGAAACCACTCGGATTGGAAAAGATCAGATCGAAATTCACACTAATCTGATCTCCCCGCACTGAGTAAACAAACTCGTCTCAATCTGATCTCCAACAACCACCGAGAGTCCCGATCGAAAGCAACTGATCTACTAACGAGACCAACTCCAATTCGGATGCAATTGTGACAAACGTGACTCGAACTCGAAACTCTAAGGGAACTAGACTCTAAAACCAGCAAGCACACGACTATGCAACCGACGATTCAACAAACCAAGAATAAGTAGTAAAAGTTATGGCACAAATTGGCTTGGACAGAGAGACAAATCTTATTTTTGTGGGGCAATTTTCTGGACTCTAGGTAGAAAACGAAATTGAGGGAAGATCTCACCGAGCAACCTTGAGCTTTGATACCACTTGATGGGGACGGGTGTTCCCGATCTTTCGGTGAGATGACGATCAAGCGATCGTCGATTTGGGGGTGTTGAAGGCACCGAATTTAGGGCTTCAACCAGCAGTCAGGAAAATGAGCTTCACAATCGCAATGCCAATCCACACGATACAAGATCCAAAGTTATATCGATCAATTGTTCCTGCAAGAAATCGAGAACCCGCAAGAACAAAGCATGAAGCAATTGATGTTGGGCTGATAAGATAGTATTGAAACTGCACATGGATATAACCCACTCAAAAATACGCCCAAAATTCAACACAAGACTCATAACTAAGTTGGCTTCGCAACCCACTCCTAAAACCCGAAAACAGAAATCTGCCAACCCGGGACAGCACTTGGTAAAACGGGCATAACTTTCAGACGGCTGAACGAAACTTAGCGATTTTAGACTTCATTGAAAGGTAATTCAATTATATACAACTTTTTCTATAGCCGACCGACTGGGAAAAGCACCGATTATTCCCAGATTTGCGACGAATAGCAAATGAACATAATTTAACTTGTTCTGGACAGCAATCGGTAAAATAGCCATAACTTTTAAATGGCTGAACGAAACTTGATGATTTTAGTCTCTATTGAAAGTTAATTCAATTATCTACAACTTTTGTTATAGCCAAATCTCCAAGAAACGCTTGTAGAATTTTCAAACAGTAGCTCTAACAGGGGCAAAAATCTGCTCGAAACAGAAATTTCAAATCACTCTAGTCTCTCCATTCCCCAACCTCCAACATCTCCAAAATCAAGAATCCTAGCCAAGCAATAGCACAAACACCTTGCATGCAAGCCAAATGGATCCCCACCACCTAGGGTTTTTACCTCAGATCTTTACTCAAGGAGGAAAAAGGGAGGTGGAGCAGGACGCCGGCCGGGGGAGGAGTCGCCGGAGCTGGCCAGAGGTGGGGTCGCCAGAGCTCTGGTCTGGTGTTGCTCCTTCTTCCGGTTATTCTTCTTGTTACAAATGCTACTACCTGCTACTTGCTTGTCTTCTTTGCTGGGTCTGCTGCTTGTTGTGCTGCCGAGAGCGACGCCAGGGAGGGGAGGTGTAGGCCAGGGGGGCAAGGGCGCAGGAGGCTGCCGGCCAGGAGGGAGTCGGCCATGGGGACTGCAGGCGCCAGGAAGATGACATGAGGCGGCTGGGACTTGGGGACAAAAAAGAAGATGGCTGCCACCAAGAATTCTTGGCCACACAATAAAAGAAAGAGAGAGAGAGAGGTTAGGTGAGGGAGGGGAAATTCCTAAAAAAAACCCCTCCAAACCAAAGCCCATTTTTTTTAACCAGTAGCGTGAACCAAATAATTTAATTCTTGGCGCGAAACGACAATTGTCAGGATAGACAACTCGCTGCAAAACTAAACGGCACGGAGAAAACACCCATTCCGATAAGTATTTCACGGAAAACTCAAAACCGTTAATAAACTGCGAGGCGACAAAACTTTTCTCCAGAATAAAACCTCGAATCAAGAAAATGAAGATAATTCCGGCCAAAAACCCAGGAAGACGATTTTGCGGTATTACACTCTTCCCCCCTTTAACAGAATTCGACCTCGAATTCTGAACACCTCAAATCTCACCCACAAGAGCAACAGAAACCAAATTGCCAAAATCAATAAGTCCATAAAGAACAAGCCGGGTACTTCTCACGCAAAAGAAAAACTCCACAACTCAACCCACGGCCCTTGCCAAATAAAAGGAGCAAGCAACTGAACTCATTTCATCCATCAACAAATCAACACTCACTCTAACTTCTCAACTCGCATGGTACAAAACTCAGAAGCCAGGTCTTTCTCAAAGACTAACCCTAAACTGACAACTCTTCTTTAAAGTTTCAACACATAATTTCCAATCAACCAACGATTCTTCCCGGAAGATCATAATACTAACTCCCAAACTCAATTTCTCATTTCTCTAGTCAATTTCACTCACCCAACTTAAATTACTTCTCTAAGACTCCATACCACAGATCAACCAACTCGTGATGACAGGAAAAACACGAGTCACAACACTCTATTAAGCATCTAGCCAAATATCGTCAAAACACCCAAGCTATCCGATTAGACAGTTGGGTTCTAAACTTGGATCCCTTACGAACCAAGAAAACATTGATTCCCATCTCTCCTCATTGATTAACCTTTCTAACCAAAGAGCCACACACATAATCCTTTATTTCAACAAGCTTCTAACCAATTCCGAACATATCATGATTTCTAACCAAGCAACACCGGAATCCTCTAGGAATCAAAACACAACTTTTACCTTTTCAACAATTGCCCTTAGAAACAACAGGATCACGAACATTCCTTGCTATCGAAACGATTAGTCCAATAGGGTACAAATCCTATTCCCTCACAATATAAAATCATACTTGATCTTCTTTCATGCATGTCTCGCGCAGGAGACAACCACTCGAAGGAAAGATTCAAAACTGATCCCACCATTTCAGATTGACCAAACATTGAATCCAACCCCAGAACCCGAGGGTTCCAACAAACTTAAGAAAACAATGCATTTAGTGACTGATTCCACCCAGTCCACCAATGGCAAAGTACCACACAACTTAGGGACAATGCAATCAACATGATTCTCCCAAACAAGCAAAACGACGAGATCACATATCCCTTACTCTTACAAAGACACAGAACCTCAGTCCTCACAACCAGGTCTAGCACGACACTAAACTCATCTTCTTTGCCTTCATCCAAAGAAGGCAAAACCAGAAACCGACGAAAGAATAATCAGCGAATACTCAATTGTTTATAGAACTAACCACTTTCCCCAACTTGAAATCAATGCAATAAAATGCACAACTAGGAAAAACTCAACTGAGAGGAGGAACTTCACACGATCTTTCTTCAAGAATAGATACAAAATCGAAGAGAACTCCATCCTCTTAACAACATAAACCATTTCCCTCACCTTGAGCCCTAAGGTGAAAAGCTTCACATCAAAGAATCACTCAATTAAAAAGGCAACACTACACACTAATCCCAAAACCAACATTTCGGGAATACCAAAACGATCCTGAAATCCAACACTTTCCATTACATCTATTTATTTTTTTTAAATGGCAAGTCCAAAGACTATCATCACACTAATCCACAAGTATGCATTCTTTCTTCCTCATAATCTTTCATCCACTAACTCCACCACTTGGCGAAACACAACTCATATGGCAATTTCAATTGCACAACAAACAAAATGCCTTAAACAAAAGGCAACCTTCCAAGTAATTACACCGACAACCCTATTTCCTTAGGTAATTAAACCTAAGTTCATCCTACATTCCATTACCTCTAAAATTCTTGCACCTTTAACAATAAAGGTTTCGATGTTCACACTTAGCGCCTTTGGGAATCCCCAACAAGACATAGCAAGAATTTTATAACCACTCTTCCTTGAATCACTTTCTCCAGTAATTATCCTTTCGACTAATTACATTCGCGTTCGAGAATGTTATCACCAACATTAAACAAATTCTCCCCCATCAACTCATCAAAGAAAAACAGGTTGAACTTTTATCCCAAGTTAACCTACCATCCAAAATTCCTATCCGTCAACCATATGACGAACACAAAGATCAATTATCTAAGTCTCCAATGATTTAGACAATTGAACACCATCAACTTATTTAACAAGTTCCTCAACCAAACTGGTTATTACTCCCTTGACACAATCATTTAACCTTACGCAAACACCATTTCTAGATATCCACTTATAACCGTGGGTCACCCTGACCCACAAAATACTTCTTGCCATCCAACCAATTAGGGTCGACCACCTTAACCCAACAACACAAACATTCTACTAATCCTCTACAGGAAGATCTTCAATCACCCACAACTTACTCTAACTGTCGAATTTTTTCCTCCCTGAAAAGCCAATGAAAACTTCCAAAGAAGCTCGACTCTCAAAAGACTTAGAAAATGACAGGGCTCAAGCCTTGCCATTCAACAGATCTCCAAACCAATCATCAAACTTCGAAATTCCACGAAGGAAAGGAGTTACACAAATCAATTCACGGAAAGGAAAAGCGAATCGATCGAATAACACTTTTCCTTTAAAGCCCCAAATCCAAAACTTCAACTCGGAGAACGACAACACGAAGAAATCCATAACTTTCTCGGCAAGACAAAGAACCTAAAGAGGTGCAAGCGATACTCTTTTCTTGATCTTAAATCCGAGAAGTCCAAAGAAGATAAAACCCAAAACAATTCCATCAACTCTCTAAATTTACGACAAAGGAACAATGGCTCTCCTCACCCGAAGTTATGAACCCTCCGGTGCTGGCTCTTAACTGCCACACCGACCAACACGACTACACGACAAGGCCAACATACCTTCGGCACAAAGAGTTCCATCAGACCCCACAAAACAAAACACCACTTCAAAATCATAGCCATCAATAAGACCATAGTCTCATCAAGACTAACATAAAACATAGCATCAATAAAATTTAAGCATTGCAGCACAACGCAATGATAACCCATCCCTTTCCTATTGTGCATCAGAGTGTGTCAAGTTTTAAATTAATTAACCATTCTACCTCGAATTTTAAGGTTGTTGCCCTAGGGCCACATTTTAAAGGTTTAACCTAAACCATGTTTCTACTTTCATACAGCAAAATTTTAATTCATCCTAGAATTACTCACTACATTCAAGCACCACGGACCTGAAGCCCGCTCTGATACCAACTGTAACACCCCAGAGCCCATACGCGCCACGGATGCTACCAACCCTCTAAAATATTAAGACCGGCTTAGAAACTAAGCCACCGAAATTTACAAAATTTTGGCATGACCTCTCTAGAACAGAGGACATCCACTCAACAGACAAAAGAATAGCGGCGATTATGATATCATTCTAGCGTGTCCTTAGTTAAGCAATCACACACCCAATGTAATTTAAGAAATCTCATTACGATGAACCATAAATTACAATCACATTAATTACATTCAGATATGATGAATTGGTTAAATAAATTGCTGGAGACCGCAGTCGTGCACATGTTACTACTCCCAACCCGATGAATCAGCTTCAAGGTACCTAGAACAAGAAGCAAACAAGCGGAGTCCAAGACTCAAAAAGTGCAACAATAAAGAAACGCAACCGAATCAAACGAAATACCAATACTTTGAAAAGTAACATATTCAAATACTTGACTGAACTTGGTAAATAAATGAACCGGAAACTAATTCCAAATACCTCAACCATCTCAAGAATTATTTAAACTTTACTCATACCTCGATAGCCACTTTTGGATGAGTCCACGACTCAATCCTCAATCTATAAATGCCAATAGCTCCACGATTAACCATTAACAGTTTCCAATTGCTGCCTTCATATTCAAGTGCACAAAACATACAAAAGAAGAATCTCCTATCCATACATCACACTTAACTCATTAAACATGATTCATCATTATCAATGCAATGCAGATGCAAATATGCCATACAAAAGAAGAATCTCATATCCATACATCCCAATCAACTCATTAAACATGATTCATCATTGACAATGCAATACAGATGCAAATATGTCATACAAAAGAAGAATCTCATATCCATACATCACAATCAACTCATTAAACATGATTCATCATTGACAATGCAATGCAGATGCAAATATGCCATACAAAAGAAGAATCTCATATCCATACATCACAATCAACTCATTAAACATGATTCATCATTGTCCATGCAATGCAGATTTCACAATTTTCATGCATATGATGCATCATGCATGTCTCATCTCCTCTTTTAGTACATACCGGTATTGCCGAGTGCACACCCGTCGGTGTGCACCCTCTCATTCCCCTTCCCCCCCCCCGTGGTGGAGGGTGCCTACTCTTACTGACTCGCTCCCATACAACCACATATACGGGGACTACGAGGTAGGACTTTTGTGCTCACTACATGTGAACACAGAGGCCCGCATCAGAATGGGTCGCATCTTCCATCATGAATACACAAATGCAATAGACATAAACAAATTTGCAAACTACATTCATTTCTCACATTTGTATAGCCATAGCCAAATACATAAACATCAGCCACTTCTCACATCCATAAATTACCCTTCACATTCTCGACACTCATAATCACATCCTCAACATTCATATTCATACTCACATCGCCAATACTCGAGTAATTACTAATTCCATCTATCTTGATCATAAATCAAACCATTTTTGCAATCAAATTCCATACTCCGTCCTCACATTCATTTATCATCAATACTTCATACAAAAACCATAATCTTTTATCATGAATATGAATTGAACCATTATTCTTGACTCAAAACTCATGTCGTTGATATCAATAATACCCTAATCCTACTAGTGAGCACCAACATGGAACATAAATTATCACAACAAGTCACAAAGACAAGGCACATAATTCTCCAATGTAGCACACATAGCAAACAAACAAGGATGCACATGCAAGTTTCATCCTCTAATGTCATTCATGAGTATTCACATAGCCTACCTATACTAGTGTTGTCAGTATAACCACAACAAGCATTAGCGGTTCACATATCAAATCAATCAAGACATTCAATCTACAATTCACAAAGTTCAATCAATTGATACACTTGCCTTCAACTTCTCGAGACGGTGTGGCGAGACGAGGTTGCCACACCCAAGGTCACACCACCTGCACATGGATATAACCCACTCAAAAACATGCCCAAAATTCAACACAAGACTCATAACTAAGTTGGCTTCGCAACCCACTCCTCAAACCCGAAAACAGAAATCTGCCAACCTGGGACAGCACTTGGTAAAATGGGCATAACTTTTAGACGGCTGAACGAAACTTAGCGATTTCAGACTTCATTGAAAGGTAATTCAATTATCTACAACTTTTTATATAGCCAACCGACCGGGAAAAGCACCGATTATTCCCAGATTTGCGACGAACAGCAAACAAACATAATTTAACTTGTTCTGGACAGCAATCGGTAAAATAGCCATAACTTTTAAATGGCTGAACGAAACTTGATGATTTCAGTCTTTATTGAAAGGTAATTCAATTATCTAAACTTTCGTTATAGCCAAACCTCCAAGAAACGCTTGTAGAATTTTCAAACAGCAGCTCTAACAGGGGGCAAAAATCTGCTCGAAACAGAAATTTCAAATCACTCTAGTCTCTCCATTCCCTAACCTCCAACATCTCCAAAATTAGGAATCCTAGCCAAGCAATAGAACAAACACTTAGCATGCAAGCCAAATGGATCCCCACCACCTAGGGTTTTTACCTCAGATCTTTACTCAAGGAGGAAAAGGGGAGGTGGAGCAGGACGTCGGCCGGGGGAGGAGTCGCCGGAGCTGGCCGGAGGTGGGATCACCGGAGCTGCTGGTGCTATCAGCTGCTCCTTCGGTTGTTGCTGCAGCTCCAGCTGTTGCTGCCTCTGCTACTTGCTGTGCTGCTGCTACTGGCTCTGCTGCTTGCTGTGCTACCGAGAGCGACGCCAGGGAGGGGAGGTGCAGGCCAGGGGGGCAAGGGCGCAGGAGGCTGCCGGCCAAAAGGGAGTCGGCCATGGGGACTGCAGGCGCCAGGAAGATGACATGAGGCGGCTGGGACTTGGGGACAAAAAAGATGGCTGCCACCAAGAATTCTCAGCCACACAATAAAAGAATGAGAGAGAGAGAGGTTAGGTGAGGGAGGGGAAATTCCTAAAAAAAACCCCTCCAAACCAGAGCCCATTTTTTTTAACCAGTAGCGTGAACCAAATAATTTAATTCTTGGCGAAAACGACAATTGTCGATAGACAACTCATTTGCAAAACTAAACGGCACGGAGAAAACACCCATTCCGATAAGTATTTCACGGAAAACTCAAAACCATTAATAAACTGCGAGGCGACAAAACTTTTCTCCAGAATAAAACCTCGAATCAAGAAAATGAAGATAATTCCGGCCAAAAACCCAGGAAGACGATTTTGTGGTATTACAAGAACTATCTACTAATACCCATAATATAGCCATTTTATAGAAAGTACATGCATGCAAATATAAATTTGCAAAATGACATAAATTAGGTAAAATAATTGGATCACTATGATCAAAAGAAGTGCTTGTCTTGCTCATTGAATGGTTGGCCTTGTTATGGATCAAGACTGAAAGTCTCTGGGACGTTGGCGTCTACACATAGTATATCGTCAAGTACAACTAAGAACCAAACGAATACAAATAGAGACCAAATTCAAATATTTTTAATATTAAGAAAGAGCATGATTTTAGAAAAAATTAGAAACTACTTTTATTAAATTTGGTGTTTGTATGCAAAAGGTATAGGCATTTAAATTTAAATCAGCTAGAAAATCCTAAAAAGAAAATGAAGGGGGTAACTTTGAAGATATATTCTCATATATTACATCTTCCAACAGAGAAGGTGTATTCTCTGCTTGTTTGAAAGTGTATTTCTCAATTAAGGAAAATGATTTTTCTTTTGGTAAGGCTAATAGGTGGGATCCATATGTCAATGTTTTATTATTTTTTGAAAAAGACTAGGTGGGGTCCGCATGTCAATGTCTCATTACTAAATACCGGTTTGAAATATATATCATGTCACTTAATCCTATCTAGTCCACATGTAATAGACTCATAAGTTTTAAATTAGATTAATTAAAATAACTTAATATGACAATGAGTTGCGAGTGCTCTCAGACTAGTGATCAGGGGCTAGGCGAGATAAAGGGATCGGAGCTAACCAGGTCATCACGTTAGAACTAGGGACTACAGGGGAAGCTTTGAGGGTAGGCTTGGGGGGCCAATGGTCATCATAGACTTGTCGGTGGCTTAAAACGTTGCGACACATAATAGAGATTCTATGACATATCTAAAAACTATTAGCAAGGTCAGTCTGAGGGGTGCACTAGCACTAGAGGCTCACCATGGTCACGATGGATGGCTTGATGACGGCGGAGGAGGTCCTGAGTAGTTAGTCTCCGGAGAACAGCGGTGACGTTAGCAAGCTTCACAGTGGCATCCAAGTACAGGGGAAACAACTGTAATGGAGTACAACAATGAGTTTATAGGGTTTTGGGGATGCTATAAAATGACCATGTTCAAAGTGGATACTCACTGGAGAGGAAACTATGCACTAGTGAAGGTGGCGAATGGAGATGGATAAGATGACATGATTTTGGCGCTACACTGCACGAGGAACAAAATCATTTGAGGGGTTTTGAAGAAAAAAGATACTGGTGCATGGTGACATGGGCATCGAGGGTAGAGCTCACTAAGAAAGGACTTTGCTTCGGTGAGCATGGCAGGGTGCACACACTAGGGCTTGGAACTGCAATGGTGTTCCGAGCTACTCTGTGAGGAAGGAGGGCTACAATCGGGGTAAAATAGGCTCGTTGCATGATGCACGATGAAGAAGAAAGACACGGTTGGGAAGCTTAAGTAGGCGAGGAACAATGATTCTCCTGGTTGTGTTCCTCTTGGCCACGAGCGTGATGCCTAGTTTTCTAGCGCATGGCGACATCTTGCAGGCGGCACAATAGTGGAACCGATTCTGATGAGGCCACATCAGAATCGATTACACATAAGAACCGATTCTGATGACTCTACTATCATCACAATTAGTTCCACATAAGAACCGATTTTGATGATGTTATTATCAGAATCGGTTCCACATAAGAACCGATTGTGATGGCCCTTATAGGGGTGTGCCATTTTTGTATATTCTCCAAAATAGCACATATTAACAGTATGCACATATATATCACATTCACAGTACATAATACAGAATGCACATATTATATTCACAGAAATCAAACACTTTAATTACAACACATATATCACATTTGGTGACAATATACAACACAAACATGCTTAACAGTAGTACACATGCATATATATATATATCACAATGACATATATAATTAATATTGTTTGCATGTGGACTAGCAGGAGCCTTTAGGATCTCTAAACCTGTCGTCCTCTGATATAACTTCTAATCAGTACCACTGGCATAAGTGGTCTCGTATATAGTTGAGTGCTTTGCTATCTAAGCTCTTCTGGGGGATATTGATCTTCTGCAAAATAAAAATAAGTGCACTAATTTAATTTTTAAAATTTGTATGTAAAAGGCTAAGTGTTTTATTATGCATGTACAAATATCTTAGGGAAAAGATGTGAGCCACCGACCACGATCAGAACATGCTGCATGACATAGAAGCTACACAGGTCATCGCTGCCCTATTGATGACACTATGAAGAGAGAAAGAATTTAACACATGAAGATTAGATGTAAGAAAAAATTAATCGTATATATGTTAGGCACTTGTACCTTGAAGCGCTTATACTCCAACTTCTTTCCCTTTTCGTCATCGTGTGTCCCTCCTTTATTGACGTAGGCTGAAAAACCCCTACATACATTGGAGAGATGCCATTGAGTCAAAAAAATGAACATAGTTAAATTCAGAAAGTGTTAGGTTACAGTAATGTACTTATTGCTCCAAAGGAGGCTTGATCGCGTAGGCCATCGGTCTCTTCTTGATGAAGTTAAAAGTGTAGACCATGTTTTCACTTGAAACAAGGACGAGTAGAGCCCAATGGTTGCTTATTAAATGGTATGCAATGCAAGAAAATAAGTTCGCATACGGTTTAAATGCATACAACTAATTGAAGGGTAAAGTACTACTTACTTCTCGTGGTATGGGAATAGAACGAAGTCCCTCTTCGACTTAGCATTCAATGCCCCCTTGATGTAGCCAGCAATGAAGTCTGGTTGAAGCCTAGCCATGGTCGTAGACACAAGCTCGGGGTCAATGAACCCAACTAGGTGTTGATTCATCATGGCTCACTGCCATATTGCCCTGCAACTCGTATTGAGCGTTACAAAGCATAATGCGAAATCCTATGAAAGTCATCAATTCGTGTTGTATGGTGTGTTACTCACAGCGTCCAAGATCGTAAAGTAGAAATATCGATGACTATCAGTTGGTACACATGGAACAGATCCTCAAAAGTGACCGGAAATGTCCCATGCTCGTCGCGGTGGAAATATCCCCTTATATACCTCACATTGAAGTCGACTCAACGCTCTTCCTCATTGACCATATCAATGTACCATCCATGGAGCATGCGAGTAAACTTGTCTAGATCATTCGATAGGTTGGATGCAATCAAGGGTTTTCCATGTACATAGGCCTTAAAATCCTAAGGGGTCTTTGTATTATCTGCCGACTTTCCTTTCTACGTATATGGAGTTTTCGAGGTTGAGGCAAGGGGTTTTCATGTGTTCGAGAGGGCGTTGTGGTCTCTATTAGCTTTACCTTCTTGGAAGGAGTCTCCGAGACCTCCTGCGATTCAGTGGCTATCATTGCTACAGAATACGTGTTCACTGCCGAGTCCACATCGGCATCACTGTCGGATGTGGACCTGGCACTACCAAAGTGGTAGTGATAGTTGAGAACTATCACTGCCAGATATAAACCGGCAGTGATAACCGGTAGTGATAAGTAACTATCACTGCCACATTTTCATCAATAACCGGCAGTGATAAGTAGTATCACTGCCACTTTTCCTCGAAGAATCGGCGGTGATAACTCTCTACCCTATTTTCCTCCAAACTGGCAAAGATGGGTTTTTAAACCTTTTTATATATATTTGTTGCAGATATGTATTATGTAATGTTGTAGCATATATATATTGTACAAGAGATGTATTACATGACGGTATCGTTATGCACAATATTAACGAAACATCGCTAAAGCGTAATTCAAATACATTGAAGCATTATAATATTTAATTATTACAATGTTCATTTACTTTTGAAGCATCAGAATATTTAATTATTACATTATTCATTCACAATCATTGACATCTCACTTAAGCTACAAATGCTCATAAAACTCGCCCTTTAGGTTGATAACTTCTCGAATGATGAACCCAGCTAGCTGCTTTAGAAGGGCTTCAATTTTGTTGTCTAGTAGGCTGCTGGTGCCTAGCTTCACGCGTTGTCATGGGAGAAATTGAAGCATTAATTAGTGTCATCGTCTTTATAAAGAAAAGTATGCGTCAATATGTAATGATATACCATCTCACTGTTGTAGTCCGTACTATCAGTGATGAACGTGTGCATATGTGTCATTACGTAGTATCCACATAGATTGTTCCCTTGCTGCTGTCTCAGGCATAGAAAATCGATTTTTATTATGAACTTCTTCGTGAATGGACGATACTATTGGCTCTTCTTGCGGTATTTTGCATACACCCTATGCATGGTTTTGAGTAGTCATTAAACTTAATTAGGTGCAATGAAATGAAAGATTACTAGAGCAATAAAGCAATGACTGAGTTTACCTGTCTAGTAACTCTATTACTTCTTTGTAATCATCTGTCAGTTTCCTCATTGAGTCCAAGATAGTGATGTTGCTTTCATCTAACATGATGACGAGGAGGATCTAGTGAAAACTGCAGAAGCTAATTAGTCAACACATAGCGTTGCACATCAAATATGCGAGACTAGTAGGTAGGGAAACACGTACTGAAAGTTGTAGGGTAAAAGTACGTAGTAGGGTAAAAGTACGTAGGTCTTGTCTTGTAGCATTAGCAGCGCCTTGAGTACGTACTCCTCAACACCTTTTATCATTCTTGTATCTAGAATAAGTTTGCAGTTGACAAGGCTCCGGTCGAGGAATCCTACCCTTTCATTTAAGTCCGCTCTAAGTGTCATTGCCTTCATTCTACATAAAAAAAAGTCAGACCCTCAGTTTAAGGGTACGTGAATGTACAACATGAATTATACAAGAGACTTACAGAGTCCACATTCTTAATATAGACATGTCCAGGGTATCTCGTTGGTACAACTGGTATAGTTCTATGTGTTCTACTAAAAAAACACCGTCCATGTTGTGAAAATCCACATCTTTGTATCTGACGGGGAAAGCATCATTATTTGTCTCTTGGACATACTGCCGGTACCATTGATGTAGACGTTATAACTGTGTTGTCAGTCTAGGCTCCTCATTTGGATCCACCAAAGCTTCCCCATTAACGAATGGCCACCAGAGGGGGCTCCTGCCCTTTAGCACACCTTTGGTCTCCAGCAACAGCTACTTTACCACCATCTCCTTTAGATTTCTTTCTAGAGATGCGCTCGTAGTCTGATCGTTGGTTAAGTTGAGGAGATTCAGTTGCTCGTCCTGTCTGTTTAACCATCGCTAATCCCACAAAGAAATCCCTTTTGGTAGCTTCAATTACAACCTTATCAGGTGGTGGTGACTTTTTGAAGTGAGCTTTTATGCTGGCATCTACTTCCCTTCTAGTTTCTTCTTCAGTCAGGTCATATGCTCGTTTCTTGCTAAGAGTTTGTGTTGGCTTCACAGATGAGGAACTTTTCCCCCTGACCGTGTAGAATGTTGAGATTGCGGTGCTCTTTGATTACTATCTTGTGGCGCTAGAGTAGGAGGACCTTATTTGGGTGACGCCGGAGGAGGACTTTTCTTGGGTGGAGAGTCCACCTCATCATCATTATTATGATTATCGTCATCATTATCATCTGAACCAAACTTGATGTAGTGCTTGCGCCATGCGATGAATGTGCCTAGGCTTTGTCCAAGATTATTTTTCCCCTCCTAGCTCGGGATCTCAACCTCAACTTTGCGGTATTTGTCAACCATGCTATCAACTGATACTCTGGCGTATCCCTGAGAAATTGGGTGGTTATGCAACATCTGCCCCTCGATGCATGGCCAAGCCACCCCTTTAGCCACCTTGATGGTAATGTTCGCTATAGGCAGGTGCAGACTGCAACGTGTCGGCTCTACGATTTTTTCCATAGGAAATCTACATGTTGAGTCCTCTTCAGGAGGGCCCGTGGACACTTGGCTGCTTTTACGAGCACCGGCGGGACTCTGGAGCTGGTGGCCGACGTCATGTGACTAACGTTAGCTAAGGATATGTGCTAGCATTTCTTGCATCCTTTGCATCTTTTCTTCTAATTCGATTTCCCTTCTGTGCATATAGTCTTCTAGTTCTTGTACACGTGCATCCAACTATTCTTGTCTGGATTTCTTTGGTCGCTTATAAATTTCGGTATCCTTTGGGAACGCTGCTTTCTAGGGCACCAAGCCGAATCCTCTGGTGTGGCCAAGGTGCTCTTTATTACCCAAGGCGTGTGTTAGCTCGTCGTTCTCCCTTTTTGGTTGGAAGGAGCCTTGAGTAGCTTGGGAGTGGGCATCTATGATCTTCTTCGAGATTTCCTCGTCTTTCTCGCTTCTAAAGCTTAAGCTACCATCATCCAACAGAGTAGCTCCCCTCGTAAGCAGTCAGTACTTTGATCTTGGGGCCATCTCGGACGTCACAATAATAACTCCACTACGAGTTAGCTCTTCTTCTCGTGCATCCCACTTGGGTACTTTCCTCACGTAGCCACCGGTGCCTAGCACATGGGGGTAAATGTTCTTGTTCGAATTTGCCTTGTTCTGTTGGCTGATAGCCTGAGCTTCATCATATTTCTTATACTGCACGAATTCATCCCAAAATTGCTCTAACCTCGGGTATCTATTAAAATCTGGTGTTTGATCCTTCTTGACATACTCCTTATTTAGGTTTGTCTTCCAATTCTTCCATGCGAATCCCATGACAATTAGTGCACGTTTCTTGGCAAGCTCCAACTGATCTTTAGGAAACTAGAACTTGGCTGTCAACTCTGTCCACAATGCTCCCTTGATGTCATCAAAAACATACGACGGGCAATTGCTATGGCATGTCCATGATTTGTAGATGATGGGCACATTATCTCTAGCCAAGACCCCGCATGCTGTCCGATATGGCCCAAGCAATGATGCGGGTATAGCTGGTTCCCCGACTACATTAAGCTCCATGATCACCTTTCGTTCACCTGTGCGCATCTTGCCGGGACCTCGCCCACGACGCTGCCTTTGTTCACCTGATGTCTGACCCTACATTTTGACCGTTTCATTAGTCGTTTGGCCCTGCTAGAGAATTACCCCGTCTACGTGAAGAATTTCATCGAAAAGCACATCCTACTAAAGAATCATACTAAAGAATTACCTCGTGTACATTTGTTGCCTCGGGTTGTTCTAGGTTGAGGAACCTTGTCGGGTTTAGCTCCGGGCTTTGGTTCACAGGCTCAGTGCCATCCGGCACTTTTCCCTGATTAGAGGCCATGTGCAGCAAGTTTATCTGAAATTTTAAATTAACAAAGTCATGCGTTAGAATTGCTAATATCAACGTTTTGCATATATAAGACGTAATCACCATTTTGCCATGTGTTACAGTTGCTAATATCAATGTATGTGGTGTGTCGTACTTGGCCTGAATGAACACTACCCGCCAACGGTGGAACAAATTTTCTATTGAAATATACACTCCACACATTCAATTTTATAGTTTTGTATAGTAATTTTATAACATTATAGATTCACCATATATATTTAAAATTTACTAAAAATACAATACAAATAGTACATACTTGGCACTCCACCTAAATCCACCCCGGCTGGCCGCATGTAATTAATTGTCTTTAGAAAGGACAAATCTGAAAGTATTTTACTACCTTGAAGGGACTAATGTGTAAACCTATAGAATTTCAAGATCAAACATACTAGATTTGACACGAGCATTGAAAGCCCTGCCCCTTCCCCCGGCAATATTTTCTCAAGAACATTTGAAAACATGTTGTTCACTTTCTATGTAGGAATGTTAAATGGTGTATCTATTCCCCAGTATACAATATGTTTACCTATGTTCACACAATGAAACATTTTACAAGATTGAATAAAGATACTAGAACCAACAATACACATGAGATCCCAAGGACACCATAATGAGAAGGTACAGACATATCCACAAGCCATAATCGGATCAATTGTACAATAAAAGTAGCCTCAACTATCAGGACATCAAACTGACCTACCAAATTCTAACATTTTCCTAAACTAAAATCAAATCAAGGACAACATTAATTAAAGATACATAAACAAGATCGATCTGATATATCAAAATTCAAAAAATTGTGGAAATTGTTTCTACACTACCATATGGGACTCACGGCTACCCTGACCCTACTTGGCAGCATCACTTGGCAGCACCCATAGTCTTCTCTACGCTACCAAAACTTTGTTGAGCTAACCAAATGCCTAATATTTTGTTGATGTGGCATAAGAGCAAACATCACTGTGATCCTCTCATGCACAAAATCTCAGCGCACAGGCCCAGCCCCAATTGCCTCCTTCTAGAGCCACCATTGCCAAAGCTTCACCGAACAATTTACAAAAGAAATGTAATTTACAATCTCAGTTACGTTTACAGGATTCCTCAAACAAATTGATGTCAGTTCAAGTACATTAACCCTAATCTGTGCAAATAGACCCTAACCTCATGTGGGGCTGTTAGTATTGACACACAATCATAGATAGGACTTAGGTTTGGTGCTGTGAAGCTGTAGCGTTTTTCCTGACTCTATTTCTTATATATAACTGAATCAAAACACAGCAGACTCCATCATGACCTTAATGGCCGATAAACCTGGCATACTCGTCCACTTCGTGTGTCATCCCACACGTCGGAGCATTCCAAGGGCACACACTCCCTAACAAATCTCAACAGACTCTAACCCTGCACACGACCCAACAAAGAAATATGTCGAGACCCGGATATGCAAATCCGAAACCCTCTGTGTATACTGCACTAGTCCAGGATCACGTTAGTGCACATAGTGAAAACATAGATGACATATCATTCCATACATCGAAATAACTAAGAAGAAGCATATTATTATTAAATAAAGCAAACGACCTTATGGTCAAGGTTCATTGTCGGGACCCGAATCTGCAAATCGGGGCCCTCTGTGTATTCTGTACTAGTCCAGGATCACGCTAGTACACACAGGATAAACAGGTTGAAGTACCACAATCATACACAACGGAATTAATAATAAAGTACTTCAAGCATAAATATAATCGAGTTACACGACCTTATGGTCACCTTACATTAATTAACACGCAGGCGATAAATAACAAAGTAACACAAGTTCAACAATGAAGCAAAAGTACGATAATGAAACCCTCAGAGCCACGAACAACCCACGAGGCTCAACCCTAATCCTCCAGACCTTCGTTAAACTCCTCCTCCCAAGCTGGTGTTGCTTCTTCTTCTGAGGTTTTTGTCGAAGCAAGGGTGAGTATACAACATACTCAACAAGTCATGCACAATGCAGTTCTATTACTACATGCATGGCTTATTCCAAGGGAAAGGCTTAAATGGTTATTTTGCATAAAGCAATATTTCTTTTAACAGATAATCTTATTAGATAAAAAGCGGTAAAATCATTACTATAATAGTTAATTCCTCAATTCTTTTTCCAAGAGTTTGGCACACAGCCCTAAGTTTGATTCATTAGTCTTTGGCACACAGCCACCTATTCCATATTTTATTTTGAAAATCTAACCCTTGACTGTAATCCCCGAGCAATGTCCAATACCGCGGACGCGGCTATTCGAATAGATTTAACACACACTCTGCAGAGGCTGTACACTTTACCCACAGGATACAGTCGCTCACCACACAGGTGATTGATTGCAACAAAGTCTTTCGGAGACTAACACTTAACCTGTGAACCTCTCCCGTATTGCCTTTCTAAATTCTCCCCTCACTCAGAGCCAGAGTTTAGAATAAACGAATATAGTTGGATGGGTACCAAGTCGCAGCACAGGTACGCTCCCCCACACGGTTACACTCTGGTGTAACTGTCACCCCGAGGTGTCAAAGGAAAGATATCAGAACCCTACTAAACTAGATCCGTCCCATTCTGGACAAGTGGTTGTACGAGTAACTCAGTTCAAAGTCTCGCAAGGTGAAGTCCTTAACTGTCCCAGGCAAGACATCCGTTTTATACTTTTCGGCACACAGCCTTTACAATCTTTAATGCATTCCGTTGCCACACAGGCCCCCCTGGCACGAAGCCTTCTTGCCACTTGCCCTGGTCCAAATCATTTCCCACCTCGGTTTGCCTTTATGCAACACATGCCAATGTCCACTTCATTGCACGAGTAGAACCACACAGGTTGCTACCTCCAATTCCATTTCATGACATTATCGCATTATTTCAAAAATGCGTTCCATAATCGTTTAATCAATATTCTTTTGCAATTTGAAAGTCATTCAGCGCATACAGCATACTAAGCAACTAGTCATGGTCTAGCCTCCCGTGTTGGCATTATTATAGCAACCAACGTAAATTAACATCCTAGGGTGACAAGGTTTTTAGGGCATAATAACAACATAATCAAGGTGGCATAAGCAAGATTGGCATATTAGCTACCATATCCAATTTAATCAATGGTATTTTTAAATAACATAGCATGCAATATTTAAAACAAAGTGTATTTTGAAATCTCGGCACAAAATGATCAAAACATGACTTGCCTTCGAAGAGTAGTTGATCCTGGCCTGAAACCTGCGACGGGTCTTCGATTTCTTCCCCGACAGCTCCCGACAACTCGGAGTCTACGTGAAATAATCATATGTACAATAAATATACTTAAACAGATAGCAAGATCATCACTAAAAATAAAATAAAAATCACCAATAAATAGTTCACATTTTTTACAATTTTTTAGGAACTGGAATCACCCAATTCCGAGTTAAAACACAAAAGTTATAGCGATTACAATTTTTGGTAAATTCAAATAAAAGAAAAACCGAATTACTCTATTTATTTTCCTACTGGAAATCCGATTAAATCCCCGGCTTGACACGTGTCAGCACAGGAGTGAGCCACGTCGGCTCGGTCACTAACATGTGGCCCCCGGATGACGTCATGCTGACGTCAGCACACCCGACGGTTATCACACTGACAAGTGGGCCCGATGAACAGTGCTTGGTCCACTCAGCAGCTGACACGCGGCGCACATTCAACGATCCACGTGGGCACATGCGCTCCCGCCCGTTGGATCCAAATCCAACGGTCGGTCCATGCGCGGTCACACCCCACCACGTGGCACTCATCTATTGGCTAGCGGTACGGCTGCATCCCGCCCGCACGTTCAAAAATCTACGGCGCGGATCCGGTCCAACAGCCCTGCCTGGTCGCGACAAAGTGGACTGCTCCGGCGAACGACACGTGCATGTATCACAGCCGGACATCCAAGAATCAACGGCTACGGTTTATCGTGGCTAAGTTACCGAAGAGATACGTGGCGAAATCTCGGCCACAGATCTATGATTCAACGGACATTATCAAACGTAGCGAGAATAGCTACGTGGCGTGTACTTGACCGTAGATCTATGATCTAACGGGCTTTATCTAACACACCAACTACGGCTACGTGGACGCACCGGCACGGCCGGATGGAGATCCGACGGTGCAGGGTACCCGAGCGGTGCACAGAAGGATGAGTCTACGCGGCTTAATCCGAGCCGGTCATCACAGATCGGACGGTCATTTTCAAAAGAAGCCACCTAGGTCTAGTGCTACAGGGGAAGGTACGTGGCGTTACCCTGGACGTGGGATTAAGATCCGACGGCTGAGGTTGCTCGCGATTGTCGACGAAGAAGCAGCGGCGCTTGGTCACCGGACTTGGAGAAGATGAAGTCGGCGACGACGCTTTCGAGCTCCTCCGGTGGAAAGAAGTGGCCCCAGCGACGAGGCGTGACACAGTGAACTCGGCGAAGGTCTCAGATGCGGCGGAGAGTAAGGGATGACGGTGGAAATCAAGGAAGAACCAAGAAGAGGGAAGATGCTACTCCGGTGAGCTCTAACGTAGGCTACGGTGTACGGCAGGGCACAAGTGAGTGAGCGAAATGAGCGGAGGAGGGTGCCGCATGCAGTGGACTATAACTCCCGCTCGGACATGCCTCGATACGTGCGCAAATCCACCGCCCAAATCTTCGGCAGCCTACCGGCGACGGCGGCGCGACAGTCGCTCCCTCCCGATGCGCTCGGTCACATCCCACCGTTCGATCGCGATCTAACGGCTCAGGGCGAGTAACGGTTCGGCAACACGGCGCCACGTGGCGAAATCCTGGCGGTTGAGTCACGCTGATCCAATGGACCCCGCGCGCAAGCGACGTGGCTAAACTTCGGCCGATCAATCGGGATCGCACGGCTTGGAGCGGGCAGTGCTAGGGTTCAGCCGGCATGCGCACAGTGTTGGGCTCGGCCCAACACTGTAGCAATCGAATTTTCCGGTTTTAACAATTAAAACAAATCTAGAAAATCAAAGTAATTATTTAGAGCACTAAAAATACTCGAAAAATTCTAGAAAAATCCAAAAATATTTCAGGTCATTTGGAGCTTGAATAAAATATTTTTATTTATTTTTTATAATTACCTTTTCTGATATTTAATTATTCAAGAGAAGATAAATTCAAATTAAACTCAAATAATTCCAAATAAATTCTAGAAATTCATAAAGATTCAAATAACTCCAAAATTTAAATCAGGTCAAATTTCGGGATGTTACATTCATACACCAATGCCTCACAGCTTAAGAAACAAATAAAACTGTTGCAACGGAAATAAAATAACTTGGGCCATTTGACATGCCACAGGCAATCGTCTGGGGAAACGCCATCCTAGTCGACGTAGTCTTCATAGTACTCCTCCTCTTGATACTCATTACCTAGTCCTTCCTCAGCAACTGAACAACAAGGGCGTAAAGCCGTGAGTACAAAACATACTCAGCAAGTCGTAGGGAAATGATGCAATATATTCATGCACGGCTTGACAAAGGATAGTCATATAGTTCATTTGCAGAAAGCAATAACTTGAATTTAAATACAATAAATAGATTGAAGGCAGATTGATAAAACAATAATAAATAACTGGTAAATCAATGGTAGACAACATGAATAGAATGGCGAGGCATCACCCTACATCATTCGAAACAAGTATCAACCATCAAATTCAACAGTATAGCCTTAGTCAACAAAACAACAGTGAACTCCCCGTTCACATCCCAACAATTCCACATTTCAAGAAACACTCTATACCCCGTGTGAAATCTCCGGGCTTGTCCATGACCACGGACACGGCTATTCGAATAGTTTTACACTCTGCAGAGGTTGTGCAGCTTTCCCCACAAGACATGATCATCCCTTAGTGCCAAGCGCTACGAACACACTTCCTTTGGTGTGTCGACAGAGAGATCACTACAAAGCCTTTACAATGAATGTCTAAACTCGGTACTGCCCTATAAGGTTTCGCCCCTCGAGGCCCCCTCTTGAGCCATGTGAGTCTACCCGTCCATCCCGGAACCCACACCAACACTTGGCAGTACTCAAGACTAAACATTGCAAATTAATCGGCTAGGTCTGTCCCATACCAGACTTGTGGTTGCATGGTTAGGCCCAGTTCAATGGCGCACAAGATTAAGTCCTTAAATTGTCTCAAACAAGACAGCCACATCCCAATGTGCTAGAAAGCACCCCTTTACTGCACGATCACTTGCCCGAGGGAAAACATTTTGTTGAACCAAGACCAATGGCATCTCTTGCCATGGTACAACAAGTTTTACAACAGTGGTCACAGCCACAATTCAATATCTCATTAAGTCAAGATTAACATTAATTCACAGGTGATATGAATCCCATCGGACAACTAAGCATGGCTAAGCATAGCTACGATAACCCCATGTTGGTACTATGATTATGTCCAACTAATAATATCCCAATCCTAGGGTTAACAATGGGTATATGGCATTCCAATACTCAAGGTGGCATAATATCAATCAGGTGAATAGTTACTCCCATAAACTAGCATTGATACACAAATAGCATGCAGTTGTACAAAACAAAATATCTTTGCAAGCATATGTTTAACATGATCAAATGTTACGACTTGCCTTACTGCTCTAATGCTGAGTCTTGGTCTTCACAGTCTTCGTTCGCTCCTTCGGGATTCGTGTCTACCGGAAAAGAAAGCAACGAAACCAAATAAATACAAAACAGAGACACAAACAAGCTCAAAACTGAAAATAAATGGCTCTAGAATGTAGAGCTCAATTTTATAAAAATTTAGAAATTTGAATCGCTCCAATCGGAGTTCGAACGAGGGAGAACGGGCTCCTAGAAGTTTCTCGGGAGAGAAGATCAGAGAAATTCAGAAGGGGTGACACGTGTCAGCATGAGATTGGCTGGAATTTTGGATTTTTGGAAAATCAGAAAAAGGGAAAAGAATTCCCGCTGACACCTGGGGCCCACATGTCAGTGGCTGGTCCATGGTAGACCGAGACCACCGAGGAGACGGTAGGGTGATGCAGCGGACCAGCTGAGGTGGCGGTTGATGCGGTAGCTAGGGCTGAGGTGAGCGCACACGTGGGCACCGACGAGGCGCTGACGCGACGATGACACAGCGGCTGACGCGGACTAGCCGCGTGTCGCGCATCGGCGGCTCGGTGCAGATCGGACGCCACGAGATGAGGCACGGGCGGGGAAACGTAGCGCCATCCGGAGCGTCGGTGGACGATCGGACGGGCACGGTGGAGCGGCAGAGCTTGACGGCAAAGGGCGGCGGCGCACTCACCGACAGTGGAGAAGATGACGCGCGCGCGGCGGAGGACGGCCGGATCGGGCGGAAGAGAGTGCGGATCCGGAAGAGCACTTCGCGACGAGCTCGGTCGTGCAAGCGGCGATGGCGGAGAATGACCGGAGAGGGCGAACGATGGCGGAGAAGGTGCATGGCTTCGGAAGAACTCCGAATAGCTCGATCTCCGCGACGGCAGCACCTCAAGTGACGGGAGAAGTGGCGGCGAACGCAGCGCGAAGCGGGGAACGCGGCACGAGGTTCCTCGGGGCCTTAAATAGCCCCGGGAGGCGTGTAGGGTGTGGACTCCAAGTGGCGGCGACGTTAGGGTTCGCGATGCGACGGCGGCGCGGCACGCGACGTGGCTCCAATCCGACCAGACGCGTGGCACGGATCGAATGGTTGCGGTGCGGTGCGGGCTGGCAGGCTGAACGGGCCGAGCGGAGGAATAGAAGATGGGTCGGCTGAGGGAATAGGAACAGCTAAGAAATGGAATTCAGCCCGAAAGCAAATTGAGAATTTAAAAACGTTTTCCAAATTGATTTAATTCCAGAAATTCAAGTAAATCCAAATAAATTCAAATAAATACCAAATAAATTCAGAAAAATCTCCAAAAATATAGAAAAATTCCTTGAAACACAAACAACCCAACAAAATCTGGAAACCTTTAGTTTGATACATAGATTAATCAAATTAAATCTTTTCATTATTAGAAAATTCATATTAAGCTTCAATTAATTCCAAGAAAATGCAAATGGTTCCATTTGATTTTTAAACATTCCAAAACTCAAATTTTGGGATGTTACAAAATAGCAACTAACTAACAGAAAGATCCTATCACTATGCGCATCAAGACTTATTCTCACAAGGGCGGTTTCGGAGAGGGGGAGGCGCCGCCGTGGGGGGAGACGCCATGGGGAGGTGCCGCAAGGGGAGACGCCGGCGGGGGGAGGGTCGATGCGGGGAGGGCCTGCGGGGAGGGTCGACACGGGGAGGGCGGTGCGGGGAGGGTCAACGTAGGGAGGGCACAAAATCGCTCGGTAGTTCAAAACGGGCAAAATGGCTAAGTGAGGGGAACAAGGGAAGAGGCCATATTTATATAGAAATGAGCATTACTGCCGGTTCAATAGAACAACCGGCACTGATGGGAACTATCACTGCCGGGTTACCTAAGAACCGGTAGTGATAAAACTATTAGTGTCGGGTCAAATATCAACCAGTAGTGATAAAAAATGTCAGTGCCGGTTCAAATCTCACCCGGTAGTGATGTAAAACTATCACTGCCGGTTTGGATAAAAACCGACAGTGATGTTGTTACTATTAGTGTTGGGTGGGGTACGACCCGGCACTGATGTGTTATATTAGTGCCAGCTGTCAGACTTCAACCGGCACTGATATTCACCATCTATGCCGCATTAACAAGGAACCAGCATTGATAGTCCCTACCCCCCCGTGCATACCAAAGTGTTCTTGTGGCGAAATGGCGGTGGAAAATGTTCTTCTTGGCAATGATTGGGTAGCGGCTCGGGCACACGTGTGAATGCCAGGGAGGTCAGGGACGACCCAAGGGCTGACAAAATGGGCCCACATGGCAGAGGGAGGAGGAGGGTAAAAGAAAATGAGTTTTCTGACCATGACATTATAAAATTTTTGAGGAGGATACTGATGACCTGATGATTCTGTTACAGAATTAAATTTTTAAGGAAAATTTTTGAAACTTTTTGAGGAGGATACTGACGAGCTGATGATTTTGTTACATAATTCAATTTTCAGACCATGACATTATAAAATTTTCAGAACTATATCTATCTTAATTATTTTTATAAACTTCTAACACTGATTCTGTTACTGAATTGAATTGCTTATATTAATAATCAATAGTCCATACAATACAAATTGAAGCATGTCCTTCGTACAAAATGTTTATATTAATATTATTTGTTAAATATCTATAGTATAGTAATAATCAATACTCTATACATTACAAATTGAAGCATGTCCTTCGTACAAAATGTTTATATTACAAATTGAAGCTTGACCATCATACAAAATAAAGCCTATCCTTAATTATACAACTAAGTTACGATCCGACCTTCGTTATGATCACGGCGTATGTATGTAGTTTCCTCTATGTCTTCCATGAGACCTAGGTCGATGTTCTCACCGAAAGGAGGAAGCTCATCGAATTGGTTATAGTCTTCCTCGTCGACTACATTCTCAACTCCAACAATCCTTCTTTTTTCCTTGAAGAACCACGTGGCGTTCCTTGTTAGCCGGATCCCTTACAAACAGAATTTGTGTAATGACATTAGCAAGTACGAATGGTTCTTCTCTGTATCCGACATATTTGAAGTCCATAGTAGTGATACCGTACTTGTCGATGTTCACGCTCCTAGGTAGCCTGACCCACTGGCACCAAAAGAGGGGGACCTTCGAAGGCCCATAGTCAAGCTTCCAAATCTCTTCTATGAATCCATAGTACGTCTGCATATTGCCATTGTTGTCATAGGCATCTATACGGACCCCGTTGTTTTGGTTGGTGCTCTTGTTATCTTGTGCTCTCGTATGAAATGTATATCCATTGATGTCATATCCTTCAAATGTCCAAATTGTATATGACGGTCCCTTAGCCAACACTCTCAATTGAGCACACTTTGTCTACGTATGCATCATGTGTCTAAGCAACCAATCTCCAAAGTTATTTTTGTACTCTCTCGCGATCCAAACCTCAGACTTAAATGGGTTTTTTCTTTGTAGCATGTTCTTGTGCATATTGACATACGGGTCACTACAACTGATTGGTGCAGAACTGTAAAATGTGTTTGTGTGAATAAAGCACGATTGTTAGTACGGATCAATTTCTGACCTAGTGTCCCTTTCCCTTGTAACCTCCCCTCGTGGTGAGATATGGGCACACCAATCGGTTTGAGATCCATGTAATCGATGCAGAACTTGATGATCTCCTCGATTCCCCAACCTTCGGCAATGCACCCTTCCGATCGATGTCGATTACGAACATATTTCTTCATAACCCCCATGAACCTCTCAAAAGTGTACATTTGATGTAGAAACATAGGGCTAAGAAACTATATCTCTTTCACAATATGAATAATGAGATGGACCATAATATCGAAGAAGGATGGAGGGAAGCACATCTCAAGCCGGCATAGAGTGTGGATCACATCTTGCTGCAGCTTATCTAGTTTCAACGGACCGATGACCTTCTGTGAAATCGCGTTGAAGAATGAACACAACTTTATAATTGGGTATCGCACTTTCTCTGGCAGAACACCCCTAATTGCAACAGGAAGCATCTGTGTTATCATCACGTAGCAATCATGAGACTTCATGCTAATTAATTTCAAGTCTTTCATTAAGACTAGCCTCTTTATGTTGGCAGAATAACCAGACAGAACTTTGACTCCGTGCAAGCACTCACACACGCTAATTTTCTCATTCTTGCTAAGAGTGTAGCAAGCTACGGGAAGGTACTTTTTGCCTTTACCTAGGTCTTCGTGATGCAGTTCCTTCCTGAGTTTCATATCTTTTAGGTCCATCCGTGCGTTGAGTGTATCTTTTATTTTGCCAAGTATGTCTAGTAAAATACCAAGCAAGCTATCACACACGTTCTTCTCTATATGCATAACATCGATCGGATGTCAAACATCTAGGTGCTGCCAATAAGGTAGGTCCATAAATACTGATCTCTTTTTCCACAAAGGAGTTGTATCACCGGAACTCGGGACTGATGTACTTCCGGCTCCCTTTCCATGGATAATTTTAATATCCTTTATGGCCGCAAATATCTCTTTGCCGTTGCAATGTTACGGAGCTGAAGTAATCTCCTTTGTACCATCAAAAACTCTCTTATTGTTGCTATATGGGTGGGTGGTCCTTGCGAAGGAACCTACGATGCCGCATGTAACATATTTTTCGACAGTATTTCAGCCACCGGCTACTTGTATCACCCATGTAATGGATGCATCCATTGAATCTTATAATAGTCTAGCCCGAAAGATTACCAAGAGCAGGGCAATCATTGATGGTTACGAACAACAACGCGCGTAGCATGAAGTTCTCTCTTTTATACTCATCCCATACCTATAAACCATCGTTCCACAATACTAGAAGATCTTCAACCAGTGGTTTGAGGTATACATCAATATCGTTGCCAGGTTGCCTCGGCCCTTGGATCAACAGCGGCATCATAATGTACTTCGCTTCATACAAAGCCAAGGAGGAAGGTTGTAGATACATAAAGTCATTAGCCAAGTGCTATGATGACTACTCCTATTGCCGAAAGGATTCATCCCATTCGTACTGAGCCCGAACCTTATATTCCTCATATCATATGCAAAGTGTTTCTTGTATTTTCTATCGATGATCCTCCACTGTGCGGAGTCAGCAGGGTGTCTAAGCATTCCATCCTTCTTACGCTCTTCGGCGTGCCATCGCAGTAATTGAGCATGCCTTTTGTTCGCAAACAGACGCTTCAGGCGGAGGATTATAGGGAAATACTACACCATCTTGGCTGAGGGTCTTTTCTTCTTACGCTGCGCCTCGATGTTGTCATCGCCGCGCTTATACCAAGATGCCTTGCAAACGGGACATGCATCCAAATTTGCAAACTCATTGCGATACAATATGCAATCGTTTGGACATGCGTGTATTTTTTGCACTTCCAGTCCCAACGAGCAAACAACCTGCTTGGCCTAGTACGTGGTCGCTGGCAACACGTTACCCTCTTGAAAAACGTCTCTGAAGAAACCTAATAGCTCTGTGAAACTCTTATCGAACCAACCATTGCTTGCCTTCAATTGCAGCAGCGTAAGCATAACATGCATCTTTTTGAGCTCCTCCTTGCAGCCTGGGTACAAAGGTGTTGTAGAATCCTCTACTATACGCTGAAACTTCTAAAAATCCCTTTCACTCGTGAGGTCCTCCTCCCCATCATGCAACATCTGTTCTAAATCATCTTCATGATTATCAATGAACATGTCTTCATGGGTATCGACGAACGTATCTTCGACTGCAGTCGAGTCGTTGCCTTCATCATCATTAATCAGATGCCCTTCACGTACAATCTCATCTTCACCGTGCTCGGTTCAACAAGTATAGGCAGGCTTGAAACCCCTTCGTAGCAAGTGTGCACGGATCGCCTCAAGGTCAGAAAATTGCTTCTCATTCTTGCAATCGACGCACGGGCAACAAATATAGTCTATCAGCTTATTTGACTTATACGCTGCAACCGTGCTCAGAAAACTAGTCACACCATTAAAGTACTCTCTATTGTGACAGTCTGCTTCATACATCCATCTTCAGTCCATCTACAAATATTTATAACAAATAAAATCTCAGTAAATCAATAAGTGGTCACAAATTGTTTTATTCATTTAATTTGTTATGTAGTGCTAATTAATCTAGAAATTTTCATTAACTATAAATCTATATCCAAATCTCGATTGTAAAATCAATTAAATAATTGCTATTAGTTATAATGGTCCATCCAGCAAATTTGCATTACTTACAAAAGTATTAAATTAACATACACAAAATAAAGAAACAATTTTAAGTAATTAGATTAAACAATAGTTAATTATGAAGTGCTACCACATTTAAATTCAATCTATGTATTAAATGCAATCACTAATTTATTCCTCTAAATACTTAAATTCAACCTACATCATAATCTCACCAATCACTATACATATAAAAGTTGGTAATTTGGAATCTAGTCTCTACATTAGAGCTTTAATTGTGCTCACTATGCAATCAATAATTCTCACAACCTACAGCAAATATAGAATGTAATTTCCAACTAAATAAACTACCAATGAAATGTACATCAAGATTCAAACCTTAGATCACGAATTGGAAATGAATTCCACCAAATTTGAGAGCAAAATTCACCCTCTCTACCCCAACCGAGCAAGAACAGAGCTCCTCTCTGTTTTGGACAGGTTGGGGAAGGAAACCGAGATATATATAGTGCCACATTATCACTGCTGGCTCTTGCTCTGGAACTGGTAGTAATATATCACTACCACTTCTATCTCTAAATTCGACAGTGATATCGCTGTCGTTCATGCGGGAAATCGCGTTATCACTGCCGGTTATCCTATTGAACCAGCAGTAATACATCACCGCCAGTTCTATCTCTAAATCTAATAGTGATATTGTTGCCATTCGCACGGAAAAAATATACTATTCTTATCATTGCTGGTTGAATTTAGAACCGGTAGTGATAAGATTTTCACTGCCGGCTCAGGCCTACCCGGCAGTGATGGGGTGTCACAGATGAACCAGTCTGTAGTGGTGTATTGTACTAGTCCTTTTACGTGTGAGCTTTGTACTCTGCATAGGACTCATCTTGGTGGTGGGAGCAGGAGTAGGCGTAGGTACTGTAGGAACCTACGAAGCACGCGTATATATAATTTGTTGCAGTACTACTGTAATAGTAGAGAAGACGCGGGGAATTTTTACCCTGACCAGTACGACACCCGTCGTAGGCTACTTGATAAACGACATGCGTGCTTGCTCGAGAGTGGTGATATTTTCGTTGGGGGGAACTCCAGCACATGTGATATGAAGTCTTCGAGGATGTAATCCATCTAGACCCTCATGTAGCCCTTCCCCAAAGACTGACTGTGCATAGTGTCGGTGTCCTTGCATTGAAATGCAACCTCGCATGCAGCCTCGATGGGAAATCCATCCTCCGTCAGGGTGATGAGCTGGCACTTGGCAGGCGCCTGCAAGAAGTGTGCAACTTAAGGAAAAACATTGTGAGAGTTACACTCACAACTTTAAGTGAAGAAAAATTAATTATTACCTTCAGCTAGGGACCGGTCTTATCATTTTTGAAACCGCAGTTGTTGGGTCAGGGCACAGGCTTCTCTACGAGAGGCGAGGGCATATGGCTCCTGGGAAATCATCGCCATCATCTCGGTCCTCAGGCACTACTCACGTGCCATCATCTCCCCCTTATCTCCTCCTCATGTGACATCATCTCCTCCCTCATCTCCTCCTTGATCTCCTCCCTCAACTCCTCCCTAAGTGTATCCTTAAGGCACTCCGCACGTGCCTTCCATGATCTTGATCTGGCACTCACAGTGTCATCTTGGAAGTAGAACTTTTTCATATACCCCGCCCCTGCGGCAAGCACCCGGCCCTTATGGTCGGGCTTTCCGATCGTAGATGATAGGATATCCTTTGACCCTTGACTCTGAAAGGTTCCTTGCTCTTTCCTCTGGCTTACCTCCTCCTGCAAGAAGCGAGTACGAATTATATCTGAAATACAACACGTTGGTCAACTGCAATGTGCTAAGTTAGATGTCTTACGATGGTGGAGAAGATATGTGCGGTAGTGGGGTTTGGCACTACGAGCTACCTGTCGATGGTTTTCTTTGTCCTCGCTAATACCCAGTCGCGTAACTACTCCTCACATATGTGGGAGTAAGGCATCGCTGTCCCGGAGTTCGCGTAGTCCTCAGCTAGTTGCACCCACTCTGCCTTCTTCCCCTCATAGTCACCTGAATCGAGGTGGTGCAGGTGCGTGTTATGCCTCTGGATAGCAATGTTCCTCTCTCTCAGCTATTCCGCCTCAGTCGTACTCTTCATCCTCTTGAAGGTGTACCGCTTCGCAATACTTTCATCTTTGTCTTCTACGATCCATTTGCCCTTAACCTCATCCTACAACCAATTCTTCTACTCGTCACTGACTTTCTTTCTTCAATCCTTAACCATTATGGGAACTCGCTCCCTCACTAATTGGTCGAGGAATGACCAGTAGTAGAGTACACAATGTACTCAATCTTGTTATCATTGTTGTTTTTAGGTGATGACACCGAATACCCCGATGATATTTATGATCCTACAGAATTTGGGAATAATGATGACGACTTTTTCTAAGGATTTACCTTGTTTGTTGCTTGAGGGTTATGGGGCATACTACAAGATGAATAATGTTTCTGCTGCTGGTTTTAAGCTTTTGAATTGTAATATTATTATGTGAGCTTAAGACATTGCTACATCTGTAATATTATTGTGTATGGATGTGATGTCGATTTGTAAACTGTGCGTACTAGCTACTGATCTAGGGACTAGTATTGTATGCACAGGGAACCCATTTTTGATAATTCATTATCAAAAATGGGGTCGTTACAATATTGAGCATTGCTTAGTGATTACAGTCAAGGGTTAGATTTTATTAAAATGAAATGGGGATGTAGGTTGTATGTCTATGGAAGTTGGAATATGATTTAAAATTGTGAGTTGGTTTATTTAGAAAATAACCGAGAGATTTATTATTTTTATTATTTGTTTTATTGTCTTTACAATCTATTTATGTTATTCTTTTATAAATGTTGTTTATACAAAATAACCATGTTAGTCATTCCTTTGGAATAAGCTATACATATAGTATATTAGACTTTCATTCTATGCACGGCTTGTTTAGTGGTTTATGTACTTACCCCTTGCAACAACACATCACTATTTGGAGAAGAGGCTACACTTGCTTTCAAGTAGGAGTTTCAGGAAGAAGCGGATAACTAGGGTGCGAACTTTGCCTATGGAAAATTGAAGGGTTGCTATGAATAAGTTTATTTCCGCTATAGTTTTTTTATTTTTCAGTCTTAGTCCTGTGTGGCGTATTCATGTAAGGTGGACCATAAGGTTGTCTAACAGTTATATTTAATTTGATGAAATATTTATTTATAATATCGTTGAGTATGATTGTGATATTCATCTATGTTGAGCCTGTGTGCACTAGTGTGGTCCTAGACTTGTGCTGAATACACAGAGGGTCCCGATTTGCATATTCAGGTCCTGACAAAGATGGTAAAATTCAAGAGTCGATGGGCGTAGTGCTAGCAACATATTGATAGAATTGTTGAAATTATGGACGGGTGTGAGGTATTATATGTTATTTATAAATACTCTCACTCTAAATTATCTACATATGCATATGGAAGAATAGGTCATCTCAAGTGACACACGAAGGCATGCTTGAAAAAATTGGTAGGATAGACACCGGGTGAGGGCATCCAAACACAGCTCAACTTCAAAACTGACGGTTTAGTAAGTACATGGGTATACAATGTCGATGTAGTTAGAGACGAAATTGCACATTATAAAGTTACAGATAATCTTTCACTTAGAATGGGTGAGAGCTCGAGTTTTAAAAGGATGGTGCAATGTGGTTTTTGCCCACAATACCACCACGTTAGTAGAAGAACAACTACACGTAACATATGGGCAATGTACACAAATAAACTAGCAATATTGAAACAGGCCTCCACAAGAGTTAGTTATTCCTTTGCCTGGACATTAAATATATGGACTTTTTTCCATCAAAGAGCAGCCTATCTTAGCATTGTCACACATTGCTTGGATGGTGATTACATCCTAAATAAAAGAGTCATAGGGTTTAGGCCAATCGATGAGACACACATTAGAGAGGCTATCTCTAACCATGTACTTGAAGTTATTACTAACTTTAACATAGAAAGTAACTATCACTCTTGACGATGCATCAAGTAACACGGTGGTCATGAAGTATCTCTCACTGCACTTGGAGACTTATGTTGGAGGTTTCATAGTCCACTAGAGATGCGTATGCCATATCATTAATCACGTTGTGCAGGCAGGTTTAGATATAGGGGCTGTTTGGGGGAGCTGTGCTTTAGCTTTGGGCCAAAAGCTCCCCCAAACAGCATGCTGCAAAGTAGCCGGGAAGCTAAGCCATAGCAGAAACACCCCTAAAAGCTGCAGCTGCTGAGGAGGAACTTTTCAGCTGTGGCTTCGCTTGACCACCTCCCACCTCGGTTGCTCTGCCTTCTCGACCTCTGCCACCCCGTCTCGCCACCTCCACGTTACCTCCCCACTTGGATGCCGCTATACTTCGCTATATTGCTACCTGCCCGCTCGATTGGCCTCCAAAAGCTACAAATTGCAGAAACACTTGCCAAACAAGATAACAAGAAAAGTCACACCACTACTACAACTGCTTTTTCTGTTAACAAACCAAAAGCACTTTTTCATTTCAACCTTAGTTCCCCAAACAGGCCCATAATACGTGATGCTATCAATTTTATTACAGTTTTGACTGTAAGGTTTGCTCAGTTCTCATAGTGCTGCAAGGTCAGCAATAAGCTACCAAGAAAATTCAATCTTGATATGAAAGTTAGATAGAACTCTATGTATACTATGCTAGAGCACTACAAGGACTGCAAGCACATTATCACCATCTTCATCAATTGTAATAATGGTAAACCATTTGTTTATGATGTGGATTGGAAAGTTTCCCGTCATTTTTGTCAATTTTTAAAAAATTTACAATGCAACCAACATATTACCCCGTGTGTACTACCCAACTTCTTATTTAATCATCGAATGGCTTTGGACTATTGCTATCAGTTTAAAAAAAGATATAATTATATTTTACAACCCATTACAAAACTAAACAAGAAAAATTTTAATAATATTTTTAAGCTATTACACATCTCTACTGTTTTGATACTATTCTAGATCATTGGAGAAAATTATCTAATTTGCAGGGTGCCTTCGAGGGAATAGGTGAAGCATTCGATCTTGATTTTTTTATGCACATACTCATGTTTATAACAAGTGTTTCAGAGTTTTCAACAAATATTATAAAAAGTTTGGCAGTAAAAGTGAAGCAAGAAGATCTACCTCAACAACGTAAGAAGCACGAGGCAGTTCGATCGTTCCAAACATATGGAAGAAACTAAAAGGCAAGGCATCTAGTTCGTCTTCCGAAACGTCAACCATGTCGCATTGGAATCCACAGGTAGAGATGAACCACTACCTAGAGATGCCTTTCGTGGAGAGTGAGTTTGACATGGACGAGGACAATCGACTCAGCATGTTCTTGTGGTGAAGAAACACAAACTTATTTACCCCGTGCAATTGCATTTTTCATGGTACGTACTTGTGGTTTCAACATCTACTGTCTCATCGAAAGTCACTTTCAGTTTGGTGGGGAGGACACTTGAGCCGAGGGGGTCATCTCTCAGACTGAGATGGTTGAGGCAATTACAAAGACTGGGAACATGCAAATGAAAGGAAACAACATCAGACCGAGGATCACGGGTGTTATAGCCAACTTTGATCATCTTGGCCTCGAGTAGTCTATGCATATGTACATAGTTACTATACTATTTTCCTTATCGGGGGGTACTCCACAATGAGGTGTAAGGTTTTTAACGAGGCAGTAGTTATATACCTGTTCAAGAATGAATAAAATTTACTTCTTTTCCCCCTAACATTTTGTGTCCATTGTTGTGAGTCTTTGGCTCCTTTTTTCTCGTCTTAATTGTGCAAATAGGCTAGGACTAGACCGGTATGGCACAAAGCAGGTATGAAGCGCAAATGGGTCGTGCCTAAACTTGCAGAAGGCAAGCCGGGCTGGCACGGTAGGGTACGATGAGCACATCGGACTGTCCTGATCTAGCAGAGTTTAGGCACAAAATACAATAGGTTCGTGCCAACCCGCCACGTCACTTCCCACCACTAGTCTTTAAAAGAACGATACTACTTGTAGCCTAGTGAGGCCACTAGCCTTTAAAAGAACAATACTACGTGTAATTATAGTAACCTCATTGGTCTTTGAAAGAAGGATACTACTTGTAGCCTAGTGACGACGTTTTAGACAGGTAAATAAATCAAGGCTGCTACACCAGTAATTTTTTTTCACTAAATGATGGTCCTATGAACGATTGATTTGGTGAGTAACTACGAGTTTACAATGCCTAGTGGGGGATTAGTCATATATAACAAGCATATCGAAGGCTACTACGTACACCCTCGATGCTTCGATGTGCGACTGGTTTTGTGAGTTCCAAAGCGGCCTCCTAGCCCATTGATAAATTAATCGAGTACATGAAAGGCGGCTGCACGTGCCGAACCTCAAATATATACTATTATCCCGATATCTTCTGACGGTTAAAGTGATCCCTGACGACCTGTGAGCATGCCGTCAAGGTTGTTAAGTATATACTACACCATTCAAGGACAGCCAATCCGTCGGCGAAGGCCACAAAGACAAACTATCTGTCGACAAAAGTTTTCCTGATAGAAAGCATGTCCTAGCAGCACACTGTTTCGCTTCTTGCACACGATCGAGTACCTGATATGATGGAATAGGTAGGTGCGTGCATGGTTCTATCGTTGTCACCTTGTGGAAACTTCAAATGACACATGCATACGTGCACGTCCATTCTCACGAGTCATGACACGTCTCGCAAACCTTTTTCTGCTAATCCGCTGCTCGTACGTTTCTAAAAGATTAAGATACCGTCGCATTGTTGTATTGACTCTTCACAGCCTAATTATACTGGCCTCTCGCTAAATTCTGAACGATATACTTGCCTCGAATTAACTGTAGGGCCGGTTTGGTGAGTAGTGACGACGATGCCTCAGCATGCAAACAACTAAACAGAATTATGCGGAGGCATGCTATATCTACACTCAGTGGTGGAGTCAGGTCCTAGAATCAAAAAGCAAAGCCTTGGAGTGGTTCGTCAAGCCATAGTTGGTTCACTGGGGCTATGGCCAGAGAACAGGTGGTGGTTCAAGGCTTCGCTGTGGACTAGACAGAAAACAGTACTCGTATGACTAGTGTAATAGAGAATATCAAAGGATGGGAGGCTGCTACACTTGTTTTAAGGAAAACTAGGAAGTGGTGTTCGATCTTAGGCCTAATTAACAAAATGGGCACACCCAACTTGTATGGTATATATGTTTGTGGCATGGTTAACCTGCATAATATAAACATATCCAAGAGGATAATCGATCTCTAAGCAGGTAATTAACAAAACCTCGCATTTTCGTCACTTGTCTTGTTTAGTAACTGACGGCCAACGTTGGACGAGCACGACTGCCCAACTTGTCCTAGTGGTGGATTCATTAATTATTTTTTAATTGGTTTTGACAGCACTGTTCTAAATAACTAGCTATTAATATACGCATCAATGTTATGCTATATTAGCTATAAGCGCTATTGTTGAGGAACGGGTAGACTACTCTAGCGAAAAATCAAATTTTTTCTATCGCGTAACCAAAGAACCAGTGCAAATTATAAATCACAGAATTACCACTAGATACACAGATCCATAACGGAAGTAGAGTCGATATAGAACGGTAGTGCAGATGTAGTTGTACTAGTCTCGCGCCTTCTCTAACAGCTTCTTGTGAGTGTCGTAGGTTACGAATCGTCTTAGTGTTGAAGCTTCATAGCAGTGCCTCCAAGGTATCCACACGTACAGGGTAGGAACACCGCGCACCGAAGTGCTAGCGCTGGCTGCACGGTTTTGGGCAGAGGAGGGGTGGCGGCTAGGGTTTCGAGAATTTCAAATTCCTATTGTGTCTCTCCCTCAAAGCCAGCACCGCCTCCCTTTAAATAGATGCCCCATAATGGACTCTAAATTAGAGGCCCATTAGGAACTTAATACCCATTAGAATTTGGATCACCATCCGAATTAAATCCTGTGGGCACCCGGAAATATGAATCGATCCTCACACGTGCGTTAGACTTAGAGGTGACACCCATACTCCACTTAAGTGTATGCTCACTGCCACCCAAAAGTCCCGTGCACGGAGTATTGACTAAATGGCCCTCACTCAAGCAAATATGAGCCACATAGTCACACCGCACACACTTACGCGCCCATGGGAGTTTCGATTCCATTCGACAACCATACTGGGATTGAGACCAACTCATCCACGCATAGCATTCGCCATCCGTCTCAGGACCTTGGTATCGCCCGCACTCTCCAAGGGGAGCAAGAGCAATAGCCAAAGAACGACGGTTACACGAGTGTATGCATCGATGGTTGATGACAATTCCAGGTACCCGGATATGTGTCTAGTGCTAGTTCCCAAGATCAACGCCTAGCACCCACATATCCCGCATTCGAGATGTATCGCAACACATACACATGATTCTAAGCAGTTGGAATAGAATAAACATAAACTACAACTATTACAACTACTTACTATTACAAGTAGTGGCTGACCGGCCAAATGTTACATGTCAAAAGAGTAAATTGCAGCGGAATTAAACATATACCAAAAGTAGGACAGCGGTATGCCCATCCATAAAACCCAAAGGCAACCGACTTGGAAAAGCCCAAGTTCATCCATCAACATCATTGTCGGACCCGGAGTAAAGCACGTGTCGTCGGGGAGTTCTTCCATACCGTCGTCTATATTGTTAGGATTAAGCAACCATGAGTACACGTATGTACTGCAAGACTTTAGTGTATGGAAATACAGTAAATGCAAGCTATAACAAGGAAATAAGCTTCTACACTAGTCTCATTTCAGCATAAGGCAGATTTTGTTTGCAAGCAAAAGATTCATAAAAGCGTAACGAATTAAGTAAGAGCATTTAATATGAAGCTAAATAACAGTAAGTAGAGTTCATATACAGCAATTCACAACCCTCCATGGCTGCAAATGACGAGTAAAACAGCCACCATTGGCTTCCCAATCCACCAACTCATTCCAACACCATTTCCAAAAGTTTTAGCAAAAACAGAGACTATACTTGACATTATTTCCCCAAGTTGCTCATGACCATGCGAGCACGGCTAATTAATTAGATTTTTAATTTCTGCAGAGTGTACACTTTACCCACAAGACATGATCTTCCCTTAATGCCAAGCTATTAACACACTTCCTTTGGTGTGTCGGCGGAAAGATCATGACAAGGCCTTTACAATGCGCGACACCGCTACCAACTTCGCCGCTAAGGTTTCACGGTACGTTAGGGCTAACCGCCGAACAGAGCCCCCTCTTGTGCCTTGCAAGGGTCTACCCGACCCCACACAACCCAATGGCGAAGCTAATAACGACACGCACAAATTACTTAGCCAGTCCGTCCCATACCGAACTTGTGGTTGTACGAATTCACTTAGATGATAGCATCAAGTTCGGTCCTTAATCGACCCAAAGAGAATCTCCCCTAACTACGCGTGAGGTCCGTTTCACGCCGCAAGTTAAGTAATAACTCGCCCGCGTCTAAATCATAAGTTTTGAGTTGGATTTTTACCAAGATACACGGAAACCAAACATCGGTTCCGTTCAATTTAAACAAGTTTGCTCAATGTAGTTGAAACATCTCCCATCATTTTGAAATCAATCTAATGAGCAAGTCTAAGCATATACATATGTTAATCTCGCAAGTTTTACCCAAGTGACATTAATTATTGTCTACACCATTACTAGGTTACAATGGCAGTGATTCAAATGTCAAGGTAATGGGAATGCAACAATTGGATTTAGCTACCATCACCCACAATATAACAAGTTTAAAACATACACGCATGCATATAGTTTTGATAAAACAAAATATCATTGCAAATATGGGATCAAGATGGTCAAAGGAGGTGCTTGCCTGGTTGTTCTTCGTCGGGAATATAATCCGGATCAAAGTCGATGTTGTTAATAACCGAATCCGAATTATCGTCGTCTATGCGTCGAATAATAATAACCGAGACAAAAGCAAATAACACCGAATCAAAATGGGACAAAAAGAAATCAGATAAAATTTCCAAATTAAATCTTACCAAGAGGTTACAAATGTGTGTTTTAGTGTTTATAACTTCGAATTCAAGACGCAAAAATAGTTTGGATTGATAAAAGAAAAACATTCACTAAAGGTTTGTTTGAATAGTGCTTAACTTTAAGTGTTCATGCATGGAAGCAATTTCTACAAGTTAGATCTGAAGTTTAAAGTCATTTGCTGTTGCTATATGGTCATGGGATGATTTCTTGTATTGTGGCAACATTGGACGAAGACTTTCTACTCTTACTGTTCACGTAAAATGGTTCGACAATGTTATCATTTAGGGCTTTTGCGTTAACATAATTTATTTGATAAGTAAGTAGTAATTAAGATATGTTGACATAATTTGGTTGTACATATATTGAAGTAGGTTTCTGGACTGATTCCCCTAAAGTTTGTGTTTAGACGAGTTATTTTATAAGCCGCTGAAAAGGCTTAAGTGACAAGATTCTGCACAGTTTGTGATCACTTAGGGTTTTTCTTGTGATTAGATTATTATGCAAATGAAGTTTTAATTAATATATTTTTGCATATTCTGGTAGCATAGATATCAGACACTGATCCTAGGGTATTTTCTCATAATTTTATATTTATATGTGATATTTTACGGACCGCCGAAAAGGCTTAAGTGACCATACTTTTAGCGCTATTGCGGTTCAGTTTTCTTTCTTCAGTTGCGACTACACCGAAAGGGATAATTTAACCATTTTTTAGGGGTTAGTAGGTAATATCCCTAAGAGTGTTTTAAAGTTAGTTCCGCGATATTTCGCATTCGTTTAAGGTGTTTTTCTAATGAATAGTGATTTAGGCTTAATACGGGCTTAACTCGAAGTTGATCAAACTGATGTTATTTTTGCATGGCAGGTTGGGATATATCATTTCAAGGTTATGGAAGTCGGTTTTGTCGAGTTTAAGGTGCATTTGCAAAGGTTACGGCTATTTGTTCGTTTTACCGATTGAATGTTTGGCTAATGAGCAAATAGGGCAAACTAAGGAATAATCTAAATATTTTTGTATACTTATGATCTATGCAATCCCAGAAGTACAACTAAATTGGTTACACTAAATTTTAAGCTCGTTTAATTCATATTTTAACCCTTTGAATCTTGCATGAAAGAAAAGCTTTCTACACTTAATTTTTGATCCAAATCACATTGAAATATAAATGTTTATGCAAAAATGGAACATGTAAGGTTGCAGGAATATGTTATATTTATTTCATGATTTATGGAGCAAGGTATTATATAGTTGCTTCATAACACTAAAAATGTGACTTTCATTCAAACTCAAATTGAATAATTTTACTGCATGTAACATATAACTTTTTATTGCATATTTTAAATCCTTACTGACTAAATCAAGTTTAGGAATTGAGTTTCCATTAATCGGAGATTCACAGCAAAAGTTATGAGTGTTTCATTGCGTAAGGCAAAAAGATAGAAAATAAATAAAAAAAATATTGTGCAGAACTGGGGTTCGAACACAGGACCTGCCAAGTCCAGCACTAGTGCAATACCAATACGCCAAGGCGTTTCTTGTGTTAATGCTTCTTGCTAAATTACTTATGCTTACTAACACGAACCCTAGAGCTCCAAAAATCCAACAATGGCGCTACGGTCTGGGTGGCTTGGAGCAGTTGGCAGTCTTGAAGAGAGGACCTGCAGGACGAGTTGGGCTCGGCTGGGGAGGTCTCTGGGCGGCGGATGCTGCATGCAACACATAGCAAATCCTCAGGAGATGGAGTGGGTGCTGCTGTGCGCAAGAAAGGAGATGAATGAGCCCACCTGGTGGCTGCGGTTGACTCGCCGGCGCAAGGAGGAAGAGGAAGGGAGTCACGGTTGCTTCGGCTTGGCTGCATGCAAGGTGAAGCAACTTCAGGAAATGAAGCAATGGCTATGCAAGAACGAGATGGCGAGCTCACCTGAATGCTTCGCCTGAATGAGGCCTGGCTCGGTGCTGCTTGCTCTGGCCGGATGAGTTTCACAGCAATGAGAGCAGCAGCAGCGAGCAAAGGGTTGAGGAGGCTGGCTTCCAGTGTTTATTGCAGCTGGGGCGGAGCGCTCGGTGCAGCAGGAGCAGGTGAGTTTTCGGCGCCTGCAGCCGCGTGGCAAATACCTCCTGCCTGGGCAGCTCGCTGGCGCAAGGAAAAGAGTACCGAGGCAGCACTCGGGCAGGAGCAGGAGAGGGAGAGAGGGAGGAGAGAAGGAAGGAGGGGCTGGCCTGTGGGCCCAGGCGCGCGTGGGACCTCCCTGCCAGAGGCACAGCCACAAGTTTCATCGAGTGAGACGGCTGGTATGTAGCTGGGCGATTTTAAGTGCTGAATTGACATGTCATTTGGGCAGACTTGGTAGGGGTGGTAACTCAGATGGAAAATTCTGCAAATTTTGAGTAGGCAGCCCAGAAGATCTACTTTTCATTTTCTTTGGTTTCATTTCATTATCTATTGTCATCTAAGAACAGTAATTCATTGAACTAGACTGGTTTTCAATTTGTTTTTGAATTTTTAAGCTATATAAATGATGTGCCAAAATTCTGGAAAATTTATTTTTATTCATATTTTGGTCTCTAGTATTTTACAAAATTATTTTATATGACATGTTGTTTGATGTTTCTTTGAGTTTCATTAAGGTGTTGGATTTGGCAATTAAAAGACTGACTGCTCCAAATCTTTGTTACTATTTTTGATTTTTATTTAAGAGTAAATAAAGTCTATTATTTCTGAAACATTGTTTTTCAAATGAATTTGAGCTAAGGATGTTTATGTAAAATTTTCAGCTCAAAAATTTACTCCATTATTTAATAAAAATTCTGACATTGCAGATTTTAGATTTAAGTGATATCTGTTTTTGAATTTTAAATGGCAATAAAAGTAATTATTAGTTTTTGATATTTTTACCATGAGTTAAGTATGTTATGAGGAAGACATGATAAAATTATCAGTGAGATATAAGCTCTTATTATTTTTGAAGAATTCTGTCATGTCACTCTTTTGAAGTTAAAACATGTCGCTTTATTATTTACTTCTTTACTTAAATCATTAAAAATCTTTGGACAGCTGAAAAGATGTGGTGAATAATTCCCATAGTTTAATGGCATTTTTACTGGCCTTTTACTTTTATCTTTTTTACCTTTTACTTTTACTCATTTACTCATTTCATTTATTGGTTTTTCTTTTAAACCCAAAATTCAAGAATAATTATTATAGTTGAAAAAGTCTTAGAAAAGATGGGAATTCAATGTAAGATTACCCTCTCAACTCATTTTCAAAGTTTGTTTATTTTAGACCAAAAGTTTTAATATAGCAACTTGTTCTTTTTCTTTTGGTTGACAAACTAGAAAATGAAGAAAAAGATAATATTTAAAATGAAAATCTTGGTTTTAGTTAAAATGTTTACTCAATTCCATTTTTAAAATTCTAAATTTTCATTTTTATTATTTTTGAAATTTTGGGATGTTACAAACCCCAACCTTTTAAGCGTGCAACCCTTGTAAAGATTACATTGAATGAAGCTAAACAATGCTTAGATATATGCCTCGTGATATCGGTCAAACTTAAGGCGAGTATATGCCATCCTTATTTAGTTAGCTCGACCACTCTTTCTTGATCACGTGACTTGGAATCCCCAACTACGGTTAACTCTTTAACCATGAGTAGCATGGTCATGCATTTCAAAAATCTGACCACTTGAGAGGCCTAAAGATATCTTTCTGACTGAATGGTGGGACAAATTCTATCTTGATTGACCATGCTTCGCATCATGCTTCATGACAAACCCAAAAGTTACCTTTAGAACTATCCAGTTACGGAGTAGCGTTTGGTAACCTCTAAGTAAGTCATTACACATCTCAAGTATATGCGATAACCTCAAGTCTAAGGATATAGTATACACATTGTATATAAGACCAACTGATGACAAGAATATTACAACTTCTCGCAGTGTCTTAGGTGGGTCGATCCAACTCCATGTTCTCTAACATATGCCCATATTATTCGTTTGATACCTCTATATCTATTGACCCGTGAACATAGTCATCAACTAATACATATGCTAGTCTATTCATATGTATCCTCATATATTTATCGACTAGAGATCACTTTAGAATAATTATCATAAAGTCACATGTAGAGTTTCACAAACAAGTCACATAGTTGCTAATAAATAATAATAATAATAATATTCAAGGAACAAAATAATTAATCATGAATATAAGAAAATATAATCATCTCTATGATTACCTCTGGGGCATATCTCCAACAGCTATAGCTAACAATAACTCCGTTATTTGATAGCATGTAGCTAGCGATAGCTTCGCTATTCTATATAGGTACGTATAGGCTAAATTATTATACTTATTTTTAAATCTAACATTTCTAAAAGGCATAAATACATCTTTTATAAGCCTAAACTATAAGAAAACCTAGTGTAAAACCCTATCTTGCCCTTTTTTAATAATCCAAAATTCATATTTCTCTGTGCTTAATTATTTATTGTTAAGAATATTATAATATAGTCATCATTTATAATCTTTTAGACATGTATTAGTATGTTGTTGATTCTAGACTTAACTCATATTTTTATTATAAAAATATGGATTTGTTTAGAAGTCAATTATATTATATGTATATCTTTTTAAATACTGAAAATCAATGAAAAATAGCTACCATGATAGCTACTGTAGCTTTCGCGATTTAAAATCTTGTTGGACAGAAACCAAAATTTAACCTTAAATTACTCGGAAACGCCATACACATCAACTGCGACCGTGGACATTTCCACATGCAAAGAACGATAAGGATTGAGACTCTGAGATGTTAACTTGGCTAGCAAGAACATAAGTTCTTCCGACTCGTCGCTTCTTGCTAACTAATTGCTGTATTAGGTACGTGGTTCTAACTTTCTTACCTCGTGGAAACTTCAAATATCTCATACAGATTTCAAAGGAGAAAAAAATAGACCACAATAGTTACCTACTACGTTCGCATACAGCAATAAGTGGATAACCCACGCTCTCATATACCACTATAGGTGATAAGTATCACCTTTCGATCTTTTTGTGATCAAGAAAGAATCATATTTGCAATTTCATTTGGACGGACCAAACTTGCGAAAAACATTCGGTGAAGAGAGAAAAAAAACCAAATATGTTCCAAGCAGCACAGCAGCCATGCGGGGGGATTTAGCAGCAATACTCGATGACTACGAGTCTAGCTCCAGTCTCCACGGCTCTGACCATCGCAAGGAGACGGATCCCCACCCTATAAAATGCCCCCCAGCTCCTCTGGCAATCCTAGACTCCCACGCACCGCAGCAGCAGAAATCGGTGCGGGCAAACGCACATCGAAACGACGCTGAAATCCCTCGAAATCACGCGGAGATTGAGGGTTCTGCTGCCCGCTCGGCTCGGCATTGGAGCTAGCTAGCTGCGCGCGCGGGGGTGGGGAGGAGTAGGCGGTAGGGACTGGCTAGGAAGGGGGGAGGTGATGGACGCGGTGGGGGGTATCCAGAAGGTGGCGAGCATGCGGCGGGACAGCGGGTCCATGTGGCGGCGCGGGGACGACGTGTTCTCGCGCTCGTCGAGGGAGGAGGACGACGAGGAGGCTCTGCGCTGGGCCGTGCTGGAGAAGCTGCCCACCTACGACCGCGTCCGCCGCGCCATCCTCCCGCTCGACGGCGACAACGGCGAGGGAGGAGCCGCGGCGGCGGCGAAGGGGATCGTGGACGTGCTCGGTCTCGGCCCGCGCGAGAGGCGTGCGCTCATTGAGCGGCTCGTGGGCGTCGCCGACGAGGACAACGAGCGATTCCTGCTCAAGCTCAAAGACCGACTCGAGCGGTGTGTGCCAGTAGTTTAGTTAGCTAGTCTACTGCGAGTGGTTGGTACCCTTGGCCTGCCGGGTGTTTGATGATTTGCGCGTGCTTGGTTGTGCAGGGTTGGGATCGACATGCCGACGATCGAGGTGCGGTTCGAGCACCTGGTGGCGGAGGCGGAGGTCCGCGTCGGCAGCAGCGGCCTCCCCACTGTCCTCAACTCCATCACCAACACGCTCGAGGTGCGTGCGCGCCATTGCGATCGTCCATTGTGAATTCTGTTTGTGTGTTATAGATAAAGATGATTGATTTGTCTTCGAACTTGTTGGATTCAGGAAGCAGTGAACGCGCTGCACATACTACCGAACCGGAAGCGGAGCATGCCCATCCTCCACGACGTCAGCGGCATCGTCAAGCCCCGCAGGTGACAAGATCTCTCGCCGTTTGTTTACAGACAAGATGCGATGCTCCTGCCTGAGGAGTAATTTGCAGTTAAACTTTCAAAACTTTGATTGTCAATATCTTTTTAAATATTTAAATTAGATATATAAAAATCATATATATAGATTTATCTTGAAAAATATTTTCATAATCTTATTCTATAATTTTATTGGATTTTATAAATATGTTATAATAAAAATTAATTGTCAAAACTGTATTTTCGAGACCGTATCGATGTCCAAAACAATAACTATTGATGACCGGTGGGTTATCACCTTTAGTGGTTAATCTGGGTCTTTTGGGACTTAATTTCTTCGCTTATTCCATTCCACCTCATGTTCTTTTCGTGTGTGTAGGATGACTCTGCTCTTAGGCCCGCCCGGGTCTGGCAAGACAACCTTGCTGCTCGCGTTGGCTGGAAGGATCGACAAAGACCTCAAGGTTTGTAAAAACAAATTGAGAAATTTTACGATGTATTATATATTTATATTGGTATGTATTATCCATCAACTACACGCTATTATAATGGGTAGTTGAAGATAAGCTGTGAAATATCTCGACCAATCCAAAAATCATGGATTCCAAACGGCTAGGCATGAAAACCCAAAATATTGAGTTGCATGCACCAAATTAATTCACCCAAAAGCTTAAGTGATGAGGAAAGGTGGGCAATTCACTTATACTTCAATACTCCCTCACGCACGCAAGGCTCCATCAGGCCTAGGACGTGGAATAGAAATGGGCTGCAATTATTTTTTTTAAAATTGCGCCAACCGGGTCTTGAACTCGAGACCTCTTGGCTCTGATACCATTTTGAGTTGCATGCACCAGCCAATTCACCCCAAAGCTTAAGCTAATGAGGAAATATGGGCAATTCACTTATACTTCAACACTCCCCCTCACGTGTAGGCTCCCTCAGGCCTAGGACGTGGAATAGAAGTGGACTGCAATTAATTTTTTTAATTGCGTCAACCGGGTCTTGAACTTGAGACCTCTTGGCTCGATACCATATTGAGTTTCATGTATCGCCAATTCACCCAAAAGCTTAAGCTGATGAGGAAAGGTGGGCAATTCACTTATACTTCAACACAAAAGTAGGAGCTCGTGCAGCATTTGTTTTATTACTCCCTCGATGTCCTCAGGCGCGGCCTCAAAGACTCCAAAGAGCCAATTCCATGGTGCTTCAAGAACCATACGGTTGATTTGTTAAGAGTAATTTTACCACTCTACTATAAGAGGGAGTATAAATAAATTCTAGCTAATCTAATCTATTGGATTGAAAAAATAAACGGTGCATATTGAATTTAGTGTACAGTAAAAGAGCTCAAAAATAACCTCTTTGCAATATTTATGATGTCTTCGAAAAACCAAGCTGTATTTTCACCTTATGCGCATCTCATCAGCATCTCGTTTTTAGTACAGAATGGGCAGCCAACAACAGGGCACCGTTTGTGGGAAATGACTAACACGGATTACTGACATACACATTGCGTAATGGCATGAAACAATGTGCAGTTTTCAGGCAAAGTGACCTACAACGGGCACGGGATGGAGGAGTTTGTACCGGAGAGGACGGCAGCGTACATCAGCCAGCACGATCTCCACATCGGAGAGATGACCGTGAGGGAGACACTCGCGTTCTCCGCGCGCTGCCAGGGCGTTGGCACTCGCTTGGGTATGATTCTCATCGATCAGCCACATGCACATGAATTTATGTTCTAATGCTTGGCATCTTGCAGATTCTATGGGATCGGCAATTTAGCATGGTTTGATTAATGTACTTATCAAGTCTTCTTTTTCTTTTTTTAATTTTGTTGCCAGATATGTTGACTGAGCTGTCCAGGCGAGAGAAGGCAGCGAATATCAAGCCCGATGCTGATATCGACGCGTTCATGAAGGTAAGAATTTAGAGATCCGAAATAAATCAAGAAGATTTTGGTGCCTTTTGTTTAGTCTTTCATGATTACTTAACTAATCAGCAATGGAGACTAAATATAAATTTTCTGGTTGAACTAATTAGGCGTCTGCAATAGGAGGACAAGAGGCCAATGTGGTCACTGACTATATACTGAAGGTACATGCATATTTGATCAAAAACTACTAGTAATTTCATATTGAACTGCCCAAATCTGTCTTGTTCATTATTTTGGACATTACTTGTTGCAGATATTAGGACTAGAGATATGTGCAGACACGATGGTGGGGGACGAGATGCTGAGGGGCATCTCTGGTGGACAACGGAAGCGTGTTACAACCGGTAAAAATAAAAGAAGTCGAGCACCATAGTTCAAGAACAGAGGCTGTTCGTGAACAACGAATAACGATGTGAATTTTTCTACTTGGATATGTCCTGTAGGTGAGATTCTGGTTGGGCCGGCAAATGCACTTTTCATGGACGAAATCTCGACTGGGCTCGACAGCTCTACAACGTTCCAGATCGTGAACTCGCTCAAGCAGTCCATCCACATCCTCGGCGGCACGGCCGTCATCTCCCTGCTGCAGCCGGCGCCTGAGACTTACAACCTATTCGATGATATCCTCCTCCTCTCAGATGGGCAGGTCGTGTACCAGGGGCCCCGAGAGGATGTGCTTGAATTCTTCGAGTCCGTGGGGTTCAGGTGCCCTGAGAGAAAGGGTGTCGCTGACTTCTTGCAAGAAGTACGTGCTTTGCCCGTCTTGTAATGTAAACATAGGTACAGTTTTGGGAAACGTATCTCACTATCCCTGTGCAAATAATGAGCAGGTGACTTCCAGGAAAGATCAAAAGCAATACTGGACACGGCACGATGAGCCCTACCGGTTCGTGCCGGTCAAGGAAATGGCGACTGCGTTCCAGTCGTTCCATACCGGGAGAGCTATAGCAGACGAGCTCGCTGTTCCGTTCGACAAGAGCAAGAGCCATCCAGCAGCGCTGACCACCGATAGGTATGGTGTGAGTGGCAAGGAGCTGCTGAAGGCAAACATCAGCCGGGAGATCCTGCTTATGAAGAGGCATTCCTTTGTCTATATCTTCAGAAGCTTCCAGGTAATTGTCATTTTTCTTTTTTTGAAACTAGTCCAGGTAATTGTCATCTATATATATATTTTTTTTAGATGAAGGAAGATTTTATTAATTTCAAGAACATTACATCAAGATGATACAAGTCCTTAAAATTTCTCCCGGCCTCTGCTTAACAAGAAGCACACAGCCCTTAAATAAAACAAAAAAGAAAAAAAGAGAAGCCTTGGTTGCTACCAGCCTAGATCGCAGAGCTCTCCCCCTTTTCATTGAATTGCTTAGCGAAAACATCATCAGAAATCTTCTTGGCGTAAGCAATCCGCAGCCTGGATTTCAACATTCGGGCGCCACAATCCGCACCCTGGATTTAAACATTCGGACGCCACCACCAAGAACACCGCGGCTATTTGAATCATAAAAACAACCGGTGGTATTCAAGACACCTTTTTCATTTTAAATGCAAGAAAATCCCACAATAATCCTAGATTTTAGAAATTCTTACATTAATCGAAAGAAAATGAGAAGGAGCTCCGCCATTTATTTTGGTGGGGCTAGATTATAATAGTGTAGATTAATCATATATAACAAATATAGTTGTGTTTCAATCATTGGAAGTAATTAAAGTTATATATAAAAGAAAGGATCTCCACCACTTATTTTGGTAAGACCAGATTATAACGGTGCAGATTAATCATATATAAATAGAGTTATATAACAAATACAATTGTATTTCAATCATTGCGAGTAGATTTGTATAAAAAAAACAATTGTATCATAAAACCTAGAAGCGCAATTGCGCGGATAAGTTCGCTAGTTAGTTCAAACAAAAGGATTGACTTGTATATAAGATAAAACAACAGCAGCTTATCTAACTTTATGACCGACTCCTTGGTGTTATGGCATTACAGCTGATGCTGGTGTCATTCATTGCAATGACTCTCCTCTTCCGTACGAAGATGAAGCGTGACTCAGTGATCAACGGGGGCATCTACATGAGCTCTCTCTTCATTGGTGTGCTCTTGATGGTGTTTAATGGTTTCTCTGAGCTAGCACTCATCGTCTTTAAGCTGCCTGTATTCTTCAAGCAAAGGGACCTCCTATTCTATCCGGCGTGGGCCTACACTATACCCTCATGGATCCTCAAGATCCCAATCACGTTTATTGAGGTCGGCGTGTTTGTTTTCATGACGTACTATGTCATTGGGTTCGACCCAAATGTAGGCAGGTGAGATTTATTCTTATTGAGAATCTCTTTTGTTTTACAGACGTGTATCATCAGCTATCTTTTACCCTGATACTATTCTGCAACGTTCTGAGAGTAGTTGTTACCCCCAGGTTCTTCAAGCAGTATATGCTTTTATTAGCAATCAATCAAATGGGGGCATCACTCTGCCGATTCATCGGTGGGGCAGCGAGGAACATGATCGTTGCTAATGTCTTTGCATCATTCATGTTGCTAATTTTTATGGTCCTGGGAGGATTTATTCTAGCAAGAGGTAAATAGTTACACTTCTCTTACTCGATAGTTCTTTGCACAGATAAAGTGCAGGTGCATCTTTCTATTTGAACAGAAAAAGTGAAGAAATGGTGGATTTGGGGCTACTGGATCTCCCCATTGATGTACGCACAGAATGCCATCTCAGTGAACGAATTCCTGGGGCACAGTTGGGACAAAATCTTGAATAGCACTGTCTCCAACGATACCCTTGGTGTGCAAGTCCTCAAGTCCCGTGGAGTGTTCCCTGATGCCAAGTGGTATTGGATTGGGTTTGGTGCAATGCTCGGATTTACCATCCTCTTCAACGCTCTCTTCATTCTTGCCCTTACATACCTCACACGTCAGTACCTATCAAACTGGTTTGATCATTTTTCTTGGATTTGGCAATATCTAAACCTGTGAACTGTTTCATCTTGTGATTTTCCAGCATATGGTAAGTCCCATCCGTCAGTATCTGAAGATGAGCTGAAGGAGAAGCGTGCCAACCTGAACGGTGAGGTTCTACTTCTGGATGATAATCGCTTGGCATCAAAAAGTACTCGTCGAGCAACAGGAAACAACACTGAAACCGATTCAGAAATTGTCGAAGATAACTCTGGCCCTACGCAGAGGGGGATGGTCCTCCCATTTGTTCCGCTTTCGCTGACCTTTGACAACATCAGATACTCCGTTGACATGCCCCAGGTAAAAAACAGTGGTTCAATGTTTTCTCTCTTAATATAAGATGCATAAATTTTAAAGTAAATAAAGAGGTAAGTAATCACCATTCACCCTTCATTTATACTTTAAGGGGGTGTTTCAGCTTCATCAAAATCTATAGAGTTGATAGAGTAGGATATTCCTAACTCCAGAAATTTATGAAGTTGGAGCTATGGATATATTAAGAATGTTTAGGTGGATCATCTTATTTACATTTTAAATAAATATAAACTTAATTCACTTTATTTTAACCTACAAGCTTTAGATCTAAGGTAGAACTGGGGATCTAAAGCTCTGTCAAACAAAGCCTAATATTTGTGCAACTGTAAAAAAAAAAGCATAGAAGCACCTCTTGTAAAATTGCTTGTCTCTTGTACCATCAACATCAATCATTCATCATAAGTATGTAAACTTGGGTATGAAATTAATTCAGGAAATGAAAGCACAAGGCGTTGTTGAAGACCGGTTAGACCTCCTCAAAGGTGTTAGTGGGACTTTCAGGCCAGGGGTGCTGACCGCACTGATGGGTGTCAGTGGCGCCGGCAAGACTACTCTGATGGATGTGTTGGCAGGGAGAAAGACCGGTGGATACATTGAGGGAAACATCAGCATTTCAGGATATCCAAAGAAACAAGAGACCTTTGCGCGTGTATCCGGATATTGCGAACAGAACGATATCCACTCACCGCAGGTGACAGTCTACGAGTCACTGCTTTTCTCAGCTTGGCTCCGGCTTCCCGAGGATGTACATTCAAACACAAGAAAGGTAAGTCGAACAAAATAGATGTACCTCCCACCTTCAGTCGATACTCGCTAGATAGTTGTTTACCTTTTTGTACGCAGATGTTCATTGAGGAAGTGATGGAACTTGTGGAGCTCAAACCACTCAGACATGCTTTTGTTGGACTTCCCGGAGTGAATGGTCTGTCGACTGAGCAGAGGAAGAGGCTGACCATTGCTGTGGAGCTCGTTGCAAATCCTTCAATTATTTTCATGGATGAGCCAACCTCGGGGCTTGATGCCCGAGCAGCTGCAATTGTGATGAGGACGGTGAGGAATACTGTAGACACTGGTAGAACTGTGATCTGCACGATTCATCAACCGAGCATTGACATATTTGAAGCGTTCGATGAGGTGAGTGAGATTTCACCTTGTAGGTTTCTACCATCTACTCTCTAGGTAATTGGTATAAATTGGTGAAACTCGATTGTTTGTGACCGGTTTTCTAAACATTGAAGTATGTTGTATGGTCTGAAATGTTTGATTAACATGTGCAGCTTTTCCTGATGATGCGAGGAGGAGAAGAGATCTATGCTGGTCCATTAGGCCATCATTCTTCAGAGCTGATCAAGTATTTCGAGGTAAAGTGATATTACAGGAATTTGAATACACCTCAACTATAGTTTTAAAAAATCACTGATAAACTCATATGATTTTGTATTGCCCAGGGTATTGATGGAGTCAGCAAAATAGCAGAAGGCTATAATCCAGCAACATGGATGTTGGAAGTCACAACAGCCTCTCAAGAACAGATACTAGGTGTTGATTTCAGTGACAAATACAAAAAATCTGAACTCTACCAGTGAGTAACTTGCAATCCTACCAGTCGTTCACCTTTCAAAACTTCCTTAGGTGGTTAAGAAAACATCTAACTAATGAAAATAGCAGTGCTTCAATACTTTCCTTCCTAATATAAGTTGCATAAATCTTAAAACAAATGAAGGTGTAAGTAAGAGCAATGCTTCAATGTTTTCCTCTTAATACAAGCTGCACAGCTAAGGTACAGAACAATATAGCTTACTCGACAAAATGGAGTACCAATTCCTACATACCAATGCACTTTGCAGTTTTCAGTAGGATCCTTTTTTTCTTTCCAAGGCATTTTTTCAATAGTTGATGTATTATTACCTTTTATAGGAGGAACAAGGCCTTGATACATGAATTGAGCCAGCCTGCGCCAGGTTCAAGTGACCTGTATTTCCCTACACAGTACTCTCAGCCTTCATTCACACAATGCCTAGCTTGCCTGTGGAAGCAGAACCTGTCATACTGGCGGAACCCTCCTTACAATGCTGTTAGGTTCTTTTTCACTACCGTCATTGCTCTTCTCTTCGGGACCATTTTCTGGGACCTTGGCGGCAAAATGTAAGTCATGCCACATTGTATATAGCAAACAAGAGGCCACCTTCAAATTTTTATTCATCTTTCGCTTCTTCATCCAGGACGCAGCCACAGGACTTGTTCAATGCTATGGGGTCAATGTACGCTGCAGTGTTGTTCATCGGCTTCCTGAACTGTACTTCAGTTCTGCCAGTGGTGGCCGTGGAGCGGACAGTCTTTTACCGTGAAAGAGCTGCCGGCATGTACTCAGCTTTCCCATATGCATTTGGCCAGGTGAATGGTTCTCCTATAAATGAATTCCGGACACCCTTTTTTGCTGCTGGTGATTGTATTCTTGAGAACCAGACACTTATCAACTTCTCTCGCAGGTTGTCATTGAACTCCCATACACACTGGTTCAGGCTAGCATATACGGAATCATAGTGTACGCAATGATCGGGTTCGAGTGGACGGCTGCCAAATTTTTCTGGTACCTCTTCTTCATGTACTTCACACTGCTCTACTTCACATTCTATGGCATGATGGCCGTCGGCTTGACACCGAACTACCACATCGCCTCGATTGTCTCCTCGGCATTCTTCAACATCTGGAACCTTTTCTCCGGGTTCATCATCCCCAGACCAGTAAGTATCGTCATCCTGTGCAGCTACTTTTGTTTCAACTTTTCCAAAGCTCATTTCCGTTTTGGCCTGACATTATGTTCAGAAAGTTCCAGTCTGGTGGAGATGGTACTGTTGGGTATGTCCTGTCGCGTGGACGCTGTATGGGCTGATCGTCTCGCAGTTTGGTGATATCGTAACGCCGATGGATGATGGCACCCCTGTTAAAGTCTTCCTGGAGAACTACTTCGACTTCAAGCACAGCTGGTTGGGGTGGGTGGCCACGGTGGTCGTGGCGTTCGCAATGCTTTTCGCCTCCTTGTTTGGTTTTGCCATCATGAAGCTCAACTTCCAGAAGAGATGATGATGATAGGAAGCAAGTGTTGAGATAATCTTGTTCTATTCTGTTTTCGGTTGCGTCAGGTATGTAGTTTTGATTGTCTTCAGAGTTTGTGTCCAAGAGTCTGATTAGTTGAGGTAATCGGCAATGTGCCGGATTAGCAATAGTCATGCGTCTAGGAGAGTTGGGGAGTTTTTCAAGTAAAGTCTTATCTGGCCAGAAGTTGAGTCTGTTTTGATTGTGTTCTGTTATCCGTGAGATTTGTAACTAACTTAGACTCCTTTCCATTATATAAGCAAGAAAAAATACAAAAAAGATGCAGGCAGTTGATGCATCGCAAAAGTATTTGCGTTTTCATGGAAGCTCTGTGCTCTGCGCAGTTTCTTTCCTCCCCTGCCTGGCTGGTGTTTCTTCCTGTGTTGCTCTGCTGTTGTCGTTTCAGGTTCTGTTGCCGGTAGAGTTCAGAGAACATTGGAATATTTTGAAGCCTGAAGATTCAACACAGAAGGTGAATTGCTGCAACAATTGGTATCAGAGCCTTGATCAACCTGTCTCAGAACTGATCAAGGGCGTCAACTTTGAGCGAGAAAGCAGCAATGTCAGGAGGAAGACTTGCTGGCGGCGAGTTGCTAGCATCCAACAGCAAGTTCATGTCGAAGGGGATCCTAATTCAGTATCAGATGCTCGATATACCAACTACGGCTTGTGGGCTGTGAAGATGAAAATCATTCTCCGCTTGCTTGGAGTTTGGTGAGCAATTGAGGTCGATAATCCGTTCGATGATGAGATTGATCAGGGCGCCTTTGCTGCAATATCCTAGGCAATCCCAGATGAAGTAATGATGTCTATTGCTGGAAAGAACTTAGCAAGAGAAGCATGGGAAGCCATAAGGGATATGCACATTGGAGAAGAACGAGTTAAGAAGGCTCAGGTATAGATTTTGAAAAGGCAGTTTGATCGATTGATCATGGAAGAGAATGAGAACATTGTTGAATTCTCACACAGGCTGAATGCTCTCGTTGGAGAGTTAAGATCCCTAGACAATGACTTGAAAGAAAGTGTGGTCGTTGAGAAACTTTTCAATGCAGTTCTAGATCGTTTCTCACAAATTGTCGGTGTCATTGAACAATTTGGCGACATCGAATCAATGACTCTGCAGGAAACTTTGGGATGCCTGAGAGCGTTTGAAGAAAGCACCTGAGGAAGACAGCATGGGTACGGCGGAAAAGAGGGTGAGCAACTCCTTCTAACCCGTGCACAATGGGAGGTGTTGAACTCAAGCGAGAAGAAGAGTTTTGAAGCATCCGGCTCAGGTGCCACAAGGACCTTCAATGGTCGAGGGCGTGGCCGTGGACGAGGTCATGGCCGAGGTCGAGGCCGTGATCAAGAAGATGGTCGACCAGGACGTGACCATGATGAGGGCCGGAGAGATGAAGGTGATGAGCGGAAGTTCAAGAAGTTTGATAAAACAAAGATCAAATGTTTTAACTGTGATATGTATGGACACTTTCAAGTCGCAGACCAAGACGAGAACGAGCTCATTATGTTGAGAAGAAGGAAGATGCAAAACCTGCATTGATGCTGGCAGAAGTAGCAGAACACAAGATTGTTGCACAGGTTGGTTGTGCAACCGTATTGCTTAATGAAGGCAAAGAAGATCAGTCGGCAGAAGATGAAGAAAAAGGGCTAGATCACCCGAAGAGGAGATGGTTTCTTGATACCGGTGCAAGCAATCACATGGTAGGTTCAAGGAACATGTTTGCTGAACTAGACGAATCCGTGAAAGGCTCAGTCAAATTCGGAGATGGCTCATATGTTGATATTCAAGGATGTGGCTTAGTGATTTTGAAGTGCAAAAATCAAGAGCACAGACGGCTGACAAAAGTGTATTATATACCGCAATTGAAGAGCAATATACTCAGTCTCGATCAGCTCGATCAGTATGGCAGCAAGGTGCTTATAGAGGATGGCTACATGAGCATATATGATAACAATAAAAGTCTGCTAGCTCATGTAAAAAGATCAAACAACCAGTTTTATGTTCTAGATGTAGAAGTAACCGAGCCAATCTGCTTGATGATGAAGGCAAGTAATCTGGCATGGTCGATACTGTTATGAATTGCACTTGTATTGATCATGAGGCCAATGGCCAGTATATATACATGAATATGAGGGCATACAAGGAAAGCCTATATAAGGTAACTTCTATACAAGGTATTAGCAATCTCTTATATTAGGTAACCAGGATATTGCCTTAACACCCCCCTCAAACTCATGGTGGATCTACAACACTGAGTTTGGAGAGATAAAAGTTATGATGAGCTCTAGTCTGTGTCTTCGTGAAGAAATCTGCCAACTGAAGCTCTGAAGGCACATACTGGAGAGCCACAACCTGATCCTGAACCTGTGACCGCATATAAGAAGCATCAACACCAATATGCTTTGTGAGCTCATGCTTCACTGGATCTCGAGCAATGCTAATAGCACCTGTACTATCTGATAAAAGAGGAGTCGGTGTAGAAACAGAAACACCAAAATCCGCAAGTAACCACCGCAACCAAGTAATCTCTGCTGCCAAAAGAGCCATAGCCCGCAACTTAGCCTCAGCACTTTTTAACGAGCAATCGCTAAATGCTTCTTAGTCTTCTAAGCAATGAGAGAACCACCAAGAAAAACACAGTAAGCAGAAAGAGACCGACGATCGGAATGATCACTAGCCCATGTAGCATCAGAGTATGCCTGGAGCTGTAAAGAGCTGGAGCGTGGAAAGAAAAGACGGCGAGAGAGAGTTCCACGAAGATATCGCAGAACCCGAAGAAGATGACTATAGTGGAGCCGAGTGGGGCGAAACAAAGCTCGACTCAAGATATGGATGGATACGAAATGTCAGGACGAGTGACACCAAGGTAAACAAGACTCCCAACAAGATGGCGATAGCGAGTAGGATCCTCAAGAGGTTCACCATCAGTAGATCGAAGGTGAACATTGAGCTCTATGGGAGTCTAAGCTGTACGCTCATCAGTGAGAGAAGCACGATCAAGAAGATCCTGGATATACTTCTCTTGGGAGAGAAAGAAACCCTCAGATGTAGAAGAGACCTCAATCCCAAGAAAGTAGGGAAGAGGACCTAGATCGGACATGAGAAACTGCTCACTGAGACGAGCCTTTACAAAGGCAATATACTGAGAATCATCTCCAGTAATGATCATGTCATCAACATATAGAAGGAGAAGAGTCCGACCACGAGAAAAAGTGTGAACAAAAAGCGCAGGATCATGAGCACTTGCAGAGAAGCCAGCTGCAGTGATCACAGAAGAAAAACGCTCAAACCAAGCACGAGGGGCTTGCTTGAGCCCATAAAGAGAGCGACAAAACCGACAAACCATGCCCTTAGGAACAGAATACCCCGGTGGTGGCTGCATATAGACCTCCTCATGCAGCTCACCATTAAGAAAGGCATTTTTGACATCAAGTTGAGAGATAGACCACTCACGGACAGAGGCCACAGCAAGGAGAGTGCGAACAGTGGTCATGTGAGCTATAGGAGCAAAAGTCTCATCATAATCACGACCATGCTCCTGCTGAAAACCAAGTGCCACAAGACGAGCCTTGTAGCGCTCAAGAAAACCATCAGAGCGAGTCTTAATCTTATAGACCCACTTGCATGTAATGGGACGGACACGTGGAGGAAGTGGTACAAGATCCCACGTGCCAGTGCGCTCAAGGGCAGCAAGCTCCTCCGCCATCGCATGCTGCCATTCCTGATGGATAACAGCATCACGGTAAGAAGTCGGCTCGGCTAGAGCAGCACCAACAAAGCCAAGGCGCTCAGGAGGCCGAATAGACTGCCGATCGCGAAGAGCGTAACGAGGAGGAGACACTGAAGAAGATGGCTCATCAGAAGAGGATGGCACATCAGAAGAATCCTCAGCTCGAGGACGACGAGTGTAGTATAGAGGATAGGAAGGAACAATATTAGAAGAAGCCTTTGGAGGAGAGGTCGGTGGTGAAGAAACCGGCGATAAAGGAGACGCCGATTGAGAAAGAGGAAAAGTGACAACTGGAGTATCAGGAAAAGTCAGGAAAGACAATGGTTCCACAAGGGATGTAGGTGAAGAAGAAGAACGAGGGTAGAAGGGACGAGACTCATCAAAAGTGACATCCCGTGAGATCCGCATGCGTCGACCAACAGGATCCCAACAACAATATCCCTTATGTTCAGCACTGTATCCCAGAAAGACGCATTCAACAGACTAATCAGTCAGCTTGGTGCGTTCACGAGGTGCAAGAAGAACATAGCGCACACACCCAAAAAGGCGAAGTCCAGAATAATCAGGAGGCATGCCACAAAGACGCTCCACTGGAATCCCACCCTTTAGAGCAGAAGAAGGTTGGATATTGGTCAAGTAGGTGGCAGTGGAAACAGCCTCAGCCCAGAAGTGAGGCGGAACAGCGGAAGCAAGCATAAGGGTACGAGCTGTCTCAAGAAGATGATGATGTTTGCGCTCAGCCACACCATTCTGAGCATGAGCACCAGGACATGAAAACTGAGAAAGAGTGCCCTGTGTGGCAAGAAAACCTCGAAGAGCTCCTGACAAATACTCCCCTGCCGAGTCAGCACGAAGAACTCAAATGGGAGAATCAAACTGAGTGCGAATCATAGTGGCAAACTTCTTATAGATAGATAAAGCCTCACTACGAGAGGACATAAAATATATCCAAGTGTGGCGAGAGAAATCATCTATAAAAAGAATATAATATTTATGACCCCCTTTTGAAACAAAAGGAGCCGGACCCCAAACATCAGAATGAACAAGATCAAAAGGACGTTGTGAGATAGACTCACTAGAATGGTAGGGAAGTTGTAGCTGTTTGCCAAGCTTACAACCCATACAATGTAAAGAGGCATCACCAGACACAGAGCCTAAAAGACCACGACGAACTAAAGAAGACAGACGTGAACCACAAAGATGGCCCAAACGGTGATGCCACTGAGCAAAAGTCCCGGTAGAAGAAACAACGGATGCTAAAGCGGTAGAGGAAACAGAGAGACTGGCAGAAGCAGCGGAAAGTAGATGAAGCCAGTCAAGCTCCCAAAGACGCTGAGAGTCATGGCGGCGAGGCGATCCCAACTAAAGCCCGTCGGCGATCTGAACACAACAAGAGTCAGAATCAAGAATAACCCGACAACCATGATCGATGGCGGCCAGGCGGATATGAGCTGCATGGTCGGTTTAGGAACATAAGAAACAACAGAACATGAAAAGAGGACGACGAAAGAGTGCCTCGCCTCGCAATGAAAGAGAAGTACCATCTGCAGTGCACTTGCGAAAGGTAGGAGCAACTAGAGGACTAATGGAATGTAAACTCGTGGGATCAGATGTCATATGAAAAGAAGCTCCAGAGTCAAGAATCCATGGTGTGATACCTGATGAGATGGGTGGTCTCTCACTGGAAGACTGAGTAGCAGAACCAGCCGAACCTGTCTGTGTAGAGGCAGCCATGCGACGCAGTAGCATAAGAATCTCCTGAGTGGAGTCAGAACCAACAGAAGTCTGCTGAGGAGGAGCTTGCTGAGGAGGAGTCCGCTGAGAGGAGACGCCAGAGCCTCCATTGCTTTTAGGAGGACGGTTACTTCGACGAGCAAGATCCTTCTTCTTCCGGTAGCAGAACTGCTCCACATGGCCATTTTTGTCGCAGTAGGTGCAGTGAAGACCTCCGCCCCGATGGCCGGCGGAGTAAGCGCCACTGACGGAGGAGTAGAGCGAGGCGCCACCAAGACTGAGGGAGACACCAGTAAACCTGCACCACGAAGACGAGTTTCCTCAATACGAATAGCAGCAAGGGCCTCCAATAGGGTCAAACGAGGATGACGAGCAAGCAACTGGGCACGAATCTGCTCAAATTCAGCCCGAAGACGTGTCAAGAAGTCGTAGATACGACAAAGCTCCAAATGAGAGTGCTGACGTTAACAACATTGGCAAGTGCGACAAACCTCCGGACCCAGTGAATCAAGCTGACGCCATATCGAAGATAGCTGCGCATAGAACTCATCCACAGTAGCATCACCCCTAAGAACGACCGCTTCTCTGTCGCTGCAACAAAGGTAAAGGGAGTCACCGGCAGGCTCATAGCGATCGCGAAGATGCGCCCACATCAATTGTGCCGAAGATAAAGCAACAATATCACCAGTAAGATGCACCTCCATGCTAGCAACCAGAATAGCAGAAGCACGAGCATCTTCATCAATCCATGTCTTGTGAGCAGTAAACTGAGTCTGAAAAGATTCCACAACATCAGCATAATCATCATAGGCCTTCTGGCGAGCAGCATCATCGGCCTCCTTGGGAATAACAGGCATGGCAGGGGGAGCAGGACGAGGTGGACATGATAGTTCACCGGTAAGAAACTCCCAAAGACGCTGACCACGCATGTGAAGACGCATATGAAGAGTCCAGTCTTGATAATTAAGACCATCGAAGATGACCGGGCAGCGAGGAACAGAGACAGTTCCCGAAGAACCTGAAGACGGCATTTTTTTTGAGTTGGAGCTGATCTCACGGTTGGATCTTCACGGACGAGGCAGACCCGAAGCAGACTTCTTCACGGATTTGAAGTCCGATCAAATGCAGCTCAGACTCGGGCGCTCGGTCTCGATCTCAGAGAGGCGCCACGAGCGAGCGCCGAGAGAGCCGGCGGCGGGCGCAGTCAACGGAGGCGTGGAGCCGGCGATCAAACGCAGTTGGCGCGGGCGGCGCGCACGAAGCGAAGATGTTGGCGATGGTGAAGCAAGCGATGGTGACAGCTGAAGATGGTGTGACGGCACACAAGAAGACGTGACGACGACGGCGCGCCAAAGGGTGACAGCGACCAGCCGATGCGGCAGCACGACCGAGCAAGCGCCAGGAGGAGGCGGTTGGTCGTGCGGAGGTGTCGGCGGGCGTGGTCTATGGAGGCAATCGAGCCCGGGCGACGAAGGCGACGAAGACGAAAGAATAAAGAATACCGAAGAACAACGGCGACCACCGAGGTAGGCTACCGCAGACGAACGAGGATTGAACCAGTGTCTTGCGATCACCAGCAGATCTGATCGGAAGGGCAGTTGGAGAGTAGAGGCGACGAGAAAAGCCGCCGAAAAGGAAAAGGCGCAAGTGCAACGCCGGTGAGGAGTCTAACCCTAAACTTTTTGGCTCTGATACCATGTTATGAATTGCACTTGTATTGATCATGAGGCCAATGGCCAGTATATATACATGAATATGAGGGCATACAAGGAAAGCCTATACAAGGTAACTTCTATACAAGGTATTAGCAATCTCTTATATTAGGTAACCAGGATATTGCCTTAACAGATACGGCCATGTAAATTTTCGCGCTTTGAGAAAGCTTGGTGTTAACAAGATGGTAGAAGTTGTTCCCCCTAGGGTGCAGGTTTTCCTTTGGTTGCTCTCTCATAACAAGCTTATGACCAAAGATAATTTGCTGAAAAGAGGGATTGATAAGGGGCATGACTGCTACTGCTGCAATGAGGAGGAATCGATTACTCATGTATTTTTTGATTGTGTCGTGGCTCAGAATATTTGGAATCTAATCTCTAAGTTTTTTGGCGTTGTGATTGGCGTTAATCTTGATTCTATTACTCATTTTTGGCTTAGTAATAACAAGAATGGTGCTTTAAACTCAATTGGGGCTGCTACCTTGTGGAGCATTTGGAAAATCAGGAATGACATGATTTTTCGATTTTAGGGATGGTTAAGTGTGAAAGGCGTTTGGAGGAGAATGCTGGCTCTGTTGAGAAATTGGAGCCCGCTGTTCACTGGGGCGATGGAATCCAAAGTCCTGACGTTTTGTGATCATCTGGAGCGCTGCGTTCATGCACCGTTGGAGCTGGATTTTAGTGGAAGTGTGATATGAACAAAATGTTGGTGGTTGCTGGAGATGTGTTCGAGTAATGTCAGTGCTGGTGCTGCTTTTGAAGTTCCCAGGAGAAGGGATGGATGCAGTCTGCATATCTATCGCTGAGAAGACAAGATTTTTGTTCCTATGTTCTGGTAGTTTCTTTTGTGTTGTGAGTTAGCTTCGGATGTGTTTGTGTTGTGATGATTAAGTTGAGCTAAAGTAAAATCTTGTGGTCAGTTCCTGCAAAGTTTGTTTAGTCTAGTTGGTGTGATGAGAATTGGTTGGAACTGTGGTGTTAGGTTTGAGTATGGCTGCTGGCCTGGTTGTGGTTTGGTGATTGTTGGAACTTTTGACTGTTTGCTTTCCAGTTTCTTAAATGGAACTGGGACATCTCTTGATGTCCTTTTTGATCTAAAAAAACAAGATGGCAGAAGGATTACTGGTAATTGATCATCCAGATCAGGTATGTGTCGGATGCTCTCTAGGTAAGCAGCACTAAAAACCATTTCCGCAATCTGCACAATACCGAGCTGAGCACTTGCTAGAACTCGTACACAGTGACTTGTGCGGTCCAATTGCACCAGCGACACCTGCTGGAAATCAGTACTTCATGCTTCTGGTAGATGATTCCAGTAGATACATGTGGGTGGAGTTACTCAAAAACAAGTCAAAGGCGCTACATTGCAGTAGTCGAAAATGAAAAGGGATTGAAGATCAAAGCACTTCGTATAGACCGAGGAGGAGAATTTATCTCTATCGAATTTGGAGAGCACTATGATGCAGCTGGCATAAGAAGGCTCACAACAGCTCCGTATTCACCACAGCAAAACGGTGTGGTGGAGCGGAGAAATCAAACCATTGTGGAAATGGAGAGAAGTATGTTGAAGAGTAAGTCGGTGCCAAGAAAATTTTGGGGAGAAGCTGTGAAAATAGTAGTATATATTTTGAATAGATCACCGACTAGAAGTCTGGAGGGTAATATGCCTTTTGAAGCATGGCATCATAGGAAACCGAAGGTACATCATCTGTGAACCTTTGGTTGTGTCGCTCATGTGAAAGTAGTTAGGCCAGGACTACGAAAATTTGATGATCGCAGCATACCTATGTTCTTCATTGGATATGTTGAGGGATCAAAGGCATATTGTGTTTATGAGCTAAAAAGTAATCGTGTTCATATAACCCGAGATGTCCTGTTTGAAGAAGAGAAGATGTGGAAGTGGGAAGACACAGGTGATGCGAACGACAGTACATTTGTATGGGAGTATCCTCCTGTTTTAGATGAGACACAGAACCAAGTAGAAGAATCACCCAAGATGAATGCAGGCCAACCCGATGCTGATAATATACCTCTGTCGTTAAGTGATGAGGCAGCATCTGGAACAGCTTCGCCTGCACAGGTCAGGATGACTCCAGCACTTTCTTCACCCATATCAAGCAGCACTCCCTCCACAACAAGCACTCCAGATCAGCCCCAGAAAATGCAATCTCTGCAAGAAATATATGCCCAAACAAGTCCTATTGAATTAATCGAAGATCTCAACTTGTGTTTGCTCAGTGCGGAAGAACCAAGAAACTATGAAGAAGCATCAAAACATGTGTCATGGAGGAGGGCAATGCAAGAAGAGATTAGTTCAATTCAAGAGAATGATACTTGGTCCTTGATTGATTTGCCGAATGGTCATAAAGCCATAGGATTGAAGTGGATTTTCAAGGTGAAAAAGAATCCACAGGGAGAAATCATCAAGCACAAAGCTCGTCTTGTTGCTAAAGGCTATGTGCAGAAATCTGGAATAGATTATGAAGAAGTGTTCGCTCCAGTGGCAAGAATCGAAACGATAAGATTGTTGATTGCTCTAGCTGCCCAAGAGTCATGGGAAATACATCATATGGACGTGAAGTCAGCATTTCTAAATGGGGAGCTAACAGAGGAGGTTTTTGTGGCCTAACCACCGGGTTTTGAGGAAAAAGGAAAAGAGGGAAAAGTGCTAAAGCTTAAGAAGGCACTTTATGGGTTGACACAAGCTCCAAGAGCTTGGAACACAAAATTGGACAACACACTAGTCTCTCTTCAGTTTGTGAGATGCTCCCTGGAACATGTAGTTTATAAAAGGAGTAGTGGAGAGAAGAGCTTAATTGTAGTAGTACACGTTGATGATTTGATAATAACAGGTCCAAACACTCAAGAGATTGAAAAGTTCAAAGTTTAGATGAAGAAGTGTTTCAAAATGAGTGATTTGGGACTGTTGTTATATTATCTCGGCATTGAGGTTCATCAAAAACTAGAAGGCATCACCTTGTGCCATTCATCATATGCACATAAGATATTGGAAAGCTGTGGCATGGGGACATGCAACCCCACAGAAATCCCGATGGAAGAATGGCTCAAACTAAGCAAGGCAAACCCAAATCCTTCGGTTGATCCGACTGTGTACAGGAGTATAGTTGGAAGCTTGAGGTATTTGGTCAACACTCGTCCTGATATAGCATATGCGGTTGGAGTTGTAAGTCGATTCATGAAGGCGCCAACCACATTGCATATGGTAGTAGTAAAGAAAATACTTCAGTATGTAAGAGGAACTATCAATTTTGGGTGTGAATACAGGAGGAAGATGAGAGGAGAAGCTATCATAACCGGCTACACCGATAGTGATCTAGCTGGAGATGTTGATGATCGGAAATGTACGTCAGGGGTGGCATTCTTTTTCGGTGATAGCTTGGTAAGCTGGACATCTCAAAAACAAAAGGTAGTGGCATTGTCTTCTTGCGAAGCGGAATATATAGCTGCAACATCTGGAGCCTGTCAAGGTATGTGGCTCAGAAGGTTGCTAGGCGATTTGCTGGAACAACCGAAGTTGAAAACGGTACTGAAGATTGATAACAAATCAGCCATTTCATTGAGTAAAAATCCAGTTTACCATGATAGAAGCAAGCACATAGAGATGATGTATCATTTTATACGAGATTGCGTTGAAAAGGGAGAAATTGAAGTTGAATACATCTCAACACAAGAACAGGTAGCAGATATATTACCAAAGCCACTGGGAAGGTTGAAGTTCGCCGACATGCGGAGGAAACTGGGAATGATACAAGTAAGTTGAAGGGAACAAGATTAAGGGGAAGATATGTTGAGATAATCTTGTTCTATTCTGTTTTCTTGTTTTCGGTTGCATCAGGTATGTAGTTTTGATTGTCTTCAGAGTTTGTGTCCAGGAGTCTGATTAGTTGAGGTAATCGGCAATGTGCCGGATTAGCAATAGTTATGCGTCCAGGAGAGTTGGGGATCGAGTTTTGTCGAGTAAAGTCTTATCTGGTCAGAAGTTGAGTCTGTTTTGATTGCATTCTGTTATCCGTGAGATTTTTAACTAACTTAGACTCCTTTCCATTATATAAGCAAGAAGAAATACATAAAAGATGCAGGCAGTTGATGCATCGCAAAAGTATTTGCGTTTTCCTGGAAGCTCTGTGCTCTGTGCAGTTTCTTTCCTCCCCTGCCTGGCTGGTGTTTCTTCCTGTGTTGCTCTGCTGTTGTCGTTTCAGGTTCTGTTGCCGGTAGAGTTCAGAGAACATTGGAATATTTTGAAGCCTGAAGATTCAACACAGAAGGTGAATTGCAGCGACAGCAAGTCCTACAAAAGAAATTACATTCTTTTCCTTGCAAATCCAAGTCGATTTGTGCCTATCAGTGGTGCTTAGGAAATGCTTTGGCTTCATTAATTATCTTGTAAATCATATAGTCTTTTCCTCTTCGGTTTTTGAAAACGTTGCATACTATATATTACTATTGAACCTAGTTTTTTTATATATCTCAAAAGCTCGCCTATGTGAATTTTGTTAAGGTGTTAGCGAATAATTTTTCCGATGTATTGTTGATACTATTTAACATATATATGTGTGTGTATGTGTGTGTGTGATGATTGTTGAAGACCAAAGTATTGTGTTGGATTGGTTTTTCCCGTAACAAAGATGCAGTATAGGTGTGCGGGACGCATGCAAACTGCAAGTCAAAGAGAAGCTATATAGGAGACGTGTATAAGAGCACCACACAAGTAGTGAGACACGACACTTAGAGATCCACGCGGACAAACAACGCAGTATAGTAGCCAGTGAGCTATGCGGGCGAGCGAGCCACACTAGAGGAACGAGCAAGCCGTGTAGACAAGTGGCCGTGCATATGCCGTGTGAGTAGTGGACTGTGTGTATTAATGTATTTGAACAGACTATGTGTATATGTATATGATTAGAGACAAGTAACTAGGTTAAGCGGTCAATTTGTTCGGCCGGGAGTCCTAAATACGTACGGCGTACGTTTCAATTTGGGCAATCTCAATCCATAGTTTCTATGAGTGGTTTCTAGAGGAGAGAGAGTGCAATAAATATTCACTTAGACCTAGTCTCTTCAATGCATAGTTTCCATAGTAGTTTCTATGTAGAGAAAAATTTAATGACTTCATACATGCATCGGATCCAGAAGGAAGGGGATGGAAACCACGATTCTGCTCCCAACGCAAATTGTCTAGTTTCTTTGCACATCGGTCTACGGGAGGACTTAGTTTCCTGCATGAGAAACGATTTCCCTCTCTCACCTCAATATCTCTATTGCTATGTCACTAATTTACTTATGTGGCAGCTCTATTAATACTATAGAAACTAGCTGATATGGAGCATTGGGACTGCCCTTAGCTAGCCCCGTGTGGTGCAGCAATAAATGGGCTGTTTGGTTGCTGTATCTACTCATCCTGGTCCGTACGAGGTTATCCTGATTGGTTAGAGGTAGGCCAAGTTGATGCATGTGAATGTTGTTTGGTTACCTGCATGAGTTGAGTCTGGTTATGAAGGGATGATATTTGGTTGGTTGCATAAGCTGAACCTGACTGTGAAGGGATGATGTTTGATTGGTTGCATGAGCTCATGTGAATATGCAATCATCCAAATCTACTACTGCTCATCTACTAATGCAACAGAGGGTACGAAAATAACAATTGCAAATATATGCGCACTACATTAAGCTCAAGCATATGACCGTAAACACCAACGTGCACCTTCCAGCAGGAACTGACAAGATACTGCTACTTATGAAGTTATCCGCGGCATAGCACAACTCCGACAAAAGCAAGCTAGAAATTTGAATGAATAGAAGCGATAGACAGCTTAATGAAAAAAAATCTGCAACGAATTATTCCTGACCTACTTAATTTCACATATGACGGCACAACGGTAGATGCATCAGAACGTCCTTTCAAGAACGCATTCATCACACAGCAGCTATATGCTATTGAATTATGATCCAAATTCAGAAGAAGGAGAAGAAGGCTAACTTCTGTCGGAGCGGAGCGGAGGCCTGTCGCCGCGGTATGGATCGTTTTTTTTTTTCTGACCTAGGTCATTACCTTATATAATCATCTTGTAAGCCGTCGCGAGGATGGACTCCGACGTTTTGTAAACTCTCCCGAAATAGTGAAGTTTGCCGGCCGGCACCCGTGGTTTTTTTCCCCTTCGCATTGGAGGGGTTTTCCACGTTAAATCCTGTGTTCCGATCTGTGTTGGTTTGATCTTCTTCGTTCTATTTGCGTGTCGATTTCTAACATATGCTACTCCCTCCATTCATGAATGTCATTCTAGAATTGTTACACTTCCATAAAAGCCTATCTACAAAAGACTATTTCAAGGAAAGCATGAAATATGGTGATCATTTACAGCAATTATAGCAAAGTTTTGTTCCTCTCACAATTCACATCATCACAAGGATGACTGCATCTGAGTTGTATATTCCAGCAGGGGCGCAATACACCACCCAAGATCCACATGCAGTTGACTCTGCAAATAGAAGAACTGTTCTTTAATTACACAAGACAAGGAGCTGCAAATGAAAAACTGAACGGGTCTGTAAAATCGGAAACCAAGAACATACAAGCTCACTTGACAGTGAAGTCGCTGCAAACTGATCTCCTGAAGAGTCCTTACTGCCATGATAGTTCCTAATGCACCACCAGCCATCCGCCAGCCCAGCAATCTGCAGCCGGGCAGGGTTTCTGTGCTAAACCCCAATACAGCATGGTCAGAAACTAGCTGGAAGTTATGGATTTCTTTTAAAGTTACCAAATAATACTACGAAAGAATGTTTTTGGTTAAAAACAAAACTTGAAAACTTGTCGAAATCTTCTTGAATCTGCAAGCTTGGTTTAATTTGACATGGTTTTTGCACTCATTAGCTGGTCCTACTTGCCGGAAATGTAAACTAGGCCTTCATCATATCTGACTAAGCGTTTTTAACAACAAAATCATCTATAATTTAACCTTCTTATAAACCATCACTATGAAATGGATAGTAAATTGTAGTCCAATTATCTGTCCTTAATCCATCATTTACTTATGGCAAGAAGTCTATGAAAATAACTATGCAACTGTCAGATGCAAGTAGCAACTAGCAAGAAAAGGCTTTGAATCAATCCCTTTGTTGAAACGATCAGAATCTGGGATAGATACTCCCCCATTTAAAAATAGATCTTTAGAATGCATGCAGTCAACTTTTAGAATTTCGACCACTTATATACAAAAAATTTTCATATTTGTCACATTAGGAATGACATCAGTAGATTTGTAGCTCTAAGAGGTTATGAAGCAGGTGCATAACGCAGTGCTAATTAAACAAAAACCATGCTTAGCTACACCTTTTCTGAACGCAGTGCTGATTAAACAAAGAGTTGAATGAAAGTAAGAGATATTTCGAGAATTTGTAACCTTTCCAATAATAACTGCTTTTGTAAAATCCAATTCAAGTGGGTTAATCTCCCAGTCAACCTTGTTTGTTAGGGGAGGCGGAATTGTCTTTGGTTCAAAATGACTTCCAGTTTTCCCCTACAGGAAAAACAAAATCAGAGGAATCCAACTTATCTGAGCATGTTACATGGTGCATCAATCAAGAAACATCAAATGATGTCTCAATGAATAATTAGACAGCCATTACCCCAACAGAACATTTATTTCAACTACGTAGAGCATAATTAATTTGGCTGAGCTCGGAAGGTGCACCAAAACTACCCATTAAACAAAAATAGACAAACAGAGATCTACAGCATGTCCAGTTTGATCTCCAAAAGGAGAACAATATCAGGTCTTTCATCGCAATGAGTCAAATGACACATTTGGCAATTTCTAACTGACGCCCATGTGTAAAGCACCAAGATATCCAAATAATCCCTTGTTAGCTCATCTAACATTTTGCCAAAAATAACATTAACACAACCAAATGCTTGCAAGCTGGATCTTGTCTGTATTCACATTGATGCCAGCTGAAATTCCAGAAAACAACAACTTGATGTATACTTCTTTGGCTAACATAATTCATGCATTTTTCTTTCATTTCATTAATATATATCTGAACACATATACATTCAAGTCATGTGAGTTAATGGCTGCTATTTCTGGTCTAAATCTCTGCAACCATCATGTTATCAGCCCTATCATCTTAACAGGTATACGAGTGTTCCAAAAGTATTAAACATCAACAGTCCCCTGAGAAAATATATCATTATAGATTGGTCATGAGCAATTCCTGTTTCCTCATGTAGAATTTTACCTCCTTATATCATGGGCCATAAAACTACAGAAGGAAATTGATGGTGTTCATAAATTTACCAAAAAACTCGTTCAACACGCAGATGTATACCACTAAACAGGAGCATGCACACAGATCTGAAGCTAGTTGCAACAATTTACCAAAAAATCTAATCAGGAGAGGGAGATCTGGAGACTGGCCTTGAAGGAGAAGAAGGGAGCGTCGAGAGGCCTCGCCGCCGCACGCCATCACCACGCAACAGAGCTCGATGACAGTCAGATCTTCAATCAGCGGCTGCGATCAAGCCAAGTCGCCCTAGCAACAATAAACAACTCCTTCCTCAACCGTTAGATCTTGATCGTACGGTTTAGATTGTGTCGCGTTGAATCGTGTTAGCATAGATCTTAGCCGTTGGATCTAGGATCAAGGGTCGAGATGTTTCCACATAGATGTGTCGCTGCTACGCCCATCGCCACCGTCAGATCTACGCCGATCGGTCCACATCGTGCCGCGTATGTGCGTCGCCGCTCGTTTGCTGTTGCCGTCAGATCTGGATCTATCGGTCGAAGTGCAGACAAGTGTCACCCCCGTAGTAGATCAGTGTCATGTGGCATCATCGGATCTTGGCTGTTCATTTTGAATTGGACGGACAAGATAGCACCGAGGTCTCCACTAGTAGCGCATCGCCACGTGTCGCATTCTGATTGGTCAAGCGTCGCCGTTGACATCATGGCTTGTGTCAATCGGTGCATGGCACAGTGCCTCCAGTCCACCATGGACTAGTGCCGGCCGTGGACTGAGTCCATACGCCGGTGACACGTGTCAACCTCTAGTTGCAACGCGTGTCAGCACCTGATTGGGCCACTTGTCTGCTGACGTTATAATTTGATTTTTTTCTTTAGAAATATAATTCAGCCGAAATTTAATTCTGTGTTGATGTCATCACTGGTCGTGTTGACATCATAAATATGAATTTCCCATATAAAATTAATTCGGAATTTTTTATTTTTGTTATTTTCCTTTTATTTCAAATTTTGCATGGTTATATCTTTTGCATCCGAGCTCCGATTGAGGTGATTCTAGTCTTTAAAAATTTGTAAAATCAAGCTCTATTTAATGGTGAATTTTATTTAATTTTTGGAGTTGATATTACCCTCTATTTTGGGTATTTATTACTTTCTCTCTCGTTACACGTAGACATCGAGTTTCTCGGTGAGTTTGTCGTTGAGGAGCCAGCTTGATCAAGTTCTAGAGCAGGATTCAAAGCTCTCTGAAGGCAAGTCGTGCTTTGATCATATTGAACCTATGCTTTAAATATTATATTATTTCAATGTATTGCATGATATTTCAATTATCAATTGTTTTCCATACATTGGGATTAGCTAGTCGTTCACTTGAATTACATCCACCTTACTATGTCATATCTCATTTGTCACCCTAGAATGGCTTAATGTTAATTGGTAGCTATAATTGCCAATATAGGTAGTTAGAATGCATGTAGTATGCTTAACCGTGCAACGCGTCATCATTTTATGTGTAGATGATTAATCCTACTTAATGATTATGGAACATGTTTATTAACTTGTGTGTCAGGTGTTGTCACACAATGTTGGTAGTGTTGATGGCACGTGGTGCATAGTAAATCAACCGGGGTGGTAAAATGATTTAGACCGAGGCAAGTGGCATGTATTTGTGGTGGGCCAATGTGGCATGTGGACGGTTGCATTGCTTTTTATGATAATTATAGTTTGTGGTTATGATAATATTTGGTTAGTCTTGTCTTGGTCAATTGAGGACTTAACCTTGTAAGAATTTGAATTGAGTCATTTATATAACCACAAGTCTGGAATGGGACAGACCTAGGTGAATAATTTGTTGAGTCTAAACTTTGGTACTATTGTGGTGGTGTGAGGCCCGGGTAGTGGTAACCAGTCCTCGCACGGGTTAGCTCACATGGTGCAAGAGGGGAGCTCTAGATGTGGTAACCAGTGCCACCAGTGTTGAACCCTTAGTGAATAGTACTGAGTTTAGATAAGCATTGGAAAGGCTTTGTTATGATCACTCGTCTTTGTGGTGTATGATTGTATCTTGTGGGTAAAGTGTATAATTTCTACAGAGTGTAAAACCTATTCAAAGAGTTGTGCTTGCAGTATTGAGCATTACTCAGTGATTACAGTCAAGGGTTAGATTTTATCAAAACAAATGTGGGACAGGAGGTTGAAATGAGAAATAAGGTTGTGAATTGGTTATTGAAAACAATTGCAAAGTTATTATTATTATTATTTGTTTTACTGCCTTTCAATCTGTTTATGTTATTCTTTTACAAAGGCTGTTTATGCGAAATAACCTTGTAGCCAATCCTTTGTACTAAGCCATGCATATAGTATATAGATTTACATTCTATACATGGCTTGTTGAGTGCTTTATGTACTCACCCCTTACAACAAAACAACATCAATTGGAGAAGAAGCAACGCCTGCTTTTGAGGAGCAGATCTAAGAGGAGGCGAACAACTAGGGTGCGAACCTTGTCATTTGCTTGTGGTAGTTAAAGGGTTTTCTATACTTTTGATTATTTTCCACTATTGTTTACTTTTATTTCAGTTTTAGCCCTGCGTGGTGTATTCATGTAAGATGGACCATAAGGTCGTTTAACAGTTATACTTAAATTGATGAAGTCTTTATTATATTATCACTGAGTACGTATGATTGTGATATTCATCTACGTTGAGCCTATGTGCATTAGTGTGATCCTGGACTAGTGCAGAAAATACAGAGAATCCGAATTTGCATATTCAGGTCCTGACACTGGCCTAATAAAATATCGAACTATATAGTTTGTAATTAGTCTATATATAACTTCATAAGTGAACTAACATATTGGGATCTTGGATATAGATGGCGTTGAGTATAGAATCTTCCTAGGGCTCTTTTTAGGTGACAGGGAGAAAGATGTACTCCTTATAGCCTTCGGAAACAAGGAGCACGCGAGTTGCATGCAAGGCAAAGGTGTTTTCATTCCTAGAAAATAGGATTCCCACAGGACTTTGACACGTACTAGAGTAGGAAGAGGACCAAATCTAAGCGCGAGGAACGACTAGGATCACTCATTGAGGAAAGGGTTGAGAAAAGGCTGAGAGCGCAATTCGATGATCAGCTCAGAAGTCTTGAGGAATGAATGGAGCGAAGGGTGGCTGCGGAGAGGCACATATGAAATGAACAAGCCCTAAACACACATATGCAATTTAGCCCAAATAACCATCGGAGCAGCTGTGCGTTCTGCCCCTAAGATAGACGTGGACGATGCCAAATTTCTAGTTGATGACATACAGTTGATATATATGTTCTGCAATGCTCCATAGATAGATATGTTGGGCGTATTAGCTAATTGTGTATCCTTATGTAGATGGCTACACCATGTAATCTCCAAGTGAGGCTTGCCAATGGCTCTGTTCCCCTACAGGCTGCTTGGGGGTGCACGTATCCATCGGATCGAGGGTGATTGTGCACGGTCTCACAATAGCTCTGAGTTACAAGAAGGTCTATGTTGACTGTAACATCCCCAAAATTCTAATAAAGTAAAAATAAATATTTTAAAATTGAAAATGTTTATTTCTGAGTTTCTTGGCATCATTGGTTTTTAATTGAATTTCCCTTGGAGTTTTGCATTGCATGAAAAATCAAATAAAGAGAATTTAATGAATGGATAATGGTAAAAGATAAAAGATAAAAGTAAAATCTTGAAAAATTTATATTAGTATTTTTAACCCTCAGGTAAACTTTTTACCAGGTAACTTTTATTTTCACTGCATGGTAAAAATAGTATTAATGATGAAAAAGACAAATTTGACTAGAAACAGTGCATCATCCGAATTAATGAGAAATGTCAAAAGTTATCTGAAGCTGAGAAAATTACCAAAGCACCCTTTGTACAGGATTTGCCTCCGGTAAAAATATCAAGAATTCACCAGGTCGGATAAGCCTCGAAATAATTCAAAAACAGAAGCTCTGAAATTCTGAAAATCTTAATGTCAGAATTTTTATAAAATCTTGGAGCAATATCTTGAGCTGAAAATTTTACATAAGAACAAATAGCTCAAAATAATTTGAAAAACAAAGTTTCAAAAAGTTATAAAAATATTTGAATTGTCTGATAATTCAAAAGCAGAATTTGAAATCACATGCATTGTACAAGATCAGAATTTTAGTAAATAATGTATAAATTATTTGAATCTCAAATGTTTTCTGGAGATCATCTACTTCCAAAGGAGAGTATGCAAAAGTATGAAGAATCGCTGACAAGGATTAGCAGGCGAAATTAATGCAAGTTCATTGCATTTGGCGAATCCATCCTCGAAATGGTTTTCTTGCTCTTCCTCCGCCATATGGGTCCCGATTAAGCCACTCCAATTCTCTAGATCCTTCCATCGATGCGAGCAAACCCAAGTCGGTGCCTTAGGAGATCACACGAAGTCCTCAGCCGATTAATTGCACATTGAAACCACCGATTACTAGTGCCCCACCTTCCCGGCAATGCCATCAGTGGGCGGCGCTCCTCGAGAGACTCTTCCTCCGTAAACCTCAAAAACCGAACCCCTCGTTCCATCGATGCTATTGGTGCCATCGATTCGACCTCTAATGCCCTTGGTTGCTCTCTCCACTGCTCGCCATTTTTGCCGCTCAGCTCGATTCTTGCCTTGGCTACGCTCCGTCTCTGGCCGAATCAACTCCACACTGGGTGCGGCTCACCGTGCCCTTGCCTCCAAAGTGCCCTCGCTTGGGAAGATCGCGGAAAGCCCTCGCCGCCGTGCCTAGAAAGTCCCTCGTTCTCTCTGTCTGCATAATGGGGCCCGATCCGAAGCTGTGGTGGAAGAAGAATAGGACCAAAGGCGCCTTCTCTGTGGGTAAAGCGCATTTATGATTTTCCAAGTAATTTCGGTTCGAAAAGATTCAATCTTAAATATCTTTTGCAATTGTAATCCAATTATAGTGAAATAAATTTCTATATTCATTTAAAATCCAGAAGAATCTAAATATGTAAAAATATTTAGTTTTTGAAGTATAGGATTATTATTTAATTTAAACCTTGATTATGGTGCTAATATGATGTTAATGAGGACTTGTGAGTGATAAGAACTGAAATGGTGAAATGAATATTAATGTGATGCTAGGATCAAGATGTGTTCAAATATTCAAAATCATTTAATTTTTGAGTAACAAAAATTATTATATAACCTTAGGATGAGGCAAACTCACTACTAAGAGTATTATTGTGTACATGAAAAATATACATTCTAAAATCATTAAATTAGTTTATATGTGTCCTGGGATCATAATAAACCCAAATATGTAAAATCATCAAATGTTGAACTCACTTTAACTTATTTGCTTCATAATCCTTAATCAACCCTATTATGGCCATTAGCAAAATACTAGCATAATGGCTCACAAAATGATAATGTAATTTGCAATGAGTTCTTAAAAACAGTTAGGATCTGTGTATGAGAAAATATTTAAGGTAAGGTTGAAATGTCATTCTTTTAATGAAAGGAAATGTTAATTATAACAATAAGTAGATAGTTTATCTATTGCAATTAAAGCTGAAATAATGCCAAATCAACTTTAAAACATTCCTAAGATGGTATCCTGTTAATACCTGAAAAATGAATCAAAGATCATGTTTAGTGTAGTTAGAAACTAAGTTTGAATCATGGCCGAATTAAGATTTACAACATGGTCATTTATGCTATTTCAGCAGTAGATAAAATAACTCATCGAAACACTAAAATATGTAAAACTAGTTTAGAAACGCTGTACAAAGTTTATACTACCATATTATACAAAAACATCTTAATTACAGTATGCTTTCCATTTAAATCAAGCCAGTTCAAAACCCTTAATCATTAATCAGTCATTTCCCCTTTCTTGCCGATTTTGAATAGTATAGTCCTTAAGTATAGCATGAACCATTTTAGCGATAAGATTATAGTCTCGCCCAAAATCTTAAAACTTGTGAAACTAGTTTAGTAGTGTTCTTTAAAGTGTAGACTACCCTGTTATAAAAAGATAATCTCATTTTGCTAAGGTTCGCATATTAATCTTATCAGTTCAAAACCCTTAAGTGTTAACCTTTTGTTTCCCTGTTTTTGCCGATTCCGAATAACGTCAACTTAACAATACCACTTAAGCCTTTTCAGCGACGAATATAATGTATCAGCTAAAGCCTAAAATTTATGGAATTATCTTAGGATTTTTATGCAAAGTATAAATCATCTTATTGTGAAGAAATAATCATACTTCATCATGTTCTGCACATTAATCCTAATAGCTGAATAACCCTAAGTAACCACATTACTTTAGACCTTAATGCAAATGAATAAACTTTAGGTAATAATGAAGGAATCCGTAGTTAAGTTATTTTTATCACCAGAACCTTCTTAAATACCATGGAAATGCTATCAGTAGCCTAAATCAATAAATCCAACTTGCATGAAACTAATTCTAAGCAAAATCAATTAAAGGTAAAGCGCTATTAACTCATACTCTAACATGATCATTTAAGCATTTTCTTTAACTCGCAAAGCAACTCATCTAAATCTGAATTTAGTAAAGAACAGCTTAGAAATGATCTTTAGGCTATAATCCGTAGCAATCTAAGAAAATATTCTTATTTCATCTTGCTTTGGCTCTGAATCCTAATAGAGCAAAACCCGTAAGTGATAAGTATTAGCAGAACTCATATCATGAATAGTAAAATCTATTAACCTTGCAACTAATGATTAATTCTATTAATCTTAACCTATTTTTGCGTCTTGAATTCGTAAACTAAGATTAATAAGTTCATAAAAGAGCAATCCTGTTTCTTGCAAAGAGTTTATTTGTTTTGCTATCTATTTTCTTTTCGCTCTTATTGAAGTTAGTGTTTTGCTTTATTTCCGTTGGTTCGACGTGTAGACCCGACGTCCCTATTCTTCGTCGTCGTCATCCGTAATCGCCGTCTTCGTCGTATTCGTCAATTAAGCAAGGCAAGCATCCTTTGACCATATTGATCCCATTATTTTATATTCCTTTTGTGCATCAAATTGTTTTATGCATGCGATTACTTTATGTAAATTGCTATCTTGTGGATTTGGTAGTTATACCTGTTGTCTTGTGAATCTCCTTTGATGCTTTATGAACATGTGAACCTTGATAACCATAGCTTAAGGAATAGGCATTACTTAATGTCGTCATGGGTATATGCGTTCATATTATTCATGCTTAGCCATGCTTTAGCATCAGAAATGTTCATGATCAACTCAATAATTGTTTCGGGGAAACATTGAAAATGTCACTGTTGGTGGTGGGTACTTTGATTAAAAACCCAAAATGAAACTATGCTTTGATGCGGGCGATTATTTGGCAATAGCCGGTTGTGCAGAAGTAATTGCACGTAGTACGTGTAGGGTGAAGTGTCGCCCGTGTCACAACTAAGGACCGAACATCGTGTTGTATGATTCAAGAAAATCCGTACAAACCACGAGGGTGAGGATGGGTTAGCCTTAGCCTATTAAATTGTTTAGACATGGCTTTGCTCATTGGTAGGCGGGAGCTTGCACAGGATTCCCGTTTGGTCTGCCTGACGGGGTTTCTACTTGCTAATGCAACGGTGTACGCCTTGCCATGGACAGAGACGTGGTGTTGGGTGTGATAAATGTGGATCCACGGCTTGGGTGAGTGTCTCTGTTTTCAGGGCGGGGTTAACGTCCCGGGCTGGTGTAAAGCCTTGTCTAGGAATTTAATGGCTATGTATGGTCTTCCTGGACGACACACCTAAGGAAGTGTGTCGGGCAAAGGTTGATCATTCCTTGTGGGTACAGTTGTACACCTCTGCAGAGTTTAAATCTAATTGATTAGCCGTACCCGCGGTCATGGGTGTCTTGGTGAACTTGCACGAGTTAAATGTTTTATTATTTCCAAAAGGGTTTATTTTACAAGTTAGCTTACCCCACAGATGACCCAATGCTATACCCTGTGTGGGCAAGTATTGGAATCAGCTGTTGTGCCCTGTGTGGACAAAGAACTGGATATATGCCATGCGATGGCAAGGTTTGATTCGTCGCTCACGTCATGGAGGACGGTGAGTGTTATTTATGCTTTACATATTTGCTATCAATTAAACTTGCTCTTTTAAATTCCGTTTGCAAATAACTTGATTTACAACTGCAAATTCGCTTTATGCAAATTAACTGTAGTAGCCTCCTTTGAAATGACCTGCATGTATTGTAGGTTTTGCTCAAGTCTTGCTGAGTATGTAAAATACTCACCCTTGCCTAATTATATTGTAGGTAGTTGAGTTAGCGAGCTTCGAGTCTCTTTTCGTCGCAGGTTGCGGGATTCTTTTGAACCGATCTTTTTCTAAGGAGTTATGCCTGGTCAGTTGCCTGCGGGATTGGATGGGCAAACCGCAAGTTATAGCTTCTTTTGTTGCTTTATTCTCTGACTTGTAATATTTATTCGTATTATCGTTTCCGCTTAATTATTGTTTTGTATGGTTGTGATTTCCAATTGTTGTAAACATGTGAGTGCTAGCTACTGATCCAGGGAATAGCACAGTAATCACATGGAGGTTCCTGTTCATCCGAACGGGGTCTCACAGAGTTGGTATCAGAGCTATACTGACCGTAGGATAAACCTTAGATAGAAGGGTCGTTAGCATTGGAATAAACCAATTCGAAATTTTATTTTCCGAAGCTAGCCTATTTGCAAAATGTAGACTTTGCTATTCTTTTCTGATTCTTAAGATTCTATTCTTACCCTACAATCACTTTGATTTGTAAACAAATTCCTCTCATCTCAAAAAGAAATTGTCGCTAGTAGTTCAACTTCGCTGTTGCTTCTGAAGACATTCGAGACATGTCACTGTCATTCCTCATGCCAACCGAAGAAGACTACAATGTATGCGCCAACATCTTAAGGAAGTCAGACAACACTTCAATTACTTCAACAAAACAGAAGTATGACTTGAAGATCCTACTTCATGAAGAGTCAGTATTACCCAACAGCAAAAGGGCAGAAGATTAGAATATCTTGCGACCTACCTTAAGATAAGAACCCGTGCGCATAGCATATTATTCCGCTCTAGTTATATGGAGCAAATTACGTTGTCGTTATGTTTCGCTATTTGAAATTTGTTTTTATTTCTGAATGTCAGGACTGATTTATGTGTGAACTTAACCGCTGGGTTAAAGTTTCATAATAAATTGTCCCTATGTATGAATATTGAAAAATCAACCCATAGGATAAATAAGCAAATATAAAACAGCTATCCCTTCTTCATAGAAATTCTCACTTGTGTAACCATTATAGTCATTAACCTTTCTTGAAAATTTAATCTCATCAAGATTAGTAGTATAGTCTCTATTATTACTCTTAGCTTTGCTTGAGATCACCATATTAGTGAACACCAAACTAACTTAAGTCGCTTTAGGCTAGTTAGAACTTAATGCTCGACAAAGAATTTCTAAACATGCCTCAAAAACTCCGCCTCATGACTTTTCCTAAATTATGTACCACAAAAATGAGTTAGAACCAGAAAGTTATATTCTTACGAATGAAACTTTAGAATGGTTGTTAAAACGAAAATGGAAAAAGAAAAATCGAAAATCCTAATTTTCAAAAAGAAATATAAAAGGATAGTATTGGTTATACACATACTCCTTTCCTGTCTATAGAATTTAACTTCCTTATCTGTATACTCGTTTCCCCCTGTGTAGGATTTTCTTTCTCTACTCCTAAGTTGTTCTTTCTAGAAATATTTCTTTCCTTGTCTTTTGCAAAATGGAAGTCACCAACAAATTTTTTGGAAATAATCTCGGTAATAAATCAACATCGTCGTGATGTCTGCATCAGCCACTTCAAGAAGATAGAAGCAGCAAAGCATCACAACCTCTTCGATTTCATCGAAGCCTCGGAAGACTAACACAGCAAGTGGTGCAAAGATTAACAAAAACTCGTCACTAAATAGTCTACTTGGAAGGACAATATTATTTAAATTATATGCTATGCCGGTTATATAGTAAAACCTTTATACATAAATACATATGGCCAGTAGAAAGAAGAACCTTAGATACCCTTCCTACATACTAAGTTAAATATATGTATAGTATTTCTGTGTTGTTGAATTCTGTTGCAAATCTTTTCTATTGCTTTCGGGTTACTCTCGTGAATGTTAAACCACTAGGTTGAAATTTACGATGCGTTAACCCTACTTAATAAGAAATTCTAATTAAAAAGATTTTAAAGAACGAAACGTTGCCTTATAAACCAAACTGAAGATTACATAATCTGCATAGAAACCGCAACTAGAGTTAACTGGAAAGAATCAAATATTCCTTCGTAATATATATAACCCTTATCTAGCCATCCTTCTCCGGTTCCAACATCTTGTCAAGCGTGGTTGCAGAATGCCCGCGATGCAAATTCACTAACACACCTACTAAAAGTAATGAGAAATAAAATTGTTAGCCTTCATGATTGACCCTCAGCTCTCCCCAAATAATTGAAATGCATCTTTTCATTCATCTCGAATATTTTAACATATGTGTACCTCCCTTTAAATTAACTCATTCTTGCTAATGATCTCGGTATAAAATGCTAACACTTCTCATCCAATTCGTGAAACCCCGCAAGACACTCAACTGCTAAGAAACGATAATCCCATCTAAGCCCAACCAAATCTTTAGTATTTAGCTAAAGCACTTCCCTTACATAGTAATCGACATAACTCTCCACTTTCCTTAAGTTCAGAAAAGTGCACGCGCAAAAACAAACTAACAAGAAAAACGATCACTAGTATCTATAACCGTGGTGCAAATTCTCGCCATAATTGAACCAAACCGTCAAAGTGCACATCCCTCTGTTCTAGCAACTTGCACAAAATATTTCTAATATTGGTGCAGCGTTTATCAGAAAAGGAAATGGTTTAGACTAGAAACATATTTCTATACCTTAGTTGATACCTCCACATTTTTCTTTGAAATGTTGTTAAACCAATCGACCTGAAGATCATGCTCGCACTCACTAGGGAGTAATGAGACATACTGCTAACGAGAGTGCAAACAATTACTCTAGCTGTGAAGGAAATTATTCTCCTAGAAGATGTCCTATAGGCTATATCATTTGATGCCTTTATGAAGGTCGAGATCATTGCCCATCGCAACGCCCCCCTTGATTCATTAAACACCACGGCACTTCAGCCTCAACAAATGGAACTCCAATCCTTGGTTGCTTAGGATTTGGTTATTAGAAAGAAAAAAAAATCGGTTGCATCGGAAACATTGCTTAAGGAATTAAAGACATAGCACTTGATCCTAACTACCTTCACTAAGAAAGTAGTAAATGGTAATCTCCAGTGGCATGTTTCTTGTCTGATAAAGAAAATCATTAGGCTAAAGAATGTTCTAAAAAGCAGCAAGTTGAAATTTACGAGGAAAATGATATTAAGCATACCATTGTACCTAACAGAACACCATGAGAACAGTGTGAATAATTCAACTGTCACAAGAAGGAACCGTGCTGCTAAACAACGTCCGCAAGTTGAATAAATATATTCTACAACCATACTTACACCAAAAGTCGCATTAGACTAGATTATAGTTATGAGAGTAGGAGGAATAAAAGTTCATAGCAGTTCATTCGAGAAAATTGTTAAAGAATCAGAGACACTCAAACAATAATACATAACCAAGAAGAATTCTGCTCAACTTTATTCTTAATCTCAATCGTCATCTGGTTATCTTTGCACCCACAATAAATAGCTATCTGGCACTAAAAATCGGAAAGTCAGAATTTATTGCCTTTGCTATGGTGAACATAAGTATTATGCCAACAATTACCTAAATCAGAGTCGCGCAGCGGAAGCGTGGTGGGCCCATAACCCACATGACCCACGATCTGCGAACAAACAATTCCTTAGATGTATATTAATCCAACCCAAAACATCTGTCCCAGTCGTTCATGACATCTACCTGCGAAAGAAGCTTATGACCTACTAGATGTAGTGCTAGGTATGATACCTATGAATCTGGACCTACCATGATTCAAGTTTAACTCTATGGTCAACTCCTTAGTCCTAGTCATTTTCGGATCATCTACTTTATAACATTAGCAGACAACCTTTCTGTTGTTCTAGATAAAATGGACAACGTCACCTATATCAACCAAAAAGAACTCGGACACTCCGCCAACATCTGCCCAAAAATAGTTCTACTTCACCTCATCAAGGAAGACGTTAGTAATTTCCAAGCCATCGCAAAGACCCAGAAAACATTAAGTACTCATGTCAACCCCTCCTCGATATCGAGCGTTGAACATAAACGTCTTTTTCATATGATTGTATCCATCTCTTGTGGTGATATTGAGTACGTTCCTTGTGTATTCAATTCTTGCCAACAATCCTTTGATTCTATACAATTCATTCCTTCATAGTTTGCCAAATCTAAAGAAAATCAAAACCTCCTATTTAACAAGTTGATCAAATAAATCAAATCACTAGGAACATCTTATAATTCTTTTACCTCAATCCAATCCTTGGATTTTCATTACCTTGTTCCCAATCTAAAGTCAACCCGAAATGACCGTTGTGCTCAGCTCATTTCATCAACTAATGTTGAAATTATACGAGCGACCGATGTATTCAAATACCTGCATGGTATTAAACGCCGATTCTTCCCAAACAAATCTAACGACAATGCAACTTTTCCTTCGCTTAAAAATTCTAAATGCCTCACATACCACTCTCTAATTCTCGCCGTCAACTTAGAATCGCAAGATGAAGGTTCAAGAAAGCAATGGCAATGAAGACGACGTATCAACGAAACGACAAAGTCACCTCTGTAAAAGAATTTCCAAGTATATCTCATCCTCGAGAATTGCAAGGTTCATGGTAGTCACCGTTTCCAAATTCGAGATAATTGGCGCCACAATATGTTAGGCCATATCGTATCGCTGAGAAAATGGGATAAAAGGCATATAAATTAGAGTTGTCATCCTAGCTCCAGTGTTTATCATGTCTTCTAGGTATCGCAATTAAGGAAATGTCTTCATCTTCCTTCTAAGCTCATCCAGCTAAATGAAATCGATCTATAATCCAAACTAACTTATCGGAAGCATCCGACTAAAATCTTAAAAGAACCTGGACGTCACACTCGTAATAAATTCTGCAAGATAATCAAAGTTCAACGAAGCAATCGTTCCGAAGAAGAAGCAATTTGGGAAACGAGAAGACCGACTTATGAAGAGTTTCCTAACTTCTTTTAGAAATACTTTTCCTTAGACCCGCCAAATCTCGGGGTCGAGATTTCTGTAAGGGGGGTAGATCTGTAACATCCCCAAAATTCTAATAAAGTAAAAATAAATATTTTAAAATTGAAAATGTTTATTTCTGAGTTTCTTGGCATCATTGGTTTTTAATTGAATTTCCCTTGGAGTTTTGCATTGCATGAAAAATCAAATAAAGAGAATTTAATGAATGGATAATGGTAAAAAGATAAAAAGATAAAATTAAAATCTTGAAAAATTTATATTAGTATTTTTAACCCTCAGGTAAACTTTTACCAGGTAACTTTTATTTTCACTGCATGGTAAAAATAGTATTAATGATGAAAAAGACAAATTTGACTAGAAACAGTGCATCATCCGAATTAATGAGAAATGTCAAAAGTTTATCTGAAGCTGAGAAAATTACCAAAGCACCCTTTGTACAGGATTTGCCTCCGGTAAAAATATCAAGAATTCACCAGGTCGGATAAGCCTCGAAATAATTCAAAAACAGAAGCTCTGAAATTCTGAAAATCTTAATGTCAGAATTTTTATAAAATCCTGGAGCAATATCTTGAGCTGAAAATTTTACATAAGAACAAATAGCTCAAAATAATTTGAAAAACAAAGTTTCAAAAAGTTATAAAAATATTTGAATTGTCTGATAATTCAAAAGCAGAATTTGAAATCCTGTGCATTGTACAGTATCAGAATTTTAGTAAATAATGTATAAATTATTTGAATCTCAAATGTTTTCTGGAGATCATCTACTTCCAAAGGAGAGTATGCAAAAAGTATGAAGAATCGCTGACAAGGATTAGCAGGCGAAATTAATGCAAGTTCATTGCATTTGGCCGAATCCATCCCCGAGCTGGTTTTCTTGCTCTTTCTCTGCCATATGGGTCCCAGTTGCAGCCACTCCAATTCTCTAGATCCTTCCATCGATGCCAGAGCAAACCCAAGTCGGTGCCTTAGGAGATCACGCCGAAGTCCTCAGCCAGATTAATTGCACATTGGAAACCACCAGTGCTAGTGCCCCACCTTCCCCGCAGCCGGCCACCGTGGACAGCGCTCCTCGGAGACTCTTCCTCCAGGTAAACCTCAAAACCGAACCCGTTCCACTAATGCTATTGGTGCCATCGATTCGACCTCTAATGCCCTTGGTTGCTCTCTCCATCGCCGCCATTTTTGCTTTGCCGCTCAGCTCGATTCTTGCCGCCGGCTCGCAAAATCTCTGGCCGAATCAACTCCACACCTGGGTGCGGCTCACCGTGCACTTGCCTCCAGTGCCCTCGCTTCGCCGGAAAGCCCTCGCCGCCGTGCCCTAGAAAGTCCCCTGTTCTCTCTGTCTGCGCAATGGGGCCCGACTGTCAGAAGCTGTGGTGGAAGAAGAATAGGACCGAAAGACGCCTTCTCTGTGGGTAAAGCGCATTTATGATTTTCCAAGTAATTTCGATTCGAAAAAGATTCAATCTTAAATATCTTTTGCAATTGTAATCAATTATAGTGAAATAAATTTCTATATTCATTTAAAATCAGAAGAATCTAAATATGTAAAAATATTTAGTTTTTGAAGTATAGGATTATTATTTAATTTAAACCTTGATTATGGTGCTAATATGATGTTAATGAGGACTTGTGAGTGATAAGAACTGAAATGGTGAAATGAATATTAATGTGATGCTAGGATCAGGATGTATTCAAATATTCAAAATCATTTAATTTTTGAGTAACAAAATTATTATATAACCTTAGGATGAGGCAAACTCACTACTAAGAGTATTATTGTGTACATGAAAATATACATTCTAAAATCATTAAATTAGTTTATATGTGTCCGGGATCATAATAAACCCAAATATGTAAAATCATCAAATGTTGAACTCACTTTAACTTATTTGCTTCATAATCCTTAATCAACCCTATTATGGCCATTAGCAAAATACTAGCATAATGGCTCACAAAATGATAATGTAATTTGCAATGAGTTCTTAAAACAGTTAGGATCTGTGTATGAGAAAATATTTAAGGTAAGGTTGAAATGTCATTCTTTTAATGAAAGGAAATGTTAATTATAACAATAAGTAGATAGTTTATCTATTGCAATTAAAGCTGAAATAATGCCAATCAACTTTAAAACATTCCTAAGATGGTATCCTGTTAATACCGAAAAATGAATCAAAGATCATGTTTAGTGTAGTTAGAAACTAAGTTTGAATCATGGCGAATTAAGATTTACAACATGGTCATTTATGCTATTTCAGCGAGAGATAAAATAACTCATCGAAACACTAAAATATGTAAAACTAGTTTAGAAACGCTGTACAAAGTTTATACTACCATATTATACAAAAACATCTTAATTACAGTATGCTTTCCATTTAAATCAAGCCAGTTCAAAACCCTTAATCATTAATCAGTCATTTCCCCTTTCTTGCCGATTTTGAATAGTATAGTCCTTAAGTATAGCATGAACCATTTTAGCGATAAGATTATAGTCTCGCCCAAAATCTTAAAACTTGTGAAACTAGTTTAGTAGTGTTCTTTAAAGTGTAGACTACCCTGTTATAAAAAGATAATCTCATTTTGCTAAGGTTCGCATATTAATCTTATCAGTTCAAAACCCTTAAGTGTTAACCTTTTGTTTCCCTGTTTTTGCCGATTCCGAATAACGTCAACTTAACAATACCACTTAAGCCTTTTCAATGATTTAATATAATGTATCGCCTAAAGCCTAAAATTTATGGAATTATCTTAGGATTTTTATGCAAAGTATAAATCATCTTATTGTGAAGAAATAATCATACTTCATCATGTTCGCACATTAATCCTAATAGTGAATAACCCTAAGTAACCACATTACTTTAGACCTTAATGCAAATGAATAAACTTTAGGTAATAATGAAGGAATCCGTAGTTAAGTTATTTTTATCACCAGAACCTTCTTAAATACCATGGAAATGCTATCAGTAGCCTAAATCAATAAATCCAACTTGCATGAAACTAATTCTAAGCAAAATCAATTAAAGGTAAAGCGCTATTAACTCATACTCTAACATGATCATTTAAGCATTTTCTTTAACTCAAAAGCAACTCATCTAAATCTGAATTTAGTAAAGAACAGCTTAGAAATGATCTTTAGGCTATAATCCGTAGCAATCTAAGAAAATATTCTTATTTCATCTTGCTTTGGCTCTGAATCCTAATAGAGCAAAACCCGTAAGTGATAAGTATTAGCAGAACTCATATCATGAATAGTAAAATCTATTAACCTTGCAACTAATGATTAATTCTATTAATCTTAACCTATTTTTGCGTCTTGAATTCGTAAACTAAGATTAATAAGTTCATAAAAGAGCAATCCCTGTTTCTTGCAAAGAGTTTATTTGTTTTGCTATCTATTTTCTTTCGCTCTTATTGAAGTTAGTGTTTTGCTTTATTTCCGTTGGTTCGACGTGTAGACCCGACGTCCCTATTCTTCGTCGTCGTCATCCGTAATCGCCGTCTTCGTCGTATTCGTCAATTAAGCAAGGCAAGCATCCTTTGACCATATTGATCCCATTATTTTATATTCCTTTTGTGCATCAAATTGTTTTATGCATGCGATTACTTTATGTAAATTGCTATCTTGTGGATTTGGTAGTTATACCTGTTGTCTTGTGAATCTCCTTTGATGCTTTATGAACATGTGAACCTTGATAACCATAGCTTAAGGAATAGGCATTACTTAATGTCGCCATGGGTATATCGTTCATATTATTCATGCTTAGCCATGCTTTAGCATCGAAATGTTCATGATCAACTCAATAATTGTTTCGGGAAACATTGAAAATGTCCTTGTGGTGGTGGGTACTTTGATTAAAAACCCAAAATGAAACTATGCTTTGATGCGGCGATTATTTGGCAATAGCCGGTTGTGCAGAAGTAATTGCACGTAGTACGTGTAGGGTGAAGTGTCGCCCGTGCACAACTAAGGACCGAACATCGTGTTGTATGATTCAAGAAAATCCGTACAAACCACGAGGGTGAGGATGGGTTAGCCTTAGCCTATTAAATTGTTTAGACATGGCTTTGCTCATTGGTAGGCGGGAGCTTGCACAGGATTCCCGTTTGGTCTGCCTGACGGGGTTTCTACTTGCTAATGCAACGGTGTACGCCTTGCCATGGACAGAGACGTGGTGTTGGGTGTGATAAATGTGGATCCACGGCTTGGGTGAGTGTCTCTGTTTTCAGGGCGAGGGTTAACGTCCCGGGCTGGTGTAAAGCCTTGTCTAGGAATTTAATGGCTATGTATGGTCTTCCTGGACGACACACCTAAGGAAGTGTGTCGGGCAAAGGTTGATCATTCCTTGTGGGTACAGTTGTACACCTCTGCAGAGTTTAAATCTAATTGATTAGCCGTACCCGCGGTCATGGGTGTCTTGGTGAACTTGCACGAGTTAAATGTTTTATTATTTCCAAAAGGGTTTATTTTACAAGTTAGCTTACCCTACGATGACCCAATGCTATACCCTGTGGGCAAGTATTGGAATCAGCTGTTGTGCCCTGTGTGGACAAAGAACTGGATATATGCCATGCGATGGCAAGGTTTGATTCGTCGCTCACGTCATGGAGGACGGTGAGTGTTATTTATGCTTTACATATTTGCTATCAATTAAACTTGCTCTTTTAAATTCCGTTTGCAAATAACTTGATTTACAACTGCAAATTCGCTTTATGCAAATTAACTGTAGTAGCCTCCTTTGAAATGACCTGCATGTATTGTAGGTTTTGCTCAAGTCTTGCTGAGTATGTAAAATACTCATCCTTGCCTAATTATATTGTAGGTAGTTGAGTTAGCGAGCTTCGAGTCTCTTTTCGTCGCAGGTTGCGGGATTCTTTTTGAACCGATCTTTTTCTAAGGAGTTATGCTCGTCGGTTACTGCTTGGATTGGATGGGCAAACCGCAAGTTATAGCTTCTTTTGTTGCTTTATTCTCGACTTGTAATATTTATTCGTATTATCGTTTCCGCTTAATTATTGTTTTGTATGGTTGTGATTTCCAATTGTTGTAAACATGTGAGTGCTAGCTCTTGATCCGTGAATAGCACAAGAATCACATGGAGGTTCTGTTCATCCGAACGGGTCTCACATTGACGGTGTACATAAAATTTATAAGGCCATCACATTGGAGATGCCCCAAAGGATGAGATCGTGACACTAGATGATGCCATTGGTACATTTATCAAGTGGTTTAATAGGGACATCTCCTTCAACAACCATCCTGCAGCACCGAAGCTACATGCACGGAGGACCCTAACTTTCCATTCACCCCGTTGACATAGTAATTCAAGCTAGGACAACCGTTCGTGGTAGAGTGCTAGCAGATGCTTACAATAGCTTGCATTAGATTGCAAAATTGGTGCATGAAACAAGCCAACAAGTCAGTGGCACAACATGTATCGAGTATCTCGTTAGCTTCAAGGAGGAGTATTTCTTGCACCAGTTTTCAAGGGGCTTGTTCGTGGTCAGCTTGAATGACTTGTTCAATCTCTACAACCTCGACGCCTCACTTACTAGGTGCTGGATATTGTAAGTGTATACAATCACAGTCTATATTCGTGTCATACTTATAAATGTCATATATATATGATCCTTGATTTTACATATATAGATACATGATCATTGAAGCAAAAAAAGAGAGAACCAGTGGGTTTTCTCGACCCACACATGGTGTCCAAGCAAACCATGAACGAAAAATTATAAGTCATCCAGGAATACGTGAAAAATGCACTACTGACTCAACGGGAAACAAAATTTATACTTTTATCTCACACCCTAGGGAAAGTGCTTCCCTAGTTGCTATACTTGTTGATCTATACTTTACACGCAACTCAAGTGAAGGATCGAGATGGAGATCAGAGGGGGTGAATGATCCCAAATAAAATTTATTCACTCAAAATTGTTGACCAAAGCCTCAAAGAAAATACTCAAAAGGGAGTAAATGAGAAGGAGTAGTAGCACCGAGCCCAAGAACAGCAACAAGAATAGACTCTGAAAATAGCACGACTTAAAAGCAAATTTTAAGGAATCTTTTGATCGGCTTGACAAAACCTCACAAAACATGGTAGATGTACTCCTAAGGATGTCAGGAACTTATTCCAACCTTCAATCGCAAGGATTGACGTCAAAGTTCCAACATTTTTCACTTTGAAGGAATAACACACCAAGTTTGAGCAAAACTCAAGAACTTGATCTCAAACTTGCTCGTGTGGTTTTGATGATCAAGATAATCTTGGGTAACCTCTCACACATCCCAGCAAGCACGAACACAAGTCAAAAACTCCACAAACATGATCTAGAGAAATGAATCATTCAAGAACACAAGATCAGTTTTTTCCAAGAAAAATGCATGGATTGCCTAGATGATTGGGATATGATATGAAAGAAGATTCATCCAACAATTAACATCTTTGACATAAGAAGCAAAAGCATGTAGGAGGGGAGGCAAATCCAAATTGCATAAATGTAAATTGTAAGAAAGTAAGTGTAGAATTTAAGACATAATGTAAATGTGTAAGGTAAATCCAAATATAAGAGAAAGTATTTTGGATTTCTGAAAGGGAGGTTTACAAAGCCTCACAATAAGGTGGGCAAAACTCAAGGGAGAACAAAAACTTCAAAAACCTTCAAAAGGGAAAAGGCTACCCCTACCCCTCTATTTATACTATTCTTGAGTCACCCTCCACCCTTGGATAAGTTCCTTGTACCCTATTGACTACCATCAAGGGTTAGGATTGACTCATTTACTCATACATGGGCTAACTCGAAACTCACGCACATATCGGGTTTTTGTACGCTTTTCCAAGCATACTAACTAGACCCGCCACTCTATCATCTAGATCGTGATCCAACGGCCACCCTTGATCCGAGCAACTACTAGCTAGCATCTCATCCATCCCTTGTCTTCTAGGTTTGCACTGAATCTGTCTTCGATCATCTTCGGCGATCCTCGACCGTCTGGACCTCTGGCTCACCTTGCCTAGTCTCAATTATCCTTTGCCTCACCATGACCTAGTACCGTCGTCCTACAACCATCAAAAACAAGGAAAACACATTACATAGTATTGCCCAAAATGATATGCAATAAATCTCACAGAAATTAAAAATGCATATCCCAAGGACATCGAGTAACTCTGCTCAGAGTCGAATCGATGAGTCGACATCGAGTAACTTGAGGCTAACCCAAGGACTCAAGACCAGCTAATGATAGGGTGCTCGACCCGGCAGCATCCTTACTCAATACTTAGCAATTCCCAATTTACTCGAATCATTTGACCACAAGTCGGCGAGCATTACTCGACCAAGCCAGAACTTGTAGTAATTGACCAAGTGCTTGAACAAACCCTTCACTCAACCCGGCAACATCCGTACTTGAAACTTAGCGATTCCCAATCTACTCGAATCATTCGATCACAAGCTGACGGGGCATTACTCGACCAAGCTAGAACTTGGCAGTCTCAGCTCAAATTGCTTCAAATTGGAAATCCAATTTAAATCAAACTCAAACCAAAGCATAATAAGCTCAAATTTAGTCAAATACTTATCACCAATATAGGTAGACCTCCATATAGTCTTTCACGAAATTAGATTGAATGACCATAGAGACATACCTATGTATGTTTCACTGGGTTCTACTTGTAATTATACCAAAACAGTTAGGTATTTTACCTTGATTCCAAAAAGGGCAGCACCCACGACTTGACACCCATCGCAAAATTACTCAATACTTCGTTCAATATCTACAGAGCTTATAAAGGGCCACACAAGGACTCATCATAGCTGAAGTAAGTTCATAAATTTCTGGTATCTGCTAGTACACAATAATCCTTTACACTCCATAATAATACCTTCGGAACTAACCAATTATATTTTGGCAGTGCCACCAACAGCCAAAGGCCACTAACCAATGTGGATTCTACATTTGCCACAATATGCAAATCCTCATTGGTGTAAAGAAGGCTAATTTTCTGGAGGTTTGTCAATCTTGCAATAATTGTTTCCACTTATCAATTTATATACATGCAAGACTTTACTCTTCCCATTGACAAGCTTGGAAATGCACTGATCTGCATTGGAACATATCGATCTGCTACAAATTCGAGGACAACTCTGTGCTTTCTTGATACGTGAGGTCATAAATCCAAAAGGCGAGTGCCACTCATCCTAACCTAATGAGTTGTGAATTTGTTAGTTACCACTTGGGTTAATTTGTGAATTTTGTGCTGTGAATTTATGAGTTGTAGTTATGAATTCAATTGGTTAATATATCTAAGTTGATTTTTGAAATGGATGCACTGTACGCAGTGTGTAATATGTAATATGAGTTGATTTATGAAATGTATGTCATGATAATATGCTTATAATGTAAATTCTATAATCTATTTTGTTTCATAGGGTATAGCTAGTATTTCCTGAGGCTAGCCAGTAAATAAAAAAGTATAAATAGTAAAAAGACAACATTACAGATGGTTCTAAGCAAGAACTATATGTGATATGTAAGTAATCTCAAATACATCACAGATAGTTCTAAATGTCTTTGTTATCACAGACGGTTCTAAATAAGAACCGTCTAAGATGACTTACATAACATATATAGATGGTTCTTGTTTAAAATCGTCTGTGATGATAATTTTTCCAAACGGTTCTCAAACCGTCTATGATGTGCCCTTTTATCACTGACACTTTGTTATCGACGGTTCACTAAACCATCTGAGATGATAATTTTGAACCATCTGTGAAGTTGTATCTGTAGTAGTGACATGATGTGCAGTAGCAAGAAAACTCGTTCCCTGTGGCCATAGCAAAAGAGCGTTATGGGAGGCAGCAGATGGCGGTCTTGTATCCATTATCCTAGATTGATTCTTTTAGTTGATCATTATTTTATTAATTTTTATAATTAATAACAATAGAAAAAATTAGGTTTAGTTGTTAGTGTGCACCGATTCAACCCCCTTTTGGTGCACCTTGATTCTTCAATTAGTACCAGAGCAAATGCTATTAGTGACGGTTTTCGAACCGTCATCGATATAGTGCCACCGATAATCGGAGATTATCGATGGCGATTCAATCACATCGATAACATTATCGCGGCGGTTCTTCTAGAACCGCTCACTAATAATATTATCATTAGTGTTTTTTTGCTAACTGGCAGTTTAAAAACACTAATTTAGAGGGGACTTCCCAGGAGGTCACCCATCCTAATACTCCTCTTGCCTAAGAAGGCTCAATTTCAGAATTCTAATTGTATTCGGGAGGTCACCCATCCTATTACTACTCTCCATCAAGCACGCTTAACTTCAGAGTTCTTATGAGATCCATTACTCTAGTGGTGGTATGATAACATCTGTTATATAATGTGTCCCTCCTCCTCTTAACCCTGTGAAGAACCCAAATACTGATTTTCAATTAGTTCAAATTAGCAAACTATAGAGGTAATTAGTAAAATTTAAAACTTTCAAATTTATTTTTCATACTTTTGACTATTAATGATGCTTGTAATATAATGTGCTAGTACTATTCACGAACTTGTAAAAACACATAACTTTTGACTCGTACCTTCGATTTTGGTGTTCTTGAGCTTTTCGAATCATCGACGATGAGCTCTCTGATTATATTTTTTGGGCTCCGATTCTGGTTTGCAAATAAAAAATCCGGGCACTTTTGTTAAAATGGTCATAACTTTTGACTCATAACTCCGATCGGGGCGTTCTTTGGCTCGTTTGAAAGATAACGAAAAGTAGTACCCGAATTTCATAAGTGTGCCAAAATCAGATGGTCGGATCCTGCTGGTTTGTGCGAGTGCGTACGCGGCGACGGAATTCCAAAAAAACGTCGTTTTTTTCAATTATTGCAAATGGAATATTAGTTTCAATTATTTTAAATGTAATATTATTTAATTTCAATTCTTTCAAATTAGAAGGCAGGAGAGGTAATTAGCAATATTTAAATTTTTCTATTTTTTATTATTTGTGGCGGTTTCAAATTAAAACCGCCACTGATAACATTATCGATGGCGGTTCTTGGCTAGAACAAATCATCGATACTCACATTATCAGTGGCGGTTCTGGCCAAGAACCGCCACTAATAATGTGATTATCAATGATGGTTCTTAGCTAGAACCGCCATCGATAATGGATTATCTGTGATTTGCCACGACCAAAAACCGTCACAAATAGTCCCTACATTATTTGTGACGGTTCCAAAGAAAAATCGCCACAAATAATCACTTATTTGTGACGGTTGAAAACAAAAACCGCCACAAATAGTCTTCCCACCATTTTAAACTTTAGAACCGCCACAGATAAGTGTATTTGTGACGGTTCCAAAAGAACCGTCACAAATAAGGCGTCACCTATGTGCTATTTTGTGGTAGTGTTAATTTAACAATTAGGAGCAATGGCATAAGTTGTGTCTTTTTCTATGAATAAACCTCATGTTTTTAATAGTGATGATTATCCCTATTTGAAGTGCGAGCATAGAATCATTCTTAAAAGGTTCAAGGATATGTTTTATAAGAAATAGTAGCTACTAAATATGAAAAACCTGAAAAATAGCTACTAAAGAAGAAAATGATCAATCAATATACGTTGAATAAAAAATCCATGAGTTTTTTTATGGTGCTTTGTCTAGGGATGAGTTTAATAAAATTTCTACATTCACCGCTGCTTATGAAATTTGGAATTACATGAAGGAACAAATGAGGTTAAAAATGCAAAGAAAAAGTTGTGTACACATGGGAGAATGAATTATTTAAGACGAACACTAGGAAACAACAAAGGAATTTGATACTCGATTTAATGAATTGATAAAATAAGCTTTTCTATCCTACAAAAAATACTCTCATAAGAGAATCAATGTAGAAAATTGCTTAGATCTCTAGATTAGAAAATTTGGCATGTTAAAATCACTGCAATAATTAAGTCTAAGAAATTGAGCTCCTTGCAATTAGATTCTTTAATTGGTTCCTTGATGACATATGAAATGAGCATTAGTCAATTCTTTAATTTCCATTTAATCTTTATTTCAAATTTCTATTTCACTTTGAAGTTTATATGGAAATCAAATTGCTAATTTTTTATTTTTATTCCAAAATTCAGTTATTTTTTTTGTTGTATTTAACATGGACTCTTTCTTTTGATGTAAGCCGTTATATCTTCAGTCCGATAGATAAACAGCTAGATCTTTTATCTTTTTTCTTGATTGACGTGGAAATTTTCAACCCTTAGAACGATCATGGTGGCTCCGTTTACCTCTATTTTATCTATTTCTCTACTATTTCTAATTAGGAGTTGGTGGTGATACATCCGTTCTCCACCACCAACCCATGTCTAAACCATGAAAAAAACCGCTGACGGAAAAAAAACCGGACCGACTGACAGAAAAAAACCTAAGCCGTTTTTCACTCCGTTCCTCACGATATGCTCACCTCCCGACTTCTCCATGAACACAACAGCCGCCCCATCTGCAAGTCCAGATGCCTTCCCTGGTGCGTCCCCGCTTCTATGTAATCGGGAGAAATAGATGTTTGATCATTTAGCACAATTTTCTTTTATTGCTTGGCCTTTATGTTCCGTTATTAATTTTATTTTTCGTAGCAACACACGGGCATTGAACTAGTAATAATATAATAGATAGATAGACAATCACACCCAACTTGTATGGTATATATGTGTGTGTCATGGTTAACCTGCATAAGAAAATTTAACTGCGACCATGGACATTTCCACATGCAAAGAAAATCTAAATTACTTGGAAGCCCCATACACATCAACTGCGACCGTGGACATTTCCACATGCAAAGAAAAGCTACGGAATGAGGCCGAGATGTTAAATTGTCTAGCAAGGATAAGTTCTTCAGGCTCGTCGCTTCTTGCTAACTAATTGATGGATTAGGTACGTGATTCTAATTTTGTTACCTCGTGGAAACTTCAAATCACTCATACAAAATTCAGTGGAGAAAAACAAATAGACACAGGAAAAAACAGATCAACGGCGAAGACAAGTGCATGTCAACAAGCGGCCAGGCATTCATTAGACATGCGCGTCCATTTCCATGACATGCGTAGATACAGAAAACTGTCAAGATAATTCATATAGTGTGTATATATATCCATATAGAGTAGGCCCTTCACAACCTAATTGGTCTTTCTATTTTAAACGATAATACTTGTAGACTAGTGACGTTTTAGACATGTTGTAAAGAAGTATATATCAAGGCTGCTACACTATTTATTTAACTTAATGATGGTCCCGTGACGTCTTAGACAAGCATGTAAAAGATTGGATTGTGACTAATTACGAGTTTACAACGCCTAGTGTTGGATTAGACATCTGTAACGGGTATGTAAAAGGCTGCTACACTTTTGATGCTTCGATGAGTTATTGGATTTTGTGAGTTCGTCAGAGGCCTACTTGCCCATTGATAAATCGAATATATCAAACGGTGGTTGCGACGGATCGAGGACCGAGTGACGCTAGGATCTTGATCAGTGTCCTCGGCTTTTACCGACGACACAGATGCCAAAACCGCCGACACAGGGTTGTGTCGTCGGCCTGCCGACGACACAAGTCCCACGACACAAAGTCGACGACACAAGCAACCTATGTCGTCGGCTAGAACAAACCCCGACGACACAGATGCCATCCGGGGCCGGCCTGACACCCAGACGTTTATCGTCGGTAAACTCATTGCTGCCGACAGATGTCGAAGCTGTGTCGTCGGTTTTACCTGGGGCCGAGGACACAGATCCCTCTTCGGGTTTGGGGCCGGTCGTCTTTGTCGCCGGCTTCATTAGGGCACCGATCTGAGATATCACATCGTGTCGTCCGGTTTTATCGTGGGCGAAGACAGATCCTACTCGTGTCGTCGACTTTATCTGGGGCCGAAGACACAGACTCTACTCTGTGTCGTCGGCTTCATCTGGGGCCGAGGACACAGACTCTTGTCTGTGTCGTCGGCTTTATCTGGGGCCGAAGACACAGACCCCGACTGGGATTAGGCCTAATGCAAGTTTGTGTCGTCGGCTTCGTCTGGGGCCGAGGACACAGGTTGTAAAAATAAAAAAAAATCGGGAATTTAAAAAAAAACAATTTTAACTCGCAAAAACGACCCCCATTCCCAAGTAGTTTTATATCCCCAATTGCCTGTAACAATGACAACATATAATTTCACACACATTCACATTCATCAATACAATTCACAAATGATCAAAGTTTCCATTGACACATTCACATTCACAAATATATTGCCCGAACAATGACAATATAATTTCACTAGTCAAGTTTCCAATGTGTTTTGCTCAAAGTTCTGAAGACTATGAATCATCGAGACAAGAAATAAGAACATGGACAAGCCACACTAGTAAATTTCAAAACTGACATGTAGGTCATTGTTTGGAGAGAAATTATCGGTTTCTGTCCTGGGATAATTAATGAATCCACGATTTGATACAGTTCTTGACCACAGGTATGGACATCACAAGAAACCAGCAAACAAAACATCGTGACACCGAGCTATGCCATAATTAGCTAGCAAAAGCTGTTAAGGAAAAATAAAACTCTAAAATATATTTTTAATACCTTCATCTTGTGCTCTAAACTCATTCTCGATGTACCTAGAAGCAAGTTTCAAGCTCCACAAGACTTAGTGGATATGGGGGTATTTTAGTTTCTCCCGATTCTCGACATTTTGTACTGCAGAAACAAAATAAAACAACTTAAAACTCTCTCAATCTGTCAATAAAGTATAATAATAACTCCTTTTATCGACAAAATAAAGCATAATAATAACTAGGCATACATATTGAAAGAAAACAAAAGTATGTAAGTACTTACAACCAAACTTTCCTCCATCGAGCAATTGTTCTTATTTTGGATGCAACTTCTTCACTAGTCAAGTTTCCAATGTGTTTTGCTCAAAGTTCAAGACTATGATCAACACCATATTTCACTCAACCTAAAGCAATTTCCATTTATTAAAAGATTGTAATGCACTTAAAGAGTAAAAAATTTCAAAGACTTCCCTAAAACTAGGACATCCACTCAACAGACAAAAGACAACAGTTGATATGATAACAACATAAAGCAAATTAGGATAGCCAACCAAGCACATATAGCACATATAGCAAAATGCATTAATAATTCACAAATTCAGCTCACAAACCAAAAGTGTACATCACATTCACAATCAATGTGTCTATGAACCAAAGAAAAGTAATAACTAACTAAGTCTGTGAACCAACAAGCGGATCAGCAAACACAGTGTCGTTTAATTGATCTGCGGTAGATCTAGTGCCATCGAATCACCTCCTGCTGAGCATTCGTCGCAGAGGCAGCGCAATGAGGTGGACACCTACAAGAATAGAGGAAACCACAATTTTCAAAACTCTTGTGCATTTGTGTACTTATATGAATAGTTAGCGGCTCGAACAAAATGCATTACCCCGTCGGCGTGGGGTGTCTGCGTGAAGAACGGCGGCGGAGGTGGCATCTGCGGTTGGCGGAGGGTCCCGCCGCAACGCATCGTGGATATGATATGTTAGCATCTCAAACGTAAGTACAACGAGCTACGTATACAATCTTAATTACACGGAAATAGTTGTACATCCAGAGGTTCGACTCGAGGGCCTCGATCGCCTCCTATCCTCCTCTCGCTCCGCTTTGCCTCCGCTCATCCTTTGCCTCCGTTGCTCATCCGCCAAAGATTCTGCTCTCGCAACTCTGCGATCATCTTCGCTGGGCTTCTAGCGTGCCTTTGGCGGAAGAGGCGGCTCATTGTCGACGATGTCCTAACTTGGCCTCAGACGATTCGGGCGCCACCACCGAGTCCATGAAGCCGAGCCTGCCGTGACTCCTCCCACCGAACTGGTCGTAGATGACCAGAGGGTCGACCGGCATGGTCAAGGGGTCACAGTCGGCACCGTGCTTCTCCTTCATGGCTGCACTGTATGTATCCTGCGAAACAAATAAGATATGAAGTGGATTAGCTCGGCCACGCTTGCAATAGTCAGAGAGCGTGAAAAGAGAAAGTCACTTACAATCTTCTCCTCGCAAACCGGTGCATCGGTGGTTGTGTACCGTCAGTCGGACACGGGCGTGTGTGCTCAAGGCCCACACGGTGAACTCGTCGGGGTCAAGTCCGTCTCCGACTCCTGCAGCTCAATTTCAAATGTGAAATGAAAAACTGAATTGACAAGAATGCTAGAGTTGTACTTAGTATACTTACGATATCGCGACGTGACCCATGCCTCGTCCACCTAGGTAGGTCACACAGATCTCGGGTTGGCTTCTCGATTCCCCTATTCCTCTTGGACCTCTCGATCCACTCCTTCGATGCCCACATCTTGCGAGATCCTTCCAGCGCAGTGGACACTTGTCCATCCATCCGGACGCCAAGGCAGTACTCGCCGCCTCGGTATCGCCGCAAGGCATGTGCCCTCGAGATCTTCATCCCCGTGCTCTTGTAGTGTTTCATCACCGCGTCCCGGCGGCATAACCTGATAGCGTCCCTGACCGTCTTTGCCGCCATTGTGTCGAGCACAGGGCGACAAGCATGATAGTCGTCCTGGGATGCGTCGGGGCCAAGCTGATACCTCGCCTGAAACGAAACAAACACGTGAAGCTATAAACACGAAAACATTAATAGAAATGACAACTTACCCAGAACTCGGCTATGCAATGATCCGCGACAGTGCCTCCCTGGTCGTCCTCCACGAGCGAGTAGTCGCTCCATCTAGTCACCGGCGGCCGAGCACCACCTCGCCCACTCGCCCGGGTAGAGCCGCTTCAAGATCACCCTAGCAAGTGGCCCGGCCTCTGCTTACCCTTGTTGAGGCAAACCAAGCCACTGCATGAAGAATTCATAACAAGTAGTTATCAAGTTTGTGGTTAGCAATAAAAGACATAGAAAATTTGTAGCACATACCTTCGCCCGCTAGAAACAACTATCAAGATCCCGTCAATTTGGATCTGTGGGGGCTTTGGCAATTTATTCCGCCTCGACTCTTCTTGATCCCGCAGAGCTCGAGGCGAGGCACCCCGACTCGACACCAACAGACTCCCATGGACTCCAGCCTCGCCCCCGCCCTCATCCTCGCCCTCACCCCCTCCTCAAGTGCCCGATGCCAAGAACCCCAACGGCTCATCCTCGCCCACCTCCACTTGCTCCTCCTCCTCCTCCTCCCAGGAGTCGGTGGTAGCCACCTCCTCCTCCTCCTCCTCCCGGGAAGCGCCAGATCGGGGTGAGCCGCCTGCCTCAGACTCCTCATGCCCCCTTCCCAAGACCTTCTTCAATTTTGAAGCCAACTTCTTCAGAATCGAGCCATCCTCGCACAAATTAAATTAAATGACATAAAGTACATTCATATTAATTGAAACGAATAAAATATAAATGTATATAAAATTAAATGACATAAAGTATATAAAATTAAACCTATAAAATTAAATAGCTTAAAAATCTTGGCTTCCTCTTCCTCTCGCTCTTCCTCTTCCTCTTCCTCTACCTCTTCCTCTTCCTCTACCCTTTCCTCCTCTTCTTCTCCTTCTACATGAGATGGGTATACCGATCCCAAAATATTATCTAGCCCATCACCAATATCGACATGCACTCTCCGGTAACTCTTGTTCTTGGAATACCTCCACGTCTAGGTGAGAATCGTAGTCGCCTTCCGTGAGATCGGGCAATCTACTGTGGAAGACATTTATGTACAATCCACCAACTTTTGTAATTCGGTGGGCGAGGGCGATAGAACACCACTTCGACTGTTCGAGGCGTAATGAACACGCCAGCTTTTGATACTGCCTTCTTATGATTGATCTCCACTAGTCCTAGTTTTGGAGTCGCCGCACCCACTAGTTGGATGGAACCATCTGCAACGAAAGAGCACGAGCGAGAGATCTTTGTTGCCTTCATACTAAATTTCTACAATATCCTCGATGATCCCATAGTACTCTATGTCCGGACCACCGAGTCATCGGTGACATAACTCACGACACCGTTGTTCACCGTAGTTGCATTGGGGCGAGTGACTCACCGCCGGATCGAAATCGATATCCATGGCAATCATAGCATCCATGGATCTTAATTCTACTGGTGCATCCACGTGACATTTGTCGGAGATCGTAGTGCGCCGCGGTGTCTTTGACATCGCACAAGCATTCGAGGCAAAATTCATTAAGGAATAAATGCCACACATTTGTAAATTAAGTGAACTTGTATAAGAGGAAGAAGGTTACGTGGTAATGAAACCAGGTTAGAAAGTTTGGACGGCCTTGACCACGACCTCGCCGTTTCAGATTGTCAATTTGTTCGCCCGAAGGTTCACCTGATCCTTCCCACTCTTCTTGAATAAATTGACTACAAGATTTAATATTTATTTTAGACTTTTATTTCATAAGTACGTATTTATGACTTATTTCAGACATTTATTGACTTACTCGATGTAAACCTTCATTTCATCCATGTTGTCGTACACGTACAACTGAATCAAATCCTTTTCCGCTGCGTCCAAGTCACGTGTGGTGCTTTTGCCGACATTGCATCCGGCTTGGTCATGGAACACCTCCAAGTTGGAAGTACTTCGTGACGTGCCTTCTTATACCTTGGTTGTGGCACATGGACCTTGTTTTTGTCGCAAAGTATTTGTCCGTGAAGTAGGCGATCTCTGAATCACCAAGCTTGCAATCATCGCCTTCGACTCGTGCTTTGTTCTTCACCTTCACTCTAATACTTTTCATCATGCGCCCACAAAGATACATCCACCTAAATCGCGCTGCCCCCAACTTTTGCTTCATATGGCGAGATGAACCAAGAGATGTTGCATGCAATTGAAAAACCGAGGACATAAATCTTCTCGAGCTTTGTCACAAGCACGACAATGTCCTTCTCCAATTCCTCCATCCTCGATGCGGATATCTCTTTTGCGCAGAGCTCTCGATAGAAGAAGCTAAGCTCTGCCAAAGTGATTCATATATCATCGTCAACATATCCACGCCACACTACCGAAACAGACGCCTATGAAGACTTTGTAGTCGTGGGCATTCATCCCATTTAACTTGCATTGCTCTATACTAACGGCATGTCGAAGGTTCGCGCATAACCTCTCGGGAATTTAACCTTTTCCTTAATCCAATCAAGAATCTGCTTTATTTGCCCACGTGTAAGGCAGAATTTTGCCCTAGGTTTCCTCCCATTCTCATCGAGGTTCATGTCTGGCCGATCACATATCAGAGCGCAGTCCAGACGTGCTTTCTTGTTATCTTTAGTCTTCTATGGGATGTTCCAGTTTGTGTTCACGACTGACTCGCATATATTTTTCTCTTGGTGCATCACGTCGATGTTGTGAGGTAGCTTCGTGTCTTTGCATAAGGAAGGTTGTAGATGCTGCACTTATGAGTCCAATGGTGCTCCTCACCAGTCTTTCACATACCCGATATCCGCTAGATCGTCATGCCAGTCGATGATATCCTGCACTTCGAAACGTTCGGGTGGCCCCTTCTTCACATCTTGCCTTTGAAATGCCTTTTTTGATTCCTAAATGGGTGCTTCTGCCCAGAAACAACGGTGACAATGAACCAACAGACTTACCCCCATTTTTCAAAGTGAAAGCATCGATGTTACGCAGCATATAGGGCATGACAACTTTCCATGCGTGCTCCACCCCGAGAACATGCCATACGCAGAAAATCGTGTATTGACCACGTATGCGACGCATCCTAAAGTTCTTCCCTTGTAGCTATCATGTGTCAAGACTCCTTTAGTCCACAGTCACCACTCTTCTACCAGAGGTTGCATGAATAGATCTAAGTTTTTCCAGAGACTTAGGCCTGGTATTATAACAGAAAGAAACATGTACTCTTCTTTCAAGCAGAGTTGAGGCGGCGGGTGTACGGATTGCGAACACCGGCCAAGACGCAGTACTGGAGTGCGCCATCATATTGAATGGCGTGAACCCGTCGGTCGAGAGGCCTATACGCACATTCCTAGGCTCGCCGCAAATTCAGGTGTTGTTGGTCAAAGTGCCTCCAAGCTTCGCATCGACGGATGAATCATCACGCCCTCCTTTCACGCTTGCCCTCTTTGTGCCACCTCATGTGTCTCGCCGTGGCCTTGGACATGTCTGAGACGCCGCAGACGTTGAGTGATCGGAAAAACGGAATGTTTTTCGCCACCGTCGTTCTGTCTCATTCCACGCTCTGTACATTTAACTTCCTCATACCGACTCTCATTACAATGCTTACTGAGTGAGTCAGCCGAATCGGTCTTCCAATAAAGCATGCGTAACTTTGGGCAATAGTCTATCCTCTCGCACAAGCATGCCTAACACGCGAAAAGCTTCTTCGACTCGTAAAGATTCGGAGTCATCTTGTGTCCACTCGGAAGGAGGCTATCCAGCAGTTTGCAAAGGTCGTTGAAGCAATTGGCTGACAGGTTGTACTTGGTTTTCACCGCCATTAGACGCGACACTGCCGAGAGTACAGTCACATCGGTATGCTCATGCAGCGGCAACTTGGCAGAATCAAGGAGCTTCTCGAATTGTTCGGCAAGTGGCTCGGACTCTTCCTCGGGGGAGAGATCGTAAGCCCGAACCACATCATCCGTGAGCTCGTCTAATCTATCAACTTCGACTTCGTCGTAGCCCTCTTCAAAATCCACAGGGCCACACACCGGCGCCGGACGCTTCCTCTCGCCATGAGCTACCCATACAAAGTAATTTGGTTTGAAGCCATGCCTACACAGGTGATGGCTAATATCCTTCTTGGTCCTCTTCTCGGTGTTCGAGCACGCAGCGCAAGGACACCAAACGACCGCTGCATTAGGGTCGGGAATCTTCGAAAGCATCATCCACGAATGCTCTAGCCTTCTCGATCCACTCGTCTGTGTGTCTCCCTGACTTCATCCAACCATCGTGACATCCACCGCCGATCTTCCATCCAAAGATCGCTTACTACATAACGTCAATGCATGCATCCAAATTTCAGATTTAGACAGTTTAAGTCTTGCTAAATAGGAGGGCTTACCCACCCATCGATGTGGGCTTAAATCATGGTCGTGGCACGAGGTGCTCGGTCGAATTCCGCAAGATAACCCGTTGTTCTCCGAGTGCAACGACGGGTACGGCGTACCACTTATGTTATGCACTAGGAGAACGACAAGGAAATACCGCCGGAATCCCAACCCGTACACCCTCGTGTCACGACCACTGTACTCAAGCGCACATCCGTGGGCTGTCCAAAACATGGACAGCTCGAGAGCGCAACACTTTTCGTAATGGAACCCAACGAATCACCGTCTGAGCTCCTTACGAAAATATGCAGCGCCCCCGAACGGGTTTAACTCTGGCTCGGTTGACGTTACTGAAATTATTACAAATTTATTAGAAATTTCGGCAGCACCTCCCCTAAAACTAGGACATCCACTCAGCAGACAAAAGACAGTATTTAATATAATAACAACCACATATAGCAACTAATACCCAAAGACTTGATTAACATTAATACCACGTGTCATTGACACCTTGCATGAGCATTCGGCACAGTACACATATCCAAAACCAGGGCTAAAGTTCATATTATGCATGCTGTTACATACCTTGGCCATCAATACATACTTTAATTAATTCATTGGCACACTCTTATAAGCATTTGCAAGCTAGATCTATATATGCATCTATGCACATACATTGAAATCAGAAAACTATTAATTTCAACTGTAGTCATACATTCAAACATATAATCATGAGAACTTAATCTATACAATGAAATCAATGGGTGTAGTTAAAGTAACAAGCATTGGCAAATTAGTTAAACTTTCCCACATGAAACATTCATTCAACAATAGTGAATTATGTCTGGTTTTAAATTATCACTAACTAAGAAATAAGAAGACCTCAAGCTCTCAACTACATTGTTTCCCTTTCTTTTCTAGGAAGGGTGTCTGCGCTATGTAAGTGCTTTCTCCTAATCTGTTGGTTACCAAAACACACACACACACACACAATTCTTTGGTTTGACTCATTTCATCCAACAGTGAATTCAAATCAATCATCATCTTTATATTAAATCCACTCAAATATACTGGCCCATAGCAAACATTAAACCAAGGATGACATGGCAGCACGCATCAATGTTATATCGGTAGCGGCAATAGGAATTGACCTGAAGCTTCAGGTTATCCGCCGTAGGACGCGGGAGGCGGCCGGGGCCGGGAGGCGGGCCGGCCGGTGGGTGGAGGCGCCACCGAGGACGCAGAGATGGGGCCGGCCGGGCGGCCGAGGCGCCGGTGGAGGCGGGGCGGCGGCCGGGCCGGGGAGGCGGGCCGAAGGGCGAGTGGAGTCGCCACCGAGGATGCCGGAGGCGGGCGGCCGGCAGCCGAGGCGCCAGGAGGCGAGGGAAGCGGCGGGGCCGGTGGAGGCGGGCGGGCGGCGCGGGTGGAGGCGCCGCCAGTTCCGGAGGCGCGGGCAGGGCAGTGGAGGCGCTGCCCAGATGCCGGAGGCGCGGCGGCAGGGCCGTGAGGCGCCGGTGAGGCGGGCCACGGACGAGGCGGCGGCCGCGCAGGGAGGCAGAGAACGTGAAAACGCGAGCGGCAGAGAGAAATGGCGAGCAGGAGAGAGAGAGACAGCGAGTCAAGTTCAAGCACGGGTGATATCGGCCACATCTGTGTCGTCGGCCACACTTAAGCCGCCGACACAGACACCGTCCACACTTGTGTCGTCGGCAACCCTGAAACCGCCGACACAGACACGGGTCCGACCAGGGAAGTTTTCGGTTCACATTTTGCCAGGCCAGTGCTTGTGTCGTCGGTAATATTTATGCCGTGGACACAAACAGCCCTCATGGGCCCACCGTCAGATACAGGGAGACAGGTCGCTCAGGCCAGGCCAGTGCTTGTGTCGGCGGTTGAGATCTCACCGACAACACAGGTTCAACTTGTGTCGTCGGCAGTATTTATGCCGTGGACACAGACAGCCCTCATGGGCCCACCGTCGACATCTGAGGGGACAGTCGTGCGTGCCGTGCTGTGTGCTTGTGTCGGCGGTTGAGATCTGACCGACGACACAGGTTCAACTTGTGTCGTCGGTAACATTTTATGCCGTGGACACAGAGAGCACTCATGGGCCCACCGTCAGATACTGGCACACAGGTCGTGCTCGCTCTTCTTTCGCCCGAGATTTTTAAGGCCAAGAAGGTTTTAGAACATGCACAACCTATTCCAAATAATTGCTCGCTTCTTCTTTACTTGCTAGCATTTCATCGTCACAACAAATTCTTCTAAAAACTCAAGGAGAGTAACAGAGTCATCACCACCGCCCGTACGTTCTTCGATATTTTTGTCGCCTACGACGGGTCGAACGAGACATTTCTACGGTCACTTAAAGGTTTTACAACACTCACAGCCTATTCCAGGTCATTCCTCACTCTTTCAATTGGTCTGCGTTGGATCGTCACAAGGTTCTACTCAATGTACTCGACACGTAGTACGTACGGAGACATACACATAGCGCCGTAACATACCAATTAATTAAATAATAAAAAGTTACATGTCATATAGATGTATGTTACCTAACAAACTATTCTAAAAGCTCTATTTAATTTTTCTTAATTTTAAAAACAAGAAACACATTTTCAAATAGATTTTCTGAATTAATCTGGAATTACTATTGTCGTCAGCTAAAATTAAACGGTCGACAAAATTTACTCTGTGTCGTCGGCCACATTTATGCCGTGGACATAGACTTATTTTTATCGTCGGCTGTTTCTCTCCCGACGACAAACAGTCTTCGTGCCACTGGTGGGCCTGAGCATCCTGCAGGTTGGTCCCACATGGCGGAGTGCCTGTGTCGGCGGGTTTAATAGGCCGAAGACACAGCTTGTGAGGCGGAGTGCCTGTGTGGGCGGGTTTAATGAGGCCGAGGACACAGCCTGTGTTGGCGGGATCTGAAATTCAATTTTCTCCGCACCTGGGTCGGCGGGTTTAATGGGCCGAGGACACAGCTTGTGAGGCGGAGTGCCTGTGTGGGCGGGTTTGAGGAGGCCGAGGACACAGCCTGTGTTGGCGGGATCTGAAATTCAATTTTCATCGCGCGCCGATCTCCCTGTTTGAGGCGGAGTGCCTGTGTCGGCGGATTTATTAGGCCGAGGACACAGACTGTGGTCTATATCGGCGGGTTTGAGGTGGCCGAGGACACAGACCTGCTTGGTGTATATATGTCGTCGGGTTACGTTAAAACCGTCGATAGAGGCATACTTTGTGTCGTCGGTTTTTTTACCGACGATACAAATGTTTCGGCCGAGGACACTATTCTTGTTTCCTGTAGTGGCTGGATGCCTAGCTTCGCCAGGGTTCGACTCCAGGGGTTTAAATCTTCTGCGCCTCACTTAATAAATATGGGTACTCATACACCTACGTATTTAGTAAGAAAGCGTAGCTTATATATATATAGTCCCAGCTTGTATAGAGTATGTACATGCATTTGAGTGCATTTGTGATGGTGTGAGTTGGAGGTGTGTTGTGTGTGTGCGCGCGTCCGCCTTGTATCTAGGGGTGGGCACTTTTAAACCGAAAGCGAAATCGAACCAATCAACCGAATAAACCGATTATTTCGGTTTTTCGGTTTTCGTTTTGCTCGGTTTTTATTTTGATTGTATTCGGTTTTCGGTATACAGTTCGGTTTCATGACTCGTGCGAACAAACCGACATCGATATTTTGCAATCCAATCGAAGTCCCCACTCCCTAGTCGCCTATCGGTCTTCGTCACTCGGTCACTCCACCTCTGCTCCAAGGCCCAACCCAAGCGCCATTGCTCCTCCCAATCCATTCCCCGAGGACCCGATCGCCAAAAGGCCACTCCACCAAGCGCAGCCCTCTTCCCAATCTCCCTACTGTCATGACTCGGTTCCACCATCTACTACTTGCTACGGGCGGATCCTCCACCGCCGCAGCTGCTCCTCGTTCAGGATCGATGATGCGCAGGCCAAGGCTGGGCAGTGCGGCGTTAGCATCGTCCAGATCCGGTCGGTCCGGTCGGATCTTGTCGCGACCACGCCTGGGCACGCCGGATCTGACGAAGAAGAATGAGGCCACCCTGGATCTGACAAAGAGGAGCACGGCGCTGGATCCGACGAAGAGGAGCGCGTCCCAGCAACGAGTGCTCGTTGTCATCCTCATCTCCAAATCAGGCCGGCTTTTGTCGCGGCGATGGCGTCACCGGATCTACCGTGATCGACGGGCGACGGCTCTACCTCCTCCGCCTTGGCTGCTCATGCATCGCATCCATGGCTCGCCTCCTTCGACCTCTGTGTGGCGTAAGCTTAAGCTCTATGCAATTTTTCCCATTGGAATTTAGAAGTACCGAAGCTTAAGCTCTATACATATACCGAAGTAGTATGGTTTACATGAGTACAAATTGATACTCCGCGAAGAAGATATTTCAATCGGTTCAGTGCTGATCGTGATGATGGGGATCATGATTAACAAGAGTTCGATTCCACCTTTACTGTGTCCTTGACTTCATGTTCTGTTTGAGGGAGAAATTTCGGTTTACTGAAAAACCGAAATAACCGAACCGAATTTTTTCGGTTAATTCGGTTCGGTTTTCAAACTTGTTCGGTTCGGTTCGGTTAGCAGTTTTCAAAAACCGAAATATTTTTAAACCGAAAAAACCGAACCGAAATAACCGAATTAACCGAATGCCCACCCCTACTTGTATCCTCAAAAGTGGCTGCAATTTGTGATTGGTTTTTCAAGACTAGCTTCCTTGGGACCTTCAGCTTTAGGCGCTGTTTGGAATGCAAGAACTTACTTCTTTTGATTCATAAAAGAATTAAATTGTTTAGTGTGAAATTTTGTGTTCAAAATGGAGCCCATACCATAGAAAGCCTCGGCTCCTCAAGTAATTAAGACGCCGTTTCTTATGACTTCAAAAGAAAAAGTAGTTCAAACTATTTTGTACTGGGAAGTCAAAAATTATCTCTACTACCTATATCTCCCTGCTTATTCATTAGGTGCAACACTGGATATATGTTGGCATGTATATGAAAATAATGTTATTGAATTTGTCTTACAAAATACATTCATAATATATATAATTTGTTTTGCTATTATATCATGATATAAAACTATAGCTAAACTGTTACGTTAGAAACAGTGTAAAATAAAAATGACTTATATCAAGGGATGGAAGGAGTAGTGTCCTTAGCATCTCCAAGAGGAGCCCTAAATAGGTTGCTAATTGTAATTATAGGGCTTTGATGGAAAAAAAAGCACTCCAACAGAGGTTGTATTTTGAGAAAAATTATCAAAATAGGTTTAGGACTCGGAGCCCTCTTGCTATATTTAGCAACGCTCCTCTCCGGCCCTAAGAGCATCTCCAATAGTCAAGCCTTAAAATAGAGTCCTATACCTCAAAATAGGGCCTAAACTAAAAAAATTAGGACCCAAGATAGCTATTGACTCCAGCAATTAGACCCTAAATCTCCAATCCTTCATTCATCCCTTCTTTAGGGCCGGAGAGGAGCGTTGTTAAATATAGCAACAGGGCTCCGAGTCCTAAACCTATTTTGATAATTTTTCTCAAAATACAACCTCTGTTGGAGTGTTTTTTTTCATCAAAGCCCTATAATTACAATTAGCAACCTATTTAGGGCTCCTCTTGGAGATGCTCTAATGAAGGGATGAATGAAGGATTGGAGATTTAGGGTCTAATTGCTGGAGTCAATAGCTATCTTGGGTCCTAATTTTTTTAGTTTAGACCCTATTTTGAGGTATAGGACTCTATTTTAAGGCTTGACTATTGGAGATGCTCTTACACCTTAGCCTGATTAAATAGATGACCTCATCCAACTTGCATGATATATATATACGTGCGTATCAAAACTAACCTTTAAATTATACGACATACTAAAACATTGCATCTCCATCAGTTCTCCTGTTGTAAACACCTTGCCTAACCCACTTGAAAGCACTGTGGAAACATGCCACCTTGTTTAATGGCTGAAATGTTTGGACAAACCGCCCACTTGTCCTAGTGGTGGATGAGGATCCATTATTTCCTGATTTCAAAGGCAAATTAAAACTGAACTTCCATGGTCGTTATAGCCGAGACTCTGGATATTTCCAAATGCAAAAATGAAGAAAGTAAGGGCTGAAACTTAATTTGTGATCTTTGGCAGGCAAAAACAATGAGGTAACTCAGACTCGTACTCCAGTCACGAATAGTTATCGTTTTGGACATAAGTATAATCAAACTTTTGAAACTCTTCTTGTCAATATCTTTTTAAACATCTACATTGGTGTTGAGTCCCCCACCTAGGCATGGAATACCCGATGGCCTCATGCATATATCGTATTAGTTCTATGATCAATAGCTAGTACAGACATCATATCATTGTCATCATATCCATACATAACATGGCATAGATATTAAAATATAGGACTTATATACAAGCGTGCAGTACATAGTTCTTACAATCATAGGGCCATTGGCCAAACAAAATGGAGAAGAAAAGTAATGAAATAAAATAGTAAAGTTCATTGGTATGCCTCAACCTAACAATCCATAGGCAACCGACTAGATGAAGCCCTAGAAAAGATCGTCATCATATTACCCAAAACCTATGATGAAATATGAATTGTTGGGGCGGTGATTCCTACATCCTCTGAATATCAACAAGCAAGAGTGAGTACATTTGTATTCAGCAAGCCTTGTAGTGTATCACAATTATAAGTATATGCATGGTTGTGTAAAAAGATTGGCTATCCTACTATATTCTCAAATTTTGCATAAAACGAGACTTATTCAACAATAATAAGTAGTAGACTGCAAACAAGATTTGTAAAGAGAGATTGACAAGTATGTAACAAAAATATATGCAAATCACAATCCTCCATGATTGTGATCATCGATCCATTCCCTACCATATATACCTAGCATAAAATTTGTATCAAGGCTACCCACCATTTCCAATTCAAATCTTTGTTCCAAATTAAAAAATAACTATTGTCAATACACCAAATCACTTGAGAATGCGAGCACGGCTTTTCGAAAAGATTTACATTTTGCAGAGGCATACAGATTTATCATAAGACATGGCCAACACACTTCCTTTGATGCGCAGCAAAGAGATTATGGCAAAACCGTTACATCACCTAGACCTAATTTTGCACTAGTCCAGTGATGTTTTATCCTTGCTATGGCAGCGGAAACAAAATTCTCATAAACATAATATCAATGATAGTTTACGTCCTATCATAACTATTTCCCACATTGCAAGGCATGCCTCATTATTATCGGCAAGCTTTAGCCCCAACATCTCAGTGAGGGAACCCTTTCGAGCAACATAACTGGAATGCCTGTATTACTTCAATCTTTCAATGTATAAAGCTAATCCTAGACAACTTAATAGATTAGAACTACCCCATATATAATACTTGTGATTGAACGAATATCTTGGATTTTACAACACTACATTCGGTCCTTAATTAACTTGAGCGAGAACTCCCCATACACTATGTGCAAGTCTATCCCTCACACTTTATAGATTATATTAATAACTCATCTATGTCAAAACTTAGTTTTCATATTTTATTTTATACCAAAATAACAGAGGTAACCCCTCTGGTCCATCATGTAGAAATTTCCATTACAGAACAAATGCTTCAACCATTCATTTGTTCTTCCCAAATCTAAAGCATGGCTAAGTATATGTATGTATAATCGAATATACCCAAGGTTGACAACAGTAATTGTCTAACCCTATCTTATGATTTCAATGCTGAAGTTGAGTATTCATCAAGAAAGTTCCATACAACAAGTAGAACTACTTACCGATACCCACAATATAACCACATTACAGAAAGTACATGCATGTATACATCAATTTGCAAAATGACATAAATTAAGTGAAATAATAGTATCAATATAATAAAAGGATGTACTTGCCTTGCTCTCGTTGAATGGTTGGTCTTGTTTGGATCAAGAATGGAAATCTCTTAGTACGTCAATGTCTACAGCAGTATACCATCAAGCACAAATAAGAACCAAATGAATACAAATAGAGATCAAATTCAAATTTTTTGCAGATTAGGAAAGAGCATAATTTTAGAAAAATTTTGAAATTGGCTCATTCAATTTGGAAAATGATATTTCTCAATTAAGGAAAATAAATTTTCTTTTGGTGAGGTTGACAGGTGGGGTGCACATATCATTTTTAATTATTTATCAAAGAAGACTAACAGGTGGAGGTCCATATGTTAGTGTCTCATTTCTAAATACCAATTTAAAATATATATATTGTGTCATTTAATCCTATCTGGCCCACATATCATAGACTGATAAGTTTTAAACTGGATTAATTAAAATAACTTAATCTTAGTTAGGCTCCTAACAAGTGGGACCCACTTGCCAAAGAGACAGAATAGGGAAAGAGGCTGAGCGCCATGGCCAAGCTTACTCTCGAGCTCACCGGTGGCAAGGCAGTGGTGGAAAGACACAGGTGAGGTCGGGGTTGGAAATAGGAGGTCATGGTGAAGCTTCAGGCAGTGATAGTGGACGGAGGCAGTGGCATGGTGGCATTGAGTGACAAGTGCTCTCGGGGCAGTGGGGGGCTAGGCGAGAGAGAGAGGGATCGGAGCCAACTAGGTCATCACGTTAGAACTAGGGGCTTCAGGCGAAACTTTGAGAGTAGGATCGGGGACCAATGGTCATCATAGACTTATCCAACGGCTTAAAACTCTAAGGCGCAAAATAGAGCTTCTATGATAGAGACTAGAAAACTACTAGCAAGGCTAAACTGATGGGTGCGCTGCACTAAGGGCTCACCATGGTCACGATAGAGGGCTTGGCAATGCTAGAGGATGTCATGAGCAGCGGGTCACTGGAGAATAGCATCTACACTAGTAAGTTTCACGGTGAAAGCCAAGTACAGGGGAAATAGCTATAATGGAGCACGTCAATGAGTTTATTGGGTCACGAGGATGCTACGAATGACCATGTTCAAAGCGGATACTCACCAGAGAGGAAGCTATGCACTGGCAAAGGCGATGGCCTGAGATAGAGAAGATGACACAATTCCGACGCTACACTACACAAGGCACAAAATCAATTGAGGGGTTTTGAAGAGGAAGGAGAATGGCACATGGTGACATGGGCACCGAACCAGAGCTCATCGAGAAAGGACTTTGCTTCGGTGGAGCACAGCGGCGTGCACGCACCAGGGCTCGAAATGACGATGGTGTTTTGGGCTACTATGTGAGGAAGGAGGATTGCTACTGGGCAAAATGGGCTTGTTGATGCATAGTGAAGAAGAAAAATAGGGTTGGGGAGCTTAAGTAGGCGCGAGCGTGATGCCTGGTTTTCTTGCGCACAACAGCATCTCGCAGGGGGCGCACTAACGTTGGGAAGGAAGCTCAAGATGATGGGATGGGACGAGCTGGCAAGTCAGTGATGTGTCAGTAAAATGGGAGAGGGCTAACATGCGAGCCCAAGCTGTTAGTGAGAGAGAAGAGGAGATTTGAAATTTCATTTTACACAGAATTTTTTGCCAAATCTTTAGGCATATCTAGAGGGCTATAAAAATTATGAAATTTTTTGTAAATGCATCTAACATAGTTTTGATGTTTTTATAAAATTTCCATAATTTCAAGAATCTTAGATTTTTCTCAGAAATTCTTTTATTGTCACTTTTTTCATACAAGATGCAATGTTTGATTTTGCAAAAATAGCAAATCCAACTCCAAAATTCATAAAAAGTTTTGGAGAGATAGTTTAGATTATTTTGGACTTAAATAAAATTTTTTAGACATCGCACACATTCGAATTAATATTTGAAATTAAAAAAACATTAGCTAGAAGATACAAAAAGTATTTTATTTAATGCTGAAAATTCAGAAAATTCATGGTGAATGCAAGAGAATAATTGACAACTTAAATAATATTTTTTTGCCATACTTTGGGATGTTACAATTGGATACATGAAAATCATATGTGTAAATTTGTCTCAAAAGTATTTATATAATATCATAATTTTATTAGGTTTTATAAATATATTATAATAAAAATTAGTGATCAAAGTTGTACTTTAGAGACCACATCGATGTCTAAAACGATAACTATTTGTGACCCGAGAGGGTAGCTTCTTTCTAGTAGCTAATTGCTGGATTATTAGGTACGTGCGTGGCTCTAACACTGTAGCCCTCGTGGAAGCTTCAAACAAAAATAATCAGTAGAAAATCAATTAGTTTAAAGAAAACAGAGAATGGACGGACACAGGTATACATGCACACAAGCAACCAGACATTTATTACACAATGCCTTCATTGTCATGAGACATGCTATGTCGTCAAAAAAGAACTAACAACATGTGCTTGTAGTAACCTCATTGGTCTTTCAAAGGATGATGCTACTTGCAGCCTAGTGACGTCTTGGATATGTAAACAAATCAAGGCTGCTACACTAGTATTTTTTTCACTAAATAATGGTCCTATGAACGATTGATTTGGTGAGTAACTACAACGCCTAGTGGGGGATTAGTCATATATAAAGAGCGTATCAAAGGCTACTACACTTTCGATGTGCGATTGGCCTTGTGAGCTCCAAAGCGGCCTCCTTGCCTATTGATAAATCGAGTATATGAAGGGCGGCTGCACGTGCAGAACTTCCAATAATATAATCCATATTTCTTTTGACGGTTAAAGTGATCCCTGACAACCTCTGAGCATGCCGTCAAAGAAGTTAGGCATCACCATGACCCAACTTGGACCCAACTTCAAGGACAGCCAATCTGTCCGCAAAGGCCACATACTGAGACAAACTATCTGTCAACAAAAGTTTTATCGACAGAAAGCATCTAACGCTGAAGTCCTGCCAGCAAATTTCTTTCCCGACAAACAGTTCGTATTGCCGAAAAGTGATGGCTATAAGGGATAAGCTGGATCTCTTACTTTGGCAGACAAGGGGAAAAAAAGGTGATTTTAAGGTCGATGTTGTTGCAGGTAACGCTGATATATACATGTAGCTGCTACTAAAACGATATACATCACACTTTGCAGGTAATGCTGATATATACATGTAAGTTTGTTAAGTGGTGATTTCATTATTGCAACTCAACTTGGTGGTGACTTCTACTGAGTTTGGAGCATCCTCAAAATTATATATAGTTGGCTGTGAGGCCACATGTAACATCCCTAAATTTTATAAAAGTTCCTTTTTTCATTTTCCAAGATTTTTTGTATTCAAGAAAATTGTTTTCTTATTTTCGGTCGCTGTTTTCAGATTTTAAAAATTAATTTAATACCCATATAGAGCTTGGAAATAGTTTATGCAGATTATAAATAATTTTAAGTGTATCAAAAATGTTTAATAATTTTCATAGGTGTTTTACTAATTTCAAAAATTCAAATTTGATTTCTGCAATTGAATCAATTGAAAAAAAGATTTGAAAATCCGATGTTGCCGTGGGCCATATTCCTTCCCCTCGGTCCTGCCTGTTTCTGTTTTGGCCCAGCTTCGGCCCCCGCACCGTCCTCAGCCGAGCCTCCTCCGCTTTCTGCTTGGGCGCCCACGCCTGCACGGAGACGTATTCGCCGTCACGCCGTTGAATCGGGGACCCTGACCGCCACATGGCCTCCGCCTTCGTGGAGCGCCGCTCGTCCCCAGGTTGTCCAACGGCGTGCGGATCCATATGCATTTCTTGAATTGGCAGGCGAGGTGCAGTGGCCGAAATTAAACTTGCTCGATCAGGGGTCCAATAGAGATACTAGTAGTGTCATTCAGCTGCGCCATTAGGGGTGAAAACGATATCGGTAATTCGAAATTCAAAACCGCTTTGAAATTTTTCAACCGGACGTGTCGGTATCGGTAATTTTCGAATCGAATCGAATCGGTAATTTTGTCGGAAACGATAACGGTAACGGTTTTGATCGGTTCCGACCGCTTCTTCGGTATCCGGGAAAATCGGTAAATTCCGTCGGTAATTACCGGAATTATTCCAGCCCACAAATCACACTCCTTCGGTCACTAAACGCCCATAACTTTTTACTCCGAACTCCGATTTAGGTGATTTTGGACTCTATGCAAAGCTTATCACGAGGGCTACAATCTCCACCTATTTTCATGATTTAACCAATCATAAATATTTTTAAATATCATAAAAACAAAACTCTAATGTAGTCATTCAAGTCTAAAATTTGATGTGTGTTCATCATAAATTTGTGAATATTTATTAATTACTAATTTCTTTGTGGATGTACTATTTGTGTGAATTTTTGAAGTCAATTGGTGGTACATGTCCTCACGACGCTACGGTCTCTTTTTCGGATTCCGATCGTTACGATATATATTTTGTATCGAATTTTCGTTTCCGATATTTTCAATTACCGATGCCGTTTTCGCTTCCGTAGTTATCGATTCCGATATCGCTTCGAGAAAAAATATGAAAACAAAAATGGTTTTAGTGTTTTCCGACTGCTTCCGACTGTTTTCACCCTTGACGGCCATATATGTGCATTTCCAAATTAAAAAAGGAAAAGAAAGTAAGCACTGAGACGTACTTTGGCATGCTTGCTGAAGAAACTTGGTCAGCGCGAACATCACGCTATTCAAGCCCGTCGCTTCTTGCACACGAGTACCTGATATGATGGACTAGGTACACACGTGCGTGCGTGGTTCTAAGTTATAACTCCGTCACCTCGTAGAAACTTCAAATCACACATGCATGCATGCATGCAAACATTGTATCCGATGAAAGTCAATTTAGCAGTCGCGAGAAAACACAGAGAAGGGACGGAGACAAGTTCAAGCAAGCAACTAGGATATATATATATATATATATATATATATATATATATATATATATATATATATATATATCACACACACATATATACACACGTATATACGTATATATATATATATGGCTTCATATGTGGTGCAAACCATTCTTACCATGAAAATTTCGTGAAAACCACCCGTAAAAGTTTTGAAACATTCTCAAAAAATAACCATATGTAAGGGAGGTGATCGAGCCTCTACAATCCTACAAAATTTGAAGATGAAACTCAATCGTATTTGAAAGATATGAAAAGGACAAACAGAAAAATAAATAGTGCTAAACAGTAAAAAATTACTATTCATGTGGAATTTGTCTTTTTCATATATTTCAAATGCGATTGAACTTCAACTTCAAATTTTGCAGGATTGTAGAAGCTTATTTTCTCTACATATAGTAATTTTTTAAGAATTTTTCAAAACTTTTACGGATGATTTTTACAGTAAAATGATTTACACACACACATGGGGGTGTCGTGGAAGAGCGAGACTATTCGTTCTCTCTCTATATATATAGGCGCATCAAGCATACATCCGTTCTACGGATGGGAACGTGGCTAGCGGTAAGAGCGAGACTATTCGTTCTTAGATTTGATCTCTACGATTGATAGTGTATTCTATTTATTTAAGTACATATATATTATAGAATACATTATTACAGAATAGATTATTACTGACGGTTTTGTAAACTATTTGTAAACAAATGTCAATAATGACAAAGAGTCATTACGGACGATTTTTCAACCGTCTGTGAACCTCCCACATCACAGACGGTTCTAATCTAGAACTGTCTGTGATGTGAACTCATCACATACTGTTCTAGCTGGTAGTTTAAAAACATTAAATTAGGGAGGACTTCCCAGGAGGTCACCCATCCTAATACTACTCTCGCCTAAGAACGTTTAATTTTAGAATTCTGATTGGATCCAGACATTTTTAACGCCACACAAAAACTTTTTAAGAGGCCACCCATCCTATTACTATTTTCGTTCAAACACGCCTAACTTCAAAGTTCTTATAAAATCTAGTACTTTAGTAGTAGTATGATTACATCTAACATATAATGCGTCCCTCCTCCCTTTAACTCCGTGAAGCACCCGACACCGATTTTCAATTATTTCAAATTAGTAAACTATAGAGGTAATTAGCAAAATTTAAAACTTAAATTTATTTTACATACTTTTGACTATTAATGATGCTTGCAATATATGTGCCATCACTTTTAATGGAACTTGTAAAAACACCATAACTTTTGACTCATATCTTCAATTTTGGCGTTCTTATGTTTTCCAGAATCATCACACGATGAGCTCTCCAATTATATTATTTTGGGCACCAATGCTAGTTTGCAAATATAAAATCTGAGCACATTTGTTAAAATAGTCATAATTTTTAACTCGTAATTCCGATCGGGACGTTCTTTGGCTCGTTAGAAAAATAACGAAAAGTAGCAGTCGAATTTCATAAGTGCACGAAAATCAGATGGCCGGATCCTGATGATTTGTGCGAGTGCGAGTGCGTGCGCGGCCATGGAATTTCAAAAAAAACATTGTTTAGGGCCTCAAAACGGCCTCCGAAGTTTTGAATCTGTTTCGGTCGTTCTTATCAATTATTGCAAATAGAATATTAGTTCCAATTATTTCAAATATAATATTATTTAATTTCAATTCTTTCAAATTAGAAGGCAGGAGAGGTAATTAGCAATATTTATTATTTGTAGCGGTTTGAAATTAAAACCGTCTGTGATGTGTGACCATTTTGGCTAGAAGCGTCTGTGATGTTCAGACGGTTCTAACCAAAAATCATCTGTGATAAGTCCGAGACTTAACACAGATGGTTTATGAATAAAATCATCTGTGATATTTCCTCATCACAGACGGTTTTATCCATAAACCGTTTGTGAAGTTCTCACTTTCATCACAGACGGTTTATAGATAAAACTGTCTGCGATATTTCCTCATCATAGATGGTTTTATCCACAAACCGTCTGTGAAGTTCTCGCTTTCATCACAGATGGTTTATGGATAAAACCGTCTATGATGATCCGACATCACAGACAGTTTCAGTCACAAACCGTCTGCGATATATCTGAAACACATCACAAATGATTTTCATAAAAAATAGTCTGTAATGATGTCTCTAATATAACTTTTTTTGTAGTAGTGGTATATGTATGCTCAGTGGAAAAATGTAAGTCCGCATGCTGTGACATCGTGAAGCCTCTGCAAATTTTTTTTTTCATTCTCATGAATTGCACGGATTAGTCGAAAGAAAAACATCCATTCTCATGACGTACACGTCTTGCTAACTTTTTTCTGCTAATTCGCTGTACGTACGTATCTGAAAGATTAAGATACCGTGGCTTGTTGTATTATTGGACTCTTAATTCACAGCTAGCCTAATAATGTTGGCCCCTCTCTTCCGAACGATATTCGCCTTGAATTAACGGTAGGGCCGGGTTTGGTGAGCAGAGACAATGCCTGAACATGCAAACAACGGTGTACCGGTTATTCTCGGGCATGGCCCGGTGGATCAACTGTTCTTGGGTCATGAACTAGCCTATGATATTTTGATCATAAACCTCAGCTAGGTTATGGCTCGGGTGATCTGAGACCTGGCTATCGGAATTCGAATATGTAAATCCGGACCGTCTATATATATTGCACTAGTTCAAGATCACACTAGTGCACACAGTGGTAACATGGATGAATATCACAATCATATACAATGAGAACATAATAAAAGACTTTATATATTAAATATGAACATGTTGACTGACCTTATGGTCGATTTTACATGACTATGCCACACAGGACTAAACTATAAATATTAAATTAAACTGCAGCTGAAAGAAAACGTAGATAAACCCTTTAGTACCACAGACAACTGACAAGACTCGAACCCTAAACTTTCGCCTCCTCTTAGTACTCCTCCAAAGTTGGTATAGACTCTTATCAAGTGACAATTTTTGTTTTGGCAAGAGTGAGTATTTAAAGCACTCAACAAGTTGTGCACATGTTACAAGTTTAATATAACTATATGCAAGTCTTATTACAATGAATAGATGATATGGTTATTTTGCAGTAAAGCAGTATTTACAAATGAATACAATAAATATATTGAAATGATAATAACATAAATAACAATAATAAGTAACTTTTAGATATTTCTCAAGAGTAAACTAGCAAATAGCCCAAAACAATTTCAAATAGTTCCAATGGCTCAAAGCCTTCATTCCTATGTTTTATTTCATAAAATATAGCACTTAACTATAATTTTTGAGCATTATCCAATACCATGAACACGACTATCTAAATAGATTTACACTCTCTACAGAGTTTATACACTTTACCCATATAACATGATCATCTCTCAATGACAAGCTATTATCACACTTCCTTTGGTGTGCGACCAAGTGACCATGGCAAAACCTTTCGAAGACTCCATCAAAATACTAACCTCCTGTTCAAACTGAACTCACTATTCCTTTTCTCACTAATAGCAGAAAATAGGAGGGACTTACCATTGAACACATGTGAGGCCATTGCACAACACACACAAATTCCCCCATAACCGCACACTCAGTTTGGTTATTCTCCTAAGATATCAAATGCTAAGACTCGGTAACTTATTTAGTTAGGTCCTGATGAGAATTGAAAGTCTATAACTCATTTAAGCCCTCAATTATTCATTGATATACTCTATTGATGAGCCTACAATACATAAAACCCATAATATATAGAACGAAGCCAATCCTTATCCGAACGGTCTAAGTCTCTAACTAGTTCAGTCAAGGTGGTCAATAACTTTCCTTCACACTGGTCATCACCGACTATTAAATTGGTTAGGGTAAGCGGTTACCCCACACATGTATTTGTGTGGATAGTTTTCTGACAGGTATGCATAAACCACCCAGAAGTTATCTCTGAAAAAGGCACCATTTAGCGAGAAGATATTATTTGGCGGGAAGACACTTCTCAGTTACACGACACCCCTATGGAGAACAACTTCTGCCTCTTCAACTGATATAAATATGGGCCAATCCATGCTATTAGAGCCATCGGCAACTTACAATCATTCTAATTCGCAATCACTCTGTAATCTGTATACTCTGTTGAGCCACTTGGCTAATAAAGAAGCATTCCTCATATACTATTTTCCTCATTTTGTTTGCTAGGATCCCGTGATTATATTTTTGCAAGTTTGGTTAGGGACCCAAGGTCTTAGACATCAATAGTTCCGTTCAATTCTAGACATGTGGTTGCATATTTGGCCTAGTTCAAAGGTATATAAGGTTAAGTCCTTAATTTACTAAGGTAAAACTTCGAACAATTCACTCATAAGGAACCACCTCACAATCACTCTTGCCACATGCCCTAATCTAAATCATTTACCACCCTTAGTTGATTATCATGCAATATAGGCCATTAACAACACAACATCACTACATGATAACACATGACACAACTTTTCATAAACATGTTCCATATTTCATTAATCAAGATTGATTTGAACTTTCAAAAGACATGAGTTGAACGTGGCATAGCTAAGCAACTACACATAGTTTAATCAATCCACGTTGGTATCTATTAACAATCAACTAATAATGAACCATCCTAAGATGACAAATAATTATGGTATACAAATGACAAGATAAGTATAATCCAATTGGGTAGAATAACTAGATCCCAAACTATTTGAAAACAATTCTAAGTATAAAATATCATGTAGAAATTTAAATCAACATAGCATTTGTAAAACTACATTCAATATGATCAAAGTACAACTTGCCTTAGAAAAGCACTTGTTTTTGCTCTAGACCTTGCTCTTGAATCAACTCTTCACCCTCGAATAATCCGGGCACTTCGACGTTTATGCAAATCGAGAGAAAATAACAAATAAATACCAAATCAGGGAACAAAAAAAATCCAAAACTCAAATAAAATTTACCGTTAAATAGATCTACAAATTTTTAGAAACTAAAATCACCTCAATTGGAGCTCATATGAAGAAAAAAGACTCTTGAAATATTTGAATAAAAGATAAATCTAGAAAAAAGAAAAACCCAAATTTCCCAATTTATTTTTCACTGAAAAATCAATTAATGACGTCATGCTAACGTTAGTAATAGATTTTCCAAAATTAAAATAAATAAATAAAAATCAAATCTAGCCGATATATAGGCCTAGGTTCATGGACTAGTCCACGGTCCTACACAAGCCCACGGTGGATGTAGTCCAAGGCACAACCCCACCAATGAGTGGGACCGACTCTTCTAACATGGTGCGGTTGACATGGCATCCACCAGGCATACTCGGCCACATCGACCTGACTTGGCGCCCAAGTGGCCATGACATAGCAACCACGTGGTGGCCACGTAGGTCTAGGCTAGGGTTTCTCGACCGGTGATGGTTGATGGCGAGCTTTAACCAAAGCTGAGGACGAAGGCAATGAAACGGCGATGGAGTGACAAAAATGACTCAAATCAGCATGGATCTGAACCTTTTTTGCACCCCAAGATATGTACAGCACTTCAACGGAGATGGCTCAATAGTGGAGTTCTTTGACGAAAACTGACGGCGATGAACTCAAGCACTCTAGCGAGCAAGCACAGGCGATTGACAACAACTTGAGCTTTGATTCCTAGGGCAAGAGGTGCGACGGTGGATGAGGAACCTCGAACGAGGGTTTGGCTAGGCTTTTAAGGCCCGTACATGCCATATGGAGCTCGGACACTAAGGCAAAGTTGGAGGCGACATCTAGTTCAGAATAGGCACAACAGAGCTAGGGTTTGGCGGCGGAACAAAGGCGGCTAGTTGGACCGAGCTGGATCAGAGGAGCAGCCCACTGGGCTAGGAAATGGGCTAGGCAGACTGGGCTGTGGTAGGCTAGTAGAGACAGGCTAGGCTGGGGAAATAGGAATGGGCTAACTAGATTCAACCTAAGACCAAAAGAGAATTTCCAAAGATTTTCGAATAAAATAAATCCCTAAAATTAAAATGAATTCAAGTAAATATAAAAAATACTAAAAAATTATAAAAAGTCTGAAATATATTTTGAGATATTTAGAACTCAAATAAAATATTTTTTACATGCATGCGTGGGTGTGTGGGTGTGCATTTGTAACTCGGTTGTTGTTCTTCTCCTTTAATAAAATGCAAGATCTTTGGCCAATTTTTCAAAAAAATATTTTTAACAAAAGTTTATTTGACTTTTTCAAATATTTAGATAATTTCCATCATAAGACAAATTAAAAATATTAAATAAAATTCCAATGAATTCCAAAATATTCCAAATTCACAAAATACATAAATAACAATATTAAATTAATAAAAGCCAAAAATAGGAGGTTACAAACCTCCCCCCTCAACAGCTAACTAAGGAATAGGTTACGGAATTATGACTTCAGATTTTCATCAAGCTCCCATGTAGCTTCACTTTCTAAATGATTGCTTTGCTACACTCTGTAGAACCAAATTGACTTCTAGTCTTGCAATCAACAACATCCAAAATGTTAATCGGTTGCTCCTTATAAGTCAAATTCTTTTGCAACTCAATTGTCTCTAATTGTGTCTGTTATGTTGGCACTCGAAGTCATTTCTTAAGCTAAGAAACATAAAACACATCATGCATACCTGCCAATGATTGAGGCAACTCCAACTAATAAGCAACCTCTCCTCTACAGCTCATGATTTTGAATGGACTAACATATCTTGGTGCAAACTTCCTTTTAGCATGAAACCTTTTAACTCTTTTGATAGGGGTAACTCTGAAATACACAAAATCTTCAAGCTCAAAACTCAACTCTTGTCGGTGATTATCAACATAACTCTTCTGCCTCAACTAAACTACTCTTAACCTTTCTCTAGCAATCTACTCTTCATCCTCTTTAAGAATATCAGATCCAAAAACAAGATGATCTCTTGTCTCATTCCAATTCAAAGGAGTACGACAGGAACGACTATACAAAGCTTCAAATGGTGCCATTTGCAAACTTGATAGATAATTATTTTGTAACTAAACTCAGCATACGACAAACACTTATCCTACAGAGTAGTATAAGCTAAAGCACAAGTTCTCAATATGTCCTCCAAAATATGATTAACTCTTTTAGTCTGACCATCTATCTACGAATGATACACTGTACTAAAATTCAAACAAGTTCTCGTTGCTTCATGAAACTTATTCCAAAATCTCGAGGTTAATTGGATAGCTCTATCTAACACTATCATCTTTGGTACTCCATGCAAACACAAGATTCTTGATATATATATATTCTGCCAAATGATCTTCTAAATAAGTAGTCTTTGCTAGTATAAAGTGAGTAATTTTAGTCAAACAATCCACTATGATCTATATAGAATCATATCTACTATGAGTTATAAGCGAACCGATAATAAAATCCATACCAATTTTCTCCTACTTCTACTCAGGAATTTTTAATGGTTGTAGCAAACTAGTAGGCTTTTGATGCATTGCCTTCACTCTCTGACACACATCACACAAAGCAACATGCTAGGTAACCTCACGCTTCATATTAGGTTATTGAAACATTTCCTTAAGATCCTAATACATCTTAGCACTTTCCTAGGTGAATTGAATACTTGGAATCATGAGCTTCTTCAAGAATCAACTGCTTAAGCTCTTTACAATTATGTACACAAATTTGACTCTTGAACCATAAAGTAATTTGACCATCCAAAGTAAAATCATAGGCTTTGCCTTCATCCATCTTAGACTTAATTCTTTTGACCTTTTCATCATCTTTCTTACTTTCACGAATCTGATCCTCCAAAGTCAACTTTACTTCCAAAGTGGCTAGGAATCCTTTCAGAACCACTTCCAACTCCAACTTTTGAAACTCTTTGCATCATTAAGACTAACTCTCTTAAACTAGCATATTAGCACTGTGGCTCTTACGACTTAAGGCATCAGCTATCACATTAGCTTTTCTAAGATGATAATGGATTATTATAATATAATGTTTTATCAATTTCATCCATCTCCTATGTCTCATATTGAGATCAAATAGAGTGAAGATGTACTTAAAATTCTTGTGGTCCGTATATATCTCACATCTATTTCTAATGAGATAATGATGCTACAACTTCAAAGCATGCACTACGGTAGCTAATTCTGAATCATGCATAGGATAATTCTCCTCATGCGGTCTTAATTGCCTTGATACATATGCAACCAACTTGCCTTTTTGCATCAACGCACAATTTGTCCTTGTCTGGGAGCATCACAATAGATATCAAAACTACTTGAAACATCTACCAACACTAACACAGTTACTATCATTAGCCGCTTCTTTTATTCCTGAAAACTCTTTTCACATTCTAGCGTCCATGCGAACTTCTTTTCCTTTTTCAACAACTATGAAAGTGGTCAACAATTGTCAAAAATACTTCAATGAGTCAATGGTAATATCTTGCCATTTTTGAAAATTACAAATTTGGGTAATTGACTTTAGTTACTCCTAATGCAATACTGCTTCCACTTTACTTGGATCAATGATAACTCCTCTAGCAGTCATAACATGACCTTGAAACTCAACTTTCTTTTTCAAAAGTCACACTTGCTGAACTTAGCATATAGCTACTACTCTCACGGCTTCTCAAGAACCAATCTCAAATGCTTCGTATGCACTTCTTCTGACTTGGAGTATACCATAATATCATTTATGAACACGATGACAAACTTATCCAAATATTCTATGAAAACCTTATTCATCATATTTATGAAATATGCAAGATCAATGATTAATCCAAAAGACATGGCTGTAAACTCACAATATCCATATCGCGTAGAGAATACGGTCTTATGGATATCCTTTGCATGAATCTTCAATTGATGATATCCTAATCGAAGATCTATCTTGGAGAAAACTCTAGCTCCTCTTAATTGATCAAATAAATCATCGATCATGGGAAGCGGATATTTATTCTTGATCTTCACTTCATTAAGCACACGATAATCAATGCACATCCTTAAACATCCATCTTTCTTCCTGACAAAGACAAAGAGAACATGTTTCTAACATCTCTTTGACCTCTTCTTCATTTCTACCAACTCATCGGTGAAAATATATCTATTGTGTTGTACGGTATTCACTAACAACTAGCACATCTCCAAATCCTCGGAAAAATATCTTTAACATTGTTAACCATCAACATTGTTAATCACCAACTGTCCATCGCAAATTGTGGTCCCTTGGAATTCCACTTTCTCGCCTTTCAGCCTTTCAAATGACACAACTATTTGATCACAATCCAAAGATAGCCTTATGCTTGGACAACAAATCCATACCAAGGATAACATCTAGGGTCTAGGTATCCAATAGGATAAGGTTTGCTAGAAACTCTATTATATCAATAAGCAACTTAACTCCCAAACAACCTAGATTAAATATGAGTTCTGATCTAGGGGATTTGACTAATAGCATGCACTTAAGGTTCATAACATCCATTCTATTCAATCCATTCCCAACAACAAAAGCTCGAGAGACAAAAGAATGTGAAGCTCTAAAATCAAACAAAACTATTACAGATATTGAGTTAATGAAAAACTTACCTAGTACGACATCCGACGCATGCTGACCTACATCAGCTATGATGTGGTTGACTTGACCTCTCACTATTGCTTGAGGCATAACTCTAGCTTGATTTGATCCTCGGTTCACTCCTGGTGCCGGTGCCTTTATAGGTGTAGATCCAAGATTGAAGCAAACATTTGTAATACATCCTCTTTTAGGACAGTTATTTGGCAAAGTATCCCAGCTTATAACAACTGTAGAAGCACTTGACTAAAGTCTATTGATTTCCTCCTAGCACAACAATTGCTTGAGCAGACATCTAGAATCTTAGACTAGATGGACTCAGTCCAAGAGATGATGTCTTAAACATAACTTGAGGTTGAAACCTAACAAACCGATATGGAGCAACTCCCACTCTTTGTTGACCTCCTTGTTGTGCCATTCCACACTTGCGGTCATCAACCAACTCCTTGTGTTTATTTTCTAAAATCAGAGCCTTGTTAACCAACACCTAAAAATCAGGGAAATTATGGGTAATCAACCCAACTTACAAACTAGTATTCAATACCTTCATAAAATGAGTTTGTCTTGCTTTATCTATTTCAAGCTATGTGAACTTGTTTAAATAATCATCCACTAGATGGCTCCCTTGCTTGATTGCCCTAAACTCCTCTTTCTTCAAATCATGATACCTTTCGATACATGATACTAATGAAAAGCAACAGTTCCTTCTAACTAATGGGAAGCAAAGAGAATCTTTTCATTACCCTCATATTGAATAATGTGCAGCTTTCTCTCAATTGTCCTAAGCCAATCATCAGCTTTCAAAAGATTAACATTTCTAGAGAATGTTGGTAGATGTGTCCTCATGAAATTTGATAGCTTTGAGTAGGGACGAGATCCATTGTTAGTAGCTTGAGTAGCGTTGTTAGCTGCAGCTTGACTTATAATATTATGCACTTGCTGCATCATGGTCTCCATAACTAAGTCTGGATAGCTAAGAATGCCCCAAAATTCTACATATCCACTAAAGGTGACGGTTGAGAGAACGTTCCTTCATTGGGGTTGTCATTGGATCGAGCACCACTTCTAGTAGCTCTATAGTTTTGACAAGTCTGCACCATCTGCGGAACACTACACTGGGTTAGGGAAGAGGGAACGACATAGATAAGAAATAAGAATCCTAATACAGGGGAGATAGGTTTAACCCAACAAAAGAAGCAAATTTTATTAATAACTTAGTATAATTGATTACAAGAGCCTAAGGGATATACAACACATACTACACACTCAACAATCATGAAAGATCCAAATCAACCTAAGCACATAAATATCCAACTCAAAGACAAGAGTCTTGACTAAGTAAAGTAACACCCATCACTCGTCAAGCCATCCAGGTTGAGGCTCCCCTTGGGCATATGACGATGGGTGAGCTGGCACAAGCACGAAGTGATCCTGATGACCAGGAGTAGGAACCTCAAACTACACATGCACATCATGCATCTCAGGCTCTGGGTCTTTAGGCTCTATTGTGACCTCCTCAGGATCCTCTTCCTCATCCTCATCCAGTTCTTATTCCACTTCCACCTCGGTGACAAGCAAGGCTTTCTCCAGCTCCATTACCTTGTCGGTAGCCATGATGTGTGCCTCTTGGAGAACTTCTTTAGCCACCCTGAAAGCTTTATACACTTGCTTCAGCTCTTGTATAGTCTCTTGCATCAAGTCCTCTTGAGCGGCTACAAATCTTGCCAAGTGCACCACTGTTACATCATCTTCCCCATAAACTCTTTGACGTTGAACAACACCTCCTTGGGGATGGAGTCGAACATCGTATCCTCTAGCTCATCTGGCGTAATCATGGCAAATGCATTGCAGAGCAAGACATGATGGCTCTTGAATTCTAGCATCAAATGTAGACCTTCTGACGGTGATGTTGATCGATTGGCTTGCCTTGGTATCTTCTTGGGTATATATGATAATCTTGCAAATCATCTGTTGCGCCTGGAATTTGAATTCCGAACACTCTGTGTGATACATTAGTCCAGGATCACGCTGGTGCTCATAGATACAACAGAGATGAATACCATCACACATACACAGCGGAAATAATAACAATAATGTATTTATCTCAAATTAAACTGTTAAGACCTTAAGGTTAGCCTTACAATATTAAGCCACGCAGGGCTGAGCTCAGAGTAAACAAATAATAGCAGCGGAAATAAATCTTCGTGGAGCCCTAGTTTGCCACAGACAACTGACTAGGCCTTTCCCTTAGTTAGCCGGGTCGTCATTCTTCTCCTCCTCAAACGCTTGCGGTTCTTCATCTTCTGATGTTGTGATTATGGGGGGGTGAGTACATTGGTACACAACAAGCTATGCACAAAATGCAACCTAATATGCTACATGCCAGGCTTATTCCAATGGAATGGCTTAAAGATTTATTTGCAATAAACATCATTTAACAAATAACATAAGTAGATTCGAAAGCAGTAAAAACAAATAGAATTAACAATAACTTTTCCAGAAGTTAAGTAAAAGCATTCCCACATCCTAATTCATACTTCCATCAACTTCATCTTTTAACCCAACCACATTTTTTTTATAAAGTCTAACCCTTGACTATAATCCCCGAGCAATGTCCAATACCGTGGACACGGCATTCGAATAGTTTGTACACTCTGCAGAGGTTATACACTTTACCCACAAGATACAGTCAAACACCACAAAGGCGAGTAACCGTAACAAAGCCTTTCGAAAGATCCGTCTAAACCTAGTATTGCCCGCTAAGGATTCAACACTAAAGTGATACACCTCCACAACAGGGCCTCCCTCTTGCGCCTGTGAGTTTTACCACCCATACACCCGGGACTCACTCCACCACGACAGTACCGAAGAATAGATTTCACAATTTACTTAGCTAGGTCCGTCCCATTCCAGAACTTGTGGTTGTATGGTTAGCTCAGTTCAAATTCTTGTAAGGTTAAGTCCTTAATTGACCGAGGCAAGACTACCGAAAAACTCATCATGTCAACATGTCAATAAAAATCAAATCCAAATGCGACCGCCCAAATGCCACACCTGGCCCACCACTGAACATCTTGCCACTTGTCCTAGTCTAAACCATTTTCCCACCCGGTTGGTTACCATGCACCACGTGCCATCATCTTTTCAATAACACATGCCACATTCTTTCAAAACATGTTCTATAATTCAATAGTCAATATTCGACTTTATTCCCAACACTGTGTCATTGGTTCGGGTAGCATGGCTAAGCAAACTAACACGTTCTAATTACCCCAATCTGGCGACTAGTATAGACCAATATGTAAAATCCAACCTAGGGTGACAATGATTTAGTGACATACAAATACTATGGACAAGGTGACAATATCAAGTGGTGAATATCTAATCCCAAATTACTTGAACGCTTTATAATTAAATTAGCATGCATAATTTAAATCAACATAACATTTAAAAATATAGGAGCAAAATGATCAAAGCATAACTTACCTTCGTAAAGCAGTGAGTCTTGGTCTGGAGCTTAATTCTCGAAATCCGCGTCCTCACACAGCTCAACGTCTACGCGTAAGATAAAGAACCAAATAAACACGCAAAACAACGTACAAACACACATTCGAAAAATACGATAAATCAAACTAATTAA